>CAMZMU010000055.1:44211682-44811682 GCA_947311845.1 Poa pratensis | reverse complement strand
GCCACTGCGACAGCGGCTCGTGCCGCTCCATGCGGGCGGCGCTCTCGTTGCACACGATGTCGCAGATCTCCCTCTGGAGGTACGCCTCCGCCATCGCGTTGCCCGTGCCGCTCGCGTCGAGGGAGTCGAACACGGCGGAGTAGTAGAAGAGCGCTTCGGTGAACCTGTCGAGGAAGCCCGGCTTGTTGTGGTCGGCCTCCTGCTCGACGACGGTGAATATCTTGGGCTGCAGCGAGGCGACGCACTGGAGGACGGCGTCGATGGGCGCCTGATGATCTGCCGGGTCGGCGAGGAGGCGGTGGAGCTGGAGCACGGAGTTAACCGCGACGGCCTCGCCGGGCGCGATCTGGAGCATCCACGGCTGGACCTCGTCGAGGCTGTTGGCGGCGACCCCGCGGAAGGAGAAGCGGACGCGGACGGAGCGCGCGAGGTCGGCGAAGCGGAGGCCGACGTCGCGGAGCTCGTCGCGGCCGGGCGGGGAGGGCGGGCCAATGCCGGTGATCCGGAGGAAGGGCGGCCCGCCGGGGCGGAGGGCGAGGGCGTGGATCAGGGCGGGCCACTGGAGGCCCTGCATGAGGCTGAAGTCGACGACGTGAACGGTGTCGCAGCCATGGAAGGCCTCCAGGACGGCCTGGTTGGCCGTGAAATGCGCGAACTTGAGGTAGGGGCACGCCTCGTAGAAGTGGTGGTAGAGGAAGGCGTGCTCCGCGTCGGTGCCGCCTGGCGGAGTGGTGGGTGACAGGAAGAGCCGCCTGGAGAGGGCGTCGGTGAAGTGGACGGCGACGCGGCCTATGCCAGAGGTGGTCGAGAGGGCGGCGAGCGAGGCGTTCGCGTCGGCCAGCTGCCCGGAGGCGAGCGCGTGGTCGCCCGCCTCGATGGCGCCCGCGCAGCTCATGAGGAGGTGGACCAGGCGGATGCCGGCGACCTCCTCCTCCGCGCGCCGCATCGCGAGCTCAGCATCCCGTGACGGGAAGGGCGGTGCGAGGTCGGGCAGAGACGCGGCGTGCATTTGCGGTGCCGCGTCGTAGTAGGCCACGCTGTCGTCCGCCGGCGGAGGCGGGAGGAGAGAGCTGCCGTCGAGGCCGGTGGACGCAGGGTCCATGGGCCAGTGGAAGGGGAAGGTGCCCATGGCCATCCGCCGGAGTGGAAGCGGTGGGAGGATGGGACTGGAATGTGGCTTCGCGCTTGGCGGGCGGTGTGTCAATGGTGTAGATGTAGACTGAGGGTGGGCAGCGAGTGACGTCGGAAAGGTCTGGGTACACCTTTCAAAAAAAAAAAAAAGGTCTGGGTACACGTGGAGAGGAGCACGGGGAGGAAAGGGACACGTAGACTGACCGGCCACGGGAACGAAGGAGAGCACCCCAAGGAAGGAACCGCCGTGGGGCTCCACCTCGCCTTCTGTCAATTCCTGTTTCCCGATTTTGTCTCTGTGGATCTCGGAGTTTAGAATCCTGATTCGGTACCTAAAATAATGGAAGGAAAACCATGGGGGCACAAATCTTGCTAAACCACTAGTGGTTTGCTCGATGCGAAGGAAGACGTCACCAGGAAGTTTCCCCGGCTCCGCGAGAACGTTGAATAAATAATACTACTGTATAAGTATTTACTAGTTGAATTTGGCGCGTCGTCACGCCGCGCTCTTCGTGATAAATTTAATGTTTTGTATACTCTTTAATGGATAATATATTTTGTAAGTAAGTTTTGGTTGTGTTGATGTGTAGTCGTGACATTGGCTGAACCGTGGTTGAAAAAAGAAAAGAAAAAAGAACGCAATATGTATAAATACATGGAATTGTAGGTTTTTTTTTTGGGAAACACAGTACAACGCAAGCGCTCATATACACGCGCACACACTCACCCCTATGAACGCACGCACGTACACCCTACCCTATGAGCACCTTCGAGAGACTGAGTCGGCGGGTCGAGTCTTGATATTGACGAAGTCACCACGGGCGCCTCGCTATCGACGGGAACGTCGCCTCCCATTGAAGAATATTCCGCCTTAAATGAGAAACACCAGCGTTCAAACCTGGGGTTTGAACTCTGGTGGGCTGGAGGTACAACCACCCACCTAACCATCTTGCCACAGACAAGTTCTCTCGAATTGTAGGTTCAAAAATTGTTGAATTTACAAAATTAGACAAATTTCTGAAATTGTTAGAAAAGTTTAAAATTATGACAAATTGGACACACTGCATAATTGGTGTAAAATGGTTGTATTAGGTTTTCGAACTATTTTTTTTAAAGTTGTTTAGTCATGCATGAAAAAATGTGTTAGTTGTGAAGGTTTCATTTTTTTGTACAAATTTGGTTTTTTTTGTGAACTATGGATCAGAAGATATGAATTTTATAGCTTTATGCATTTTCCGTAATTTTATTTTGTAAGTAAGTTTTGGTTGTCTCAATATGTGCAGTTGTGTCATTAGCTAAATCGTGGTTGTTTAAAAAAAAAGTAATATGCATAAATATATGGAGATGTAGGTTCAAAAATTATTGAATTTACAGAATTAGACAATTTTTTGAAATTGTTAGGAAAGTTTGTATGTCATAAGTAGTTATTATTTCTTTTTTGTAATATGTTTGAGTTTTGTTTTAAATATTGAATTTAACTTAACAATAAACGGTAATACACTATATGAGCATTTGTTATGTTCAATTAAAATTCATTCCATATTTGGAGGAAATGAATCTATATTTTCTCCAAATATTTATTTGTCTAGGTGCTTTTTAAATTTAGGTGCATAATTAGAAAGTTTTAAGTTATATCACTTCCAAATATGTTAGTCTAGTTGAAACGATTGAGATTTTATTTTGAAATAATTTTATACTATGGTTATCTATAAATGTTAACCAATTTGAGCATTAGTTTAAATTTAAATTTGGAAATGTGTGCAATCAAAAAAAATTAGGTTTGAATGTTATTTGAATTCAAAAAAAATGTTTATGCCTAAAAAGTGTTTAGTTTTCAAAAATTGTTTATATTGAGAAGTTATTTAGGAATGTTTTTTTTATTTTTTAAAAAAAGGCCAGGTTTGGAAGTTGTTTTTAATTTGAAAGTATTCAAATTTGAAATTTGACTGTGCGTCATAAATAGTTTGCATTTTTTTTTGTGGTTATTTTGATATACATTTTTTTCCATGGATAGATTTAAAATTTGATTATATATGATATAAGAAGTCAACATTTTTTTTGTATTCATGTTGATTTATTTGTAATATGTTTAGCGTTTATGTGGAAAAATTCAAAATTGGAAATGTTAACATTCTTTTTATGTTTACGGAAAATGGTTAGGTTTAAAAAATATTTGAAATTTAAAAATATTCAAATTTTAGAAATTTCATTGTATGGCATAAATAGTCGTCATTTATTGTTGTGACCATTTTGCTATATATATATATTTTTTTTTTGTCGATGTGTAAATTTAAAGTTATTGAATTTGTAATATTTTTTTACTTTCTGGAATTTGTGTGAAGTAGTAGGGGCCCACCTGTAAGGGATTTTCAATTTATTTATTTTTTCGTGAAAAGAAAAAATACTGACAATCTGGGCCCACGCTGACGTTGCAATGACGTTAGCAATGGCGTGGGATGGCCGCGGCGGCGTGGAGCACGGCGGCGGCGCGACACGGCGAGCTAGGACGTGCGAGTGGGCGCGCTGGATGCGCTTCAACGCGGAGTGCACGGGGGTGGCGACGCCGCCTCTTCTAGGTCGACGTAGCGTCGCCGGCGGGGTACGAAAGTGGCGGCAGATGCCGACGACGGCGAGGTCGATTCCGGCGAACTCACGGCGTTCCGACAGGCGGCTGTCGGCGAGGAGAGGAGGAGGCGGCGAAGCTCGCCATTGCCATCGATTTGTCCGCAGTGGAGCACAGCGGCGGCGGCGCCGGCGAGCTCGGTCGTCGCACGAGAGAGAGGAAGGAAGGAGGGGATTTGTGGATCATTTTGCAAAAAAGTCCCTTTTGTTTTCCATAATTACAAATAAAATCCCTGTCAGTGAAATTTGTACATAGGAAGAACTGATGCTGAAATATTGTAGAACGTAGGGACTTTTTTGCAAAAAAACTGTGGCACTGTTCAACACTGTAGCGCTCTCAGCGCGTCATTTTGCTGTGCCTTAATATACTTAGGTAATTTCGTAAGATTTAATCATGAGAATGATAGATAATCATGATTCCGAAAATAAACTTGTCCCGACAATTTTGCATGATCTCGATTGTCAATTGCAGCCATATCGTTTCAATTGCAGCCATATAGTCGAGGATGAGGATGAGAAGGAGAACGTAATTGCATGCATTCGGAATTGAAGAATAGTTGCATTTAGTTTACATGGGAAATATAAAGTTATCTCGGAACTTTCCGCTATCATGCATATTTGGAGTTGGGACAGATTATGACCTATGGATTGTTACTCTTTTTTTAGCGTGAAGAATCTCACCGTGGGCTCTGCAACACTCTTGAGTGTTTGCGAGACGATAAATAAATCGCTCAAGAGAACAACTATTAGATTAATTAATGGTCACTAATACAATAAGGGGCAATACCCCGCCGGTGATATTTATCCTTAGTGGATGACATTTTGGGATGACAATCCCAATCCCCGAGATAACAAAAAAGCTATTTTTGCACAATAAAGAAAGAGTTGTAACAAGAATGTGGAGCACATATATGGTGTGCCCCAAACTTGTTGGGATACTCTTTGCGGCCATGCTAGAACATACTTGATAGACCAAATGTGGAAGGTCATGAATGTTTGTGTCATCATGCACACGTGAGTGTGGAGATTAAGCATGATGATCATCGAGTTCATGATCTAGAGTTGGGATTAAGGAGCCCTCTTGTCGAGCCAAATGATGCGTCAGTCGAGTTAGGAGACTTTCTCACCATGCACGAGGAAATTTGGGCCCAAGGTGTTCACTGCGAACTCCAAGATGATCAAGTTGAGCACATGGGTAGCCAAAGGAATTAAATAGTTGTAATACTCATGTGCTATAGTGGTCAATTCCTATCTTTTGTAAAGGAAAAAAAATCCAAATTTTAATTTTAACTCTTATGAACTATATTGATTCAATGTTTATGTGTTGTTATATTAATTTTTATGTTAAAGTTACCTTGCAATTGATTTGGTCCATCAAATGAATAAATACGAAGAAAATGAAGAAAATATGCAAAATGGACATGTGTCGGTCCATTTTGGAGTGTCGGTCTATATTATTTCCTAGAAGGCACCCCCATCGGCCTGGGTGGCTTGTAGGAAACCCCCAAACGGGAACAATTTAGGGGTATCCGTACATTTAGTCGGGGCCTCCTTGGAAATGGGCTAATGTTATGGAAATGTGCAGGATATGTTTCTATTTCACACTGCTCAAGCTACCATCTCTATAACGTTGTAGCTAATTTGGAGACTTCATTGAAAACAATGGGAGTCTACCACGTCATGGATAAATTCTACTCCCTCCGTTCGGAAAAGGATGTCACAAAAATGGTTTTGTGACATCCTTTTCCGAACGGAGGGAGTAATAGGTTCCGTCAGAAAATAGCATGCGAATTATGATGTGAAAAAATAGACACTATACAATCAAGAACAGAAACATAGAGACAACATAGGATTTGGAAATTCTTGAAGAAAACGGTAAAATCAGAGCGGCGGACGCAATTAATAGTACATGTTCGGTTTGTAAAATATCTCTCGAATAATTGTATCATGCTTTGGTTGAATGTGGGCATGGGAGGTTGTTTTGGACAGCTGCTCGAGATATCATACATCTGAAATTACCAAGGTTGCAAGAAAGACCGGAAATCAAAGATTACAAGATCACCTTGTACTTGGCATGGCCTAGATCCAGTCATCCAGGAGTGGTCAAATTGAGTTCAGATGGTGCAAATCAATATGAAATAGGTGTGGCTAGAAGTGGAGTCGTTGCGAGAGATGGCAGGGGTTTCAGGGGTGCATGGTATCGTGTTTACCATGGTATATCTGACCCTCTGACAATGGTAGCACTGACTTTGAGGGATGCAGTCATGTTTTCCAATCACTAAGGTTATACAAAGATATGTGTGAATCTGACTGCGAGGATCTTGTGTGGCTATGGAAGGGAAGAAATAATCCGCGATCGACCATCACTCCTATCATTAGCAAAGTCGACGAGCTTACTTCTTCTTTTACTTCTACATTTAGTTTTGCCAGGCAAGATGCCAATTCTGTTGCTCACGAATGTGGATGGTATGCATGCAAGAATGTTCTAGATTTAGATTAGTAAGAATTTTGACCGGCTTTTCTTAGTCCAAGCCTCCAGCTTTGATAGATTCAACTTGTCAAAAAAATGTGGTCAGAAGAAAATTTCAGTCTAATCTAAGATAATGATGAAAATTTTGCATAAATTCACTTTGGCTCCTGAGCTCACATGCACCTGATCAATTAAAAAATTGGAAAAAATAGTAAAATAGTTTAAAAATTCTGATTTTTTTTGGTTATGAACATATACAATTGTTTTACATGCGTGCAAAGTTTCGGGATGAAATGACATTCGTGGCGCCCTGTGCAAAAAAAAAGTCACATACAGAATGAGATTTACAAATATAGTTTTCAGAAGCACTTGGTTTTTTTTTTTGCAGGGTACCACGAAACTCGCCATGTTCGTAGAACATTTGTATATGTTCACCAAAGTTTTTCAGATTTTTTAAAAAACATTTTACTATCTTTTCAAAATTATGAATTTGACAGGAGCAAGTGAGCCCGGGAGGCAAAACGCCTCTCTGGAAAATTTGATGCGGTAAATTATATCATGGCATCACCGCTTGGTTCGTTGGTTTTGGCCCGTAAAGGGTGGGGAAAAAACACGGAGCTCCGTAGGTCCGTATAATTTCTGCTACAGCTCCGTAATTTTGCACCGGGGGAGAAAATAAACAGCGAACAATCGAGCCCTTAGGGGTAGTGATCCGTTTACAAACATTTGGTAAAAAAATTCAGGCAGGTGCATGTATGATCTCTAACGGAATGGCATTACTTCTGTCCTGTAAACTTATCATGGACCCACTGGACGTCGTATGGGTCGTTAGCCGGGGGTAGCAGTCGTACGCGCGTGGTCCTAAATGGAACAGAAAATCGTCATGATCGGCTGGTCCTGATACTGTACCATATATGCTAGGCTGTAATCTTGCATCCATGCCGAGGAGAGACGCACCCGTACTTGCCCTGTACCCAAGAGATATCTTCCTAGTCATGCTCCAAGTTTACGAGCATCACCTAATCGATGAAGCCCCTGTGGATGTGGAATCGACATCTACTCATTTTCCTACTCGATCGGGGCACATGACATCGACCATGCAGCCAACTCCACAACCACATCCATTTTCCTAACGGCAACAATGAGAAAATATAGTCGTCAAAGTGCCATTAAATTTGAAGAAGTATAGCAAAACGTGAAGAAGTATAGCAAAACGTGAAGAAACGCAGCAGCACATGATCTAAACTAAACAGGCGAGGCGGCGAATTAATGGTCTTTCACATCCTCCCCCAGGTTTTCTGTTTCCGGAATAGGAGATCGATCGCCTTGAATTCCCCGGTTAAATGGCAAACATGCTTTCCCGTCTTCGTCAAGTACTAATGGATGGTCCTCCCCGCCCCAAGGCTCGCGTGCGATGCAGCTAGAGTGGTCCTTGTTAGCACGGTCGGTTGCGACTTGCTTTCGTTGCACCGGTTGATTGAATTCACCCACAAGTTGCTCCTTATTTCTTTTCCAAATCATTGATTGATTGATTGATTGATTGATTGATTGATCGTACGAACAACGTTTGATTTGTGCTAACGATTAGGATATACTGTGTTAGATACAGCAATGCTTTCAACTTTCCGTGGGTTCAGTATTGGTGCTTCCATTTATCGGCATCAGTTTGGTCTTTCTGGTTATCATCCGATTCCACAAACTTAAAGTTGTGGACAGTTAAAGACACATCGAAAGCAAAAAGTGTCTTTGAATCCCGTGATTCCAGTGATCTGATATTTTAAAAAAATTCAAAAGAAAATCAAGTTTCAAAAATTGAAAAAAAATCTCGGATGTACCCTATGGTGTATCACGCAAACAAGCAAATTATCGACTTCAAATACTTTGTATCCTGAGCTATAATAAACGTCAAAATCTAACAAATTTAGAGGTTTGAATATATGCATACTCACATCTACACTTTTGTAATTTTTTATATAGCTCTGATTACAAAGTATTTGAACTAGACTTTTTGTACGGTCGTGAAATGCACGATTGGATATATGCGGATTTGTCTCAACTTTTTGAAACTCGTTTTTTTTAAAAAAAATAGCAGATCTAGGATCACTCGTGCTCAGGAGCACAAAATCTTCACTCCATTTAAATAGAGTAAAGAAAAAAAGGAGGGACACATATTTTAGGTACAGTGTGCAACTTCGGCTTTACAGTGTGCATTTGACGTGAGTTACCCGATGGGACCAAGGTGTTCCTTGTTAGCACGGTGCACCGGACCCCATATCCAACTTATTCTCAAGGCTGGTCCTGAAATTTCGTGGCCAAAGAAAAATTAGAACCCAACATTTGGCAGAGCTTAGTGCAAGTCTGGGAGAGGGGGCCCTCGCCCCCCGCCCAAATCTTGTCAAGCTTCACCACCGAAATTTGAGGCACTTAATACAAGTCTCAAAATAAAATCAATCTAGGTATATATGAAATGATTTAGAATGCATGTAATATTAATATTCATCTCAAATAAGTTATAGATGTTAACTTAAAATTTCTCCATCTTCTTAATATTGGATGCACAAATATAACTTTTTCAAATGCATGATCTGACTGCCTAATTGTTTAAAAAATAACTGCTAATTGGAAATGAGTGACTATAGGAATATTGCCTTCAACATACTGTCATAATTGTATGATCATAATTCTGTCAATTGCCTTCAACATACTGGCATGGAAGGGAGCTGGCGCCTCGGAAAGGAGATGAGTCACCGGCGGCGTTGTCAATTGAGGCCAGCTTCCTGGATTTGGCCTCTGGGAACACTGGGGAATGAGCTTATAAATATATAGTTGTTGAATGCTAGTTATAAGATACTATTAAAATAAACAAACTTGATAAAGAGACGACAAGTTCATTATCTTGTTAAAACCACTGTTCACTAGTATAGATCGGGCATTTTAATACCCCGCGATCGCAGACGGATGCAGACGTACGTGTGTGTTATCCCCTATTGCTTACCCTTCGAAATTAAAGCCGTTCGCGAGGCTCCGAAGGGTGTTTTCGGCGCAAACATTCACATACGGTTATAATTTATAAAGGGTGTACGTGCTTTCGCACATGGGCTTTACCGAGTAAAGCGTGTGCATTCATTCGCAGTATCGCAAATGATTTATCGAAGTATGGCCTTATTAAATTCTGCTGCATTGTTCTATTGCATAGGATTATCCTAAGTAAATCGTGTGCAATACATTGTTCTATTGCATACGATTGGTTTGATGTTATTGTTTGTCTAATATTTCATCTTACCGCATTTTTCTGAAATCTCGTCAAGTATGAAATACCATGGTGTTCCCTCCTTTTGCTTGAGTATAAATTGCTTCGACGGTCATGGTCATTTGTTTATTTAGGATTTGTACAATGCCACACAGCACGGAAGCCATGGGAGATCGGGGACGGGGTACCTTCGTGGACCTCGCGCCGTCGGACTCGAAGGAGGTCCTGCCCTCAGCGGCCGTGGCTGGGGGTAGCTCAACCAACCTCGCGCCATAGGAATCGGAAGAGATGATGTCCACAGCGGCCTCAATGGATCTCACGCCGACTGAGGCAAGGGAGGAGTTGTCCCCAGCGCATGGAGCTGGGGGTAACTTCTTTGACCTCACGGCGGTGGAGGAGCCTGAAGACAGCTATTCAGGTTCGTCGGCGGATGAGCCTCTGGCCACCCCAGAGGAACTGGAGGAGCATAAGTTGGTGGAGATGTCCATCGCTTCGGCGAGGTATGAGGAAGCATTGGTGCATTGCGTGGCCGAGGAATCTTTGGACACTCTTCGAAAGTTCCGGGTGCGTGCGCTACTGCGTGCCACATGAGGTCAAGAAGCAGACGCAGCTTTGGATGGGCGCCGTGGGAAGGCATTTGCCCAAGTGGAAAGCCGGTCAGTTCGGTAACCCGCTAGCCGACGTTACCGGGGCATCAGGCTCCGACAACTCGCTCGACGATGATGCAGACGCCTCAAGCAACGTCAAGGGTCCCGCCGGCGACGATGCAGAGGCCTCAAACAACGGCAAGGGCCCCGCCGACGACGAAGAAGTCGTCCTCCTCTCTGACGATGACGACGAATATGTGTAGATAGGTATTAGGTGGTTCTTATGTGTTATATATATGTAATGTGCGATTGGGATGTCCAATATTTTTGTAGCAGGAAGGGTAAACCATGTGTTTGAATTAATGGAGCCCTTCCGTTACCAGCTACTAATATTATCCAAACATTATTAACCAGCTTCTATTTTGTCTAGTACTCCTTTCCAGGGCAAAATTTGGTATTTCTCAAAGTTATGTTCAATGTTACTAAACCACAACATAATCGCTCACGGTTTATTCTCATAAGAAACGTGTGCGAAGATTACTTTCTACCAAAAACTGATCGCACACGATTTTTCCTAGGTAGAACCGTGTGCGATAATTATCGCTAGATGGCTGCATGCGCCCACCGTTTTTATAGATGAAATCATGTGCGATACCTGCTGGGCATTTAGGGCCCAGTAAGTGAAACATTTCCATATAAATAAGGGCCATACGCGTTTGACCCGTACACAGGCTCCACTCTCTCCTCTCCCAGCTGCTTCCTCTCCTCTACAGTCGCACTCACGCCCTCCCAGCCCTCCCCAGCCGCACTTGGCCTCCCCCGCGGCCCTACCCCTCCTGCCGACCGGACGATGAGCTCGCGGGAAGTTGCTCCTTATTTTTTTTTCCAAATCATTGATTGATTGATTGATTGATTGAGTAATTGTAGGAATAACGTTTGTTTGTGTTAACGATTAGGATATACTGTGTTAGATACAGCAATGCTATCAACTTTCGGGGTTCAGAATTGGTGCTTCCAATTATCGGCATCAGTTTGGTCTTTTTGGTTATCATTCGATTCCACAAACTTAAAGTTGTGGACAGTTAAAGACACATCGAAAGCAAAAAGTGTCTTTGAATCCCGTGGTTCAAGTGATCTGATATTTTAAAAAATTCAAAAGAAAATCGAGTTTCAAAAATTGAAAAAAAATCCCGGATGTAGCCAATGGTGTATCACGCAAACAAGCAAATTATCGACTTCAAATACTTTGTATCCTGAGCTATAATAAATGTCAAAATCTAACAAATTTAGAGGTTTGAAAATATGCATACTCACATCTACACTTTTGTAATTTTTATATAGCTCTGATTACAAAGTATTTGAACTGGACTTTTTGTACATTCGTGAAACACACGATTGGATATATGCGGGATTTTTCTCAAATAATTTATGAAACTCGTATTTTTTTTTTGTAAAATAGCAGATCTAGGATCACTCGTGCTCAGGAGCACGAAATCTTCACTCCATTGAAATAGAGTAAAGAAAAAAAAGGAGGGACACATATTTTAGGTACAGTGTGCAACTTCGGCTTTACAGTGTGCATTTGACGTGAGTTACCCGATGGGACCAAGGTGTTCCTTGTTAGCACGGTGCACCGGACCCCATATCCAAACTTATTGTCAAGGCCGGTCCTGAAATTTCGTGGCCAAAGAAAAATTAGAACCCAACATTTGGCAGAGCTTAGTGCAAGTCTGGGAGAGGGAGGCCCTCGCCCCCGCCCAAATCTTGTCAAGCTTCACCACCGAAATCTGATGCCCTTAATACAAGTCTCAAAATAAAATCAATCTAGGTATATATGAAATGATTTAGAATGCATGTAATATTAATATTCATTTCAAATAAGTTATAGATGTTAACTTAAATTTTTTCCATCTTCTTAATATTGGATGCACAAATATAACTTTTTCAAATGCATGATCTGACTGTTTAATTGTTTAAAAAATAACTGCTAATTGGAAATGAGTGACTATAGGAATATTGCCTTCAACATACTGTCATAATTGTATGATCATAATTCTATCAATTGCTAACTGTAATTTGTTTACACAACAATATTTTCTATTTATGGAGAGACACCACTGGTGAAACTAAGCCCCCGGTCCATTCTTATACATTGATTACAACCTCGTTTACTTACTTTTCATTATTGTTAACTCACTGGTCCTTTTTTATTATCTTACATACTATACATTTAATATTTGTGTTTAGCGAGATGGAAAGTTTGACAAGCTTCCTGAAACGTTGGGGACAAAAAGTTTTGTGTTTTATGTGTAGGTTCTACTTCAAATTTGCATAGCCTTGTATTCTTACTGGTTAGATAAAACTTGTTTCTTAACTGACGAAAATAATTGTTCTTGTCTACATCATACTTTTCACTTGGTGTTTCCCAACACCATCTGTAGACGTCATCAAGCTAAAAAAAATTAGCGCCTTTGCCGACGAATATAAAGATACAACAAGGAGACGTGTCCATCCATTTTGCCTACTGTTTTCGAGTTCTCTGATTGCCCCATCCGACAATCGGCTCCGCGATCGGATACCCAGCGCCGCGGTTTTACCAAGTGTATTTTCTTCTTAGCACTCGGCATTTAGAATGTAGTTGCCGATCGAGCGTTCACAAATTTACAACTTGTAAGCACTCGGCAATGTACAGTTTTTCAGTAGCGCACTGGGTTACCATCACAGAAGGAGGCAGAACATAGAAAACCAAATAAAGGCACGAACAGAAAAACAAATGCCACACAAAGCAGTATGTACGATCAACACTGACCGTGGAGTATTTTACTGGTATTGTTTGTTCAGTTGGTTAGCTCCTATTCTATGAAATCAATTAAGCAGAATAAATTTTGATATACTTTTAATTGAAAGAGTTTTCCCTATCTTCAAAAATAGGACTTACTTATTATTTTAACCTTTCCATTTCTATATTAAGGATAGACCGACAAAGTTGTCCTAATTTATTATTTTTCACTAACCCTAGATTCTTTCCCTTGATAAAAATAAATTATATCCTCTCGAGCTCCATCGTGTACTATTTACTTAAAAACACACAACCCAGCGCAAATTTGGTTCAGGACGAACATATCAGACTATGTCGAGCCAAGAGCATTTTCATTACTATGGAAAATGATGGATAGCAAAATCCACAATCGATCATGTCCTTCAAGTCGCACGTTGCTTTCTACCACATCGTTTTAAACGAAGTTTTACAATAACAAACATTTCTCTTTTCATTGCAAAGTGGTATAGAGAATTGATCCAGTATGGATGGAATCATGAATAGTCATTGTTTTTTTTTGTGTATACTAATTGAAACTTTCTGTTTATGGAGCAATATGGATAAAAGTAAAGTAAGTATTTATCGGGAAAGCCTCCGCAAAGATCCGATTTATTTAAACCCATGTTCTATCATAAGAGTTATTTACTATTAAATTTCTATTCTCAATCGGAGGGCTCGAGATATCAATTTTGAATTGAAAAGAGAAGGATCAACTCTTCCCCAATAAATAAACTATCCTCGTAAAAAAAATACGGAACGAGCAGGGCGAAGTAGCATCGAATGCAGAGGTTGTAGTCTAAGGGGTCTCAACTATGTAATTCCCACAAAGTTAGCATATGAATTACACGATCATAGGCTTAAACCGGGACTAAACAACGATTGTGATAGGAGATCACGCAGCTGAAGCAGCAATCACTCATGAAATTAGGGGCAAGCTATCAAGTGCTAATATAAATTGATGTAGTAGCGTAGGAGTGAGACAGCTCAAGAATCAGGGGCAATCGGCTCAAGAGTCAAGAAAGTAGGCACCGATGGCCACGTAGGAAGAAATTGCTCTCCACGTATATGTGTGACGACGAGATGCATGCTCGTACTCCCTCCGTTACAAATTAATTGACTTGGTATTGTCCAAATATAGATATATTTATACTTATTTGATGTCTAAATACATCCATGTGTAATAAAATGTATGTCAATTAAATCTGAACGGAGGGAGTACTTTGCTGCTGTGGTTGTTACTTCAACTTTCCGGTAGAGATGTCGATGCGGATTCTCTGGGCTAGACTAGGATTATTATTTGGACTGTGGATAGATTGTTGGCGATCGATTCGATGGCTTGCTTGTCGACCCCCTGAAGACCTGTGCAGAGTAATGGGTTCTGTCTGTCCGAGGGCATCCCGTATACTACACTAGTATATTGTGGCTGGCGTGACGCGTTTGTTCCGTAGCTACTACCGCGCAACGTGCTGCAGCGTCTGGAACCTGTCGGCGCTGCAACGGAGCGCGTCTTCCTTCGTTGTCAATGTGATTCTGCCGGACAGATTTAGATCAAAAACCACATATAAATTTATATACTCCGGCATGTCTAGAAACATCTATTTTTTGACAAATCTAAAACAGTTATTTTGGGACGGAGGGAGTATATAGCAGACGTCGTTGCTGCTAGCAGTGAATCTCTCTACTTCTCAAGCTAGACATCAAAAAAGCGTTCGACTCGGTCAAGTGGGGATACATTTTCGAGCTACTTCATCACCTTGGCTTCCTCCAAAATTTCGTGATTGGCTCTCGGCGTTGTTCTCTACGGCTTCATCACGTGTACTCCTCAATGGCATTCCCGGTGCTCCAATTAAACATGGGAGAGGGCTGCGGCAAGGTGACCCCCTCTCGCCGCTCCTATTCGACATCGCCATCGACCCTCTTCAACTCATTCTTCAAGTGTCCACGGATCAAGGGATTCTACACCGGCTTCCCGGGAAGGGTGCTAACTTTCGGTCCTCCCTACACGCCGATGACGCGGCTACCTTCATGTGCCCGATCCGTGAGGACATTTCCGCGCTTGCTCAAATCCTAAACAATTTCGGAGAGGCCACCGGTCTTGTGACAAATTTGGTGAAGAGCTCGGTCACTCCCATCCGTTGTGATAACATTGACCTTGACGCCGTGCTTCATGATCTCCCGGCTCCTACCGCTTGCTTCCCGTTGCGATACCTTGGGCTCCCCCTTGCGGTGAAGAAGTTATAGAAGGTCCACTTCCAATACCTCGAAGACAAGGCGGTCACTAAGCTAAACCCTTGGGCGGGTAGATGCTTCAACATTGCGGGACGCAAAGAACTTGCCAAGTCGGTCCTCACATCTCAACTCATTTACCCTCTCACCGTCCTTGATATCTCGCCGGAAACCTTGCTTTTCTTCAAGAAACTTATTAGGAGCTTCCTTTGGGCGGGTACCGACAAGGTCTCCGGGGCCAAATGCAAAGTTAATTGGACGGTGGTTTGCAAGCCTACTTCTTTGGGGGGACTTGGCCTCCTCAACATGGACAAGTTTGCGAAGGCTCTCCGCCTAAGATGGGCTTGGCTAGATTGGACGGTGCCGGAGAGACCGTGGGTGGGAATGGAAGCCCCTTGTAAGAAAGATGAGATGGACCTTTTCCATGCCATGACGACGGTGACCATTGGGGATGGGGCCAAGGCTCCATTTTGGGATGCGCCATGGGCGGACGGGAGCAGCCCAAAGCTTATCGCCCCTCTCATTTATGAGCTCTCAAAGAAGAAAACTTGGTCCGTCAAGGAGGCCATCACCGATGACGCGTGGATTCTTGATATTGACATCGGAGAAGGACTTTCGGTTCAACACCTTGAGGAATACACTAAACTTTGGCAATTCACTACGCAACTTCATCTCCATAACAATGTTCCCGACACCATCACTTGGAAGCTCACCCCTTCGGGTGTCTACTCTTGTTCCTCGACCTACAATGAGCAATTCGCCGGGGAAGTCGCCTCGCCGATGGACAATTTAGTGTGGAAGAATTGGGCTCCTCCCAAATGCAAGCTCTTTTCTTGGCTTATTATTCAAAACCGCGTGTGGACGGCCGACCGGCTTGAGAGAAGAGGTTGGCCTAATGGTAGGCTTTGCCCTCTTTGTCGTCGTGAAGATGAGACGGCTAGACACCTTCTCTTCACTTGCCGCTTCTCTATTCGTCTTTGGGGTATGATCAAGAATTGGCTAAATATTGGGACTTCAACCCTCCGGATTGGGTAGCATTCAACGACGTGCATTCTTGGTGGGCGCATCTTGCCATTGCCAATGGAAGGAGGAGAAAGGCAATCCCGTCGATTCTCATGTTTGTGTCTTGGGAAATTTGGAATGAGCGCAACTTGAGGATCTTCAAACACTTGAGCACCCTCCCGACGATAATCTTCGCTAGGATTAAATTGGAGGCGAGGAATTGGGTACTTGCGGGTGCCAAAAATTTGGGTCATCTTTTACCGGGAGATTAGGCTTTTGTATTAAGGGTGGTGGTCTTTAACACCAAACTTTGTCCCAAACTTCTTCTTAATTAATTGAAAAAAGGCAAATCTTTTGCCTTTCCCTTCAAAAAAAATCTCATGGAATATAACTGTATCGAGACCGCCGAGCAAAGTTCAGTAAAAAGCTTGTCGAACGATTCTGTAGCACTCATCACGTTAGCCATGGTCGATCTCGTGGAGGTATGTGCGGCCTTCTGGTAGCAAGACTGTAGCTGCCACATGCGAGGCGGTACGTGCGGCCACTATGCAGGCATGGCGCTCCGGACTGGAGCGGTCTCGTACATGGTTCAGTCATTGCCGGGCAAAAGCACGAATGCAGTGCCCAGATGCTCTCCCCTGCCTACCAGCGTCAGTGTACTACGAGTACCATTCACAAAACCATGCAAGATTGGCATGGATGTTCATTGAATCGAGCCATGCCCAAGCGCATCGGTCGGGTACACGATCCTATGCTGCTTGCGCTGTGACCGTGACAAGGCAGCCTCAGCATCACCAGCGTCTGCCAGCATCTGCTGAAAATCAGAGGGAAACTGGGAACCCGCTGTTTACCTGTAGTACGCTACCAAAGTGCTCATTCACGGGCTCGTCCGCAAATGGCCTCTTTTTTTTTTTTTTTGCTTCTTTTGCTTGGGGCACGCCAGGTAGCCCGGCGCAAATCTTATTTGCCGCCTTAACAGGGGCAATCAACTCGCGCCGCCTTCAGGATCCCCCTAACGGGCCAGCCCATTGAGCGGATTTTCCCCCCTTTTTCTTCTTTCTTCCTTTTCTCTGTTTTTTTCATTTCGTTTATTTTCTGTTGTTCTAATTATTTTTTTCCTTTTATGTTCATTTTAACTTTTTTATTTCGTTTTACATTTATTTTTCCTATCTCTTTTTTAAAATTTGTACATGATTTGTTAAATTTTCGACAAAATGATTACACCTTCCAAAAATTGTTTATGATGTTCAAACAAATTACATGAAAAAATGTTCATGATGTTTTTTTAAAAATGTTAACAGGGTTCAAAAAATTATTTAAGATGTTCAAACAAATTACAGGAAAAAAATGTTCATGATGTTTTTCTTAAAAAATGTTAACATGGTTCAAAAAATTATTCACGGGATTCAATTTTTTTCATGAGATTAAACAAAATATTTCCATGTGATTCAAAAAAGTCCATCAATCAAAAAATCCATACAGTTTAAAAAAAATCAGATGGGTCCGGATTTTGATTTAAATTGACTATATAAATAAATAATAACATGAATATCCGAGAGATATTAAAAAATAAATCAATTAGAAAACAGGTAATAAAAATTAAAATAAAAAATAAAACATCAACCAACAAATAAAAAAGAACATAACCTATTAAATGGGCTGTATTGCATCCCGTTTAGTGGCGTTGCACGCGACGGGAGCCTTCCGCGCCGCTTAAAGCGGTGTATCTCCCCGACGCGACAGAGTTGTGTTGTGCACACATGATGATGTGTTGGGCGGGACCACCAAAGATTTGTTTTCCTTTTCATTTTAATGGTTTTTGTCGCAACAGTGGAACATGGGGTTCCCCTAGTACTGCCAAAGTGGGTCCACCCCATGTGGGCCAAGATGAAGATGGACAAGACCAAGACTCAAGTCAAGCTGGCGGGTTCACCGTCAAGACACGCAAGGCCTGCATCGACAAAGGGCTCCGGTCCTGGGGACCTTCCGGGTCCCCGAACCAAGCAAGAAGGCCAGGAAGGACCCGAGAGCCCGAGTTCCCGGCAGGAGGCCAGGCTCCCTCTCGGGTACTTCCCCACGTCCCTGTGGATAAGCACTCCACCTCACCGCGGAAGACTTGGGAAGCAAGGCGAAGGCAGCGCGGGCGGGAAGCACGTCCCGTGGTGGTGTCAGCTCCTGTCCACCCCAAGGCGGACGCTCCCACCTAACCCAAGGAGACGCTAGGCTGAGGAGAGGCCACGTCTCCCCCTAAACTAGATGAGGAGGGTCCTTCACCCCGAAGGTCCCTCACGCCCCTCACGTGACCCTGTGGCAACCCCTTAGCCTATAAAAGGAGGACCAAGGCACGGAGGAGGGGGAGAAGAAGAACGAGGACGAACACAAGCTAGAACCAGAGCAAGACTAGACTAGGGCTGCGAAGGTAGAGAGGAAGGTGATCTCCTCCGGGTCAGGATCTGTCCTTCTTCTACCTCCAGCCAAAACCCTTCCGGGTACCCTGTCCGGGAGGTTCCATTGTAAGCCACACTATGAAGAACCATCAATCCAGACATGCAGGAGTAGGGCTTTTAGCCTCCGGGCGGCCTGAACCTGGGTAGCTCCTTGTGTCCCTTTGGTTGCATGCTTTGATCGTGGAGAGGAGAGCTTGATCTAGACTCCGCCCAAGAAGACGATTCTCAGCCTCCTTCGCGCCCCGTGCCGA
Source organism: Poa pratensis (assembly GCA_947311845.1). NCBI lineage: Eukaryota > Viridiplantae > Streptophyta > Magnoliopsida > Poales > Poaceae > Poa > Poa pratensis. The sequence goes on along the minus strand of CAMZMU010000055.1, from coordinate 44,792,878 downwards.
ACCTAAAAGGGGGTATCCTATACTCCCGGTGTCCGTGCAACGAGACACGACATCTGGCGCGCCAGGTAGGGGGCGCAAGCGCTGGTTCATCTTCATCAAGTTCATCGGCAAGTTCTTCGTCAAGCATGCCTCCAAGGAAGAAGGGAGATCCTGCGGCGTCCAAGCCGGTCTCTCCCTCACGCACTCAAGCTTCAGCTGAACGTCGTGCTGCTGGCGCACGGCGGAGCGTCTCTCCGTCCCCGCCTCCCATGGAGAGGGTGGCGCCGGACGAAGTGGACGGTCGCGACAAGGACAACGGCCCTGGCGGAGCGGCGGCTCCAAAGGGCGCCACCATGCCTCCTCCTCGCTCAGGGGAGAAGAGCGTCTGCAACGGCACCGGCAAGGAGCCCACCGCTGGAGGAGGGAACCACGGCGTTCGCCCCAGCGGGGATCCACGAGCATCCAAGAGCAAGACCTCCGCGCACTCGCCTTCGGACGTGCAAGCTCGCCATGATGCTCTAGTCGCTGCCAAGGCCTGATGCAGTTCCCTCCAAGCAGCGGCGATCCCAAGGTCTACCAAGAATGGAGGACTCGCGTCGAGAGGCTCCTCGACTTCGCCGATGGTGGTCCGTGGGTCGAACCCACTCAAGCTCCCACCGTCGACAATCCCGGAGCAGCACAAGACAAGACACGTGATCCGCGAGGCCAGCCTCGTGGTGAACGTCAAGCCAAGACGGCGCCTCCTCGCACCGCGCCACCGATGGCTGATCGGCTAAACCGCGATCACGGCGAGGCCATCTCCATCGGGTCGTCTACCTCGCGCAACCCAGATCTTCGTGACGAGCTCAACAGCCGTCAGAACGAGGATATGCGCACCCGCATCGAGCGTCGCCGAGAACGTCACCGCCGGGAAGATCGGGGCATCGACCTCGCCGAAGGCTGCCTCGCCCTCGCCCCGAGTTCCGCCACTTCAACTGGCCCAAGAAATTCAAGATCGACGTTCTCCGCTACGACGGCACCACGAACCCCCGGGACTTTCTGCAGATCTACTCTCTTGCTGCGATGGTTGCCGGGGCCGACGAGGTCATGATGGCCAACTGGTTCCCGTTGGCCCTGAAGGGAGATGCCCAGACTTGGCTTCTCAACCTTCCCAAGTGCTCCATCCGTTCCTGGCGGGCACTGAAGGAGCAGTTTCTGGGGGCTTTCCAAGGCGGGTACGAGCGCCCGGGGGCTCCCAGTGATCTCCACGACTTCAAGCAGTTGCCGGGTGAAACTCTCCGCAAGTTCATCCAGCGCTTCACCCAGAAGATGAACACCATCCCGTGCATCAAGGAGGAGTTGGTGATCCAGTCCTTCCACGCCAACGTCCGCAACCCCAAGATGCGCGAGAAGCTGAGCATCCATCGCGTCGAGTCTGCTCGTAAGCTCTGGGAGCTTGCAGACGGTGCGCTCGAGCTGAAGAAGGAGCCAAGTTCCCCGGGGAGGATGAACCCGAGGACAAGGTCGCTCCAGCCAAGAACAAGAAGCGGGACCCTGGACCCGACAAGCGGATCTTCGTCACCGAGCCTCTTCCGAAGAAGACCAAGCCCGCGCCGACTTCCGAGGAAGAAGGTGAAGGTGATCCCTGGTGCCACATCCATCCAGAAGGCAACCACTTGCTCAAGGACTGCCGCATGCTCAAGAACCTCGCCGTCCGGGAGCAACGCCGAGCTGATGGGGTCAGTCAAGACGGTTGCTACAACTGCGGCACTGCCGGGCACATCGCTCGTGACTGTCCCACGGGTCGCCAAGGCGGAGGCGGCCGTGGATGGTACCGAGGCGGTGGCCGCGGGGGCCGTGGAGGAGGACGCGGCGGTCAAGGTGGTCGCGGGTACAACACTCCGGAGGCCGCCCACGTCGGCAACGGGGAAGCTCCGGCTCCCCAAGGAGGCAACGGCGGCAAGTATCAAGAAGTCACGGAGTTGTCGGGTGCATCCACGGAGGGTCTTCTCTGCCTCCCTCCAACGGCGCCTGCAAGAGACTTGTCCGGGAGCTGAACGCGGTTGCTTCTGCTCCGTCCAAGCCCCTGGACTGGTCTAGCCAAGTCATCACCTTCGACCCAGAAGACCACCCTGCAAACACTGCCGGGGTCGGGACCCTGCCGCTGATCGTGTCGCCCGTCATCCACAACTACAAGGTCACCAAGATGCTGGTCGACGGAGGCTCCAGCCTCAACCTGCTGACGGCGAAGGTCCTGGCTATCCTTCAAATCCCCTGTCTCGCCTGCAAGACACTGGGTGTTCCAAGGCGTGAACGGAAGTGTTACTCGACCCCTCGGGAAGATCACCCTTCCGGTCACCTTCGGCGACTCCAAGAACTTCCGCACCGAGGAAATCGTCTTCGACATCGCCGACACTCCGCTACCGTACAACGGCATACTTGGCAGACCTGCTCTGGCCAAGTTCATGGCCGTCTCCCACTTCGCCTACAACATGCTGAAGATTCCGGCGCCGTGGGGCGTGATCAAGGTCAAGGCCGACATCGACGATGCTATCTACTGCGTTCACCAGCTGAACCAGACGGTGGCAACCACGGCGGATATCCCTCAAGGTGTACAGGAGGATGATGATGGGGCTCTCCCCGGGGGCGAAGGGCACCCCGGGGGCTCCACATCTACTCCCCCAAGAAGGCGCCATTCCATGGCGATCCGCAGCTGACCAAGAAGGTGGCGCTAACCAGCGACGGAGTTCGCTCCATCACCATCGGCGCCCGCCTCACCGACAAATAGGAAAGCGCGCTCGTCGCCTTCCTTCGGGAAAACTCTGACGTCTTCGCGTGGGAGGCATCAGGTTTACCCGGCGTTCCAAGGGAGGTGATCGAGCACAAACTGGCGGTCAATCCGGGGGCTCGCCCCGTGAAGCAGGTTCTCCGGAACCAAAGCAAGGAAAAGCTGGAATTCATCATCGCCGAGGTGGACAAGTTGATAGAAGCTGGTGTCATCCGGTCGGTTCCCCACCCAAGCTGGGTGGCCAACCCCGTGGTGGTACCGAAACCCATGACCTTCAAGTGGAGACTCTGCATCGACTTCACAGACCTGAATAAGGCCTGTCCCAAGGACCCTTTCCCCCTGCCGCGGATCGACATGATCGTGGATTCCACGGCCGGGTGCGAGCTGCTGTGTTTCTTGGACGCCTTCTCCGGGTACCACCAGATCATGATGTCACTCGAGGACCAAGAGAAGACGGCCTTCATCACTCCCAAGGGCTGCTACTGCTACACCCGGATGCCTTTTGGCCTCCGGAACGCCGGCGCTACCTTCCAGCGCGCAATGCAAGCATGCCTTGGGTCACAGCTGGGCCGCAACGTCGAAGCGTACATCGACGACATCGTGGTCAAGACCCGGTACAAGGACTCCCTCATCCAAGACCTGCACGAGACCTTCGAGAACCTCCGCCGGGTCAACTTCAAGCTCAACCCCGACAAGTGCGTGTTCGGGGTCCCCTCCGGCAAGCTGCTGGGTTTCCTGGTCTCTCACCGAGGGATCGAGGCGAATCCGGACAAGATCAAGGCAATCGAGCGCATGGAGGCGCCCCGCGGGTCAAGGACGTCAAGGCTTGGGGAGCGGGCCTTACCGTTCTTCAGGCTGCTCAAGAAATCAGGCCCCGTGGAGTGGACCTCCGAGGCCGAGGAAGCCCTGCAGTCCCTTAAGCGCTACCTCGCCTCGCCACCAATCCTCGTGGCACCAGAAGAGAAGGAGCCCCTACTACTGTACATTGCTGCCACCAACCAGGTGATCAGCGCTGTGCTCGTGGTAGAGCGTGACGCTCCTCCGAAGAAGTCAAGCAAGATCAAGGGCAAGCGACCCGGGAACTCTCCCGGGACAACCGTGCAAGAAAAGGCTGCCGGGTGACCAGGGGTCTCACGATCCTGGCGTCACTGCAACTTCACCAGCGGCGCGGAGCCCGTCGGGAATGGAGAATCTCCCTCCGACGAGACTTCGCCGGGGGCTACATCGTCCCCACCCCAAGACGTCGACGTGGAGGAAGCCGAGCCCTCTCAGGACTCGGCGACCCGCAAGGTGCAGCACCCGGTCTACTTCGTCAGCGCAGTGCTGCGCGACGCCCGGGAGCGGTACCCCATGATGCAGAAGCTGCTGCTGGCAATCCTCATTGCCTCCCGCAAGATGAGGCCGTACTTCCAAAGCCATCCCATCACGGTGGTGTCCAAGTACAACCTAAGAAGCCCCCTGGAGAACCCACTTGCCACTGGTCGCATATCATGGTGGGCCATGGAGCTTCAAGGTTTCGGTCTCAAGTTCGAGCACACGGACAACATCAAGAGTCAGGCGCTGGCGGATTTCACGGCCGAGTGGACCGAGACGGCGTTCGACGACCCGGAAGAGGAAACCTGCCTCCCCGGGAAGGAAGATCCTAGCGCCTGGACCATGCACTTCGACGGCTCCTACACCAAGGGGAAAGGAGGTGCTGGGGTTGTCCTAACCTCACCAACCGGGGACCGGCTGAAGTACGTCGTCCAGATGCACTACCAAGGGAACATCTCCAACAACACGGCGGAGTACGAGGGCCTGCTCGCAGGACTTCGTGCTGCCGTCGGCCTCGGCATCAACAAGATCGTCGTCAAGGGTGACTCTCAGTTAGTCATCAAACAAGTGAACAAGGAGTACGCGTGCCCTCAGATGGCACCATACGTTGAAGAGGTCTGGAAGCTGCAGCGGCGCTTCGACAACTTCCGGGCTGTGTACGTCCCACGGGGAGAAAACACGGCCGCGGATGAGCTATCGCAGGTGGCGTCCAAGCAAGAACCAGTGCCTCCCGGGATCTACATCGAGGTCCTCAGGCGACCTTCGATCCCACCCGAGAGGCTCGCGACAAGATCTGCGCCGGGGGCTGGCGACCCTTCTACCTCGACAACACGGGTAGCCAGCCCAGAAGCTCAAGACCCGGCAGCCCCTCCAGCGGAGGAAGCTATGCTTTCTTTCCGTCGGATGGTGCTACCGGTGGAAGGAACCCACCCACCCTGGGCCCGGGACATCGTCAAGTACATCATGGAGCACGCCCTCCCGGAGGACGATCACGACGCCGAGCGGGTGGCTCGTCAAGCCAAGCTCTACGTCATGATCGACGGCGAGCTCTACCGGCGACGGGACAACGGAGTCAAGCTCCGCTGCATCCCTCAAGAACAAGGCCAAGTACTGCTACGGGACATCCACGAGGCACATGTTCAAGTCATGTGGCATCAAGATCACTGGCGGGTAAAGTTTTTCGTCACGGGTTCTACTGGCCAACAGTCCTCAGTGATGCGGAGCAGCTAGTCAAGACCTGTGAAGCCTGCCAATACTATGCGAAGAACATACATCAGCCGGCGCAAGCTCTGCAGCCAATTCCAATCTCCTGGCCGTTCGCGGTCTGGGGGCTGGACATCGTGGGAAGATACCGAAGTCTGTCGGGGGCCATGAATACCTTTTCGTGGCCATCGACAAGTTCACAAAGTGGGTGGAAGTGATGCCAGTACCAAGACAGACAGCTCAAGCAGCCATCAAGTTCATTGAAGGGATCGTGTACCGCTTCGGAGTACCCAACAGAATCATAACGGACAATGGCTCTCAGTTCACAAGCCGATCCTTCCTCAACTTCTGTGAAGAGCTGGGAATCAAGGTGTGTTTTGCCTCGGTGTCCTACCCAAGGTGCAATGGGCAAGTGGAGCGAGCCAATGCGGAGGTCCTAAAGGGTTTGAAGACCAAGGCCTTTGACAAGTTAGAAGACAAGGGCAAGAACTGGATTGAGCATCTACCAAGTGTCTTGTGGTCCCTCAGAACCACACCAAGCAGAGCCACTCAAGAAACACCATTCTTCCTTGTCTATGGAGCAGAAGCCGTCTTGCCAACAGAGCTCAGGCATGGATCCCCCCGGGTACTTGCCTATGATGAAGACGCACAAGCTGAGAGGAGGATTGATGACATCAACTTCCTGGAAGAGGTGCGGTGCCGAGCTTCCTTACGATCTGCTCGATACCAGCAAGGGCTCCGCCGCTATCATGATCGCCATATCCGTTCACGGGTACTGGAACCCGGAGACCTGGTTCTCCGCAAGAAGCAGAAGCTTGATAACATGAACAAGCTGTCCTCCAAGTGGGAAGGACCTTATCGGGTGACGCATACCCTGAGACCCGGAGCTGTTTATCTGGAGGACGAGAAAGGCAGGCCGGAGGGCAACGCCTGGAACATCGAGAATCTCCGGAAATTCTACCCCTGAATACGAACATGAATCGCAGATAGTTCGAGTCAACTAAGCACGCCCAAGGGGCTAGTGTTCTGTATAAGGGTGTAAGAATCGTCGCCAAGGAATAAAAGATAAGTTTTTCAATTCCGTGAGCCTCTCTTGTTGTCGTGAAGTGTGTTATCCGTAACAACCCCCAAGCAGGGGGCTGACATGGTGCCGGTGGCTGACAGGTCGAGCGCGAGCAGCCTATCAGTAGGCGCTGCCACCTGATCGTGCCGTACTGCCGCGGTAAGAAGTGGAACGGGCAGTGCTGTGTTTTAAAGAACCTAAACACAGAAATGCACATTCAACTTTGCTTGCGGGTTGCTCCGGATGAAACACTTTCACGACATGTAAGGGAGGGTCCATTCTTTTCCTACTGAAAGTGTGTTGTGTGTAGCGCCTCTCCCGGGACAGGAATGGATGCTGAAGAGCGGCTCAGGAGCTGGTACCCGGGAAGGACAGAGTAGATCAAGGGCACGGCAAAAACCAGCTAAGTCTTTGCATGTGCATCTGCATTCTAGGCATAATATCTCGCTCGGAGTCAATATACCACCAACCTGCGCATGCTTGACAGTTGATGAGAACCTTTGCGGGGGTAATGCGTCCTCCCCGCGAACGGTCAGATTTCCCTTCTGGCCTAGTACCCGTGGCTGTGGAGTGGACTCCCGGAAGGCATAGTGCTCTTAGGGGTGCTGCTACCGGTGCGGCGGTTAGAGCACTTGTCACCTAAGAGATCTCCTCAGAAAACTTGACGGCGCGTTAGTGCAAGGGAGGTTTGGGAAATGACCCCGGGAGTTGAGCCCTAGGATTGCATTCATCTGAACTTACATTCTGAATTTACAATTCTGATTACATTCAGTCGAAGCTTTTCCTGGATACATATCTAGCCTATGCTACTAAGGCCAGCTCAGGGCTCCTGGCTGTGCAGCTCTGTCTTCTGTTTTATTGCCTGCCGGGTGCACTCTTTTCTTCCGGGGACGCCTGGGTGAAAAGATAACACGCGTGCAGAATCTTGTCAGGCGCGTCGAAGAGCTCGACCCCTTCTGCCGACCAGGGCGCTCCAGGGCCAAAGAGACGGAAGATTCCGTCCGCCAGTTCGCCTACGGACTGACTCTCGGCCTGCAAAAGTCCAGATCAAGATCGAGGTCATCCAAGAAGAAAAGGCGGAAAAATGGAGAAGAGCAAACAGTGAACCTGCTCAATGGCCTCGAGTTCAGCCACAACCAAGGACAGCTCCGGAATACCGGCAGTCCTTTCCTTCAGGATGGACCACAGGTGCGTCCTCCTTACTGCCCTAATCCTTGCCTCTTCTTGGGCAACAGGACCAGAGACGGCCGCCAGGCGAGCAACATTCTGGGCAGCAGAAGAACGGGACGCAACCTCGCCGTCAGTGGCTCGGGCTCCAGCTTCGCTGGGTGCCTCCGCCGCTCCTCGAAAGACGGACTCCGCCGTCGACACATCGGACAAGGCCCTCTCTGCTTCGCCGGACATTGTTCTGCGGGACGAGGGGAGGCAAAGGAAGAAGAGGAGCGGAGCAAGGCGAGAAGATGTGGCGAAGGGGTGGAGTCTGGATGGTCTTTTATAGGCCTCCCACGCTCCACCTACCCCTTGACGCTACGGCTGCTGCAGTAATGGGAGCGCGTTTTGCAAAAAACTCGTTCTCATTCACACGGACGACACGAAGACAAGGAGGAAAACAAGATCTTCTTCATTTACAAGGACTACAAGGGGACGATCTTTTTTACAACAAAAAGGTTGGCTCCCGTCGAGCAAGGAGCACCGCCGTACAATGGAAGACGCTACTTCCAGAAATACGTCGTCAAGGCCGCCAAGGAGGAGGTCAACGAGATCTCCATGGCGCCCGTCCGAAGCTCCTCGCCTTCAGGAAGACGAGCTCCCCTCGACCTTGATGTCAGATGAGTTTTCCTCATCTTCATCCTCGTCGTAGGAGCTCGAGCTGCCGCTGCTGCTCTCCATGCAGCACTCCACGCGTCCGCCATCGACACCGAAGATCTTCACGGAGAGCAGCATCTCCGTCGTACCGGAACACCAAGCACTGCCCCCTGGACAGGCGGCGGGCACGGGAGAACGACTTCCACCCCGGACCCAGAAGCATGGCGCCTTCAGTGGTGCGCTCCGCCATGGCCCAGGAGGGGCCATTGGGGCAGCCTTCCACTTGCAGCCAGAAGCCGGAGGGTCCGATGTCCTCCGTCGCCATCGCGAAGGAATCCGGCAGGAGAAGCCGGCTGCGAGGCCTGCGGTTCAGATCCACGACGAACTCGAACGGCGCGAAGCTGGTATGAACCATGCTCCTAGGAAGGGGAGCAGCGGTGCCGCGGCCTCCACGGCCGCCGCGACCGCGAATCCCACGACCTCGCGGAACAGCTCGACCACGAGTGGAGGGGCCACTCTCCGCAGCAGCTGAAGAAGCGAGGGCGCCCAACTCCTCTCCTCGCTCTCGCCATTGGCGCTGGCAGCTTGTGGGGAGGCCTGGAGTTGGACTGAGGAAGAAGATGAACGAAAAGGCCAGGGTGTGCCTCGCTTTTATAGCCACGGTGGTGCCTCTGTCAAGCGTCTCCTCGGTTTTCCGTTAGTGGGAATCGAGGGGGCCCCCGCAGTTATTCCCCCGAGCGGAGTAACTCCAAGACCTTCAAGGCCATCAGTGAAGCAGGGCAAGGAAGACCAGGTGCCCGGACCCACTGATGTCTACGCACGCTTCTATTCTTGTAGACAGTGTTGGGCCTCCAAGTGCAGAGGTTTGTAAAACAGCAGCAAGTTTCCCTTAAGTGAATCATCCAAGGTTTATCGAACTCAGGAGGTAGAGGTCAAAGATATCCCTCTCAAGCAACCCTGCAATTAAGATATAAGAAGTCTCTTGTGTCCCCAACACACCTATACACTTGTCAGATGTATAGGTGCACTAGTTCGGCGAAAAGATATTAAAATACAAGTGATATGGATGATTATAAGTGGTAATTGCAATCTGAAATAAAAATGGCAGCAAGCAAACATGTAGCAGAACTGGTTGTAAACGGTGTTTCAATGCTTAGAAACAAGGCCTAGAGATCATACTTTCACTAGTGGTAACTCTCAACAATAATAATATAATTGAATACATAGATATTTCCTCTTCACTATGCTACTCTGAGTTATTCTCTCGTTGGATAACGAACACCAATCTACCGCGTAGGGCTATAACAGCACACCTTAAAGTCGCATTCTCATGTCTAGTTAACCCCACACTGTCAACTTGAGCGCCCTAGAAGGTACTAGACAAACACCGCAATTTCATAGAGACATCCAACGCAAATAATAACTCATGATAAGTATTCCTGTTATCTTTAACCTAAGAGCCACACACGGGGCGCACACTGTCAACTTCGCACCGTGGGACAAAGGTGACTCCGGAGATTACATTAATAAAACCACTTGAGTAGCATATAAGATAATGAAGAGTACATATATGGATTCAACTAGATTATAAAGCTCATGATCACATAAAGATCACACCATGGGAGAGAGAGATAAACCACATAGCTACCGGTACGAGCCCTCAGCCCCGAGGGAGAACTACTCCCTTCTCATCATGGGAGGCAGCAGCGGCGATGAAGATGGCGGTGGCGTCGATGGAGATGGCTCCGGGGGCAATTCCCCGTCCCGGCAAGGTACCGGAACAGGACCTTCTGACCCCCGAAACGGAGTTTCGTGGCGGCGGAGCACGGAGATGTATTCGGGAGTTTCATCAATTGTGTTAGGGTTTACTCTGCGGGGGCTATTTATGGTCCAAAGGGCAGCTTCAGAAGGTTCCCGAGGCCGCCACACGTGGCCTCGGCGCGGGTCAGGGTTTTCCTGTCCGAGCCGACTTGTCGGGCCTGCACAGGCCGCATACGAACTCCGATGGAGATGAACCTTTTTTATAAAACGTGCGGCGGAAAATTCCCTGCAACTTTCGCGACTAGACTTTTTCCATTTGACGTCGTCTTCAGGCCCGAACGTGACGATATTTGAAAATAGTTTTTAGACAGATTTCTGAAAAGTCCCAATTTGACTCCAACAAGGTTTTCTTTTGCCCAATTTTGATAATTTCTACACATCAAAGTGTAAAACAAGAACATTGTGCACTTTGGCAACTATTAGTAGGTTAGTCCAATAAATGTCATAATATGATATAAAGTGCATATAAAACATGTGACAATTGATATAAAACATGCATGGAACATCAAAAATTATAGATACGTTTGAGACGTATCAACATCCCCAAGCTTAATTCCTACTCGTCCTCGAGTAGGTAAACGATAAAACAATAATTTTTGAAGTGGCATGCTACGAACATAATCTTGATCTAATAATGATGTAATGGTAAGTGAGCTGAGATCAAATCATTCAAAGCAAATCTTATATTTACTAATTGGAGGCACCATAGGAGGCTCCACGTTAATCCTCGAGGTTAGAAATTTTGATCATCCGATCTACCCATGATCTGTCTAAAGCCGTTAGATTGAAGTCGTTTTTTTCCAACACGCACGCGTCACTTTTATCGCAAGTCGCACCTATCTGTCTCTGCTCGAGTTCGAATCCCAAACCATCCTCGATATTAGCACCTAATTAATTCGTGACACAGAGACGAGCCTTTCTCCCGTGGCCAATCTGCATCATACTGATCGTGCGTCTCCGCCTCACGTAAGAATAAAGGAATTCGTGATTTATACCTCCGTGGCACTCAATGGGCTAAAATCCTAAAACCAAGCGTGCACTACTCATCGCTTATTCTCTACCGCCGGCCGGCCGCGATCGGAAACAACAATCTCGCGGTGCACAGATGGCATAGGATTAACCAATTGTGTCAGCACGCATCAGCGAGTATTCCATCCGTGTTGGAGTTGATCGAATACAAAGGTACGATCTAATCTAGCATGTCCAGATCTCCTTATCGTGTTCCTATCCAACCGCTGAATCTTATTTCGAAATTCTGATCACACCGCAATGAGCAATCCAGCATGCGTATTCCAGTACAGATTTATCCACGATGGTTTCTTTAGAGGAGCAGGATGCACCGGCACTTAGAACCAGATTGGGTGTCCGCCGCCATCTGTGAGGCTGTCGCTAGGAAAATTGTGGCGGAATGGCGATGGAGTTGTTCCTGATGCCGTCCAGCTGCTTTTCACGCTCCACCAGGTAAGAAAGTTTGTATATTACGTTCAAAAGAAGAAAGTATGTCTTCTAAAATTCTCTGCTTTAGATATATCTTTACGTGCACATTGGTGAATCTAGAAGTTATTCTGGTGCTGGACATGTACCATGTGTTTCACGTCCTGATTAAGTGGATGTAGGAAGCATATTAATCACGTTTCCGCACTCTCCTGTTAAGCATACAGGTATTGTTCTGATTGCTTCGTTTTTAATAAATAGTAAATGCATTGGGATCAAATAACTATCACAGTCGTATCTTAGAAGGTACAACTTAAATTGGTCTTACTTATTAATAGCAGTCTATATAATTCACATAGCCTTAGTGGCTCATTTAAATTTCCCAATGTCATGCATTTGAATAGCTGTCTGTGTTCACCCGTGACTTTTCTGCCCAGAGAGCAGATGTTGTAATTTTAGACAAAAGGATCTAACACGCACATTTGTAATCTCAATCATGAAATAAAAATATGGTACGTGTCATTGTATTGCTTAAATTCCTATACCCTCTCTTCTTTCCACATCGAATTTTGCTGAATATGTTGTATGCTAGATTATATATGTGCCCAGTCACTCGAAACTTTGATTATTGCTTCAGAGATTCCGGGATACCATGAGAAGCGGGCAATATTGGTAAACTTCTGTCACTAACCTTTGCAAGGTAAATATTTTTCTATAATCATAATCATCATTTTTTCCTACGTACAAAATATTTTAATACTTCCTATTTATATTTCCGAAATCGCTAGCCCGTGCAGGTGCTTTCAAGAACTATCCTCACCATCAACTACTTGGGTCGCGGGCGTGATCAAAACAGATCACTGCTTCAAGAACTATGGACGCTATTTATCCAGTTCAAATCATTCGCCGATCACTATCTCAACCTAATTTTCTGGTGTCTGGAAATGTGCTCCAAGTATTTGACAAATTGTTAACTTACTAAATTTTCAGCAGTAGTGAAAGATTGAGAGTAATCGGAATGATTCTAAATTTTATAGTTCGATCAAGTTGCAGGACATTCATTGTTTGTACAGGAGATACACGTATTAATCTTGATGTTCTTCAGGTGCGTTGTTTCTACTACATAATCCTATGGTTTTGGTCAAATTGATTTGATGTTCTGGCATGATAAACACTTCCAAGATTATTTTTCAGGCCCTGTAATATTCTGCACTGCACCCAGCATTTTGCTGGCTGCACCCTTAATATCACTCCCTACGATTTGAGAGATCAGGACATACTTTCCTTAAAAATGAACCTATTAATCAAAGATATTAAATCTGGATATAGGTATATCAGGATCATTTCTTGACCACAAATGTCAATGTATTCGTAAGGTGATGCTATAATGTAAACTGATGTTAGTTTCTGATTTGGTAATAGTGTATTTTAAAAATGATGCTTTCTTTAGTGATGAAACCAATTTGCAATTGTAATTATTAAAGCAAGCAATAACATTATTTAAATTTAATAAAAAACTATACAACCATTATTTTCGCTTCACCTCCTAGGAGGATTCTATCCAAACTCTACCTATTGAATGAAAAGAAACGCAAAGGTCCTTTGCGTTTTCGCTAAAAAAAACTATACAACCATTGTTCTTACAAATATTTCTTATATAGTTTGATTAACAATTTTTTTTAAAGGTCGTCAAAAGCATTTCTTTTGTTTAGGCGTGTCGTCAAAAGCGTTTCAAAAAGAAGTAAACAAACTAGCCCGTGCAAGTGCACGGGTTGACGACTAGTGTCTATAATTGATATTAAATAAGAGATAATAAAGCAAGATAGTTAAACAAGCTAAAAGTTTTCATGAATGACGGCCTTTAAGACATGAAACCGTACAAGGTTCATTATAGATGTTTTAAGTATCCAGTGTGGGAGTTCTATCCTTCAATTCCAAGCATCAAACAATTTTTCATAACATAGAGAATGGATCCAGTCAAGTAAAAGTAAACATGAACGTCATGAATCCACTGTTTCGAGGTCTACTCAACCGGTGAGCGTAAGCATTTAGTATTGACACCAGGATGTTATGGTAAAGAGAACGTTAATGGGGGTTTGGAAGGCCAATGGAATAAAGTCTCACAAAGCTATAAGTGATCATTAGACAAGAGGAAGTCTTATAATCGAAGCTATGCAAGGAGTAGTGATTGCCATGCAACGGATGCACATAGAGCTATATATGTATGAAAGCTCTCCAATGGAACTAGTGGGGGTGCATCCAACTCGGTTGCTCACGAAGATCTAGATCACTTTTGAGGAAGCTCATCATTGGAATATACAACCCAAGTTCTATAACGTAATATTCCCCACATAGTTATACTAGTAAAGCATGAAAACTCTCTCAAATGGAGCATAGGTGCTAAACATGAGCACAAATGATGACTATGAATACTGCAAGTGCTAAACATGAGCACAAATGATAAAGGATAGTAGTGTTGCCCCCCTTTTCTTTATTCTTTATTCTTTTTTTTCTTTTTTTTCTGTTTCAATTTTCGATGGCCTCCATGGCTCTTTTCTAGCAGGGGCAACACTCTAATATGATTACAAACTTTTTGTTACAAATAACTCATAATGAACAAAACATGATGTATAAAACTGTATGCGTCTGCCAGTGTAGCATGATGTGCAATGATCTAGCGTAACATGGGTAAACCACACATCAGCTGTATAGAATCATGTAAAGCAATATATAAATGATAAATGACAACAAGTCATGTAATGTAAAATGGAAGTTGCATGGCAATATATCTCGGAACAGCTATGGAAATGCTGTGGTAGGTAGGTATGGTGGCTGTTTTGAGGAAGATGTATGGGTTTATGTGTAGGAGAACAAGAGGAAGTCCTCCCACGGGTTTTGGATGTACTGGCGAAGTATGCACAACTCTCAATGTGAGAAAAGGGCAATGCACAACACCGAAGAGGCTAGCAAATTTGGATGGTGGAAGTGCCAAAACCGTAGCTTAACATTAGTCAAAAAAACTCACAAGTTTATTGCAAACAACTAGCAGGTTCAACATTAAGCGCATGGTTAACATTTACCCCAAGGAGGGCCGTTCACGGCGGCACAAGTACCCCGTTAGATCCCTCGACCTTCACACACAACCTAGTTATTACGAACCACTTTTCAGACATGGAAAGCTATCAAGTCCAACTACACCTTCAACAATTTTAGTAGAGTTTGTAGTACGGTACAAGCTTAAAGACAATAATCCACTAATGATTTTAACTTAATTAACCAGCAAGCTTTACCATCTATTACTTAATACCTCAAAACGTTTGCAAGGAATCAAGTTATCAAAGTTCAATGATCTACAAGATTATGCAAGTTTTTCATTATACCACTACCACACACAACATTTTCTGAACCAACATATTAACCAAGCAACTCTCCAAACAAATATAAATGAAGCAAGAGAGTACTTTCTACAAAAGAACTAATAGCTCTGACAAGAGGTACATGAAAACCAAGAGTTGGAAGCTAAACAACGTGAAAATTGAATACTCAACAGATATAAGTGAAGAACAAGAGTATTCCAAGAAAAAGCTTAGCGTGTCTCTCTCCCAATCAAGAATGTTGTGATCAAGCTTATTGCAAAAATAAAAGTACAATACTGAAAATAAAAAGCACACAGACGCTCCAAGAACATCACATATGATGTGAAAGAATTAAAATATAGTTTCACTAGAGATGACCTGATAATTTTGCCGATGAGGCATCCCAAGTTTAGACGCTTGAGTCTTCTTGAAATATGCTGGGGAGATCCATGGGAGCCTCCCCAAGCTTGAGCTCTTCACTCTTCTCCATCCTATTATATCACTCTTCCCTCTTGACCCTTGAAAACTTCCGTCACACCAAACTCAAAGCAAATCTCATTACAGGGTTAGTGCACAATCAAAAACTCACATGTTCTATAAAGACGCAATATGACTTGTTACTTTAAACATTAGCTACTGCCACTGATGTTATGTGAAGCTCTTCCACCCAAAAAAGAATTTCACGCAACACTAGTAAAAGAGAGAATGCAAAATAAAAAGGCATAATCTGTCTAAAACAGAACAGTCCGCAAAGACGAATTTTTTCGAGACACTTACGACGCTCAGATCGAAAAACTCTAGTCTAATTAAAGATTCAGACATGCATAAAGATTACGCATAAAAATTTGCAGATTTAATTAACAATCTGGTGATTTTAGAATTCCGTACAGTGAACAGCAAAAATCTGTTTCTGCACAACAATCAAAATTAAGCATCGTCTTAACATTAGAGGCTACTCTTGGCACAACAATGCAAGAAAATAAAGATACAAAGGCATTGCTACAGAAGTAAACAGCACCTTGATTCAAATAAAATAAAAATAGCAGAAAATAAAAACAATGGGTTGTCTCCCACAAGCGCTTTTCTTTAAAGCCTTTTAGCTAGGCTTAGTGATTTTTATGATGCTCACATAAAGATGAGAGTTGAAACATAAAAGAGAGCATCAAGAAGCATATATAAAACATGTTTAAATCTAACACTCTTCCTATGCATAGGAGCCTTGTAAGAAAACAAATCAATGTAGAACAAAGAGACTAGCGTAGGAAACCAAAACAAGTGCAGCTTCAAAACTTTCAACATAAAGATAGGAGACTTAATATTATTGAGATATATAAAACCGTGTCTCCCTCTCTCATAATGACCAGTAGGTCTTAAAGAAACCATCATATAAAAGCAACACAAGAGAAAGCTCAAAACTTTCATCACAAAGAGAGAAAATTTAGTAACATGAAGATTTCTATAACCATACTTTCCTCTCTCAAAATAATTTTCAGTGGCATCATGAATAAACTCAACAATATAGCTATCACATAAAACATTCTTATCATGATCCACATGCATAAAAGTATCATTACTCTCCACACAAGCATAATCAGTTTCATTAGTAATAGTGGGAGTAAAAGTATCACATCCATAATTGTAATCATCATAAATTGGAGGCATAGAATAATCATAATGAATTTTATCCTCAATAGTAGAGACTGAAAATATCATATCATCATTGTAAACATCATATATAGGAGGTATATCATAATCAACATAAACTTTCTCCTCAAACCCGAGGGACTAAAGAGATCATTTCATCAAAACCAACCTCCCCAAGCTTAAATTCTTCCATAGCATTAGCAATAATGGTGTTCAAATAATTTATAGTAATAACATTGCTACCATCATGCAAACAATTTTCCATAGGTTTTTTAATTTTCTCTTCAAAAGAATCATGTCCTAATTCAAGATAAATTTCATAAAGTTCTCTAATTTTGTTGTTGTTTTCCATTAAGCTTAACTAGTAAAATAAAAACAAGAAACAAAAAGATATAATTGCAGAATCTAAAGGAAATACCTTCGAGCACTCACACGTCAGCAACAGTGCTAGAAAATAGCTAAGTGGCTGGAGGATGTGAGTACCATTTACCTTACCTCCCCGGCAACGGCGCCAGAAAATAGCTTGATGTCTACGCACGCTTCTATTCTTGTAGACAGTGTTGGGCCTCCAAGTGTAGAGGTTTGTAGAACAGCATCAAGTTTCCCTTAAGTGAATCACCCAAGGTTTATCGAACACAGGGAGGTAGAGGTCAAAGATATCCCTCTCAAGCAACCCTGCAATTAAGATACAAGAAGTCTCTTGTGTCCCCAACACACCTAATACATTTGTTAGATGTA
This sequence comes from Poa pratensis, assembly GCA_947311845.1. Classification (NCBI taxonomy): domain Eukaryota; kingdom Viridiplantae; phylum Streptophyta; class Magnoliopsida; order Poales; family Poaceae; genus Poa; species Poa pratensis. The sequence goes on along the minus strand of CAMZMU010000055.1, from coordinate 44,775,753 downwards.
TAGGTGCACTAGTTCGGCGAAGAGATATTAAAATACAAGTGATATGGATGATTATAAGTGGTAATTGCAATCTGAAATAAAAATGGCAGCAAGCAAACATGTAGCAGAACTGGTTGTAAACGGTATTTCAATGCTTAGAAATAAGGCCTAGGGATCATACTTTCACTAGTGTAACTCTCAACAATAATAATATAATTGAATACATAGATATTTCCTCTTCACTATGCTACTCTGAGTTATTCTCTCGTTGGATAACGAACACCAATCTACCGCGTAGGGCTATAACAGCACACCTTAAAGTCGCATTCCCATGTCTAGTTAACCCCACACTGTCAACTTGAGCGCCCTAGAAGGTACTAGACAAACACCGCAATTTCATAGAGACATCCAACGTAAATAATAACTCATGATAAGTATTCCTGTTATCTTTAACCTAAGAGCCACACACGGGGCGCACACTGTCAACTTCGCACCGTGGGACAAAGGTGACTCCGGAGATTACATTAATAAAACCACTTGAATAGCATATAAGATAATGAAGAGTACATCTATGGATTCAACTAGATTACAAAGCTCATGATCACATAAAGATCACACCATGGGAGAGAGAGATAAACCACATAGCTACCGGTACGAGCCCTCAGCCCTGAGGGAGAACTACTCCCTCCTCATCATGGGAGGCAGCAACGGCGATGAAGATGGCGGTGGCGTCGATGGAGATGGCACCGGGGGCAATTCCCCGTCCCGGCAAGGTACCGGAACAGGACCTTCTGACCCCCGAAACGGAGTTTCGTGGCGGCGGAGCACGGAGATGTATTCGGGAGTTTCGTCAATTGTGTTAGGGTTTACTCTGCGGGGGCTATTTATGGTCCAAAGGGCAGCTTCAGAAGGTTCCCGAGGCCGCCACACGTGGCCTCGGCGCGGGTCAGGGTTTTCCTGGCCGAACCGACTTGTCGGGCCTGCACAGGCCGCATACGAACTCCGATGGAGATGAACCTTTTGTATAAAACGTGTGGCGGAAAATTTCCTGCAATTTTCGCGACTAGACTTTTTCCATTTGACGTCGTCTTCAGGCCCGAACGTGACGATATTTGAAAATAGTTTTCAGACAGATTTCTGGAAAGTCCCAATTTGACTCCAACAAGGTTTCCTTTGCCCAATTTTGATAATTTCTACACATCAGTGTAAAACAAGAACATTGTGCACTTTGGCAACTATTAGTAGGTTAGTCCAATAAATGTCATAATATGATATAAAGTGCATATAAAACATGTGACAATTGATATAAAACATGCATGAAACATCAAAATTTATAGATACGTTTGAGACGTATCACTCACTTTGACCTATCTTTAGGCCATGGCCCCGGCAGCTGGAGCAAGAGCCGCCGGGACCATGCCCGGGGGCTACTGTCGCAACAGTGGAACATGGGGTTCGCCTAGTACTGCCAAAGTGGGTCCACCCCATGTGGGCCCAAGATGAAGATGGACAAGACCAAGACTCAAGTCAAGCTGGCGGGTTCACCGTCAAGACACGCAAGGCCTGCATCGACAAAGGGCTCCGGTCCTGGGGACCTCCCGGGTCCCCGAACCAAGCAAGAAGGCCAGGAGGGACCCGAGAGCCCGAGTTCCCGGCAGGAGGCCAGGCTCCCTCTCGGGTACTTCCCCACGTCCCTGTGGATAAGCACTCCACCTCACCGCGGAAGATTTGGGAAGCAAGGTGAAGGCAGCGCGGGCGGGAAGCACGTCCCGTGGTGGTGTCAGCTCCTGTCCACCCCGAGGCGGACGCTCCCACCTAACCCAAGGGAGACGCTAGGCTGAGGAGAGACCACGTCTCCCCCTAAACTAGATGAGGAGGGTCCTTCATCCCGAAGGTCCCTCACGCCCCTCACGTGACCCTGTGGCAACCCCTTAGCCTATAAAAGGAGGACCAAGGCACGGAGGAGGGGGAGGAGAAGATAGAACGAGGACGAACACAAGCTAGAACCAGAGCAAGACTAGACTAGGGCTACGAAGGTAGAGAGGAAGGTGATCTCCTCTGGGTCAGGATCTGTCCTTCTTCTACCTCCAGCCAAAACCCTTCCGGGTACCCTGTCCGGGAGGTTCCATTGTAAGCCACACTATGAAGAACCCATCAATCCAGACATGCAGGAGTAGGGCTTTTAGCCTCCGGGCGGCCTGAACCTGGGTAGCTCCTTGTGTCCCTTTGGTTGCATGCTTTGATCGTGGAGAGGAGAGCTTGATCCAGACTCCGTCCAAGAAGACGATTCTCAGCCTCCTTCGCGCCCCGTGCCGAACCTAAAAGGGGTATCCTATACTCCCGGTGTCCGTGCAACGAGACACGACAGTTTTTTTCTCTTTCTGTTTTCAGAATTCCATTTTATGTGCTATGTACATTATTTAATTGTGGTTTTTATATTATACATTTTTGTTTCTTTTTAAATCAATATTTATTATTATTAAAGAATAGTTTTTATTTATTTGTCATGAATATATTTTTATTTTATATTAAACATTATTATTTTTGAACTTGTGAACATTTTTTGAATGCATAAAAATATGTTTTAAATACCATAACCATTTTTTCATATTCATGAAACTAGCTTTTGAATCCATGAGCATTTTAGAAACCACGTGAACGTTTTCCAAACTAGGTGAAAAATTTAATATCAAACTAACATATATTTTAATCTATAAATATATTTTTTAACACATGAATAATTTTTTGAACCACGTGAACATTCTTTCGAATTTTTGATCCTATGTTTTAATCCATGAACTTTATTAAACACTGTGAACAATTTTTAAACCTCATGAACAATTTTTAATATAAAGAAACATGAAAAAGGAAAAGAAAGGAAAGAAACCAGAAAGAGAGAGAAATAAAAAATAAAAGGAAAAATAGAAACATAAAAGAAATAGGGAAAAAACAAAAACAATATAGAAAAATATTAAGGGCAACGAAAAGACCCGCTTAATGAGCTCACCTAGTGGCGAAAGTCTTCACGCGACTCAGGCGTGTACGTCCAACTTTTTTTATAGGTAGCCAGGCAAGACCAATTTAGCTCATGTAGCTAACAGGTCTTTTCAACGTAGGCGCACATATGTCTTTTCTATTTTGAAAAGAAAATTTATCGTATCTTTAAAAATAAAAATAATATTTTATTAATTACATGCATAAATTATTTATTAGTATGGCTTAATAGATCAAGAGAAATGTAAGTCTAATTATTAATTTTGTTTCTAGAGCCCATGATATTTGTTCATGTATTCCAAATAAAAATTCATGCTACTAGCGAAAAAATGTTTCCTAGAATTAAAAAAAGGTGATTCTACAAACGAGTGTCTTGGAGATGTGCATGTCAAGGTGCATAAGTGGCAATGAAAGAAAGGACTGAATCAAAAACGAGATAATATGCGATCGGGTGGTGTTGAAACTATTGTTTGAGAAACTTGTCCCAGATCAACCAAGGTGGTTTGGTCATATACAACAGAGGCCTAAGAGCATATCTGGTGGAGCATCTATACGGGCATCCAAACGATTTTATAGGACCGTGAAGCAAAAAATCGCTCTCAGCGGCTCGTCTATACGGACATCCCCCAAAACCTGCTATGCACCATCCACATCCGGATGACGCTTGGAGGACCATCCAAAACCAACTGCTCGCCCGTGAGCAAGATCCCACGCCCATTGGGAGGAGTCGGAGACCAGGGGCTGAGCTGGGAAGGGAGCTAGTGTCATGGAAGAGAGCTGGCACCTGGGAAGGGAGATGAGCCACTGGCACCGGTGTCAATTGAGGCTGGCTTCCTGGATTAGGCAGCTGGGAACAGAGGACAATGAGCTTATAAAAATATAGTTGTTGAATGCTAGTTATAAGATACTATTAAAATAAAGAGACGACAAATTCATTATCTTGTTAAAATCACTGTTGAAACTAAAGACGTTAAAAAATATTTGTTAAAAGTTAGTTATAAGATACTATTAAAACATAGCATAGAAAATATACACGTCCTGAATATAGAACGTTCCACTGAGAACTGGAAACGTGTAAAAAGGAATCTTTTAGATGATAAACTGTATGAAAATATGAAGAACCAAATTTAGATGAACCACTAGAGATGCTCTAACGGGTCTAGACGGCTCATGGATCCTAGGCAAAGCTAGTAAAGACAACAATGGCCAACTTTTCCCCCATAATACATCATTGCTTACTGCTACCGTGACAGTAATTAGCATCGAGCACTAACCTGACAAGCCCAGGAAGCTGCAAGGGGTTGCCGGGAGCGGACTTTGTTCCTACCAATGAACGTGTGATTCAAAAGGATAGAGAACATACTAAGAGGGGTAAGGACGACAAAACTTAACTGTGAGGATGAGGTAAAAAAGGAACTGAAAGATTGGAGTGAACCTAGTGTTTTGATGCTTCATGGGACTGCATGAAAATAAGCAGTCCATGTTTTGGGTAATGAATTTTCTTTTATTGTGCTTTCTTTACTTTTCTCTCTCTATCTTCACTATTTTTTGTCATATGCTTCTATTGGGTTTCATCCCTAGCCTACGCCAACTTGGTCGGAGCAAAAGACTTTCTTGTTATAACCACAAAAGATATATGTACAATATTTTTGCCATACATAAAATATATTTTTCTAATTTGAAAATTTCCATGGGTTTAAAACAAGTGTTCATGTATCTCATATGAGATGCTTATGTATTTCAGAACACAATCTCCATATTTATAAATATGTATGTTCCTGACTTGAAGAAAAAAATTGTGCTTTGAAGAAACTAAAGCTGTCATCTTTCTTTTGTGGAACAACGAACAGTTCTACAAGTCAAGTGAATATTTTTCGCGATATATGAACCTTTTTAAGACAACAGAACATATTACAGAATGATATTCCGCACAGAACATTTCTTTTCTACCAACAAGAACATGATCTTTTTCTAGAATACATAACTATTTTATATTTGGCGCTTTTCAAATATATATTTTTTGACCCACCAGAACATTCATTTTTTAAGAAATCCATAGCACTCTTGGTTACTTTAACATTTTTTCGACATACATGGATTTTTTTTCATGATGGTACGAGGGTATTTAATACTGAGTAAAGTTGTTTACTTTAGAATATCTAATTTTGCATGTGTCATAAATATGAGTTTCAAAATTAAATCACATAAAGAAAATGTATACATGACATACCATGTTTTTCAAATATCTAACAAGGAAAACGATTGTTCAAACAAATCATCATCTCTTTAATACCACAAATTTCACAATATTCGATTTCTAAGAAAAAATTATTTAAAACTACCACACTAGCACATGCATTGATCAACTATTTTTGTTGATGCATTGATCGAACTCTGGTCACATGCCAAAATGACTACCTTTATTATTTTTGAATTAACAGTGGCCACAACAAACTTCACGAGAAGGCGTGTAGCTGGGCTTTTTCTCTCTCCTGCCCACGAATGATCAAGTGTGTGGAGCGGCAATAAGCGAGCTAATAGTGTGATGTTTGTAGGAGAGTATAGTACGTAAGAACACATCTAAGAAGAAAAGAATCCCCTAAAAAGAAGAAGAACGAGAAAAGCCAAATAGTTCAAATTAAAAATGCACTAATACAAATTTTCTATTACAACAACAAAATTTCCTACATCCCTAAGTTGTCACATCCCCTCAGATAAGTTGACTTAGCAAAGCCGTGCTCTCTCCTCCATTATGAATAAAATACATGACACAAACAAGACAACAAAAGTGTCAATTCATCCTATTTGGATATCCCAAAAGACGGGCCGACCAAGAGACAGAAAATTAAAACAAAAGAAAAGGCGATCCTATTCCCTACCGGAACTTTGGTGGATGAAATTAGGTCCTCTTTTGGCACCAAGTTAATCGGCGGCAAGGGTTAATCCACACTTAAATTAGTCGTAGCCAATGAGACGACATGATTCCACGTAGCACAGCGCTGCCTGCCTGCTTTTTTCCCGAGCCTACACTCCGCACCACTAACTTAACTTTGCTATTCTCCGGCCTAATTGATTGACGGATGATGCATGTTACTCCCTCTCTAGCTTTGCTTAATTGCCATTTTCACAGAATCACGCTATTGGTCGCGACGACAACTGCCTCCCGTTGTATAATGACAAGCTAAATGTTTATGTTCCGCTGCGCATGCTTGCTTTGTCATCAGAATTTTCTTTACATCCGCGTCCCCATCTTCGGTTCAGATTGCATTTGTATATAACAATTGGATGACAAGGACATCTTTTGTCGCACGTCAGCTTTGATTTGTGGTTCTGCAGCAAGCTCTTTCGGTAAACAAACCATTTCGCTCCAAGGATCAAGTTAGGGTTGGCCAGAGTTCGAATCCTGTCAAGAGCGAATATTTAACATCTCACCCGGGTGGGGTTCTTCTATAGAAATATGTCACCAGGGCTAGTCCTCGTTTTAGGGCGCCCGGGGTCATTTGGCACATGTATGCTCATTCTTAGAATGGTGGCACCTTCCTGTTCGTCGTGAGAGCTTCCTCAGCGGCCAGCGCACAATAACCATTCAACATCCTCACCTACCTTTTGGCCATAATATTTGCTTCGCTTATGGTAATATAACTATAGCACATTATTATCATCACTATCTGGTGCCGACTGACTACTTTGTTGTTGCAATTGGCGAAAAGTTGAACATCTGGTAAATATAGTACTCCTGAAGTTGTTGGTTTATGTTCGTTTCAGGAGGCAGTTATGTGTTGCAGTCAATCTAAGGGGACGTTTGCATGATTAGGATAAGAAATGATGCATTTAGACTTCTGAATGACTTTCTGGCATCAGGCGAAGCCGAGGTCGATCGAGGGAACATGAATTAATGCTGGGCGAATTATTGGGTTCAACGGTTTCAAATGATTGAGTATCCAAGCAATAATACATATATATGTTGGTCAACAAATTTCTAAATTTATGACTCTCTAGAAAATACCAAATCAAATCGTATAGCTGCTAGCCTCCTTCCTTGCACAAAACGGGGTCTTGACTCTCCACTCCACAGTGCATAATCCATGATTGAAAATATTGAATATAGTTTCTAATGCGAGGCTTCCTTGCCGTGTATTATTGGAGGCTCGTCTCGTCCTGACGTCTGGGACTGGGAGGAATAGGATGGTCACAGGCTTAACTAGGCAAGTGTGTCACAGCTCACGGGTCATATTTCCCGTGATGTGGAGATACAATAGCAAATTAGTTTTTGCCGACCCTTCTCCAAGTGGCCACTCTGCTCTAGATAGAACATCCTGGGTACTGTTCGCACTTTTATTTTCTTGCATATATCTGTGTGGATGTACTACTATATGTGGATAGGGTAGCATTCTGAATTTCTGACTTGGCTATCCGATACAATAAGGTTCTTCTATGCGAAAAGTAGGATGCAGAGTATTGTTTTCACTTTAGAGAACTAATAAGAAGAAAAAACAATTAATGATGTGACTTCGCAGAACAATTATGTTGGTGCCAAGTGTGCAACCACAAATATTGTAATTGACAATATTGTTGATGACGTCCCTGTAAGAATATTTGAGTAGCTTTATATGGATGAGGTGGAGCGTGATAAATTATGTCCGATTTTTCTCTTTCGTGTGAGAGTATCCGGTGATATTACAATCGTTGCTTGTACACCAAGAATACATCTTGAAAGAAAGATCGTGCATCCATATTGTAATAACAGATTATGTGCGTCATCATTTTAAAATGACATCGGAAGATCGTACTCCCTCCGTTCAAAATTACTTGACTTTCATATATCCACATATGGATGTATATATACACTAAAAGATATCTACATACATCCGTATGTAGACAAATGAAAGTCATCTATTTTGGAACGGAGGGAGTAGTAGCTACAAATATTGAGTCACCGGTCACCACAAGCTGACACTAGTCTAGACAGCCTTGAAGCTAACATCGTTGATGATATACATGAATACATCATTTGGAGAAGACTCAACTTTTGAGTTGATTTTGCACTATCAATATGTGGTGGCGCATACAGGCCTCTGGAATCACTAACACGCAAACGCATAACATCACATTCGACGTGAACCATTTTAGTGGGATCACGCACCGGCCAGTCGGCACAAAACACAAAACATTAATTTTCTTTCATCTAAAAAAACAAGTAAGCCGAGCCCAACAAAACACCCTTTTCATCTGAGCCACATATCGAGACGGAAAATGAACTCAAAACCAGATGAAATGCAGATTTAGCGCATCATCATCAGGTCAAACAAAGAAAAACCGTCCCGCAAGCTGTATAAAATGCAAACCCCCTAAACTTCTCTCCCAAACTGACAATCCAAATCCCCTGCATACCCAAGAAATTAAACCTCAAGAACCCCTCCCATGTCCGGCCACCACCACCCCTCGCCGGCGAGCACCGCTACGACCGCCCTCGGGACCCTGCTGCTCCTGCCGTCGGAGCTCCTCCACGAGATCCTCATCCGCCTCGCGCTGCCGGAGCTGCTCCGCGTCCGCTCCGTGGCCCGGCCTCTGTCCCACCTCATCTCCTCCTCGGACTTCCGCCGCTTCTACCACCTCTCCTCCGTCTCGTCCGGCCCCGCTCCGGCCGCCGCGTGGCTCCTCATCTTCAAGAAGCTCCCGCCCCGCGGCGCCGCGCTACGGGGCTTCCACGGGCCCTCCGGCCGCTGGTTCCGCATCCCCGTCTCCGACATCATCTCCCCCGCCGTGCCCCCCGGAGAGGACCTCTACTTCCTCGCTGCCTCGGGAAGCTCCTTCCTTTTCGCCGCCAACGGCCGCCGCGAGCTCGTCGTGGTCGACCTCTCGGCCCAATCGGCACGCCGCCTCCCTCCGTCGCCGCTCGGCCACGCGGCACCTCCTCCTGGCGCCGCTTCGGCCTCAAGCTCGTGGCCGACCCCCCCGGATCAAACCGGTTTAGGTACACGTCCTTTTCTCTCGGAGGATTCCGGAAACCTTGCAAGCCACACTAACCTCCATGACAAAGAGTTCTTTTTTGCGGGTAATTTGATTTTTTTCTCTCCACAAGGTTTATGTTTGCTGAGATGGTGAACAACATGCCCGTCCTCTTCGAGTACCAGTCTGATACTGACACATGGCAATCATCGGAGGCGGCACTGGCAGCTGGTCCCTCCGCACCGACGGGTCCCGACGGCACGTACCTCTGCTCTGCGCACGCCGGGCCGGACTGCGTGATGGTGTATTCCGCCGGGCGGGGCGGCATGGACCGGCCGGTCTTCTTCCGGCCGCGGTTCCCGCACAACCCGAACGGCGGCGGGCACGGCGGTGACCGGCTGCACGTGTACGGCGACGGGAGCGCGGTGGTGGTCCGGTCGACGGCGGTCGACGAGCCGAGCCGGACCCGTGTGAAGGTGGTGGCCGGCGTGGACCTGTACGGGTTCGGGCCGGAGGTGGGCGGCGACTGGCAGCTGGTGTCCACGGTGCCGGCCGAGCTGGTGGAAGGGTTCAGGAAGCCGTACGCCGTGATGACCGGGCTGCTGGCGGAGAGGGAGGGCGTGATCCGGCTGATCCTCATCTCCAACTGCAGGGGCGCGTGGGACCTGGTGTGGCTGTCGTACGACCTCGCGCGCGCCGAGTGGCGGTGGGTGCCCGTGCCGGAGTGGGGCGGCGCCAAGGGCCTCAACATGGCCGGCATCGCCGTCTCGTCCACCTTCTCCCGCCTCTGGCCGGAACCGCCGGCGCCCGCAATCTGTCGCTGAATCGAACCGATCGTACGTGTTGCCCTGTGTCGATATGTACAATAGAGGCAGCGTGGGCAATTATTGTTCATGGAAGTGGTAACAGAGCCTCCGACGATCACGCCAAGTGGTGCCCGTGCCGTGGGGCCGTCGCGCAGTTCGACATGATCCTGCGCAATAGCTTCCCCGATGGATGCCGACAGGTGATGGCGTTGAGTGTGTTAGATAAGGAGTGGTGTGTGCGTGTGTGGTGCTCCCGCCCATTGTTCATGAACTCTGATCGCCATGTACGTAGAGTAATCTTGGCGTGTTATCCCCTGTCGACCAACAGAGAACGGCAGTGCTGATATCTGTAATTAAGTTACTTCCAGATCGAGTAAATGCAGGGTTTGGTAATCATGCGACATTCTGAAGCCGTGATTATACTCCAGTTTGACAGAGTATGTGTTTTCAGTGGAGGGGATTTTACTGGGGGAAACTACAGCCACTTATAGAGGGGGAGATAGAGGCAATAGCACTGGTGATATACTTGCGCTCCACGTGCAAAATCATACAACAACTTGAAAAATGGGGTCTGTCGACCAAGAGAGAACAGCATTAGGCCCTCATAACTCATAAGGTAACGTCATTCTCGCGTCAAATGGGGGAGGTTTCTGGACTGTTCGACGCCTATTACGTTGACATGCTGAACGCCAAATCTTGTGTGTGATGATGCAGAATATTGAGAAGGACTAGGCGGAGAAAACTGGTCACAAGCTTGTGCTGCACCTGTACCGGCGGTACGAGCAGGGCGTAAGCGCGACAGTTGAAGATGTAAGTGGTGAAGAGGATGTGTGGTTTTGGCGTCCGAATTTAGGTGATCCGTCAACGTCCTCTAGCTTTTGCATAAAGCACACAAGGGCTCGAAGACCCGCGCATTTAGGCTTTGTTTATGCGTGTGGTTTATCCCCTGCTAATGGATAAAATCAAACACCAAGCACAACAGCAAAAGTCCAACATGGATGCAAGCAGATTAAAGCAAATGTTAACAAGAAGCCGTGGCCCGAAAAGGCACGTGTCATGTGATCGAGGGAAATGCTGAAATCCCGCGAGAAATGGGACATATATCTTGAGGATTTGAGAGGCAGATGATCGGTGACAGATCAATGGATTCATCTGGCTAACATTGCACGAACGTACATGCAATTTGGCTCCCTCGTCCTGTATGTACATGCGATTTGCTATTTGCATGACCGTATCATCCCACCACTTGAGAACTGGCAACCAAATGATGGCCTCACATGTCTCTGCAACTTTGCCCTCTCGGCTCTCGGTCAGCCGTTGCTGCGTTTCAGAATGCTCCTCATGTCATACTCGAATCGGGCAGAAAGCGTCAAAAGTGAGATCGGACTGTAAGTTTGATACGGTTCGGAGATTTGCAATGGCAAACACTAAATCGGTCACCGGATCACTTGTACTGTACTGTGGTGGCAACAAGACGGTGCATAGTTATCTGGCATACCTGTTGGATGTGCTTCACACACTCAATTTGCTACTAGCTGCTGTTTAGATAACTTTCAGTTGATTCCAGCGAAAACAAAACCAGGAACCTGTCATTTGACATGGTAAACTTGAGACATCGCAACGAGGTAAACTTGAGAGCACACCCATCGAGTTAAACTTGAGAGCACACGCATCGAAGTAATCGCAACAATGGTTGAATTTCCTCCACGATGGTAATTCATGTGACCTGCCTTCCAGGCCGGTGGTCAAAATTTGCTCACGTTACAAACTAACAATCACCTAGATGCGGCTCACTGTTACAAACTTGAAGAAACCGTGGATGGTTCTTTCAACATTATTTCTGATCAATCGTGACCATTCTCCTGTCTATGGCTTCCCAAAGAAGGTTGATATATCAATTGAATCAGAGATGATTTCGAAGGTCAGCTCTCAGTTCCAGTTGTTTCACCCGCAACAGTTCCATTTGGTTGCTCCACCAATACATCAGTAGCTACTTCAGGTTCCTCAGCGGCGTGGTTTCTGCTTCCTCTTTCGCAGACATCTCCTTTCTGAGATCCTCTGTGGCCAAGCTTGAGAATTGCTTGTCCAACGATCTTGCAGCTCCTAGCCACGCAAGCACGATGACCAACAGTATGCCACCAAGGTAGGGTGTCGAATTTGCCAAAGAGCCAAATATCAGGATCAAGAACTGCTGGATCAGCGCACCGCCGGACTTGCCTAATGGGTTGCACACAACATCAATGGCCGCCTTTCCCTTCAACTGCAAGCAGATGGAACAAAGTTTAGGAATACAACAGTGGGTTGTGAATATTGAGCTACGAAAACATGGCCCTAGAGCAACCCAGGAAGCGTTCAAGGAGAAAATGGTATGACGTTCAGTAGACTAGACTACATTATTGAATTCCTAAGGCTGCTTATGTGAAGGAATTGAATTTGTTGAAGTAATTACAAGTTCACCACAAATGAGTAAAACCACATTTTGCAACAGGAAAATACAGGTAATGCTGCTATACAATTACAGGGTCGTCGAAAGTTATGTATGACATCTAACAGTTTAATAAAGGTATATCAGATATGCATCCTGAGAAAACTAATAATAATCAAGTTGCCATTCTAACTTGAGCATGCAACTGACATATAATTATGCATTTATTTTCTAATATATTATACATATCAATCAAGAGAGATTTTTCTAATAGCACACAGGCAACCAATTAACTGACAAAAAGATCCCACAGAAGCACACTAATAAAAATGCAGTCTGGAAGGATGAACCAACCTTCATATCTCCATCCAAAGGAATATAGGCCATTTCCTTGCACGGATCAAATAAACTGTACTTTGCACTCTTGCTAAATATGTTCTGCAGTGCACCCACATAAACAGCTGCAAGAAGAGGTGTCATACCCATAGTGGCCAGCATGGGAGTCAGTGGTTGCCCAAACAAAATCAGAGAGAAGAAACCAACACCAGTGACCAACAAAACAGTGGGGTGATCATGGCAGCCACTCCCCAGCCAAACTTTTGGAATATAATACGGCCTAACAGCATCATCGTGAAAGTTGCAATTCCGGTTGCGGTAGAGAAATCACCCATGAAAGATGAGTATTCATTTGGACTAGGGAACTGTCAAAATGAATAGGGAAAGTATTACTAAATTGAAAAGGTTAAAGGAATATAACAGTCTGCAAAGAAGAAAAACAGAAGGTGAAAAAATTACCTGTGCCTTGAGCTTTGATTTCCATGTGACTTCCACAAGATTGATACTAATGCCATATGCAACCACTAAAGTAGCAAGGTCCCTCACATACTTCGACGAGACCAAAACTTTCATACTCTCTTTCATGCTAAGCTTAGGTTTGTTCTGTTCAAACAACCATTATCAGATTATGTAAAGTAGTAATAAAAAGGGAAGCAGATTCAAATATTATACTGACCTTTTTCTTCTTGTGATCAGACTTCGGAAGAGAAGGGTCATTCAAAACAAGTTTGTTCACCCCCCAGTAGATGGAAGAAATGACAAGCCCAAGAAGTACCACTATGCCCATCATTCCTTTCAAAGATACCTCCCAACCATCAACTCCTGGACCCATTGTCTTCCTCAAATTTGAGAAATATTTAACAGTACGTCCAGAAAAGATGAGTGCAATATTTGCCCCAAGGCCAAATAGAGGGTAGAATTCTTTTGCTTCATCAACTGTGGTGATCTGAAAAAGATGGAATCGACTCAGTTTGAGTATGAAGGACTATCATTTAATAAGAAAGCAAATAATATGTAAAATTGGAATCCTTCAGCAGTCCGCACTCTAACTGAAGGCAATAATACATGCACCAAGGTCGGCGCAAAAGTGTACTGACAAGTACAACTGTCACTATGAACTGCTATGCTTCAGACCCCTCCTCCACCTCACCCCCACGTTGGTGCCCTCTGGCAGGCCGTTAGGACACGAACCATATCTAATCAAAAGGCAACTCTAGGAAATGGAACTAACCACCAGATCCTTTCTGCAACAACAGCAGTCAATCCTCATGCTCACTCTGTCGAGTGTCTGGCTACAAAACTACGGTGGTGCCTTCAGACGCACAGCTCCCTTACTACCTAAGTGACAGCTAGATGCACTTAGGAATTAGGATTCCACCATGTGGGCTCATAGATTCGGATTCAGACATCAACCTGTAATTTCTACCTGGATAACTCTGTCTTGCTAACGCGCTCTGAAAAACTTCCATTTAGGGATCTCTCAATGACACATACAGCATAGCAGAATGTTTCAGATATGGAACCAATAACTGGTTCACAAGAAAATCCATCCAGCTGTAACAACTGTAGCATTGAGAGTATGAGAACTGAATGTGACATTGCAGCATTTATCGGTATATATGTAATACATATTTGTTGCATCGTAGAGCATGGTCATTTGATCAAGATCTCCATACATTACCTCTGTCATCTCCTTTTGTAGAGTTAAGATTTGTTCACTTATGTTTACCAAGTTTCAGTAAGGCTGCCCTAATTGTCTCTCTCACAAATTGCAGTAAGTACATGCCTCAAACACGAGCATGCTGGCTGCCCTTTCCGGGAAGTAAAGTAGACATGATACAAAAACATATTAGGTGTACTCAAGACTACATTACTCGTCATCATTTATCTCAAAATGAGTTAGAAGTATTCACAAGCAGTAAATGACTGAAAACAACTCAAACATGATTCAGGGAAGCTAGCAATCATGCAGCTGAGCACATTAATATGAGAAAGCAACAAGCACCTAGACCTCATCCAACAGCTTCAGCCATAGAATGCAATGCGAAATGCTACAATGCAGGACCTACAAAATACTTCAACAAAGCCGTCATAGCCATTGTGAAAGAGAGACGAGTTTTCCTCTCTACGTTTAGTTCTCCAACAACAACCATCCCGTCAAAATATTGGTTATCAACGGTCAAAACTAGACATTGCCTGGATATTAACGAGGGGATTTATGCAAATTCCAAGTTTGAACGAGAAATCCAAAGAGGCCGTTACTACTCACCTGGTTGGCAAAACCCCAGAAGAGGACCGAGACGACGACGCTGCCCCAGAGCTCAGCCATGACATAGAACAGGCAGAAGCTCCAAATCCTGAGAATAGCGACGGGCCCAAGGAAGCTGGGGCCAAGCGCCGCAAGAAGCCTGTCGGCGAGCGCAGTGGGGTGGATGACATCCCGGAGCGGGTAGAGCACGAAGCCGAAGAGGCCGAAGAATGCGATGAAGGGGAAGATGACGGCGTAGAAGAGCGCCTCCCGGAGAGACGTCGGAGAGCTTGGAGTAGGCGAGCATGAAGCCGATGGCCATGGGCAGGTTGACCCAGGTCTTGAGGAAGGGGATGATCTCGGCGCTGCTGCCCTTGGCGGTGACGACCAGCACGTCCTTGGTGTCCCGGAGGATGGTGTAGTTGAAGAGGATGCAGAAGAACATGAGGCCCCAGCGGCACGATCTTCTTCAGCGTCGGCAGGCCCACGCCGAGGAGCTTCTTGGGCTCCGGCGGCTGCGGAACAGCCGCCGCGGCCGCCGCCGCGCTGCAGGAGACGCCGGCGCTGGCGGTGGGCCTACGGTTGAGGAGCCGTAGCTCAGGACGGAGGCATGCGAGGAGGGGAGCCTGGACGCGAGGAGCGGGGATTGGGGAGCGGCGGCGGCCTGGAGGTGGAGAGGGACGCGCGAGTGGCGACTCGTAGGCGCGGGAGGGGGAGGCGTGGCCCGGCGCGCAGGGAGAGGCCGGGCTTGGCGCTGAGGAGAGCGAGCGACTCCATGGGTGGCGGCGCTCTGCTGTGCTCTGGTCGGCTCGCCTCCGCCGCCGCTTCCTCGGCCGCTCCAAGAAGCGGAATGGGGAAGGTGGGGAAGGAGGGAAGTGGGTGTCGAGCTTCGATGTAGTATAAAAAGATGACCCGTCCATAGGCCGTCGGATCGGCCGTGGGTTCTTGTGCCGGAGACAATCCTGGCCGTCGGTTTCGGGGTTTGGGTTTGGGGTTGGGGTTGGTGTGGGTGGAGGTTAGGAACGGGACAGCGCCGAGCGGCCGCCGCACGCAGTCAGCTGCGGCCAAGCTCGGGCACTGGACTGGACCACGTGGGATTTGTTTCACGGCAAAAAGAGGGTTTCTCGCACTACTTTTCCAGGTTACCTTCGAGTGAAACGTGCATCTAACAAAACTTGGTCCGAAAGAACGTGGAGAATGTATCCTACCAGCGAATTGGTGCGTCTGGTGTACCGGTTTCGGTTGAGCAACTAAAAAGTTTTCAAAAAATCTGAAAAAATAATAAGACATTGACACAACACGAATACACATGGTCACAAAAATTCATGTTTAAATTTGATACAGAACATCGACTGAGAAAATGACAAATTTGTTATCAATAATGATAATGGCCAAATTCAAAGCCCACTTTGTATTTTGACACTATTCATGTCGGATTTGTCTATTATTTATCTTGACATGTGTTATGAATTCCGATTTAAAATTGTGTGACATGTTTGAAAACATGCTACCTGGTCAACCGAACGTTGGATGCACCGGGTGCACCAATTCACTGTGTGCGTAGGATACGTTCTCATATCTCTGTTCACCTATTCTCTTTGTTCCAAATTATAACATGTTTTAGATATTTTAATATGGACAAGATACAGATTAAAATGAGTGAATCTATACATTGAAACGCGTATAATACATCCGATTTGGGAAAAGGCTAAAACATCTGATATTTTGGAACAGAGGTAATATTAAGGAGAAGCGTTTTTGACAGGACTTTTACTTGAGTAAAGTGCTCACGCCGTTCTAAATATATTGAGATTTCAATTTGCATAATTTAGTCCTAATGTATCGTAATTGAGTAATTCATCGTCCTAATTAACCAGCCCGTCATTTATTCGGATGTGGTAGTTTGACCGCATCCATATTGACAAATAGGCATACCCTCGTCATATGAATTGTTATTTTTGCAATTCGTCATTTTTATAAACTTCATATCTATCCATCAGTGCCTACATCGGCTATTTTCGTGTTCGTCCTCCTCACCTCAACGAGACAATCTTGTCTGCATCTTCCCTCAACAGCAGCATCGGCCATTGCGCTGGTGCCACCGCTGCTCTTGATATGCATGAGGTGCCCAGACTTGTCTGCATCTGCCTCAACAACCCCATCGGCCATTGCGCAGGTGTCACCGTCGCTCTTGATCTGCGTGAGGTGCCCAGACTTGTCTGCATCTACCCTCAACAGCACTATCATCCATTGCGCTGGTGCCACCGCCGCTCTTGATGTGCGTGAGGTGCCCAAATGTGCCTGCATCTGCCCTCAATAGCACTATCGTCCATTGCGCTAGTGCCACCGCCGCTCTTGACGTGTGTGAGGTGCCCAAACTTGTCTGCATCTGCCCTCAATAGCACTATCATCCATTGTGCTGGTGCCACCGCCGCTCTTGATGTGTGTGAAGTGCCCAGACTTGTCTGCATCTGCCCTCAACAACACCATCAGCCGTTGCGTTGGTGCCACCGCCCAGACTTGTCTGCATCTGCCCTCAATAGTACCATCGGCCATTGTGCGGGTGCCACCATCGATCTTGATTTGCGTGAGGCGCCCATACTTGTCTGCATATGCCCTCAACAGCACCATCGACCAATGGTCGACTTTATTCTCCTCTGCCACGTCTAAGGTCCTGCTCAATGGGATCTCAGCGAAGACTATCTGTCACGGTCTTGGGCAGCGCCAAGGCGACCCTCTTTCGCCCGTGCTATTCAACATCGCCATTGACCCACTTCACATGGTGCTTGAGTTAGCCACTCAGTCAGGGCTGCTCGACCAACTTCCGGGTCACGTCCCTACCCCGCGCATCTCCATGTATGTTGACAACGTGGCAATCTTCCTGGCTCCGCTTGTTGAAGATGTGGCAAACCTCACTACTATTCTTAATTTTTTTGGGAAGGTTACTGGTCTAGTCACTAGTGTGGCTAAAAGCTCCATCGTGCCTATTCGTTGTGCTGACATCAACTTTCCGGCTATCCTTGCTGACTTCCCCGCGACAGTCTCCACATTCCCCATCAAATATTTGGGTCTCCCGTTGTCCTTGGGATGACTCAAGCACGCGGACCTGCAGCCATATGTGGACAAGATTGCCTCCCGGCTTAACCCTTGGAAGGGAAAGCTCATCAACCGCGTTGGATGTGACGCCCTAATAAAATCCATTCTTACATCCATGCTTATCTTCCTGCTGACTGCACTCAAAATCGACAAAGCCACCATCAAGGCCATTGACAAGCTAAGGCGCGGAATGCTCTGGGCTTGAAGCAATAAGATTACCGGCGGTAAATGGAAAGTCAACTGGTCCACGGTGTGTCGCCCCAAGGATCTCGATGGTATGGGTATTCTTGACCTGGACAAATTTGTTAGAGCTTTGCGGCTCCGTTGGGTCTGGTATGAGTGGAAAACGCCTAAAAAGCCCTGGATTGGTCTAGAAACCCCTAATGATGAAGCTGACTGAGACCTCTTTGTTGCTGCCACTTCGGTTACTTTGGGCGAATGGGCACACATGCTACGTTCTAGTCCTCCTCATGGCTTCAAGGCTCATCGCCGAAATCGATGGCACCTCTAATTTTTACGGCGTCGATGCGCAAGAACCGCTCCGTTATGATGCCATGCTCGACCAAAAATGGATCACCGATCTCAACATGGATGCCTTCATCATTGAGCACATCTCGCAATTCGCCTCACTTTGGGAGGTGGTCCATGCCTTGATCCTGTCCTCGGGACTGAAGATGCAATCACTCGGACCCTCTCTAGTGATGGGACCTGTTCTGCGGGTTTTGCTTATCATGTGCAGTTTGCCGGATCCATGGCTTGCTCCTTCAAAAACGATCATCTGGAAGACCTGTGCCGCTCCAAAATGTCGATTTTCCACTTGGCTGGCGTTGCAGAATCGCCTCTGGACCTCAGATCGCCTAGCCACCAAGGGTTGGCCGCACCAACCAACGTGCCAGCTATGCAAATGCCAACATGTAACTGCCTAGGCACGTTCTCTTTGAATGTCGCTGCTATAAGCGCATTTGGACGGCATCCGCGACCTAGCTCTCGTGTGCATCCCTTGTGCTATGCATGGGCTCTGAACGGCCAACGGTGCTGCAATACTGGAATGCTCTTTTCCACCTCCCAGTGTAACTCTCCCAAGGGACTCAAGAAAGCCATCATCCTAATTGCTTGGGAAATTTGGAAGGAGATGAACGCAAGGTTCTTCACTAACAAATCAACCATGCCAATGGTCCTCATGCTAAAGATCAAAGACGAGGGCAAAATTTGGATTCTTGTTGGGGTGAAAAAATTGCCGAAGCTCACTGGAGACTAGGATCTCGATCTTTTCCTTTTCAGTTTAATTGGTTAAGGCCTTTTTGTTGGATGTATGCCCAAAAGGCAATGTATTTATACATCTGATTCATTAATTATGATTTGTATTCTCTATGCTATAACTGCGGTGGCTCCTGAATACGTGATTCGGAGGAAAGCTCACTCGCACGTGTAGGGATTATGAACACGTAAAATATACCCTAGTTCTTTTACGGACTAATTTGTTGAATGCTTGATGATTGTGCTTTCCTAGTCATGGACATTGTTTGTGTCAGCATCAATGAGTGGCATATTATTGGATAATAATATAGCCGGGTAGACCCAAGTTTTGGTATGCGAAGAGATTCCGTTAAAATGTCTTTTTGTCCTTAGCTTTATCACAGTAAGGTTATTATATAACATGGCCTGCAACCATGAGGTTATTAGAGTTATGCATACTGGAAAAATTACTTTGGTACTGTCAATCGCCACAGCCGTAACTGGGTGGCCAAAACGGCAGTCACTGGGTGATTACCAAGGTGTGTGTATATCCTAATGTTCTGAGATGGGAAATTACTCCTCGGTGATTAGAGAGATACGCCCTGGGGCCTCTCGGTATTAAAAGGTATCCAATATGTTCTGCAGACAATGCATGGTGAAGTTACACCGTGTGGGATATCATAATACGGAACGAGTAAAGGGAACTTACCAGCTAACGAGATAGACAAAGATGTAATGAATCAATGAGTGATTCATGGTGTCATCCACGGATTTATATCTCGGGCGAAGTTTTGGTATCACGAGTAATGGGAATGATATATTAAATAGCCAACAGGTTCAACAGAGTGTCTTTGCATAACGGTAGCAGTTATTCAGGTCGTCCTCGCATCTAACCATGGCCGGTGATTAGATGAGCACATCTAATTATAGCTACACGTTATCGAACCTGTAGGTTGGACACGCTTAAACTAGGATTGGTTAATTGTGTATATTGGTTGGTCTGGAACATAGAGAGAGTATCACCGGAATAGTATCTGCGTGATGGATATGGTTATATCAGAGAGATTGCATTGTGATAGAAGTTGCTATCACGGTCGGATTTATTCCAAGGGTTTATAAAGGATGAAAATATTTATCCAGAGAATTTTGTAAAAGTGTTTTACATTTGGAATTTCGGATCATGTAAAAGTGTTTTATATGACAATTAATTAATTTTTGGGAATTTTCTGTAAAAGGAAAATATTCATTTGGAATTAATAAGACAAAATAATTATTTGATTAATTAATTAATAATTGGAAAAATATAAATAAATTGGAGCCCACCATGGGGGCTACCAAGATGGGCCCTAGGAGCCCACCAAGGTAGCTGCACCACCATGTGGTGGTGGTTGGCCAAGGCGCCCCCCAGCCGAAACCCTAATGGGCCTTGCGGCCCATGGGGGGAGGCGGCGGTAGCCAAGGACGGCCGGCCTAGGGTGGGGCCCACCCAGTGGCGGCGGCGGTAGAGGAGGGGAGGGGAGTTGGAGTCCCACTCCAACTCCTCCTCCCAAACCGAATTGGGCAAGGGGAAAACTTTCCCCTTCCCCAAGTTGACTTGGACTAGGAGAAAGCTTTTCCCTTCCCCAAGTCCCTCCAACCTTGGGCCATCTATATAAACCCCCACCCCCTCCTATTTGGAGACACACAATTGAGACGCAAGTTGAGACAAGTTCTCTCAAGTCTAGATCTCTTCTAGTTGGATTAGAGGAACCTCTAATTAGAGGCAACCTATCCGATTAGACTAGATCTAATCTCTCTCTCTCTTTCTCATGTGTTGAGATCTCCACCTTCATATACACCACTAGTGATTCAAACTTGGATGGCGAAGCCCTGCTGAACCTTTCCCGGCGTACGCGTGCAAGTTCTCAGAGGGGTGATCTGTCGGATCCCAACGGTTGACTGCTAGCGCTAAGTTGACGAGGGAATATCTCCCCGGCAACAGCACCGGAAACAATGCTTGTACGTCACACGTCAGTTGGGAACCCCAAGAGGAAGGTATGATGAGTGTAGCAGCAAGTTTTCCCTCAGTATGAAACCAAGGTTTAATCGAACCAGTAGGAAAACGAGGTTTGCTTCGAAGGTGTTGGTGAAGGAGTGTAGTGCGGCGCAACACCAGGGATTCCGGTGCCAACGTGGAACCTGCACAACACAATCAAATTACTTTGCCCCAACTTAACAGTGAGGTTGTCAATCTCACCGGCTTGCTGAAAACAAAGGGTTAAACGTATCGAATGGAAGATGATGTTTGTTTGCATAAAACAGTAGAGAACAATGATTGCAGTAGATTGTATTTCAGATGTAAAAGAATGGACCGGGGTCCACAGTTCACTAGTGGTGTCTCTCCAATAAGATAACTAACATGCTGGGTAAACAAATTACAGCTGGGCAATTGACAATTGATAAGTGCATATAACATGCATGTGTGAGCTGTGGTGTCTACTATGAGATTCATTTGGGCATTACGACAAAGTACATAGACCGCTATCCAGCATGCATCTATGCCTAAATAGTCCACTTTCCGGTTAACATCCGTACCCCTTCCAGTATTAAGTTGCAAGCAACAGACAATTGCATTAAGTAATGTGCGTAATGTAAACAATACATTCATCCTTGAATAAAGCATTGCTGTTTTACCCCTAGTGGCAACAACACATCTACAACCTTAGAACTTGCTGTCACTATCCCAGGTTAAATAGAGGTTGAACCCAACTATCATGCATAAATACCCCCTCTTGGAGTCACAAGTATTCACTTGGCCAAGGCTTCAACAAGTAACGGAGAGCATGCAAGATCACAAATGACATAGACATGATAATATAATATTCAGCTCCACATAGGTATCAATATAAGTCAGATCCCAGCAAACACAACATGTAGCATTACAATAAGATGATCTTGATCATGATAGGCAGCTCACAAGATCTAAACATGATGGCACAAGTGGAGAAGACAACCATCTAGCTACTGCTATGGACCCATAGTCCAAGGATGAACTACTCACGCATCACTCCGGAGGCGGGCATGGCGATGTAGAGCCCTCCGGTGATGATTCCCCTCTCCGGCAGGGTGCCGGGAAGAGCTTCAGAACCCCCCGAGTTAGGGTTGACGACGGCGGCGGCAGCGAATATGTTCTGGATGAAAGGCTCGGTGTTTTAGGGTTTTCACGTCTCGGGGAATAAATAGGCGAAGGGGCGATGTCGGCGGACCCCCGAGGGGCCCAAACCACAGGCTGGCGCTCCTTCGTCTCTCCTTCGGACTCCGTGTACGTGTTGGAAAAATAGGGACTTGGCCTTTTGTTTCGTGCAATTCCGAGAATATTTCCAGAAGTAACTTTCTGAAACCAAAAACAGCAGAAAACAGGGAACTGGCACTGTGGCATCTTGTTAATAGGTTAGTCCCAGAAAATGCATAAAAGTGATATGAAGTGTATATAAAACATGTAGCAAATGGTATAATATAAGCATGGAACAGCAGAAATTATGGATACGTTGGAGACGTATCAAGCATCCCCAAGCTTAGTTCTACTCGTCCTCGAGTAGGTAAAACGATAACAACAAATAATTTCTGAGGAGACATGCTTTCACACAATCTTGATCAATATATTGCAAGGCTCATGTCATGAATGAAGTGACTCAAAGCAATGGTCTATAGTTTGCTAACAAATAGATAAAGAGTAAACAATGAATCATATAAGCAAAAACTTTTCATGAATAGTACTTTCAAGACAAGCATCAAAAAGTTTTGCATAAGAGGTAACTCATAAAGCAATAGATTCAAAGTAAAAGGCATTGAAGCAACACAAAGGATGATTAAGTTTCAGCAATTGCTTTCAACTTGTAACATGTATATCTCATGGATAGTTGTCAACATAAAGCAATATAACAAGTGCAATAAGTAAACATGTAAGAATCAATGCACACAAAGTTGACACAAGTGTTTGCTTCTAAGATAGAAAGGAGTAGGTAAACTGACTCAACATAAAGTAAAAGATAGGCCCTTCGCAGAGGGAAGCAGGGATTAAATCATGTGCTAGAGCTTTTTAAGTTTTCGAAAGCATATAGAGAGCACAAAATAAGTATTTGAGAGGTGTTTGTTGTTGTCAACGAATGGTAGTGGGCACTCTAACCCCCTTGTCAACCAGACTTTCAAGAGCGGCTCCCATGAAGGACGTTATCTCTACCAGCAAGGTAGATCATCCCTCTTCTCTTTTGTTTACACATGTATTTTAGTTTCTTTATAGATGACACTCCTCCCAACCTTTTGCTTACACAAGCCATGGCTAACCGAATCCTCGGGTGCCTTCCAACATTCACATACCATGGAGGAGTGTCTATTTGCAAATTAAGTTGCTTACTGATAAATCAGGGCAAAACATGTGAAGAGAATTATTAATGAAAGTTGTAATTAATTGGGGCTGGGCACCCCGTTGCCAGCTCTTTTTGCAAATTATTGGATAAGCGGATGTATATGCCACTAGTCCATTGGTGAAAGTCTGTCAGAAGTAAATGACAAGATTGAAAGATAAAACACCACATACTTCCTCATGAGCTATAAAACATTGACACAAATAAGGAGTAATAAAGTTTTGAATAGTTTAAAGGTAGCACATGAAATATTTACTTGGAATGGCAGGAAATACCACATAGTAGGTAGGTATGGTGGACACAAATGGCATGGGTTTTGGCTCAAGTTTTGGATGCACGAGAAGCATTCCCTCTCAGTACAGAGTTTAGGCTAGCAAGGTTGTTTGAAGCAAACACAAGTATAAACCGGTACAGCAAGAATCACATAAAAACATATTGCAAGTATTATAAGACTCTACACTGTCTTCCTTGTTGCTCAAACATTTTACCAGAAAATATCTAGACCTTAGAGAGAACAAATATGCATCCCAAGTCTCAACAAGCTCTACGGTAGTTCTCCACTACTAGGCTTTAACTACATGATGCAAGAGCTTAAACATGATCTACTTGAGAGCTCAAAACAATTGCAAAGTATCAAATCGAAACAAGACAATGATCTACAAGAATGCATATGTCTTTTCCAATACCAACTACTACATGTAGCATTTTCTTTCTTCCAAACAAACACCAATAATTTATTTAAACATAAACTCTCCAAATGATAATATAATGCAGCAAGAGAGTATTTATAAACAAGTGCTAACAGCTCGAAGAGATGCATGAAAAACAGGAGCTAAAAGCACTGCAGTAGCTAGTTAAGAATACTCAACAAATATAAGTGAAGAACATGAGTATTCACATGAAAAAGCGGAGCGTGTCTCTCTCCCACACAAGGATTGCTAGGATCCGAATTTATTCAAACAAAACAAAAATAAAAACACACAGACGCTCCAAGTAAAGCGCATAAGATGTGAAAGAATTAAAATATAGTTTCACTAGAGATGACCTGATAAGTTTGTTGATGAAGAAGGGGATGAAGCTTAGGCTTTTCACTTTTTGATCACATAATATCACCCTTCTCGCTTGATCCTTGAAAACTTTCTTCACACCAAACTCAAGACAGTTCTCATTAGAGGGTTAGTGCATTATCAAAAATTCTCATATTCTGTAATGATACAATCAATCCCAAAGCTTCTGGACATTAGCTACAGCCACCAATACTTTGTGGAGCAAAGAAATCCACACAAACACAGTAAAAGAGCGAATGCAAAAGAAAAGGCAGAATCTGTCAAAAACAGAACAGTCTGGAATGACGAATTTTTTCGAGGCACTTAAGTTGCTCAGATGGATCTGGCCTAAAATAATGAAAGTTGCGTACATATCTCAGGAATATGCGTGATTTTTTTCAGAATTTTTTGAATTTTCTACAGGGAGATAACCTCAAATCCGCGACAGCTAAAAATCTGTCACTGCGCAGAAATCCAAATCTTGCATCAACTTTCAATATAAAACCTTACTTGGCACAACATTGCGATAAAATAAAGATACAAATGAGTTGCTACAGAAGTAACAAAATTCCTTGACTCAATGAAAACAAAAATAACAGCAAATAAAAACGATGGGTTGTCTCCCATAAGCGCTTTTCTTTAACGCCTTTCAGCTGGGCGCAGAAAGTGAAAATCAAGTGTTGTCAAGAGAAGAAGCATCAACATCATAACTTGCTCTAACAATAGAGTCAAAAGGTAACTTCATTCTCTTCCTAGGGAAGTGTTCCATACCTTTCTTGAGAGGAAATTGGTACCTTATATTACCTTCTTTCATATCAATTATGGCACCAACAGTTCGAAGAAAAGGTCTTCCCAAAACAATAGGACAAGATGCATTGCATTCAATATCCATAACAAAAAAATCAGCAGGATAAGGTTATTGTTTACTGTAATAAAAACATCATTAACTCGCCCCAAAGGTTTCTTCATAGCATTATCAGCGAGAAAAACATCCAAATAACAATGTTCCAAAGGTGGCAAATCAAGAATATCATAAAGCTTCTTGGGCAAAACCGAAATACTTGCACCAAGATCACACAAGGCATTGCAATCAAAATCATTCACCTTTACCTTAATGATGGGTTCCTCAACAGTTTTATTGAAAGCTTTTTGTGTGCTAATAAATTCTTTAAGCATAGCTTCAAGATCAGAGGACACACTTCTATTGTTGCTGTAGGAATTACCATAAGAATTGCCATAACCATTTGAAGGATAAGGCTTATAGTTGTTGCTACCAAAATTATTCCTATAAGCATTGTTGTTGAAGTTGTTGTTTTTAATGAAGTTCACATCAACATGCTCTTCTTGAGCAACCAATGAAGCTAAAGGAACATTATTAGGATCAACATGAGATCTACCATTCACAAGCATAGACATAATAGCATCAATCTTATCACTCAAAGAGGAGGTTTCTTCAACAGAATTTACCTTCTTACCTTGAGGAGCTCTTTCGGCGTGCCATTCGGAATAGTTGATCATCATATCATCAAGTAGCTTTGTTGCTGCACCTAAAGTGATGGACATAAAGGTTCCTCCAGAGGCCAAATCCAATAAGTTCCTTGAGGAAAATTTTAATCCTGCATAAAAGGTTTGGATGATCATCCAAGTAGTCAGTCCATGAGTGGGACAATTCTTCACCAAAGATTTCATTCTTTCCCAAGCTTGAGCAACATGTTCATTATCAAGTTGTTTAAAATTCATAATGCTACTTCTCAAGGATATAATCTTAGCAGGAGGATAATATTTCCCTATGAAAGCATCTTTGCATTTTGTCCAAGAATCAATACTATTTCTAGGCAAAGAAAGCAACCATTCTTTAGCTCTTCCTCTCAAGGAGAAAGGAAAAAGTTTTAGTTTTATAATATCCCCATCCATATCCTTATACTTTTGCATTTCACAAAGTTCAACAAAGTTATTAAGATGGGCAGCAGCATCATCAGTACTAACACCAGAAAATTGCTCTTTCATAACAGGATTTAATAGAGCAGGTTTAATTTCATAAAATTCTGCTGTAGAAGCAGGTGGAGCAATAGGAGTGCATATGAAATCATTGTTGTTTGTGCTAGTAAAGTCACACAACTTAGTGTTCTCAGGAGTACTCATTTTGAAAAACAAAATCAAACCGAATTAAACAAGTAACTAATTTTTTTTTGTTTTTGATAAAGAGAGCAAACAAGACTAAATAAAAATAAACTAAGCAAGACAAATAACAAAGTAAAGAGATTGGGTGTGAGAGACTCCCCTTGCAGAAGCAATTCGGTTTTCCCCGGCAACGGCGCCAGAAAACGTGTTGCTAGCGCTAAGTTGACGAGGGAATATCTCCCCGGCAACAGCACCAGAAACAATGCTTGTACGTCACACGTCAGTTGGGAACCCCAAGAGGAAGGTATGATGAGTGTAGCAGCAAGTTTTCCCTCAGTATGAAACCAAGGTTTAATCGAACCAGTAGGAAAACGAGGTTTGCTTCGAAGGTGTTGGTGAAGGAGTGTAGTGCGGCGCAACACCAGGGATTCCGGTGCCAACGTGGAACCTGCACAACACAATCAAATTACTTTGCCCCAACTTAGCAGTGAGGTTGTCAATCTCACCGGCTTGCTGAAAACAAAGGGTTAAACGTATCGAATGGAAGATGATGTTTGTTTGCATAAAACAGTAGGGAACAATGATTGCAGTAGATTGTATTTCAGATGTAAAAGAATGGACCGGGGTCCACAGTTCACTAGTGGTGTCTCTCCAATAAGATAACTAACATGCTGGGTAAACAAATTACAGCTGGGCAATTGACAATTGATAAGTGCATATAACATGCATGTGTGAGCTGTGGTGTCTACTATGAGATTCATTTGGGCATTACGACAAAGTACATAGACCGCTATCCAGCATGCATCTATGCCTAAATAGTCCACTTTCCGGTTAACATCCGTACCCCTTCCAGTATTAAGTTGCAAGCAACAGACAATTGCATTAAGTAATGTGCGTAATGTAAACAATACATTCATCCTTGAATAAAGCATTGCTGTTTTACCCCTATTGGCAACAACACATCTACAACCTTAGAACTTGCTGTCACTATCCCAGGTTAAATAGAGGTTGAACCCAACTATCATGCATAAATACCCTCTCTTGGAGTCACAAGTATTCACTTGGCAAAGGCTTCAACAAGTAACGGAGAGCATGCAAGATCACAAATGACATAGACATGATAATATAATATTCAGCTCCACATAGGTATCAATATAAGTCAGATCCCAGCAAACACAACATGTAGCATTACAATAAGATGATCTTGATCATGATAGGCAGCTCACAAGATCTAAACATGATGGCACAAGTGGAGAAGACAACCATCTAGCTACTGCTATGGACCCATAGTCCAAGGATGAACTACTCACGCATCACTCCGGAGGCGGGCATGGTGATGTAGAGCCCTCCGGTGATGATTCCCCTCTCCGGCAGGGTGCCGGGAAGAGCTTCAGAACCCCCCGAGTTAGGGTTGACGACGGCGGCGGCAGCGAATATGTTCTGGATGAAAGGCTCGGTGCCTTAGGGTTTTCATGCCTCGGGGAATAAATAGGCGAAGGGGCGATGTCAGCGGACCCCCGAGGGGCCCAAACCACAGGCTGGCGCTCCTTCATCTCTCCTTCGGACTCCGTGTACGTGTTGGAAAAATAGGGACTTGGCCTTTTGTTTCATGCAATTCCGAGAATATTTCCAGAAGTAACTTTCTGAAACCAAAAACAGCAGAAAACAGGGAACTGGCAATGTGGCATCTTGTTAATAGGTTAGTCCCAGAAAATGCATAAAAGTGATATGAAATGTATATAAAACATGTAGCAAATGGTATAATATAAGCATGGAACAGCAGAAATTATGGATACGTTGGAGACGTATCATTGACCCTCACGCTGTTGGATCAAGGTGACAAGGCAAGGAGTAGAGGACGTCGGCATCTCTCTACCAGGCTTGGTTGAGCGAATCAGCGACAGGCTACATCGACTACGTCATCAACCCTTCTTTCACAACTTTGGTGTTGGTAACATGTTTTATCTAGATCTTTGGATCTTCGTATTCGCATGTATCTTCAAAGTAGATCTTGGCAGTTGTTGCGTAGCTATACGGAAAATTTTAATTTACCGTACACGCAACCCAACAGTGGTATCAGAGCGATCTATGCGTAGATACATGATTTGATCTAGAGCACATGTTGTGCGGGCACCACATAAGTTTGTGCGGGTATGTTATTGAAGTCTTTTCTTCTAACATTCAAGTTATTTATGTTGCTTCCCAATATGCGGTCTTGTCTTGTTTCCAACGGCATAGTAATACTTTTATGTTTGCTTCTCCTATATTAATATAAATGGCAAATATTTTGCTGCGTTTAAAACAACAACTAAAGTGTGCAAATTGAAAGGATTTGCACTAAACTGACCAAATCTCAAAAATTGTAAAGCCATGACTGCACTCATTTTGGCCAACTTTTCATATCAATGTTGTGCACTGGTGAGCCTGGATTAAAACATAAGACGGGTCGATTTTCCTTTTGGGCTAGGGCCTTTGCAATTCCCCTTCATTTTCTTGATCCACCAATGCGGCCCATCTGCCCAAGTGCTTGGTTCCTAGACGATATCTCATGTGGAAGGCCGGGCTGGAGCATGGGATGGTCTCCACTTGACTTATGATGGTATGACCTCAAAAAAAATTAATCGGGTGATTTAGTGGCTAGGAATATGATTAGGTTAAACTCTATTATTGGGGTGCATTGCTCCATGTTTATGATCAGGAAAAAAACCTTGTTTGTTGGTGATTTTGCTGGGCATGTCATGTTTTCAGAATCCAACACACTGATAGCATAGAGAAAAAGGAAGTTTAAAAAAAAATCCTTTTTGGAGCAAACTCAAGTGAGCCACCAGAGAGGAAAACAATGAGTAGGTACGAGTGTCCGCACCGACTCCATCACTTAGGACAAAACACTTTCGGTAAAGAAGAGGTGCACGCCAAACAAACGTCCACATTCAGACAACAAAACACAGAATATCCAGAGGTGAAGAGACATCCCCACGATCTAGCCCGGATTTCTTACCCAAGGCCAAGATTCTCCACATTACCTCACTAGTCTAGTCAAGATCCGTAGAGGCCATAGAGTTTTCAATATTGGTTTCGAACTCCATTTGTGAGATTGTGATTTCATTAATCATTCATATTATCGCAACGACTATGATACTATTGATATGATTTCAATTATGATTATATATATATATATATATATATATATATTGTGCCTTCTCTCCCACACACAAGTAGTTCATCTCGACATGGGGGATGTAGGGGATTTTGTAAGATATAGATATTTCTAGTACTTATTTTCTATGTGTGTGGATTATTTGATTGCTGATTGGGCGGTTGTTTATGCATGGTGTATCTAATGAGTGCTGTGAAATTTAAGGGCTCATGCAACAATATATATTGACTTATATGTGTAAGCATCCATTGTTTAGCGAACCCACAATCTTCATGTCACATGTATCAGTATCAAAGAGATATGAGGAGCACGGGAATCCCGGGCCCGTAATGCGCTCGCTCAGTCTATCGATCTTAATCACCAAGCCAACCTTGGAATGTGGTAACAGAAATGAGGAATAGTCAATCAATTCTAGAATGAATTAATTTGGCTACGAAAGGGGGTGGCTTGCTTACCATGTGTCCATGCACTTAGTATCACACTCTATTTGTCTGAATAGCACATCTATGCATTATCATGAACCAGTATCTAACTATCTATCGCGCTTAAGCATCTCATTTCTAGGGTATCTCGTATCGAGTGATTTAGTGGCTAGGAAGTATGATCAGATTAACATGTATTATTGGGGTGCATTGCCCCATGTTTATAATCATGACAACTCTCTGTTGTTGGTGATTTCTTTGGGAGATGTCATATTTTCAGAATCCAACACACCGACTGCATACAAAAAATGAAGTTTTGACAAATTTTCCTTTTTGGAGTGAACTCAAGTGAGCCACCAGAGAGTGATCAACTCCGTCACTTAAGACAATAATACTTTAGGTAGAGGGGAGGTGCACATCAAACAAAGCGTCCACATTCAGACAAGAGAACATAGGAGATCCAAAGGTGAAGAAGAATTCACCTCAATCTGTCATGGATTTCTCTGCCAAGTACTTAAGATCTGCCACATTACCCCGCTAGTCTACGCCGCCATAGCAAGGACCCATAGATACCATAGATTTTCCAATATTGGTTTTGAACTCAATTTGTGAGATTGTGATTTCATTAATCATTCATATTATTGTTATGACTATGATACTATCGATATGGTTATATGTATTGTGCCTTCTCTCCCACGCACGAGTAGTCCACCTCGACATGGGAGATGTAGGAAATTTTGTAAGATATATACGTTTCTATTGTTTATTTTCTATGTGTCTGAATTATTTGATTGCTTTATATTGTGAGTTTGTTTATCTAAGGTGTGTCTAATGTGTGTTGTGCAATTTAAGGGCTCATGCAACAATATATATTGGCTTATGTGGGTAAGCATGCATTGTTTAGCAATTCCACAATCTTCATGTCACATGTATTCATATCAAAGATGATATGATGATCACGGGAAGCCTCGAGCCAAAATTCGTCGGCTCAATCTATCGATCTTAATCACCAGCCATCCCTTGGAATGTGGTAAAAGAGAGGAGGAGAATATAGTCAATCAATTATGAAATAAAGTAATTTGGCTATTAAAGGGTGACTTGTCTACCATCTGCTCATGCACTTAACATCACACTCTATTTGTCCAAATAGCACACCTATGTATTATAATGAACCAATATATCTATCAAGCTTAAGCATCTCATTGCAAAAAAAAATGCATCTTCAATTTCCTATGTTTTATTTACTCTAGCACAAGTGTTTACAATCTCTCATCAATTACTCATCATCGTCGTATCATCAAAGCTTTGTAGAAACATATACAAAGTCAATTTACTTGATAATTCTGACAGCTCCAGTGTGACTGAAATGTCTACAAATATAACATTATCCCCTCGTTGGATCGATATTAAACTACATACTTCCCGAGAAGATATGCTTCAAGTAAGCGTGTGCACTTGCAGGTCATATAAAAACACATAAATAAAATTCAAGTTAATAAAACATTCAACTCTGTACATTATTATTGCTATGTCAGGCCACAGAGTATTGCGGCGCATCAATATTCATATGGATAATGAAGTTGGACATAGGTCAAAGAACGTATTGTCGAAAGAAACATTCTTACTAGTGAATGATTGCACCGACAAACAAGTACCTTCAACACACAATCACGCCCACTACAACACAAAAAGAACTTCACTAGAAAATTAGCATAAAAAAGTTCAGTGAAATACAATATGGGATCTAGTTTGAAAGAAATCGGCACAAAAACGCAATGGTGAAATAAATTGTAATTTGGATGCAACATTCAAGATTGTTTCAGTTTGGTTTTTTTTTAAAGAAAATACCATGTGCCCTTATCCCTCCCAAAAGTAGTGCTACTTCTAAAACTATCCTCTCGCAATGCAACACATCGAACGATCTAGGTGTGGTATCGAGGCAACCCATATAACTTCCACAAAGCGTATTTTTTCTGAAATTCATATAACTTGACCTAACTCTCATTCCATAAGAAAGGGTTACATAGTTTACTCCCAATGTCGAAGTACTGATGTAAAACACAAAATAAGTTGCTTACAGTTCTAGGCAAAACAAAATTTATATTGAGTGAAACAACAAAATCTAGTTAACAATGTCTTCGTTTCTCCTCCTATTTCATTTTTCCAGTTGATTGTATCTTTTTTCTATGCAAGATAAAATTTAGGTGCGGAATTTAATTTATAACAAGGTAAATTAACATTGATGTTTTGTATAACTCATTCTAGATTGTTCATTATCAGCTAATTCCATGGACAATCCAGTGTTGGTATCACTGGACAAATTCTATAGCTTAATGATGGCGTGAATCACATGTTCGTTGGGGGACCCCAAGAGGAAGGTATGATGCAGCGTAGCGGCAATTTTCCCTTGATACAAAACCAAGGTTATCGAACCAGTAGGACTTGGAGAAGGCTCCAACAAGGTGTCCCCCTCCCCTGGCGCTAGGAGGTTAACGCGGACCTGCACACAATCACAAATAAACCACTTTGCCCCAACGAAACAGAGAGGTTTTAAATCTCTCCGGCTTGCTGAACACAAAGAATTAAACTTATGTGTGGAAAATAATATGAAAGCAAAAATGACCAGCGAGCAAATGACTTGGAAAAGCTATGAAAACGGTTGTGAGCAATATAGGAAAATAGACCGGGGTCCACAGTTCACTAGTGGTGTCTCTCCGAAAGATAAACATATTGGGTAAACAAATTATAGCTGGGCAATTGACAAAGCATGGGTGCATAACAATACTATCATGACACAATATAGTTCACCGTTTCATTTAATATGTGCATTACGTCAAAATACATAGACCGTCATCCAACTGCATCTATGACTAATAATCCACCCCGGATCGCTATCCAGCATGTCACCCGAAAGTATTAAGTTGCAAGCAACGGATAATTGCAATAAGCATGGTGCATAATGTAAGCAATGAAAACAACATAAAGAAGTAAACACCGATGTTTTACCCCTAGTAGCAACATCACATCTCTAGTATTAATCGTTTCTGTCTACTCGAACTCAGACAAAGAGAGGCATGAACCTACTATCTAGCATAAATACTCCCTCTAAAGATACTAGCAATTACTTCGGCCAAAGAATACACAAGCATCGAAGAGCATGCAAGATCATAAATAAAACATATCATAGATAAACTGAACAAGAGTGTCATGATTCCACAATTCATCGGATCCCAGCAAACACAACATGTAGCATTACATAAAGATGATCTTGATCATGTTAGGCAGCTCACAAGATCTAAACAATTGAGTACAAAGAGAAGAGACAACCATCTAGCTACTGCCATGGACCCGTAGTCCCGTGGTGGACTACTCACGCATCACTCCGGAGGCAGGCATGGTGGTGTAGATGCAGGGACGAGCCAGCACTCAGTATTCGAGGGGCATAATCAAGTTGGAGGGGCAAAATGGCTTAGAACTGCTAATTATAAGCTTGAGTATAAGAGAGTTTATGAAGGAAATCAAATTGTTGGGGATGGCTAAGCCCCTGCCCCTCCCCCTTCCTCCGTCCCTATGTAGATACCTCCGGTGATGATCTCCCCCTCCGGCAGGGTGCCGGGAAGAGCTTCAGAACCCTTCCGAACTAGGGTTTCCGACGGCGGCGGCCTCAGACGTATTTATGGAAAAGTGTTCGGGTCCCGAGGGTTTTCGGAGGAAATAGAATTTATAGGCGAAAGAGGGGCTCTGGAAGCTTCCGGAGGCGCCCAGGTGGGGCCCAGCCGTGGCCAAGCCCTAGGCCGTGGCCAGGTGGCGTCTGGTCCCTGTGGCCCCCCTGCAGGTGTCCTCCTAGTGCAGTCTTTGTTTCCATGTAAAAATAATTCATGTAAATTTTCAAGCGATTTCGAGAAACTTTCCCGACTAGCTTTTCTGAAACAAAAAGACAGCAGAAAACATGAACTGGCACTGGGCATCTTGTTAATAGGTCAGTTCCAGAAAATATGCCAAAATGATATAAAAACATTATAAAAATATGTGGCAATGATATATAACTAGCATGGAACAACCAAAAATTATAGATATGTTTGAGACGTATCACTTAATTGTATAATTTCATTAGCTGAGATAACTCTTACCATAGGACATGTATGAGTGTGCCCACGAGTTGAACTTACCAAATGATAGGACCAATGTAATACACTATATATATCATATCATATGTACTCAAGCCCAAAAATATCAAATATACAATATAAACAGAAACTAGTTGTATGTTTGCATATTATCTAGCTAATAGTAAGTATGAAACAACAAAAATACTCTAAGCTATCTTGTTTTCTAAACCTAATCCAAGATGCCCATGGAAGTAGCTAGATGTATATTAACGAATAAAAATAAATGAAAGCTAGCATAAAATTAGCGTTAATTTTTTTTTGCATAACAATTAATAATAACTTAGTGTCTTGGGTTCGTGAATACGAAATTCTGCTCAAGCACAAGAGTATAATTGATGTATTTCAGAAAAAATTATTAAACAACAACAAGAAGGAAGCCATTGATTCTTTAGACTAAAATAGTAACACAAACAAAAAATAAAACTAGAATAGAATGTCCATCACCCATAATAAAATGCAAAATAATAATGATATTGTGTGCTTTCAAATTGTTTGATAGCAGTAGTCTACATAATTTTAGTTCTACATAGGCAATCAACGAGTCATATATTTCATCCAGTCATGAAATGACAATTCAGTTCCTATAAGCTACAAATATTCATAAAATGTACTGAATAAGTGTATAGTGTTTTCCAAGTTGAAACCTAGTTTAGCATAGAAAAATATTTAACATGTATTTAGTTAATTAGTTGCATACACTCGTGGAACTTAAAGTACAACTTTGAAGAATTGTGGAGTATATTTTCCTAAATTGGTGCAACTTTGTTTGTATGAAAATAAATTTTATTATTGGCTGATTACATTGTACATCATTTTAAAGATATAAAGGCCAAATTATAGCTGAACTTAAGCTACTTTACAACCACCTCACATATCGTCACTTTTGATGTTATTACTAGCCAAAAAGATCTAAACTTCATCAAGATTTATTAAAATACATAAGTGACTAAAAAATATGGAAAGAAATTTGAATGCATTGCAGAGATGTAAGAGAAAAATTAATTGCGTCTATTATACAAAGACTTTTTTCCCTTGTAGTGCACACCGTTGAAGAAATCCTGGTTCATTCCGCCTCTTTTGAGTACGTACTGAATTCGAATATTTGTGGCATCATAAAAGTCAGACCAAGACATGTCCAAAAAATTGTATATATAGCCTAATTGATGCGGAAATCCATATCGGGTCATGGATGCAGAGGCACACGCTGCTAAAAAACAATTTTGAAAATGTCAAAAAATTCAAATAAAAAATTCGGATATACTTCAAGACATTTATGTTAGCACAAAAAGTTCCGCGAAGAAAAGACATTTTTTATGACCTGTGTAAAAAGACAAATCCAGGCGCTCCAAAATGACTTTGTACGAGATTTTTTTTTTATTTTTTTGCACAGGTCACAAAAAATATCTTTTCTCCATGAAACTTTTTGTGCTAACACAAAATTTTCTGATGTATACCCCGAGATCTCACACAACATGACTACCATCAGAGAGCGACTACATGACTTGATCAACCATGCCCACCAAAACAAGCAGGTGAACTAGCAAAGAGCAAAAGGCGCTTAGTTTGCTGAACTATGTACCATGCCCTATTTCCCTATGGTGCTCATCTTTGATGAGTTATCAGACCAAGGTGGTCGACATGCAAAACTAGAGAATGAGGCATGCGGCATGTGCAGATTATAGCATTGCAACAGTGTAACAGAGAACAGATAAGCAAGCCAGCCAGGTAGAATTGTAGAAAGTATGTGAGGAAGTACAATATTACGAACAAAGAGCAAACTGCCCTTTCAGTGGCGGAGCTTGGCAGAGGTTGCAGCAGGGGGGGGGGGGAATGCAAAATATTTATGTTTGGGGGGGCCAAATGCTATTTTTCTTCTCAGTTAAGCACTCCCAAAAAAAAAATCTTCAGCAATTACTCCAAACCTGGGGGGGGGGGGGGGCATGGCCCATTTGGCCTCCATGAAGCTCCGCCTGTGTGCCCTTTAGCATGCTCAAATATGGAATAGCCACTTACAATATAGAGAACATATTTTCAGGCAAGCTTACTGTAGAGAACATATTTCAGATTGATTTAATTAACATGCTCCTACATGGCACTGGCTGGGATTACCCATGCATTGACTCCTCGTTGGTCCAAATTATGCACAATCGACGCACAAAATGACAGCAACGCAAAGGAGCATGCAATGACAGCGCCATTACTTAGCCACCAAACCATATCGTAAACCAAAAAGAGCAACGCACATACATAGATTCACTACCTACTTCAGTGTTTATACGAGTACATAACTAGGCATACATAAGCATGGTTAGCCGGCAAGTGGGTCGATTAAGAGGCACTAACTCTAGCATCCCTGTTACAAATAGCTAGCACACGCTCACCGGTTACCCCCAAGTGTTTCCTCTGGCACTTATTTTCAGACGTACAAAGCATAACCAATAATCGATGCGGCTACATCCATTATGGGTACAATAGGTTTATGCGGTGCCTGTGGTGCTCAGTTTCATCTGTACTAAAACATAACCAATAAACCTCTTAAAACATAACAAATAATTGACGCGGCTACATCCGTTAATAAATAGGTTTATGTGTTACCTGTGGTGCTAGGAGCTATAATTGTCAAGTCTTTGACATGAAGAAGTATCAACTTGGTGGGCAGAGATGAATGATCGAGTGGCATATGCCCATGTGCAAGACATAGCATGGGAACCATATAGCAACTGAATGAAAACAAGTTCAACAGTATGGCAACGATCGTGCCTAGAATCTTACTAGCAAGTTGGAAACTAAAACACTGAAATTAATGCGGCAAAGTGATCGTATCTTCCAGGAAGAAAGAAAAACAATGCTTAGATACATGGCCTACTATCTGTTATATAAGAAAGATTTGTGAAGAAAAAGTATTGTACTTTAAGACAAATCAATGCAACATGGAATTGGATATGTTGACTCTTCCCAGATGCAATTTAAACAAAAGGAAGCAGCAAAAAGAAAAATATGGCACCATAGGAGAACATACAATTATCGGCAGAGCAACACATACACATATAGACAGTAATAAGGTAACGATATGTACTGAACAAGATATCAGTTTTATTGCAGTAAGTCGATGAAAAAGCACAGAGCTACTTCAGTATCTATACGAGCGAGTAGGTAGCTAGGCATGGCTAAATTAAGCATATTTAGCCAGCACAGAGGGGGTGAATTAAGAGGCACGATCTCTAAGCTTCCTCACTGCCTCATATACTACGGGAGATACACTCATAAGTAGCCGTAAACACACACATATACGTACCTACGTACTTGAGATGGAATAAGCATGCACAGCATGCAGCAGCGATCAATTCGGAGTATATATCTATACTAGTTCCTTGCGGGCAGATCCGGGATTCATTCCCCGGCGAGCACATACGAGAGGTGGTACTCTTCAGGCCGCAGGCGCGCAGTCATAGTCGTCATCGTCGTCGTCGCCGTCCGTCTCGGCCTTCCTATGCCGCTGGCCGCACCAGGCCTCACACGGCGGGGCGGCGTAAACGGCGTAGGAGGCAATGCCGCCGTCTTGGACGATGTGGCTCATGACCTTGGACGCCGGCGCCATGAGAAGCTAGCTTGAGTGATTCACGAGCTGCTTGAAGCTAGGAGGGTTGAAGCAGCTGCTTGCTAGTACTGGTGGTACTGATGTGGCTGACGAGTGCTGTTGTTGGTGCTAATGGTAGCTGTGTGTTGGTGTGTGATATTTGCAGAGCATAACCGTGTGTGGTGTGGGTTTTATAGGACGGCGGGGGAGGGGAAATGTGGCGGCACGCGGCGGAGAGCGCTGCGAGCGTGGATCGGCCATGGCCGCTGCGTGCATAGCTCGGCCCAGCACGGGCTCCCCGCTGCACAGTCAGCAGCCGGGGAGTAGCTTACAACCCCCCAACGCCGCTGACAGGTGAGCGCCTGAGCCATGCGAGGTCTACATGCCAGTGGCCGCGGCGGTTGCGGCACCGGGTGCCCGGGACCGCCCGACGTGGAGGTAGGAATCGCGAGGATGAGGATGGAGGACCACCGGCAGCGAGCGAGAGGTGGAAAAAAGCTACTAGCACCGTCGACACAGATCAGTATTAGTCCGATCTCTTTATCACGGGCATCTCGATCGGGTGATATTTCTCGCTTTATTAGAGTTCAGTGCGACAGTGCGGATATATATTCTGTCGCCTGCGTCTGCTTCCGGCGAGCTGTTAATTTAATCTCCACAACGCGCAATCGCCACACGAGCGGTATTTAAACAAAGACGCTCATGTGGTTACCGAATGTTGGTAGTGCCGCACGTACTGCTGATTGTTTTTTTAGAGATCAACGTACTGCTGATTGTTAATACGCTTGTTAGGGTCTTGATTTTTTATCACTATTTTTTATTTCATGGCACGGGCACGTGCAAAAAGTGCCCATTTATAATTTGTTTAAATTTATTTATTCATTTGTGTCAAGTTTACTGAAAGGGACCAAAGGGTCTTGGTACACATGAAGGAAAAGTGGTAAACGTACGATTGCTAATTTGCTATGGGTGTAGCCACGCGGCAACCTTCACATGCACTTTGCACCGTACAATATGTATAGGACAACAGAAAATATCTACAATTTGTACTTCTTCAGTCTTTTGTCCCTTGTAAACTAGGTACCTCTCACCCTGCAAGTGGGTACGTGTGTGTCGATACGGAAATGTATTAACATTCCCCGAGTAAATGTTCGGGTCTGTCAAATCATTCTTAGAAGTTTTTGTTGTGGGATCGTGCTTAGAAGTAGGAGTAGGATAATTGCACGATTCTGCTTAAAACTAGGATGTGTACCTAAGAGAGAAAATATGTCCAATTACTTTTAAGGGGAAAGCTAAATCGAAATGCAAGGTAACTAGATGAGTTCTCGAGTTTAGGGTTAAGTGCATGTGCATCTAATTTTATAAGGCGTTCAGAGTACTGCGTCAATTTAGAACATGCGCACCTAAAGAAAATCATGGAAACACTTATCGAATGACTACTAAGCACTGCATCAATTTAGGACATGTGCACATACAGAAAATCGTGCAAACCTATGATGTAGTGTGCCCGGAAAAAAATCCACAATTGGTACATGACTCCCTTTTAGCCTGCAAGGACAAATTCCCCTCTCTCAGGTTTACATCAGTGATTTTCTGTCTCCTAACCCCCCCGCCCTCCCCTCACGGTTGCCCTCATTTCCTCCGGCTTCCATGGCGGGGTAAAGGTGAGGGGCACCTCAATTATCAGTTTGGTGGGTAGATGGGGGTACCTCTAATTTAAAGTTATTTTTAGGGGTGGTAGCTTGTTCGCCGCTTCGTTATATATCGACGGTTCAAGTAACAATGCTCCTAGTAATATGCCTATGACTCTCCCGACCTGGTAGTTTTCTCCACCGCTGCGAGGTTGGGCTCAGGCAGCCGGTGAGTTTATGGCATCTAGTCGCTGATTCCTACAACGGGCTGGTTCCAGCAACTCAATTCGGCATGAGGGCTACCCAGGTCTACTATGTGTCCATCTTGTATCATTCAGAACACGACAAGAGTGAATGTTGCATGATGGTTTCACTAATCAACCTGAACGAAGCGTCGACAAATACAAGTGCCACGACGCCTTCCACGAGCGTAAGAAAAATCAATAAAATCGATCTAAATTTAAAATTCAGCACACAATGAACTGTTGTTGAAAAAAAATGGTGATCTAGCTGTTTTTTATTGCGCCCCTCCCAGTGGTGCCATGGTTACATTGCATGGCGTCGTAACCTATTAGAGACTCCAACACCATGCACCCTACCCCACGACGCCATGTAGGTCATGGTATTCTACCCCATGACGCCATACAATGTAACCATGTCCTACCCATGTCGCCATGTAGATCATGACGCTGTACCCCACACCGCCATGCAATGTTACCATGATGTCCTATCCCACGGCTTACTTCTTTTTAACTGTTCATTTTGTGTTGAACTTTCAACTTTGGGTTAGTTTTTTTTCGATTTTCACACGGACAGGTAACTCAGAGAACACCCCGAGTAAGTAGTAACTCGAAGACGTGGGCTGTCCAACTCACCCTCAAATCCTGAGAAAAATATCCTTGACGAGATTCGAAATTTATGGAGACATGTATATTGGGTGATTTGGTCTGGTGTCCCTGTCTTTTTCTTTTGCGAGTGTTGGTGCAATGGTGTCGCCATGGTGACCCACGCAATATGCGGCCACGCTTTGACAGAGCCACTTGCTAGTTGCATCAGCCTGCGATGGGGAGTAGAGCCAGGCACATCTCTGCTGTCCAACGTAACAATATATGTGTCCTATTGAAATTTCAAAAGTGCTGAAACGACAGAGAATTTGGATGGAGCAATTGCACCGAATTAGTAATTGTGCATATTCAGTAGCATAGCTCAAACGTCGCGGCATATGATCACCAAATGACTCTTGGACCAATATTTGACCATTTAAAGAACATTTCTCTTTCAGGACCCTTATTTGTCCTCGTTCCCGGTTTTCGCAAGCTGTTCGGTTTTGTCCAGCGTAATGTGTCTAAGACAACCCCTTAATTAGCTCCAGTTTAAAAAAAAACTCGTGAATAGGGGCAGGCTTCTATGTCACCTTCAACTATGCCTCGCTTCTCGATGTCACCGGTGACATGCAGAATGGACTCAACGAAGACAACTCGCTGTATATATAGGGACCAATTTATATACTCCACTTTCAGACGTGTAAATACTCCACCTGTTTTAAAAAAATCCATGTGGCTTCATAGCGATATCTTTTTTTGACGAACCTCGTCAAAGAGCGGGGAGCTCCCGCATTGCATTATAAAAGAAGTGAGTTGATCAGTTAATAAGAGGAACCGACCTAAAAACCGCGGACGCGCGACAACTCAACACGATAGTAGCAGGAACATCAAGCTACAGCAACACAACAACCTCACACGAGCTCCTCCCTGCCGAGCATCCGAGCATCCAGCCAAATGGCGAAGACACCAAGCACTGAGCTTCGACGGCCGCGTCACCTGCGACATAGCAACCGAAACCCGCCAGTATCGCAGGACCGCTCTGACGACCTCACACCTCAAAAGCCTACGAGGAAAGGCAGGCCAAGAAAGGACCTAGCCCCAGAGAGTGGCAGGCACCAGACCGGAACTGAGTGAAGGATTGCCCCCTGCAAAGCAATGAAGATGGTACATTGCGCCCTCCGAAACCCACGTCCGAGGCGGAGTCAGACATCGTCCCACAATCTCATACCAGTAGCGCAGACCACTGAACATCAAGGCAGCACCTACAAGAAGGACTACGACGCGAAGGCGCCGTTGCTGCCCGGACCAGTGAGCTGGTCCTAGGGTTTCCCCCAGCGTTCAGGGGTGTGTGGAAACATGGCAACAGTGACGCCCTCCAAGGAGGAAGGCGATGCCCGCAGGCGCTGCCGCGCCAGCGCCGGACATGCCAGCAGGGATATCTCCCGCACTTCCGAAGCCACACACCAAAATATCTGTGGCAGGCGATGAGATAGGGTACCTTGTCGGCGAAGGACTCCGTCGGGATGCCGACCACCGAGCTCCACCGCGAAGTATGGCGGTCGCGGCACCTCCCGCCGTGACGACCATGTCACGCCGCCGAAGCGGCCACTGGTCCGGGGCCGCTGCCCCAGCTTCCTTGCACCTAGGGTGCCGCAGACGTCGCATCCTCGCCGAGCCCCACGGGCAGCACGCTGCACCTGGAGACCGTGAGCCGCCGGCCACGGCCCACACATCCCTCCCCTGGCCCAGATCGAGCCCAGGTTGTGCCCCCGCCGCCACTCGACTCCAAGGCGCCACCACGCCCTCCTCCTTCCTCTGCACAACCCAGACCTCACCAGGACGAGACACCAGAGCCTGCTCGCGCCGCCGGGATCTGCCAACGCGTCCACCGCGAGCTCTCTCGCTACCCCCTTTTTGGGGGCGGGAGCTGCCGCCACCGCGGCGAGGCCAGCGGCAGCGGTGGAGATGGGGAAGCAGACGGGGGGCTGGCGGCGGCGTGCTAGGTTCCTCCGAGTCGCCATGCGCGGGCGACGCGAGGGGCGGGAGGCAGCAGGTGTTTGGTTGAATCCTTCAGAGTGATATCACCAACTGTTATCAAACATGCCAACTTTTCAAGTCTAATCTCTAGTAGCCCGTAAACCTGCCGCTGGATAACCATAGTTGGTACCTAAATCCATACCCACGTCTTTGGTAGGTTATGGGTCAGAAAATGATTACCCATTTTGTTTTCTGTTTTAGGCCTTGTTTACTCCAAGGGTTTTCTAGGAGATGGGAGGAGTGGGAATGGGAGGAGATTTGGTGAATACCCAATCCCAACAAATAACGTTTCCCTACAATACACTAGCATGCACTAGAGTTTTGTTTTAGGCAAAACTGAGATGGTTGATGGGGAATATCTAGGGATTATCCCCTCTAATCTCCTAAATACACTAGAAGTAAACAGACTAGTGGGGATTTT
Organism: Poa pratensis; assembly: GCA_947311845.1. NCBI lineage: Eukaryota > Viridiplantae > Streptophyta > Magnoliopsida > Poales > Poaceae > Poa > Poa pratensis. Next base: position 44,732,876 of record CAMZMU010000055.1, on the reverse strand, counting down.
CTGAGATCCGGGATAATCCCCTCCAATCCCCTAAAATACTAGAGTTAAACAAAGTCTTATGCATAGGACGGGTAATATCCAAAAAAAAAAGAACAGTAGGCTAGCTGCATGTAGCTAGCTGATCCGCACGTCTACACCATAATAAAATCTTCTTCTTTCTCTCCTAGTAGCTGGCTGCATGCATCGATCACGATGCAGAGGCCGGGGTTTTGCTCCCGTTTCGGAAAAGAATGCATCGACCTGCTGATGCGTGCGTATATCGTCTAAATTCTTCTCTCTCTCTCTGTACATTATATCCATTGGGTAAACTATGTCCATTGAGTAATATCCATTGCTTTTGGGTATGGCCAAATATAAATTCTCGTGGGTATGGATAACCGGTATATGGATTTGGGTGAATCCAAACCCTCCCCACCGGCAGGTTTAGTGGCCCCTATTACACGTGTGATCAGATTGTATGTAAGATCAATTACAATCTATTCGGTTAGCAGCCTCACAGAGCCGATCCTGCCAAACAAATCCACCTCTTTTGTCTTGTGTTCTGCATGACTATTCAAGTAAATCGACCTGGGTTAATTCCTCCTACCATATTCTAGCATAGCCAGCCTCATCACTAAGAGTATTAATTCCTCGAAACATCACACATAACATGACACAAAAGAGTGAAACAAAACTAATATTTGTTGCATTTTCTACGACAAATCACTTTGACACTCGAGGTCCAGTGATCCCTTAATTTAAGAAAAAATCAAAATTTTATTTACAAGTTAAAAACCCGAGGAAAGAAAACTAGATGTAGTGAACGTTGAAACCTAAAAGCATGTAAAATCACAACACAAAATTCTTTCTATTGTAGGCTACATAGAAATGAGAAAATCTTGTGTATTTTGGATATTTGAAAGTGTCTATACTCAGATCCACACATTTATCATTTTTATTTAGCCCTGAATATACAGTATATCAAACTGAAATTTTACACTTGTAATATGATTTTTGAATTTTTTTTAGCCCTCGATCTCGGAAGAACCAAAAATCTCCTAGACTGGTTTGTTGAAGCAGCTGGAAATGGAATCATTGACAGATGAACACTGTAAGTACACACTAACATGCACTTCCTAGACACGGACACGTGCAATAACAACTAGACTTAACCAAAATTATTGCTAATAAGTCTGACCATGGACTGCCCCAGTAGAAATTAGGACGACTTGGAGCAACACAGAGGAGATCAGTGGACATGGTGGCGTTGTTGTCGGGGTAGAAGAACGACATGCGGAAGGAGATGCTTATCCTCGATTGGCTGTATGTGATGCTGTTCGTTGTGAGGACCGGAACTTAACTTTCAGACCCCTGTGTAATCATGTCAATCCCAAGATCAATGTTGACAACACAGCGAAATGATACCATTGCAGAACGTTCAAAAATTATTATTACATAGTTTGAATAGCAATAGTGAAATGTCTTGTGACATTTATTACAATCAGAAAGCTCAGCAGAAATACAAATGTGAAGTGAATCCATCTAGCCATAGGCAGCCGATGTAGGCCTCACTCTTAACCGTCGTCGTGGTAGTCGTAGTCTTCTCGTTCTTCGTAGTACTCTGAATAATCAACAAAGCAATGCGATGAGTACATAATAATGTACTCAACGTGCCCCCTCATGCAAGACCTATAATAGCTACATGTGACTTCAAAGGAAGGTCGTATGGTTCTTTTGCATAAAAGCCAATTTTATTTGCAATGCCATAATAGTTTTTATAAAACAATTTTAGACGAAAACAGGTTTTGTATTCAATGTAGTATTCCTCATCAAAGTGAGTGTCCTCAACACCTCACGTTCTCCATAGGATTTCATAATATGGGTAGAGGGAAGTAGCACAACAGGGATCCTGATGTCAAGAAGATTCATGTGTCGTCCATGACCGTGGACACGGCTATTCGAATAGTTTACACTCTGCAGAGGTGGTACACTTTCACCACATGTCACAAACTTGCCCAATTGTAACCAGCCGTCGCTAGCATAGCACCAGGGAGTTCGTGACGAGGTATGTTAGCTAGATCCCCCAAAGATGTGACATGCCCACCGGGTATGGCGCCGGAACTGAGAATACGTCCCAAACCGGTCCCCCCATCTGTGTTGAAGGCTCACCCATAGGTAGACACCCCATCTGCGGTACGGCAACATCGACATCAAAGGCTGACTAACTTGCTTGACCAAGCCAGAGCCCATTAGCATGTGGTTGTACGATGGTCACAATCTTCAAATTCAAGACTTATTAGGGCCCTTATGTGGCACGGACGACGGATTGCCCCCTTCACCTTGTGAAGGGCAGCCAATCTCTCCTTCAGTAGTTGATTCAGCAGTCGCCCGCGCCAGTGTTAGATGGTAAGTTTCACCCAGAGCAGAAGGGAGAGTAGAGGAACCAACAACGGCTCATCAGCCAAGCTCAACTAGCTCATCAAGTCCAGAAAGATATTCGTGACCCAAGGGTCAACAAATTCCTCCAAATAGGCAAGAGAAAGATATCCTATTAAGTATTGAGCATGGCTAAGCATTTTTGCTCTACAGGATTACTATATAATTTCTACTCACGGTATCAAGCATAAGGTGATAAGCGGATCAGGCTGGTGTGTCAATCGACACGCCAGTAACTTGAATAAAATAGCATGCATATTTATAAAACAATAAAATAATGCCCTTTTAAAAACATGGGATAAAAACATGAGAGGGGGCATTCCTTCGTTGATGAAACCTTCTTCTCCAATAAGCTGATTATATCCACGTTCTTCAATATGATGATTATATCCACGTCCAAACCACGTCACTCCCTACTCGTCATAACGATAGCAAATGACAACCAAATAAATACCAAAGCAATAATTAACATATCCAAATGAAATACAAATGAGAATGAAGAGATTAGTAGTTGAAGAATAGGATAGGACAACTCAGATAGAAATGTGAAAGTGAGTTGTGGCAACTCAGATATGAATCAAATGGCATGGATAGGATGTTGAGACGAATATCAGAAGAACGTCGTCATAAGAGATACGGATAGATCTTACTATATCTAACTATCTACTAATAACCCGACATAGGGATTATAGCATAGTTGGTCATACCCGTGTAACACCGTAAACTCAAATGGCATAAAGTAGCAATATTAGATAACTAGCAAAAATGTACAAGCAACATAGGAATGAATCACATCATACTAGTTTGCAATTATCAAACAATACCTACCATAGTAGTGATTATCTAGCATGCTAACACAAGATTATAAGCAATACAAATGCTAAGCAAACCATCTTCATAAACAACATCCAAAGCAACCTAAAGTTGATACTATGAGCATATGCATTACACTAGCGAACCATGTACATATACACTACAACAAACAAGGATAACATAAGCAATAAATAAATACTACCATAGCTATATGTCATCGATAATAAGCTAAGAGCTAAACAGGGTGTAACAACTTCTAAAACATATGAATCATGCCATAGCAATATCAAACTAGGATATGCTAATTGTACATGAACAACTCAAATACCTTTCATAACCATCATATCATTACACATGTAAAGTACTAATCACAACAAGAAAATCATTACAACCATATAGCAAACAAAGCATAGTACATACTAAGCAAGATCATAAATAACATTATATGAGTAATCATGAAGGATATACAAGACTACAATTGGGTGATACTATAGCACATTACCAATAAAGGTCAAGCATGACATTACCAGCATGAGATCACAAAGCATGCAAATATACTACATAATCACACTCATGACATTTTACTGTCTAGTTCAAAGAGAACTCATGCTCATAAGCATAAACACAGATATTATACTATCATGCATCACTGCCATGAAATACAAACTAGCTTAACCAAGTGATGATCTACTACACCAAGTAACACACAACTGATGAGGTAACATACATGTATGAGACACAGTATAAACATCTAGAACTAAACAACCACTAAAAGCATAGTATTATCTAGTCAATGGGAAAGCTATGCGAGCATACATGAACATAAAGCAATATATATCATGGATTACTAACACAAACAACTATGTAGATAACACAAAGGAGAAACTAATGGAACATGGCATGAAATGAGATTAACATATATATAATTAACACACATACATGGCATTAACATAAAAATGCTTGCACAAAGATACGCTGCAAGAATAACATAACTAAGCTTCATATATAACACATTCTACACATGATACAAAAATAGCTAAGCATGAATGATAGATTAGACAAACAACACATTTGCAATAACATGATAAGGTGCCTAGAGCATGAATATAACCGCTAAGTCTATGCCTGACTAAATAAGCAAACAATAGGAATCAAAGAATGCCATTTCTTATAAAGTACTAACTTACTTCACAAAAGTATTAAACAAGTAATAGATTGCTAAGAAAACGCATAGCTAAAGATGCATTAAGATGACAAACTAATAGTAACAAGTCATGCATGAATAAAGGATTAAACATAGATCAACACATCACACAAATATATTACTACAAGACATCACCGTAATCATGCTAGTGCTAATTAAAAGTAACGCAAGCAATTCTATTTATAATAATAAACCACAAACTATTATTTAAATGTAAATGACAGTCTACACATAACACAAAGTAATACGTAGAAATTACACATAATTCCTACACATGTGATTTAATTAGGAAAAAAATAGATCACACACAAAGTCAAGCATATAATTCAATAACATTTGAAGATCTAAATTGAAATATATAAAATCCTAGATTAAATTCTACACGCTGGATATAAAATTTAATTCCACCATATGGTTTCTAGGGTCAACAAAACACTTTGACATGTTGTGGCCGAAGCCTAAAAGATCAACAGAATATGATATGCCAAGACGATGTCGGTCTTTGACGAATTAGCACTAACGGCGTTTCTCCTCTGGTGGTCGGATTGGAGATCCGTCTCCTACTATGGACTCCTAAAGATGATTTACACAAACTGACGCGAAAAGATATCATGGATTTGTGTTGCAAGTGAAGATGGCACAACCATGTCGACATTGGATGACATGGTTAAGAGTTGGCATGGACAGTGGCATGGATAGGCTGCAAAAGGATGTCTAGGAGGCATGGATACATGATATGAGATTACTATGCAAAGGAATCGATCTGATTCTCACCTCACGCGACAAACTCGTCCGACGAAGTCGATGAGCATAGCAGATCGTGATGCAGAATTCGTGCGCTGCGATCAACAGCTCGATCTTCTGATCGCCTGAATCGGTCCTCCTCCTCCCGGCACTTTTGTCCCAGCAGTTCTGCTTGTGGGCGCCGGAGTCGCCGGAAAGGGGTGGCGTCCATCGATGGTCTGGTTCAGAGCACCTCAACCAGATCAGATCATGTAGATTGTGGACGAGCAGGGGCCGTGTGGTAGCACAAGATGGAAAGAGGAGAGAAGGGGATACAGAGAGAAGATCGGTACGGTTGTTGTGATGCCAACGGACTGGAAAATGAATGCGCCAAGTAAAGAGAATTTGATACCGGGGCGGCAGCAGTTTCTGATCCAGCTGCCGTTTCCTTTGCGTGCGTGCAGGGAGACGAAGCAATGCGGCGCTTCGCTTGACTGGAGGTGCTGCGTCCCGTGCGAGGCAGATCGAGCGATCGCTCGGCTGGGCTGGTTCGGCTGAGCCTTGTGGCTGTCTCGGTTGGGGCTCTGGGCTGGCCAAGTTGGACCGACACAGCCATGTATCTATACTACTATTAAAAGAGCAAACTTGTGTTGATACATTGAATCTGAGCCCTTCAATATTTGGCCAACGGTCCAGATCGCTCCAATGTTTGACAACTCAACACAAATCCACTTTTCCCCGTTTTACCCTCCCACCAAATCACATAATACTGCTAATGCCATCGTACCGGTTCGTTTTATTTCAACTTTATGATAATTACAGGAATTGCCATTGTTAATAGATCCAACTCTTCTATCCTCTACTGCCGGCGCGGAAGTCACACCGGTGATGATCCACACAGCCGACAGTTCTGACTCTGCAAGCCTTGTCACCGTTTTTCTCCGCGATGAGGGCAGAGAGTGACTGATTACTACGTTTTTTTTAAACAAGCCTGCATGATTTGCATATGCCGTATATACTCCACGCTGTCGATCGCTCAAATAATCAAGAACACACGCCTTGATCGAGCTTAGCTCGCATTACCTGCACGAGCACTTGCTCGCAGATATGGAGGTCGAAATCCCAACCCAGCACCGCGCGCAGCAGCAGGCCTGCAAGGTCAAGGCCAGTGCATGGCATGAGCTCCCGGTTGCCGCCGCCAAGACCCTCCGCCGCGACCCCCTCCTCGCCATCAACTTCATGCTCTTGGTCGTCGGCACGGCGTGCGGCCCGCTCCTCCTCCGGGCCTATTTCGTCCGCGGTGGCACCCGCAAGTGGCTATCCAGCCTGCTCCAGACCGCCGGCTGGCCGCTCCTCCTCCTGCCGCTCGGCGCCTCAATCCTCTCGCGACGCAAGCGCAACCAAACCACCGTCTTCCTGATGACGCCCCGGCTCCTGGCCGCGTCTGTTGTCGTCGGCCTCATGACCGGCGCCGACAACTTCCTCTACGCCTACAGCCAGGCCTACCTCCCGGTGTCCACCTCCTCCATCCTCATCTCCACACAGCTCGCCTTCACGGCGGGCTTCGCGCTGCTGCTCGTGCGCCACCGCTTCACGGGCTCCACGGTGAACGCCGTCGTGCTGCTCAGCGTCGGCGCCGGCATGCTGGGGCTGGACGCTGGAGGGGACCGGCCGCCGGGGGTGTCGGGGCCGCAGTACCGCGCCGGCTTCGGCATGGCGCTCGGCGCCGCGGCGCTCTACGGCCTCGTGCTGCCCGTCATGGAGCTCAGCTAGGCATGGCACGCCGCGCGCGCCGGCGCGGCCGCCCTGACCTACACGCTCGTCGTGGAGATGCAGGTCGTCATCGGGCTCACTGCCACGGCATTCTGCGCCGATGAACCATGAGTACTTACCATTAAGTTCGTAAATATTTCTAAATTTTTTAAAGGAGCCAAATGTCTGTACTCCAAGTTTTTTCTATTTTAGCAATTTTAATTACTCCTATCCTCTTAAAACTCTGAAGTTTTTATTATAAATTTATGCCTGCTCATTCTTGTCCTCCCCAGGACAAAATCAGTGTCACCCTAATTCCTTTGTCCTCCTCTTTTTGGCTCCGACATTAATTCAATTTCAAAGACTTTATATTATTTTTTGGAAGAACGGTGTTCAAATGCAATGTTGGTCTAACCAGATTAATGATAGCTGATGTATTACTTTTTTGAAATGCATGTAAATGATCTAAAATATGGTTGAATACCGGTGTTAGTTATTGCAATAGCAAAGCAAGACGACAGCTAGAACGGGCAAACACCGAAATGAACATGAAAAAAAATACTACAAGACAAGAGATACTTATACACGGATAGGCAGAGAGCTAATTCAGATTTCTCCGATTTTAACGGCATGTACATTTGTACTTCAGGAGGAGGACGTCGGTGCTATGGAGCTAACTTACGCACAGTCGCCGCAGCCGACCATTATGTGAAAATGAGCCCCACTCCTCCTGCCGCTCGGCGCCTCAATCCTCTCGCGACGCAAGCGCAACCAAACCACCGTCTTCCTGATGACGCCCCAGCTCCTGGCCGCGTCTGTTGTCGTCGGCCTCATGACCGGCGCCGACAACTTCCTCTACGCCTACAGCCAGGCCTACCTCCCGGTGTCCACCTCCTCCATCCTCATCTCCACACAGCTCGCCTTCACGGCGGGCTTCGCGCTGCTGCTCGTGCGCCACCGCTTCACGGGCTCCACGGTGAACGCCGTCGTGCTGCTCAGCGTCGGCGCCGGCATGCTGGGGCTGGACGCTGGAGGGGACCGGCCGCCGGGGGTGTCAGGGCCGCAGTACCGCGCCGGCTTCGGCATGGCGCTCGGCGCCGCGGCGCTCTACGGCCTCGTGCTGCCCGTCATGGAGCTCAGCTAGGCGTGGCACGCCGCGCGCGCCGGCGCGGCCGCCCTGACCTACACGCTCGTCGTGGAGATGCAGGTCGTCATCGGGCTCACTGCCACGGCATTCTGCGCCGATGAACCATGAGTACTTACCATTAAGTTCGTAAATATTTCTAAATTTTTTAAAGGAGCCAAATGTCTGTACTCCAAGTTTTTTCTATTTTAGCAATTTTAATTACTCCTATCCTCTTAAAACTCTAAAGTTTTTATTATAAATTTATGCCTGCTCATTCTTGTCCTCCCCAGGACAAAATCAGCGTCACCCTAATTCCTTTGTCCTCCTCTTTTTGGCTCCGACATTAATTCAATTTCAAAGACTTTATATTATTTTTTGGAAGAACGGTGTTCAAATGCAATGTTGGTCTAACCAGATTAATGATAGCTGATGTATTACTTTTTTGAAATGCATGTAAATGATCTAAAATATGGTTTAATACCAGTGTTAGTTATTGCAATAGCAAAGCAAGACGACAGCTAGAACGGGCAAACACCGAAATGAACATGAAAAAAAATACTACAAGACAAGAGATACTTATACACGGATAGGCAGAGAGCTAATTCAGATTTCTCCGATTTTAGCGGCATGTACATTTGTACTTCAGGAGGAGGACGTCGGTGCTATGGAGCTAACTTACGCACAGTCGCCGCAGCCGACCATTATGTGAAAATGAGCCCCACTTCTCCGAGCGCTAGGATGTCAGCGAGCATGCTGAGCTCGAGCGCCTCTTTGGCGAGCGGAGACCAAAGTTGGTGAAGTAGGTAGGACGTGGGCGGAACAAGGCCATCGAGGCAGAAGCTTTGGCAAGGTGGTGGAGGAACGCGGGAGGACAGTAGGGGGACCGCGGTCATAGAGGCCGACCGATGCAAGCTCGGCTCGTCAGGGCATGGAAGTATTTAGACGGTAGGAATGGAGGAGACAGCTGGGTACTGACACAAAGGGGATGGAGAAGAACATAGAGACATACAGTGACATGACAACTTTTTCTTTAGCTAAATGTGTTCCGCGTGCTTAGCTTGGCTATTCCAACTGGTATCGTTTACCTAGCCAAATTCATTTGATCAAAGGAAAAAAAAATGACCCAATTTTATATCCAAATGAACATTGAAGTCGTAGAGGATAAATCAAACCCTCAAATCACAATCCCCAAAATTGACACACTCAACTCTCCAATCCCGGTCTAATTTCAACCCTGATAGCATTTTCCTAACAGGATTGTCAAAATGACAAGTGAGCTTGGGATTGCTGAGAGAGAGGTTGGTTCATCGCGTAGAAGATTGTGAAGACGTGCGTTGCACGTACATTCCAACTAGTACTACTATTAAAGAGCAAACTTGTGTTGATACATTAAATCTGATCCCTTTAATATTTGGTCAACGGTCTAGATTGCTCCAATGTTTAACAACTCAACACAACTTTTCAGTTTCTGTTAATTACACGCATTGCCACCGATAAAAAAACAAATGGTCGTCTCGGTTCGTTTCCCCCAAAATTAACCCGCTTCATCCCCATGCTGCCCGTTCCCCTCAAGCCGCCACCCTTGCGCGGCCATGGTCCTTCGCGTCGCCTCCAGTTTGCGTTTTCCCCCAAGCAAATAGGGCACGTTGGCGAGCAGGACCGCCCGGTACCGGCCGAGGCGGGAGTCGGTGGCAACCGCGCCCACGAGCGGCAGCAGCACCACACGGTCACGGACCGTGCGTTCACGTCGGCGGCCGAGGCGTTAGTCGGCGGCGACCTCACCCACGACCAGCAGCAACACCACGGTCCTGGACAGTGAGTTCACGCCAGCGGCCGAGGCGTGAGTCGGCAGCGACAACGCCCACGAGCGGCAGCAGCAGCACGGTCTCGCGCCATCGCTGTCCAAAGCGGAAACAGAGGGCAGCGGCGGCCGACCAGGGCAGGCACGGACTGGGCAAAGAGACGCGACACGCGGCGAGGGCGAATAGATGGAAGACGCACGCTGGAGAGCGAGAGTCTTGATTGATGAGCGCCGAGCTAGCCGACTCTGGCCAGGCGAGCAGTCGTCAGATCAGGCCGCTATTGTGACGCCCTGAATCTCGATTCCCCACCCCCTTCACGCCTCCGGCCGAGCCAGCCCCTCCCTCCCCTTCTCAATCAGCGCTGCGGCGGATCCTCTTGACGGCGGCCATCGGAAGGAGGCAAACTAATGTATGGAGTACTCTTGCCTTGAAGGTTGTTAGTGGCATGAGAGAGATCACAGATAGGGGCCTCGAGCAGTGCAACGCTCCGACGTCCGCTGCCTCAGGGTGATCTCGCTGGCGTTGTAGCTTGTAGGTGGTGATGGTGACGACATATTCTGGACGAGATGGTATTCAGCATCGCGCTCACCCCCGAGATCGCCGTCCGGGTCTTCCTGCAGTTTGACGAGATTCGACAGTCAACGCTAACCGATGCAGGCTCGAAACTCGGAAGTGTGATGACTCCCTGGGTGTTTTGACCTTTCGTGCATTGTCTTATTGTAGTTCATGAGTGCCGCGCTGGAGCATCAGGTGACGAGCAGGCCTTCTTGAAGGTACAGTACGAACTACTAATGATGATGCAAATTAAGTTTTTGGATCGCTACTAATTTTCCATGCCTTCTAATTGAGGCTATGCTATTTTGTTTACTAAATTCAACAGCAATAGAGTGCTTCAGTTTTGATTCTGGATTTTGAACTTGTTGTACCGTGGTTTTTGATTCTGAAATTCCAAAACTGACCGAGTGCCATAGAAACTTATATTGAACATTCAGAATTTTATTCAGCATATTCCCTCTGATTAATCGGTGTCCACTCAATCTGAGAAAATAATGTAGAATTAAGTGCCAGTTTCGCTAGGCTCTCTGAAAAAATGTGTTACAAGATAGAAAAAAATGAAGGGAGATAGTATGCTCAGGCACTAGAAGCTTTGCCATTCCATTTCCCGCCATTTTTTTTCTGCGCATTGTAAACTGAAATTTAATGGTGATGAATGTTGTTCAGTTGCTTCAGATGATGGTATTTAATATTTTGCAGCAGGGAACACCACAAAGATGTATTTTGCCATTTCCAAAAAATATGTACAGAAAATAAGAACCAATCAATAATTACCATTTTTGCTTTTGGTACAACTGAAACTCTATCCAACCACTTGGTGTATACGGCATGGAAAGAAATAGCACGCTATAACGCCGCTAATAGCACGCTATAGCGTTTTGAGAATTGTCTCGCTAAATAAATCGTGTACATTGTCTCGCTAATAGCACGTTATAGCGTGAAATAGCACGCTAATAGCATATTTTCAGGCTAACGCTATTTTTCTGTAGCGCGCTATTTTTTTTCCTTGGTATACGGTGAACAATATTGGTTGCAAATAGCATATATAAGCGTTAGTACAGTGATCTTATGTTGAAACTTTCGTTTGCCTCCTTTATTACTGGCATGATGAGGATTGGTTAGGGTTCCTTTTTAGCATGACATGCTGTTCACTAGCGCTGGCATTTTCACAATAGATTTCTGGAGAAAAGAGTATCAATGTCCATATATTATTATCGTAATAAAGCAACACGTAAATTCTAAATTGTTGTAAAAATGGATTTTTTAAATGAAAATGAGACATTGTGTATTATTCTCTACAAGTTTGCAGTATTTGATTCCATTGTGTATGATTCTCTAGGAGTTTGTAGTATCTGATTAAACACATGGAATGGGCTTCAGGATAACCATGATCAAATATACAGATTGTGTCAGCACAAATATGTAACAATTAATTCAAGAATTTTGCTCAACTCATGTAATGCATTATTCTTCATGCAGGCAAAGCATGTTTCACAAGTGTTTAGAGCCACTCGATATTTCTGGAAACCCCTCCTCGCTCTACAGTGGACAGAGGCGAGCGGGAGGCGACTCCGGCTCGCCCAGCTCCCGCCGGCGCATCTGGTTGATCCCCCACCCTCCGCCGGCCGCTCAGGCGGCGGGAGCGTGTGGAATCACCGGATCTGCGTTCCGGGTGAGTAGATCGGGGTGCGGGCGGCGCTGCCGTGGCGGGAAGGGCGGCTCCGTCGCGCTGTTCGAGTTCTGCGGCTTCCCCTCCTCGGCGTCGTCTCCGGCGGTGCTGATGGGCTGCAGGCTCCCTACTCTTCCGATGCTTCCTCCGGCGTCGGCTGGAGCTTATGCAGTGGCGTAGGAGGCCGGGGTTCAGATCCTTCTGGCCGTCTTCGGCGTCGAAGGCATCGGCGCGGATCCAAGGTGGTGGCTCTACTCTGGTGGTCTCCCAGCTCCTTCTACTTCGTCGATACCCAGGCGGTGGACTGAAGACGGCGGCGGCTTCGTCGGCGGCTTCCTGGCCGCGGTTCGTTATGCCGGCTCGGGTGGAGTTCGGCGGTAGCGCGCGGTCGGCGGTCACCGTGGTGAGGCGGCGTCGAGGGTGCTGGATCCTCTGTTTTCGGGTTTGTTTCCATTTCTCTTGAGGTTGTACTGCTAGTGCTGTGTTCTTGATCTGTAATCCCTTGATCTCAAAAAAAGTATGGGAAACTGACAATAGCAAAACTTTGATTTAAAATCAGGGCCAGCCCTGAGGGGGTCAGGAGGGGCGGCCGCCCCGGGCCCCCGAACCCAAGGGCCCCATCTAGGTATACGTATAAGATGGGGAAGGAGCTTCGTTTCTGTGACAGCGCCATTAGGGACAGGTCTAGAGCTTGTTTTTCGTGCGGTTGAGGCTTCAGGAACATGAAAGGAAGCGTTACGTTCTCCTACTGGGCTTTTCTCATTAATTAACTTGGGCCTTTCTCTTTTCATTAGGCTGGACCTTTTCTCTTTTATAGTTTCTAAAATCTAAAGGTGATTGAGTGTGGGTGGGCCAGTTGGGTAAACGATGTACGGATCAATGGATTGTATGCACACGATTTAAGCATTTTCTGTTTATATTTGTCCTACAAAATTTCATATTCCAGCCCACGACCATTACTCTAACTTTTGAGAAAGGTGGAATAACCCACCTTATAGTAAGTTAATCACACCTAGAGTGCAGCGCGCATGATCTTAGAGGGTGGCGCGTAAGTCAGGCGATTGACGGTCAAGTACACATCGGACGGTGGTGACAGAATATAGTCCAAAACGACCACATGGTCTGATCCAAACCAACAAAAAAATATTCTCACATCAGATAGCATTTTCGAAAAAATGCATGGTCATGGAATAATTTGTGGCCCAGAAAATGAGTGGAGACACCGCGGCGACTCGATTCCAATTAGAATCGATGTGATGATCACTAAGAATAATATTGATGTACCATGGCAAATAAGTTTGCATCGAAACTTGTAGGAAGAATCGTTTAACACAATTAATATGGATAATTTTTTTGATATTATGTTTTGATTATACTTTAACTAACGTAATTTTTCATATGAACATCAATTTATTATTATTAGGATGTTTGTATTGAGAGGGCCCACAATTCTGCTTTCGCCCCGGGCCCCCGAAATCTCAGGACCGGCCCTGTTTAAAATTCATATATACATTGAATTGTAGTAGAAACGTGCATTGCACGTACACGATTACTAGTGTAAAAATAAAGAAAAACGTTGGGCTGCTTGCTTTGGTGATCGCAAAGAAAGGCAATCTATAGAAAAGAAACGAAATGATCGGTGGATGTGCTAGTTACGTACAGAACAGAATCAGACCAAGCTATTGATCCGTTTCACGAACCGCCCATTCATCTCCGATCTGCAACCATCTACGCACCATGGCCATGGGGGAGGAAGACTGGGCATCGCTCCTGCCCAAGCTCGTCCGCCGCATCGCCGACTGCCTGTTGGACACCAACAAAATCGACACCTACGTGGACATGAGGGCCGTCTGCCCGGGCTGGCGCTCCGCCATCCCCAGGCCACCTCCGCTCGGCTGTGCCGACGACCTCCGCTTCCGCCCCACTCAATGGTCATCCTCGACGCCATGTTCCTGCCATGCGACCAGTCCCACCTCTTCCTCAACGTCTCCACCGGCCGCTTCGTCCGTCGCCGCTTCCCCTCGCTGCACCGCACCCACGCGATGCTGGGCGTCGCCGCCTCCGGCGATCTCCTCCTCGTCGAGCAATTCCCTGAGGAGGACAACAACACGGAGGATGTCGCCGATGCTCTTCTCGCCATCAACCCATTCACAGGCTCCATGCTCCGCTTCCCCGCGATCAAGACGGGACATGGAGGACTATTGCCAGCTGCGATTAGCAGCGACCCGCCCATGGGCGGGTCGAGATAGTCCTTTGGGGGGCCAACATACCAGTGGAAGATTTAGACGCGTTTTTTTGCAGAACAGTCCATACCTTTCCAGTCTTTCACAAATTCGATCACCTAGATTTCGAATCACAAAAATAAATTGTATATTGTTGGAGAGTTTTTTCAAAGAATTTTTCTTCCCGGAAAATATTCAACAATATGACAAATATATTTTTTCAAGAATATTCAACAATTTTTAGAAAGTTTTTGAATGATGTTTCATAGTATAAGATTTTCGTGGAGTTTTTTTCAATGAATATCAATATTTCATACAAGAATTTTTCATAGAATATACTTTCAAATTCGGAAGTCACATATTTCATAAAGTTTTCAAACACATAATTTACTCGAAATTCGCACAAATCTTTCTCAAGATTTCATTTCTCAAAATATTCATCCCAGATTCGAATTTATGGTTTTTTCATTTTTGAAAACTGAATCAGTAATGGTACCAATTTTGAATCTTTGACGAACATTCTGCCCCAAATCAGCAATTTATATTTCATGAATTTTCCATTACAAGTTTCTGCCGAAATCAGAACAGATTTAAGAAATAATTTCATACAACAACATAATTCACAACAGTTCCATTTCTGCCGAAATCAGCACAGATTCCAGAAATAATTTCGTACAACAACATAAGTCACAACAGTTCCATATCCGAATCACTCAAAATTCAGAGTTGTACATAGATCTATTTACAAATTAAGACATAGATTCGAAAAGAGACTTCATATTTTTGAGCATGAACTCGAAGCAGATCGCTAATTCTTCACTAGAACTTCCTTTTGAACTACTGTCTGAACAAATTGCAAAGCATTATTTTTTCACTTGACTCAACAATTGTAGCAAGTTTCTTATCCAAACATATGGGTCAAACAGAGATTCAATTCTATTTCATCACAGATTGTTGTTGTTTCAGACAAATCCAATAATTAGATAAACTTATACAAGCTTTTACATTGAAATTACATCCAATATTCCCAGAGAAAAGGAGAAAAAAAAGAACGATTTGTTGCTGTTTCAGACTGAATCCATACAATGCATTGAATATTCAGACTTCATACACCAAAATGAGAAGGTAACAACACGAACATGATACCTACTAAATCCGAACAACACCCAGATCTCGGGATAATCATGAAAGAGAAAATGCAAGCACACAGTTTCAGAGATACGGCACCCAAATAACACGGCAAAAATAGATATTTGGTAAACAAGAAATATGCATTTCGGCAACAAAATGTTTCCAACAAAGATTCGGCAATATTTACAAAGTGCCTAACGTAGATATTTGGTAAACAAGAAATATGCATTTTTCGCACAAAAAAGTTTCGGCAATAGTTACAAATATGCATTTTTGATACACATTCAAATAGGAATTTCTGCAATCTATTTCTACAGGAACCTGTAAGAAAAAATCAATAAATCTTCACTGAAATGAGATCCAATCATCAATGAAAAATCGAGAAAAAATAGAACAACAAGATCATCTCGGGCGCACGGAGCCGGCAGACCATGGCGAGGTGGGCGGCCGGGGGACATGGGCTCCAAGCAGCAGCGCCCGCAGCGGAGGCTGGAGCGCACGAAGCCGACGGCCGTGGCGCACGGAGCCACCTCCATTCTCACCGCCGACGCGACTCCTCCCCGGTACCGGATCCGGTACCATGGCCGGAGGCGAGCTCCCCTACCACCACGGGAGGCAGGAGGCGCGGGTAGACGGGATGCGGCGCCATGGCCGGAGGCCAGCTCGACCACCACCACGAGCGGCTCGACCAGGAGAGGAGGCGCGGCGGTGTAGATGGTCGGGGCCGGCGCCAGCGGCGGTGTGGGGGCCGGAAGGGGAGAGAGCAGGGGCGTGGGGCGGCGGATCGAGGGCTATGGTTTCGATCTAGGGTCGGCTTGCTTTAAATAGGGGTGGTGGGAGTGCGGGTTGATTCTCCCCTTTCCTAGGGTAAAAATGCAAAACCGCCACACGGATTGACTTTTCCGCATCTCAGAGCAATGGACGGCTATGATAGTGTGGGGGGCCAACTGACTACTGGAATTTCCGGACCCGGATGACTACTACTGTAGTACTTTGCTTAGTGCATGCTAGTGGTTTCCTCCCGCTGATCCTCCAACTTCAGTTTTTTTTTTATGTTTCTTATGATCAACATGTCGAGCGTGGGAGCTCGATTGAGTATTTTCTTGTTGGGACACTTAAAAAAAAAGAATCAGACCAAGCTGGTGTGTGCGTGCATGTGCTAGTGCATGGTACGAAAAAGAAAAAAAATGGGAGACAATAAAAAGGATCGATGGGCGCATGCTGTACTAGTAAGTACATGCGCATCTATGGCTCAACACCCAATGGAATTTTAGAGAGAAGAAAGATATGAGGAAATAGCAAGGAAGGAAATAAATCAACCGAGGATGTACTAGTTAAGTACTGGCTAGAGAACTTGCCTGTAGCAAGATGGTTAGGAGGGTGATTGTACCCCTATCCCACCAGAGTTCAAACGCTAGATTTGACACTGATGTTTTTCATTTAGGCGAATATTTTTCAGTGGAAGGCGACGTTCTCGTCGACAGCGAGGCGTCTGTGCTGACTTCGTGAATCTCAAGTCCCGACCGCCGGCTCAGTCTTTCGGAGGTGCTCATAGGGGTAGGTGTGTGTACATACGTTCATAAGGATAAGTGTATGCACGTGTATGTGAGCGTCTGTGTTGTACTGTGTTTCGTAAAATAAAAGTTAAGTACTGGCTGACATATATGTGCATGGCTACAACCTAAATGTACATACGTGTGAGTAGCTGGAGAACCAAATCCAATAAGGATTTTAGATAGAAGGATATAAGAGATAAAAGAAATAGATTTCCTTTTAGGAAAATCTAGAAAATCCTATAAAGCTCCGAGAAACAAGAAACGAATTTATGAAAACAAAATCAAATTCAAAAGAGGATATTTTAATATGTCGAAGCCAAGAAAATACGATCCAACTTGAAGGAAAAATAAAATAAAAGATTTATTCAAGTTGATGCTAAATTCACTTTAAAGCTTCATGTTTAAGAAAAGTCGAGTTAAGTTTTAATAAATTAAACGAAATTTTCTATTCCTCATTTTTAGATAAAAGTTTTTGAAGACTACAAAACTCTGTCCATTACATTCGTGGTCCAATGCGTGTGCACAGGGCCGTCAAAATATGGGGCCCTATGCCAAATAGTAAAATGGGGTCCACCTCAATAAAAAATACACCTTTTTGGTACTGTAATAGTGAAATGCAGTGGTCAATTAGGATAACTTCCTACAATAGACACAAGTCAAGCACAGACTTGGTGGTTGAGTCGTTTTAGATGGAGCGTTAAGAGCAAGCTTCTAATACCCACTTTTCACCTAATTTTCAGTATTTAAAAAAACTATTGTGGCTGAGACGGAATTGGATGGGCCTCGCTTGGTTGTTGGGCAGGCCGGCCGATGGACTGCCAGATACCCAGAACCTGCACAACTGAACTAAACCTTCATCTGGTTTTCATTGTACAAATTTTTTCCTACAGATTTTATACTCCGTTTTGGAGGAGCACACAAGGCTGGGCCCCTATGCCATCGGCACAGTCTGCACATGCATGGGCCGAGACCGTCGTGGAAGCGCATGGTCATAGTGGCGGAGCATACTGTACGCTTAGAGGGGGGCGCTCCCCCCCCCCCCCCCCCCCCCCCCCCCCCCCCCCCCCCCCCCCCAACACCAGCCCACCCCACCCACTAGATTTGGAACAAATTGTGAAGATAGTTTTTGGGAAAACACTGATAGTAGTCCCGATTACACATATGTAATTAGATTGTATGTAAGATCATTTACAATTAATAGTCCCTATTACACATGGTGATTAGATTGTATGTAAGATCATTAACAATCTATTCCGTTAACATCCCTCAGATATCCATCTTTTTTGTCTTGTGTTCTGCCTCAAAATTCAAGTAAAGCCGACCTCAATTAATTCCTCCTATCATATTCTACCATATGGAAAGTTCTTGTATATTTTGTAGATTTGAAAGTATGTATATTGATCTCAACCACATTTATAGTTTTTATGTAGTTTTGAATATAAAGTATTTCAAATTGATATTTTACACTTGTGATATACATCATTGAAAACAAACAGGATTTTTTCAAAATTTAAAACTTGTAAATATTTTTTTAAATAAAGAGATCCCTCCATCTCGGAAGAACCAAAAATCCATGTTCTTCTACGGATATCATGCTACACTGTATAGGTCGGCTTGGTTATTTTGGCTTATTTTTTTCTTGTGAAATGGGCCTTTGATTCAAACATAGGAAAGTTGGATTGTAGCTGCATTCCCGGGCCTTCCCTTGCCAGTCTTTCTTCTTGGGCAGCCACGGTACCGGTCGGGAGCTCCTACTCCACGCGGGCAAAACCTAGTTGACGACCAGGTCGGAGGTTAATAACCTCCACACACCCCTTTTGTGGCGTATGGGCCTGGCCCAGTTATTCCCGCTGAGCGTTATCCTTCCTTAGTCGGGCAGCTTCTTTTTTCTTCCCCATCGGCATCCCCCCCCCCCCCCCCCAACCCCCCGGCCGTGGCGACTGCTTCTCTCGTTCTTCGTCTGGCGACTGCTCGTCGCCGTCGATGGCGGCTCAAGGTTCGTGGTTCCCTTCCATGGTTCCTCCCCCATCCAGTCATCCTACCCCACCTCCGTACCTTGGGATCCCCGTTTATTGTTGAGCAAATCGCACGGACTCGCTGGATCTCGTTTTATTGAGCAAATCGCACGAACTCGCTAGGGTTTCCTGAATCGCGGGATTCAGTTTTGTTAACCAAAGCGCACGCAGTCACTGCTTGGGTTTTTGCACGCACTCGTTGCTACGGTTTTTTGCACGCACTCGCTGCTAGGGGTTCCTGAATCGGGGGATCCCATTTTTTGTTGTCCACATCGTACGCACTCGCTGCTGGGGGTTCCTGTTTTTTTGAGTTCTACAGCTAGGATGCCGATTTTGTGTTGTTAACATAGTCATGTTGGTCAGTACTTTTTTGTGGGTATATATGTGAGGTATCTTGGTAGCCAACGGCATAGATCACTAGTTCAGATACGTGAGGTATTTTTTTATGTAGCAATTTGAGGTACGTAGTTTCTTCCACACAATTTTTGGGGGTATGTAGTTGGTCCTGGGTAATTAGTAGGCTTGTAGTTGGTTTATACATGGCAAATGAGGACAAATTACATGTCATTTGTTCTACAGTTAGGCAATTGGGGGTATGTAGATGTTTATTTAGATGCTACACATGGATTAGCATCAGTACTCCACCCGGTTTTGTGCTGGGCTCCCCCATGATGGGGATAAGTAAATAGGTGCTTTGTTTTAACATTGTTCAGAGTTACTCTTCTGTCACTACCATTTTCAATACATGTTTCTGATGTATGAATCCATCTCAGGGGTGTGGGGTTTTTCATATAGTATTATGCTTTGTCAGGGGTGCTTTGTTTTTTATGCTTAGTCTTTTTGTGGAGAATTTTTCATGCTTAGTTACTTAATTTTTCACTTAATTCTTTCCTTTTTTTTATGTAAGAGTTAATATGATGGACGAAGTCCCTCAGTGCAAACATACTATCAAAAATCGTTTCTTATCTATGAGGTTACGCAAAGCTGTCAAGCAGTTCAGTCCAATTCAGATTGGTCACATCATAAGACACAATCTGACACATATGCTCAATGTCCCTGAACACTTGATGATCCCTCTTAATATTCTTCAGTGGTGAGTCGACCACACCTCCTACAGTGGTACTGGGAAATTTTTCTTCAAACACAAAGAAAAGCAAATCCATTTGTTAGCTACATACCTTGAACTTCTTTCAACAATTTTTTGTAGGATGTTCTTTTACAGGCTACCAATTTGAATACGGTCTTTGAGGAGCTCAACTTACATTGCAAAGATCTAGAGAAATTCAAAATGTCTACACCACCCAACTATCCAACGCACTCCTTGCTGAATGTTCAAAACCATATAGAATGCTTTTTCCATTTGTTCATTCATTTTGATCATCTTTCTACACCTGTTTCCTTTTTTCATTTGCAGTCATGACTGCGGGCTGTATGTCATGCTTTATGCAGAAAACTTCAATGGCAAGCTGGTGAAGCATTTCTCAAATGTATGTTTCATTTCTTACATATTCCACTGAATTTCTATTCCGCATGTCTCTTTTATAGGGTCTCTGCATTCTAATTTGAGTCTCCTGGGGTAATTTGTTGTGCTCTGCAAGGCATCATACCCAAATACAGGATGCTAAAGGCGTACAACATGTTCCACTCATCCAAGAATGAGGTGAAAGTTGAATTGCTTTACATGACCAAGAAGAGGAGGAAGTTGTAGTCTATAGCTGGAGGGTTTTCACCATGTTGAATGTTTTAGTTTTTGTCGGCTTTCTTGTTGCCGTTTTAGTAGATTTTGTGTAAGTTTTCATCTACATTTAGGAACTTTTTCACCCCTGACACTGAAGAAGGTTTTTGGTCGTGTTTTTTGATGCACACTTACCTTTTTGTAGACCGAGAATGTACAAGTATAGCACATGTAGCGCAATGACTTTCTTACTAAGACAGAGACGAGCACTATTTCTGAACGAATTTGTTAAGCACTGTTGAACATAAAACTATGTTTGAAGGATATTTGAAAACCCGTTCGAGACTAAATTCCATTTAACGGATTTTTCCTATATTGTTCAAATGCAATTCATGTTCAAACTAAGATTACGTTTAACAGGGTTTCCAAAATGTTTTTAAAAATAGATTCCATTCAATTGGTTTTCAATATCCGTTTAAACCCATATTCCGTTCAACCAGGTTTGCAAAAATTGTTCAAGACCAAATCTCGTTCAATGGGCTTTTTCAAAAATTGTTCAAAAATAATTCAATACCAAATTCCGTTCAATGGGTTTTTTTTTCAAAAACTCGTTCGAGACTAAATTCCGTTCGACGGGTTTTCGAATATCGTTCAAACACAGTTTTTGTTCAAACTAAGATTACCTTTAATGAGTTTCCAAAATGTTTTTAAAAATAGATTCCGTTGAATTAGGTTATTCAATATCCGTTTAAACCCATATTCCGTTCAACGGGGTTTTCAAAAATAGTACAAGACCAAATCCCTTTAAATGGGTTTTTTCAAAAATAGTTCAATACCAAATTCTGTCAGACGGGTTTTTTTTTCAAAAAATCGTTCACCAGCCTTTTCTGTTCACTTTTAAAATCGTTCAAAAATAGGTTTCGTTCACCGCAATTTCCTGTTCATTTTTTCAAAAATCGTTCAAAAATAATTTTTGTTCATAGAGTTTTTTTTGGTTCACATTTTAAAAATCGTTCCAAAATAATTTCCGTTCATAGACTTTTTTCTGTTCACTTTTTAAAAATCGTTCAAAAAATATTTTCGTTCACTGTCCTTTTTTGTTCACTTTTCAAACAGTTCAAAAATAGTTTCCATTCACCGCTATTTTTCTGGTCATTTTTTAAAATCATTCAAAAATAGTTTTCGTTAATCGGCCTTTTCCGTTCACTTTTAAAATCGTTCAAAAATAGGTTTTGTTTACAGCCATTTCCAGTTCATTTTTCGAAAATCGTTCAAAAATAATTTCTGTTCATAGAGTTTTCTTGGTTCACTTTTTAAAAATCATTCAACAATAATTTCTGTTCATAAACTTTTTTCTGTTTACTTTTAAAAATTGTTCAAAAAATATTTTCGTTCACCGGACTTTCTGTTCACTTTTAAAATCGTTCAAAAATTGTTTTCGTTCACGCTATTTTTCTGGTCATTTTTAAAAATTGTTCAAAAATAGTTTTCGTTCACCAGTCTTTTCCGTTCACTTTTAAAATCATTCAAAAATAAGTTTCGTTCACCGCCATTTCCTGTTCATTTTTTGAAAATCGTTCAAAACTAATTTCTGTGCATAGATTTTTTTTGGTTCACTGCTTAAAAATCGTTCAAATATAATTTCCGTTCATATACTATTTTCTGTTCACTTTTAAAAATCGTTCAAAAAATATTTTCATTCACCCGCCTTTTCTCTTCACTTTTAAAATCGTTAGAAAATAGTTTCCGTTCACCGCTATTTTTCTGGTCATTTTTTAAAATTGTTCAAAAATAGTTTTTGTTCACCGACCTTTTCTGTTCACTTTTAAAATCGTTCAAAAATAGGTTTTGTTCACCGATATTTCCTGTTCATTTTTCGAAAATCGTTCAAAACTAATTTCTGTTCATAGAGTTTTTTGGTTCACTTTTTTAAAATCATTTAAAAATAATTTCTGTTCATAGACTTTTTCTGTTTACTTTTAAAAATCGCTCAAAAAATATTTTTGTTCACCGGACTTCTCATTTTTATGAAAATGTTCAAATTTAAAAAATGTTCAGATTGGAAATTGTTCATATTTGAAAAATGTTCAGATTTGAAAATTGTTCAAATGTGCAACTTATTCATATTTCTAACGTCGTTCAAAAATAATTTTCGTTCATAGAATTTTTTGTGTTCACTTTTTAAAAATTGTTCAAAAATAATTTCTTTTCATAGACTTTTTTCTGTTCAGTTTTTAAAATCGTTCAAAAATCGATTTCGTTCACCGGCCCTTTCTGTTCACTTGTAAAAATAGTTTCCATTCATCGTCATTTTATGTTCATTTTTTTTTAAATGGTTCAAATTTTGAATTTTTTTAAAACATCCAAATATTAAAATGTTCATATTTTGAATTGAGAACCATCTAGGTGACAGCACCATGAAGCAGCGTGAGGCGGCAATGACGCGGTACGTCGGTGGTGCAGCGACGATGGCGGAGTTGGAGAAGACGCATAGAGGATAAACACGTTCAAACATACAGTACAAGATTATCACGTATATGACCGTCAAAAAGAAAAAGTTACAACACGAAAGTTGTGCGTTACGCTGAGATTAACCTCCTTGTCAAATAATATTTCAATCGGTCAACCAAGTGCGACGAATTTGATAATTTTTTTCTAAAAAAGTTCCGAGCATCGATTTAAAATTAAAAAGTTACAATCGACAAAACTGGAAACTAAGTACAGGAATAGAACCTACTCGTGGACGCGCATAATTTTCGTATACACACTATTTTAAAGTAGTTCAAACGTGCACGACATCGTATACTACATTTTTTGAAAAACAAATAGCTAATAAAAGAAGTACAAACGTACTTTTAGGCTTTTGACAGAAAAAGGAACGCGCGCTTTGATGCGACTAAGAGAAACAGTTGCGAAGCAGGAAATAGTCACCTTGATGCGAAAGCGCGTTAACGCGCCAGAAGCCCATTATGAGCCGGCCGGGGGCATGCGGAGGTATATTTCCTCCACATAGGTCCCACGTGCAACGCGGAGAAAACTACCTTTCCACGTACCCCTACCCCTGACGCTACTGGAAATCACTAGAAAAAGGGTTTTCTTTGCAAAGGAAACCTCACGCTCACTCTCATCACGACAAGTGTCGTCTTCTCCTCGCTCGGTTCCATGTGGTTATTTGCATGTCCGTCAAGTGTTGCCACCAGATTAAACGAGGGAGGATGAAAGAGAAAGGGGTACGGGAGGTGGAAGGCTAGTTTTTTCTTTTATTTTTCAAAACCGAAATTTCAAAACGAAATATCTTTAGAACCACTAATTTGAATTACGAACCGTTTTCACTTTTGATCTCCTCGCGTCAAGATATTCAAAACTAGATCCCATATTGATAGGTTTCGACAATTTTTTTTTTGTACATCCTGTTCTGTATAGTTTGTACATCCAATAGCAGTGTGGGTGTACATCCGATAGCAGTGTGGGTGTACATCCCGTAGCAGCAACGTGGGGAGGATGAGAGAGAAAGGGATACGGGGGATGGAGGCTAGTTTTTCCCTTTTATTTTTCAAAACCAAAATTTCAAAACAAAATATCTTGAGAAACGCTAATCCGAATTACGAACCGTTTTCACTTTTGAACTCCTCGTGTCGGGATTTTCAAAACTAGATCTCATGTTGATAGGTTTCGACAAACTTTTTTTATACATCCGGTTCTGTATAGTTTGTACATTCTGTTCTATGTATTTTGTACAACCACTTCTGTGTGATCTGTGCTCCCGGTTCTATTTATTTTGTACACCTTCTTTTATGTTTAGTTTGTACTCTCTATTCTGTGTAGATTGTACAACGTGCTATGTATTCTGTACTTCGAGTCTGTTTAATTTGTACACCTTATTTTTATAAAGTTTGTACTTCCTATTTTTGTACACCGTTCTTTATATAGTTTGTACACCGTGCTAGTTTTTCTTGTACTTTCTTCAACTTTTGTGCTATATTGACTGTACGAGATGGTTGAATTTGTGCGCAGCGGAGGCGACGGCAGGGCTTCGGTCCCGTGAGTCCGTGACGCAGAGGCCTACACGCGAGGCAGGACAAGCACGGGCGGGGCGATGTACGCGGCTGCACTCCGTACGCGAACGCGCTTGCTTCCGACGGCAGGATGTGCGCGAGCAGGATGTAGGCAAGTTCGATTTCGCGACCACCACACCATTGCCACGTGTCGTCATGCGTGCTGCTCTCGCTCACTAAAGTTCCTTCGCAAAGGGCTCCCTCTCCCTAGCGATACCCCTACTTTGTGCACGGGAAGGCAACATATGGTTTGCTGTTTCCTGCTTCGTTGCGCACCTTCTGCTCCTTCTGGTAAAAAAAAGTTTTAGTGTCGTGCATCTTCTACTCCTTGAGCAGGATATCTGTCGTGCACGTTCAAACTACTTTAAAATAATGTGTACACGAAAATTATGCGTGTCCACGAGTAGGTTCCATTCTTGTACTCAGTATCGAATTTCGTCGATTTTAACTTTTCAATTTTGAATCGATGTTTAGAACTTTTTTAGACAAATTCAATCAAATTTGTCGCACTCGGTTGACCGTTTGAAATATCCTTTGACGAGGAGGTTAATCTCAACATTTCGCACAAGTTTCGTGTTCTAATTTTTATGTTTCGACGATCATATACGAGATAATCTTGTACTGTAGATTTGAACGTATTTACACTCCTCACTGCTATTTTTATTTTGTTTTATTTCCCTTTTCTTTTCTGTTTTTACAGGAATAATATGGGTCCATCTTTTTGAAAAATAAGAAGAGAAAAAATGTTCAAATAATTAAAAATTTCACATATGTAAAATAATAATAAATGATATTTATATTATTTGAACATTCTTTTAATATGAACATTTATGTTATTTGAACGATTTTTCACTATGAAAATTTATATAATATGATTTGTTTTTGAATATGAACATTTATATTATTTAAACGATTTTCAAATATGAACATTTATGTTACTCGAACGACTTTTCAAAAAATAAGAACATATATTTTCATCGAACCTTTTCAATTAGAACATTAATCTTATTTGAACGGTTTTAAAAACTAAACAGAAAATGGCGATGAACGGAAAATATTTTTGAACGATTTTAAAAAGTGAACACAAAATTATAGTGAACGGAAACTACTTTTGAACGATTTTAAAGTGAACAGAAAAGGTCGGTGAACGAAATCTATATCTGAACGATTTTAAAGAATGAAAAGAAAAAGTCTGTGAACGGCAATTAATTTTGAATGATTTGAAAACTGAACAGAAAAGGTCGGTGAACGAAATCTCATTTGAACGGTTTTAAAAACTGAACAGAAATGGCGATGAACAGAAACTATTTTTGAACGATTTTAAAAAATGAACAGAAAATAGTAGTGGATGGAAACTACTTTTGAACGATTTTAAATTGAATAGAAATGGGCGGTGAACGAAATCTATATTTGAGCGATTTGAAAGAATGAAAGGAAAAAGTCTGTGAATGGAGATTAATTTTGAATGATTTTAAAACTGAAAAGAAAAGGTCGGTGAACAAAATATAATTTGAACGGTTTTAAAAAATGAATAGAAAATGGCGGTGAACGGAAACTATTCTTGAACAATTTTAAAAAGTTAACAGATAATGGCAGTGAACGGAAACTACTTTTGAACGATTTTTAAAGTGAACAGAAAAGGTTGGTGAACGAAATCTGTATTTGACCGATTTTAAAGAATGAACAGAAAAAGTTTGTGAACGAAACTTATTTTTGAACAATTTTAAAACTGAACAGAAAAGGTCGGTGAACAAATTCAATTTTGAGCGATTGCAAAAAGTGAACAGAAAATAGCGGTGAACGGAAACTATTTTTGAACAATTTTAAAAAGTGAACAGAAAACGGCAGTGAACGGAAACTAATTTTGAACAATTTTAAAAGTGAACAGAAAAGGTCAGTGAACGAAATCTATAGTTGCACGGTTTTAAAGAATGAACAGAAAAAGTTTGTAAACGGAAATTATTTTTGTACGATATTGAAACTGAACAGAAAAAGTCGGTGAACAAAATCTATTTTGAATGATTTTAAAAAGTGAACATAAAATGGCGGTGAACGGAAACTATTTTTGAACATTTTTAATAAGTGAACAGAAAATGGCAGTGAACGGAAACTATTTTTGAACGATTTTAAAAGTGAACGGAAAAACATTTTTAAAAAGTGAACAGAAAATGGCAGTGAAGGGAAGCTACTTTTGAACGATTTTAAAAGTGAACGGAAAAGGTTAGTAAACGAAATCTATATTTGCACGATTTTAAAGAATGAACAGAAAAAGTTTGTGAACGGAAATTATTTTTGAACGGTTTTAAAACTGAACAGAAAAGGTCGGTGAACAAAATCTATTTTGAACAATTTTTAAAAGTGAACATAAAATGACGGTGAACGAAAACTATTTTGAGCGATTTTAGAAAGTGAACAGAAAATGGCAGTGAACCAAAACTACTTTTGAAAGATTTAAAAGTGAACGGAAAAGGCGGTGAACAAAAATCTATATTTGAACAATTTTAAAGAATGAACAGAAAAAGTATGTGAACGGAAATTATTTTTGAACGATTTTAAAACTGAACAGAAAAGTTCGGTGAACAAAAT
Source organism: Poa pratensis (assembly GCA_947311845.1). Taxonomy (NCBI): domain Eukaryota; kingdom Viridiplantae; phylum Streptophyta; class Magnoliopsida; order Poales; family Poaceae; genus Poa; species Poa pratensis. Next base: position 44,705,577 of record CAMZMU010000055.1, on the reverse strand, counting down.
CTATTTTTAATGATTTAAAATTGAACAGAAAAAGTATATGAACGGATTTTTTTAACAATTTTTAAAAACGTGAACAAAATATGTATTTGAATGGAAAATATTTTTGAACGATTTTAAAAAGTGATAAGAAACTATTTTAGAACGATTTAAAAAGTGTACAGAAATTTCGGTGAACGGAAATTATTTTTCAATAAGAAAATTTAACTTGAATGATTTTTAACAAAGAACGTTTATCTTCTTTAATTTTTTAAGAAAAAATTATATTATTTGAAGGAATAACTTTTAATACTTTAAAACATAAAATAAAAAGGACAAAAGAGAAAATAAGTAAAAAATAAAACAAAAAATATTAGAAGAAAAAAAGACACACGAAGGAAACAGTAAAAGGGAACAACCGAAATGGAAAAGAACCGGAAAAACGAAAACAGACCAAAAAATACGGAATAAGCCTTCTGGGCCGGCCCACTTTGCCCGGGGAGTGCCGGTCTCGCATACGCGTTCTCTTGTGAGAGAAAGGCCTTTTTGGTCCGCTAGGCTTTTGACCGATTGGCTTGGCCCAACGATATTCGCTACTCGCCACTGTCAGAGTCAGAGTTTGTTATTTTGCTGCAGACGTTTTACGACAACGAGGACTGATGGAATACAGAAATTATGAAGTCCCCGATATCAAAATAAAAAAGTCCGCGTCCCTTCCACCAACCGCGCACGATTTGAATCTCGGGAGAGGAAACCAAATCCAACATCTTCGCTGTTCCTGCTCAGCATTGGGCCCTTCCCTGACAATTCTGTGCAGGCAATACGGCCCCCAGCCCTGATGCCTCTGCCTGCTACTAGGATTTTAAGGCAGAATGAGCAGCTCTTGGCGGACAAACTTGCTGAAATCTTTGCAATCATCACCGCCTTTCATGGACAAGAAACTACCATAACAGCATACGTAGGTTGTTCTAAACTTTAAACTAAAAAACTATCGAGGATTCGTATTCTCATTTTCCTCCATCATTGGCAATGAGCTGCAGCCGTTGCACCATAGCAGAGAAGATTCCTACTGTTCCAGCTGTTTTGTTCGTATGCAAATACTAGGGGCCAACAGTGGTTTCAGATACCAGTGGTACACAACAAAACACCTGGGTTTTTTGTGTGTTATTATGAGCTTTCATGATTACTAGAACGACACCCCGCGCGTTGCGGCGGGTCTCTCTTAAAAAGTTAATAAAACGGCTAAAAAAATTAGACATCAAATATATATGGTTTATAATATAAAGATTATTATGATTTAGTGGTGTGTCTGATTGCTATAGATAATTAAGATTATATTAACGGTTTGAAGAAATGGATATTGTGGATGGCTTGCATGAAGATGACATGTACATTTTCGCATAATATTTTTAGACTTTTTTGAGTGAATACATATAGAAGAGTCCATAATTTTGTATAATAATTGTATGAGTTTCATCATTGAAAATATCTGGCAAAAAGTTCACGGGCGAAACGTATTCCGGTGTTCTAATTGCAAATGATTACTTGTTTAATTAAATAGCGACATGGTGTGATCTTATCATTCAAATATAAAAAGAATGATGTGGACATTTTTATGGGCTAAAAAAGATGATGTGTATACTTGCATGTAGAGATAAAAAATAATTATTGAGTGTTGGTGGGATGACATGGACAATTGATTGGCTAAAAGAGCAAATGATGTGGATAGCTTGCATGTAGAGATAGAAAAATAATAACTACACTTAGTGGGGTTTTGCTTTATAAGAAGTATAGATTCGTCTACTCACATTAAAAAAACAGGATGGTGCTATCCATATTCCTGCTTCCGGCCGAAACTCTGAGCGCGTCTGGGCAGCATCCGCCAAATGATCATGTTGGCGTAAAGCTTCAACCTCAAGAATGCAACAAAACCTGCCATAGTAGAATTTTAACTAGTTGAATTGCGTGCGGCGGCACGCCGCGCCCTTAGTGAAAATTTGTGTTGTTGGTCTTTCCTTGTTTTAGTTATATAATACATTTTGTAAGTAGCAACGGTGGCATTATGATGTTGAAACGGCCGGTTTATATGCAGAAGGACCGAAACGTAATTGTGGGAAAAGAAGGGGCTTTTTTGTAAGAATTCGGACGGTCATTATGATATTAAAACGTCCGGTTCATATACAGAAGGACCTAAACGTAATTGTTCCGCCGTGCCCGTAGAGTTATTTTTGTTGTTTTTAAGAAGTATGTAATTATATATGGAAGTAATAAATATAAAGAGGGATTTCTAGAAATACCGTGTACTTTGAAATTGAAGTCATGCAAAAATAATAGAAAGAATCAATGTTGTCTCTATCCAACCCTAATATGGTCTTATGCTGCCCTCGTATCAATTTAAATTTGTGGTTAGGTTGATTTGGAAGTTCGTGTACTTGTAGATTTAATTTGCTTATGCTAGCAGGTAGGATTTTTTTATCGGGTGCATGGGGGTGGAACTATTGTTCGTGAGACGGTCGACGCCCGTTGAGTGATAATTGGTTGTTGTGATATGTGTGTAATAATATTAGAAGCAACAGTATTATTTCGCTTAGTTAGTTCGACGCGGGGACTCTGTTGAATTTTTTTAGTCCGGGTGGCCGGTTCACAATTTTTGGAAAACATGAGGACTTTTTTGCAAAACAGCGGCGTTTGGGACTTTTATGTAAAAAAAATATTCCGAAGGACTCACAATTTTTTGTAAAACGCGAGGACTTTACTGCAAGAAAGTGGCGTGCACTATTCATCACTGTAGTTGAATATTGTTAGCTGCAGTGCGCCAAGCGTTGTGGGAGCTCCATTTCGGTGCTCCAAATACCCGGATTCAAAATTTTGAAATCTGTTAGAATTTGTCTTTTTTGCACAGCCTAAAATACAGTGAATTTGAAGATTAGAGAGAAATATCTATATGTCCGTTGAAATAAAAAGGTTAAAACATGAAAGTTGTTTGGAAGGGTGATATCCATCTACTCGTGAAAGGAAAATTCAAACGGATAACTGAGTGCGACGAATTTGACAAAATTCGTCAAATGTTTTTATGAATCTGGACCCAAAATTAAGGTGCTAAAGTGGACCAGACTCGAAACCGATCACGGGAATGGAATCTACTCGTCGACGCGCATATATTTCGTGTATATGTTATCACGAAAAGGAGGGCCGTCGGATGGGGATCGGACAGCGTGGAGGCGTATAACACTGACGGAGCGCGATGAATTTGAATTCGTCAAATGTTTTTCGAATTTGGACACTAAAAAAATGTTCAATTTTACCGGAGGACCTATCCGCTATTTTTGAAAATGTGTGGACTTTTCTGCAGAAAGGCCACATTCTGTAGATGCTATAGTAACCGGTGCAATGTAGTGTGGCGACGCTACAGTGGCCAAATCGTGGAGAGGCCGGCGATTTCTCCGTAAAAAAAACTGTTTTGTCAACAAAAAAAACTGGAGCGTCGCACTTTACACGCTACAGAGTGCGAGCGCTGCTGGGTAGTATTTGAAAAACACGAGAACTTTTCTGCAAAAAAGCGATGTTTAGGGACTTTTATGTAAAAAAAATTCCAGAGGACTCACAATTTTTTGTAAAACGCGAGGACTTTACTGCAAGAAAGTGGCATGCACTATTCATCACTGTAGTTGAATATTGTTAGCTGCAGTGCGCCAAGCGTTGTGGGAGCTCCATTTCGGTGCTCCAAATACCCGGATTCAAAATTTTAAAATCTGTTAGAATTTGTCTTTTTTGCACAGCCTAAAATACAGTGAATTTGAAGATTAGAGAGAAATATCTATATGTCCATCGAAATAAAAAAGGTTAAAACAGGAAAATTGTTTGGAAGGGTGATATCCATCTACTCGTGAAAGGAAAATTCAAACGGATAACTGAGTGCGACGAATTTGACAAAATTCATCAAATATTTTTGCGAATCTGGACCCAAAATTAAGGAGCTAGAGTCGACCAAACTCGAAACCGATCGCGGGAATGGAACCTACTCGTCGACGCGCATATATTTCGTGTATATGTTATCACGAAAATGAGGGCCGTCGGATGGGGATCGCACAGCGTGGAGGCGTACAGCACTGACCGAGCGCGACGAATTCGTCAAATGTTTTTCGAATTTGGACACTAAAAAATGTTCAATTTTACCGGAGGACCTACCCGCTATTTTGGAAAATGCGTGGACTTTTCTACAGAAAGGCCACATTCTGTGGATGCTATAGTAACCGGTGCCCTGTAGTGTGGCGACGCTACAGTGGCCAAATCGTGGAGAGGCCCGCGATTCCTCCGTCCAAAAAAAAACTGTTTTGTCAAAAAAAAAAACTTTAGCGCAGCACTGTACACGCCACAGTGCCCGAGCGCTGCTGGGACGCGAAATCGCTGCACCTTAGTATAGTTAGTAATGCGGAATGGCCACATTCTGTAGATGCAGTGGCCAAATCGTGGAGAGGCCGGCGATTCCTCCGTCCAAAAAAAAAGTTGTTTTGTCAAAAAAAAATTGTAGCACCGCACTGTAGCACGCTGTACGTGAAATCGCTGCGCCTTAGTATAGTAGTTGACATTTTGCCCTACACACAAGAAGCTCCGTTATGAAGAAACCTCTAGTCATATGCTCAAACTCTCCTGAACGTATCTAGGTTCAAAGCATGCAACCCCTGATTTGTAGGCGAAATAATGAGCAGGATCATGGCGTGGGAACTAAACAAACCTGGCTCTTTCCTGCGAAATCTCCCACAACCGCGGCCCATGTGGATGGATGCGCCCAATTGTGGCATTCTTGAGCGAGTACCCAACACCAACAGCATAACATACTAGGCCATGTGGAAAGTAGCCACCCTCAACTTAATAAAACCTAACCTACCAAACTAATCGTTATGTTCATGCCCTTGGAGACCGCCGGAAGAATTTGAAAGATATGTGTAGCGGATGAGAGTTGTTAATCTCGAAGCAGCTACTGTACAATATTTACGGCATCATGATCATCGATGGTGCATCAATGTGTTTAAGAAGCTGAGACACGGGAGATAAACAAATTCAGTAGGATAATCTGTTAATGTGTAGACATATCTCGTTGGCCATCGCTGTTGATGTCACTCCAAAAAGGTCTGCTACCCCGCGAAAACCCATCTTCCAATCGAGAAGAAATGATGACTCAAAGCAAAAAAGCAGAAAGTGAATATCCAGCGTCAACACACAGATCTTCTTAAGATCATTCGATTTGGAAAAAAACGAGTCGATTGAGACCCATGCAGTGGCATCCGATAGTACCTCACTGGCGCTGACGCTGCATTTGATTTCAAAGCATGTTCCGTCAAAATGTGCAACCCCCATCCATTGGTGTCCTTCTCCACCGTCGACGGATGCATCATTTCTTTTGCGCAAATTCAATGAACCAACTCTCCCAGTAAACAGAGAGCAACGGAAAAGACCATTCGATCTCTTCAAAACAAAACTTCACTATCCCTAGAAAGAATTAAAGATGAAACATCATACAATTCCATGATGGATGCACCAACCAGTCTTAGTGGGCATGACAGGGCGATGATCCGGACGCAATCTTTTCTGAGCTGTTCACTCTATCCGCATCCAACATGACAACAAATTAGTAGTAGTAGCGTAGATTGGGATACAGCGGCTTTAGGGCAGATGTATGCTCCCTGTCCAGCACTGCAGAGTGCTTGTTTGGCAAGCACCTAACCTGGGTTTAGGTACCGTCTCACCTGAAAAGCAGAGCCTTCTAATCGAAATGAACGCAAGCATTGCACAACTTGACCGATATATATCTCTTATAAGAGTAAAACCACACTAACATGTACTCCCTCCGTGTCAAAAAGTAAGACTCTCTAGCTACTTACCACACACATGTATCTAATCTTGCACTAAAACATGTCTAGATACATGTGTGTGGTAAGTAGCTAAAACGTCTTACTTTTTGACACGGAGGGAGTATTAATTATTTTCTATCTCAGCATGCAAGCTATATATCCATATCATTCATTCTCTTAGCCAACCAATGTCCACGTTTCTTTTTAGATAAAAGGCGTTAAAATGCCCAGCTTTAAATTAATAAAGCCCCTTACAGCAGAGTTTGGTACATAAATGCTGATGAACAGGTTACAACAACAAAGTCAAAATCAGAAGAAAAAAGAAACTTGAAGACCAGCTCGAGTCGATGATGTCCTCGAATGTGAACAGAGCAGAGAACAAACCATTCTCTTCCATGACTGGAGAGGGACCCCTGGCCCCTCGCCCTGGCTCGAAAAGGCGCCGTACCACCGGCATTGGAGAAGCTCACCCCAAGCAGAGAACAAACCAGGAACCAAGCTGTCAAATGGGCAAGAACAGAGCCCGAACGCTTGCTGCATCAAGCTCAGCTCGAGAAGCCTTGTTGCCATCCACGGGTCCACCCACGAAGAGACGAAGCCGCAGACTTGGACGCTGATGTTGAAGTTGGACATGTCCAAGAAGACGCCATGATCACCACGGGGGCAAGGCCGAGAGTGTAGGAGCAGCTCCATTAAGCCCAGAGCTAAACAACTGCAACCAGTGAAGGGGAACACTTCCCTTCCAACCCAGGCTCATGGGACTCACACCGCCGGAATGCTGTAGCGCCAAGGCCGGGCGAGGAGCATCAAAAGAATCCGCGCTGCCAACACTGGCGAGATCATGACCAAAACATGAGCCAAACCGCTGACTCAACCCACCAGCCATCACACAGCGCATCCACAACCCCATCGTTCCCAAGACGCCTTTAAGAAGGGCACGACGCTAGCAGCGCCACCACCGTCCCAACAAAGTTGAGGTTTTTCACCTGGGAGGTGGATAGGGAGGGGCGAAGGAGGTGAAGACGGTACCTCCAGGAAGGGACACGGCACCCGCAGGCGGTGTCGCTGTCGGAGCCGGCCTGAGATCTGAGAAAACATGGATTTCTCCCAATCTCGAGTTCCCGTCGCCAACACGCAGACCGGCCTGAGATCTAGCGACCGAGGGCCGCCACGGACCAGAACCAGAGGTGTAGGTTGACCTCGGATGGTTGGGGGAGAGTCCTTCAGATCTGGCGCAGGCGGCTGCCGAGACTACCGCCGCGCCACGCCCAATGCCCGCTAGCACCTCGCCGTCCGCACGACCGAGGCTGTCGGCCCGCATCTGTGCCCCGCTTGCCGCCAGGCGGGTGGCGCCTCTCCACCCGAGGTCGCCACCTCAGCGTCCAGAGCTCTCCACGCGGACACGGAGCAGCGAAGCTCCTCGCCACCGCCTTCATCGGCTGCAGCCTGGGCTTTCCCGGCATTTGCCTCTGGCAGTGGCGATGTGAGAGAGGGGAGGGGAGGGGCGGCGCTAGGGTTTCGCCCCCGAGTCGCCCAAGAGAGGCGACGCGAGGGTCGTTTTTCTTCTAGCTCTCTCACCAAATGTCCATGTCATAGTGTAATAATTTTACAATGCTAGCATGTGCACCAGTGCTATAGCAGAAATGTCTTCTTCTCGCAACCGGAGGACCGAGGGAGTACTGCTGGTCATAGTACTACAATACTAGCTTGTATGTTGTTGACGAGCAAAATTTAAGAGCGCCTTGTATTTTGGAACCGAGGGAGTACTAGCTTGGTCTTTTAAATCGTCTGCCACACTGGCATTTGCTTTCATAAGAATGGAAAGAAGTTAATTTCGACCGAGCAATGAATGACTAGTGCAGAAGGCTCTACTCCCAAACAAATCTGGTCAGACAAATGAAGCAAGGAAGCATGCGTCGGTTTGAATTCGAGGTTGTTGAGCACTGACGGCCTGTACTGTAGTCGTACCAGGTACACGGCATCGCCGATCTGTCTGTATGTCCATCCCGGATGCGCTGTCGCGCGCGGCCGTCGGACGGTCTCCGGCGAGGCGCTCCATTATTTGTGGTGCTGGTACGGCACATGTGCGTGCGTGGGTACGACTGTACGAGCTGCATGCCATGCCTATGTGTCCAACAGGACGTGTAGATTGATAATAATTGACCTGCGGGATTTATGTATGTATGATAGTAAGCTAAACCGTGGTTGTACTTGGCGATTTGGCACTTGGTTAAACCTGGGTAATCATGGCGATCGATCTGTCGACATTTTTTTTTTTTTGCGAGATACAGATGTCGACATTTGATTCCCCTTTTTCAAAATTCGAGTTAACCTGGATCTCATGCGTGCATTGACCTGCCGCGCATGCATGCATGTGCCATTTTGCCTCATCACAAAAAAGAAAGAAAAAACGGTCATGTTGGTGCGTTCCAAAATTTGAAGCAGCTCGGTCGGCGGAAACCACGAACGCGTGAATACTGATTAGTGCCAGGTGAAATTATTTTAGCTTTTAACCAATGGTGAGGATCCCTATAAAAAAAAGTTTCACAGGGTCCTGGCGCTGTCTGTCAGCCTGTCAGCCGCACCCCTCTTCCGCGGCAGCTTTCTTTCACTTTTCTACCCACGCGCGCCCTGCCCTCCCGTCAACCCGCCCGCTACAGAGACTCGTTTTACAGTCTACTCCCACCAATGACAACATGGTCCACCCAATGTGGTCCCCACACGTCAGCCTGTGAAAACCTAAGCGAGCAGAGTATTATTACTTCCAACCGCCCCTGTCCTTCGCAGGTCGCCCATGTGCAACGGCCTGTACTCCGTGACTTGACTTGTGCGGAAGGGAATCAGCTGACGGGCCCGCATGTCAGCCTCACTCGGCCTGAGGCCTCGGAGCTGATGATCCCTTTTGGCCGTTACCGTAGTACGCTTTAGCTCGTCCCGAGGAGGAGCACCTTTCGGCCGAGTGGTTCCACTTCCGTTGGTAGTCACGTCCCCTCCCACTGGCAAGTGAGTCCAGCAGGGTATGGCCCACCTGGATGTTGCAGGTGCACCATAGCACATGTAGTGGCGCATGAAAAGAGGAGCCACCCTTTGTTTGGATTCTGATCCCACCGACCGCGATTACACCCGTCATCCCGAGAGCACATCCCAACTCCCGGATATGTCCTTCACTTCCACACTGCTATACTACTATGGTTCACTTGCTCTTCGGTTTTCCGTTTCGAGACTTCAAATCTGCGGTTTGCAAATATACTCTGTTTTGCTGCATTATTCAACAAACTTTCGCAATAGGCACTTCCCGTACTTGGACTTTCTCTTATAAAGCAAAAAAAAAACTAAATAGGCGCTCTTGACTTTTGATTGGATAATGTAAAAGCTAAAAACTAAAGCACCATTTTAGATCTTTTGTGACTTAGAAGACAAAATCGAAAAGTCAAAAATAGACCTAGCCAAACAACCCTAAAAGGAGCAATGTCATCGAACCTCAGACCAGAATGGGTGAGCCGAAAGAATTACGTTACTACGGTTTTGCATACTAACACAAGTGTACTAAGTAGTCGTATAATAGAAATCCTTGTATTGAACTTCTCGAAATCGATACTTTGAAGTTTCCTTTTCTTCGGTTCGTACACTATACATCGATAATGTTGTCAAGTTAAGTTTCTCACATGTGACCATCAAGCTCCTGCTCATAAAAAATAGTGGTTAAGTCACAATGTCATGATCTAATCTATCACGGTGAATTCCTCATCGACGGGTGGTGGCTCAAGCTCTAAACCACACATTTCTTTTAGATAAAAGGGTTGCTTGGTTAGGGTTATTTTTTAGTCTTGGATTTTTATTTAAAAAATCAAAAAAGCAATTAAATATGTGTTTTGGGGTTTTCACTTGATAATGTTGCATGATGGTGTAACTCAGAAGCCAAAGACAAAAGGGGTGTTTGGTTAGCCTTATTTTTTAGCTTTGGCTTTTGGCTTATGGCCATCATGTCGGCTTATCCAGTCAAAAGTAAACGTCAAAGCGCCACTTTAGATAGCCACTTTAGATACTTTTGTGACTTATAAGTTAACATCCATATGTCAAAAATAACCCTTACCAAACAACCCAATAAGAAGCGACATCATCGAACCTCATAGCATAATTGGCGAGCCGAAACAATTACATTTTTCACTAAGTAGTCATAGTATATAAATCATTGTGCTGAACGTCTCAAAATCAATAGTGTTTGATGTTTCATACATCGATAATGTAATTGTGGAGGAAATTTCCGGTATCTTGAAAGAAACACTAGCTACTATCTTGATTCCCCTTCAAAGTGTTACCTTTTTTTTCTTCCAGTAACCTCTAAAAGGTGCTTCTTTCTTATCATTATTGGTGGATACCAATGATGACTTAGAATATTGACCTTCTTCAGCAAGACATGCAGATTCCCATACAAAAGATTGTTCTTCCCTTCCGTCTAGCAAATACCTACCTACCCAATCAATCCCAGTCAGAAAATTAATCCCCAAATCGTAAACTATCACAAATAAGAATCATTGTTGTTAATCATGGATGCATTGCCTGGCTGTCGTGACACAGTGGTTAGCTCATGCATCCAATCGAATCCAGACATTATTCTTGATCTGTTGGGAAGTCAGGCCAGTCTCCACAAATCTGACGACTAAACTAGCATGTTCAAAGCGAGGAAAAGAAAAGAAAAACCTAAAAGACCCACGCGTGAATCACTCCACGCTGGCCGTGGGGGCGCATGTGCTGCCGCTGGGCCAACGCTACGCTGGCGCCGTATCTCCGGGGAAAAGGAACGCCGCCGTTCGTGGAGCACTGGAGCAGCGGATGGCGGTGATGGAGTGCACGTCTCAAGATGTGTTGGGTCCGGTCCGGCCCAGTGACCCGCTGGACCGAACCCGCCGTATCCCTAGGATCTAACCGCACCTCTCGGCCGACGAACTGGACGGTGCCGCCGCTGCCGCCAGATCACCAGATCGCCAGCCTCTGACGATGTAGCCGCGAAGGGGGTTACGACCGCCGGAGTCGGCATGGAGCCGGCGGGTCGCCGGAGGTGTGGCGCACCCACGAGTGGCGCAGCGCGGTGGACTTCCACGCCGAGGTCCTCGGGCGGCACCTCGCCGACGGCCTCCTCGACCCGTCCTCCCGCGTCGTCTGCCTAGGGGAGCTCGGCGTCTCCGGCGCTGTCGCCGTCGCGAAGAAGCACTCTCCGCCGCTCACCGCTGCAGGATACGCCGCCGTCCCTGCCGAACCTGGTGGTGGAGCTGGCGCTCCAGACGCACGCGCTGCTCCGCGAGCTCGGCAACCCCGCCGGCGCATCGTTCTGGAGACGGACGCCGCGCGGCAGGCGAAGGTGTGCCGCCCCGGCCGGCGCGCCGCTGCTGGACGAGAGCGCGTGGACCTGACGGTCTGTGGGAAGAAAACCGGGTCTGTGGTGCGGCGGCAGACGACGAACAACGATCTGACGGTGATGTAGACGCTGCGGGCGGTGTCCATGGGCGCCGGCGTTGTCCCAGCGGCAGCGGGATCGTCGCCGGACGACGAGGTGGCGTACATGCGCGGCTGCTTCGAGCACTTCGTCGGCTCCCGGAACTCGGAGTCGCTCTACATGGTGGCGCCCCAGGGCGGCGGCACCGCCTCACCGGCCCGGAGCTGGCCGTCTTCTTCGTCTGGCTAGTCAGGCTCTGAACGAAACGCAGGTCGGCCCGTGCATGCAGTGCGAGACGCGATACATGGTGTCATCATTTGTTTAGCAGCGCGTCACCCAGCAGTAAATACATTGCAGTAGACTATAGTAGGGTAGAACCTCGGAAAGTTCATTTGGAGGACGAGCTCCATGGAGCCTGTTTTTTGAAAAAATAAAATCGATATTTTAAAGTTTCTAAAAATGCTGCAAAAAATTCTAGACGTTCACAATGACCTATTCTACGAGTCTGTAAATTTGCAACCCGTAATAATTTGTATTCCGTCCTACACAAAAAAGACAAATACTGACAAATCTGAAAATGTTCAAATCAAATCTCAGATCCAGAATTTTATTATTTTTGCACAGAACACAATACACAATATTTCGCATTGGTATTTTGCACAATGGGAGACATAATCATGGTCTACGTCTAGGATTTTTTTCAGATTTTTGGAAAGTTAAAAATATCGTTTTTGATTTTTTCAAAAAAAGAGCTCCGTGGAGCTCGTCCTCCAAATACCTGGGTTACCCTTTACCCTGATAGAAAATGTCCGGGTGTACCTTGGACCTACAATTCTGCAACAGCTGCACAGGTCCAATATCAGGTGCGAACCGGACCGGACCTGACACATCTTGATGCACGTCGCGGCGGCAAGCCAACCGTTTGGGCCTGATGGTGCTGTGACTGTGCCGGGTAGTATTGGCATTCCGGGTGGCTCGTAGAGCAAGTACAATAGTATAGCCGGCTGTTGGCTATAAGATGGTGCCATGTCATCTATAGCCAACCTAATAGCCAACAAGTATAATAGTTAGCTATAAATATGAACTACTTTATTCATAGTTGGCCCACCTTCCACTCTCACAAAATGACTAGGAGACGTGCTATAGCTGGCTCTTACTCCATCCGTTCCAAATTAATTGACTTCTATTTGGCCACATGTGGATGTATCTAGACATGTTACAAGTATAGATACGTCCATATTTGGATAAATGGAAGTCAATTAATTTGGAACGGAGGGAGTACATGAGAGCCCATTTCCACTCTCTCTCCTACTCTCTCTCCTCCATGTAAGCATAAATATAATATTTAAATCCTTATAGCCTGATGACTGGAGCTTATTGTACTTGCTCGTAGGGCCGCGCTCCATCCGCCGGTCCTGCAGCTGCTGCGATTGCAGGCGGGGCGGCCGGGAGGGTTTCCCGGCGAGTTGTCACTTGTTTGTATGACAAGTTTTATTCTTTTACCATGCATTCCCTTGACACGCCCCACTAGAGATTGTTCTACTTTTCTTTTTTGCGCTGTAGAGATTGTTCTACTGATAAGCACACTCACGAGTTTCTACATACCTCTTGCTCCAAAAGTACAACAAGAGATCAGGAGTTTCATGCCTGATGAGCAAAGCACCCCAAAACTTCATCATTATAGCATGGATAGAACTTGGACTCAAGTAAAAAAAATGTCCTTTTCCACGAAACGGTGTGTCCAAAATAAAATGTTTAGATATACACCCGAAAATATTGTTTGAAGTTTTTTGATAGTTTATAATTCATTTTTTAATTGTGGGTGCATCTATATCTATGACCCAAAACAGATTTCCCGATAGAACCTGTCATATAAAGTACCATCTAAATTCCTTCTACGCATCAATGCAATATTAAGAGGTAATCAAAACATCAGAAATACAAAAAACCAAATTATTAATAAAAGAAAAGAAAAAAAATCAACAAATAGCTGCGACAAACTATAGCATCATCCACAAATCATAGAAACACGAGGGTAAAGGACAGGTGTTTTAAGGATGATGCCTTCAAGAAGGGAACGAGCACGACACCGACATCGCTAGATCGAACAACGGAAGTCAGATCATCACCCAAAGGCAGTCTGAACAAAGTCGAGACAAAGCATTCAACAAAGGGGCGTCACATGATCATCGCCATTGCCAGATTCAACTAGAGACCCAACACTCAAAGAGCGCCATCACCCTGAAGTCACCTTGTGCTGCTACCACCTGTTGATCCATCATTGCACAACCACCCACACACGGGGCCTGAAGGAACCTTGCTACTCAACCAGAACCGTTCATACGCAACATGACGCCAAGCCACGCCTAGGGATACCAGACATCAACATCGATACACTGACACCGGGGCCTGCCAACACAGAACCGATAAGCCAATCACGTGTGGTACATTGGACAGGTTCGAAACCACGCATCGAGCATAATAGAATCACCAGATTTGTCATTGTAGATGACTTTGTGGGCTATACTGAGCACTCCAACCCCTGCACTAAGCGAGGGACGACCATTCACTAGAGCGCACCGTCTGGAACCTCCATCGAAGGTCGAAGCATGTCGACCTTGAGCTCCTATGGACTGTGCCTCCGGCCTGGATCCGAAAAGATTTAACGCCATCGTCGTCGCAACTAGGAAATGGGAACAAAAAAGGTGCAATTGCCGCAAATCCTAGATCAGAAGGCCTCTCCCACTTCACCGCTGACACTGTTGATGCCGAGGTAATCAAGACCTTGATTAGCGGCTTGAACTCTCTGGAGAAGTCCAACATGTAAAGGCCATCCTCATCCAATTGGACAAAGAACATCATCGGTGAAGTCACCAACCCTCAAATGTTAGACTCACCCTCTACCGTTTGCTGACGCCACCTGCCTGCCCGATACTCTTTTCTTATTGGCCCGACCATTCATCAAAATGATGTCGTCGAAACCCGAACAAAAAATAAAGTCGAGCGAGAAAAATTACTCTTCGATCTCCACACATGGACCATTCTACATCATCAAAACCACAAACCAAAATTATCATCATCGAACCCCCCCCCCCCCCCCCCCACTCCCAAACCTCTTGCTAGAATTTTCCATGTCACACTAGTTGTTTGGTTGCAGCGCAGAAAAAACGCATGAATTTTTCTATGGAGTTGAGTACAAGTCATGGTTGGCATAAACTTGCAGGAATCTTTTCATGAGCTCCAACCTCTTGCTAGAACAAAAAGCTTCAGTTCCCGAATAGTCGTGACGTCTCACATATCTCACCCCTCTTATGCCCCCTTGTGCCCTGGTGAGCATGGGCCTGGATACGTGGTGCTATAACGAGTGTGTGGCTTGACCAACCCTTGTATAAGAAAAGACCTTGGAGAGTTGTCTCTGATGGGTATGGTCGAACATGAGGAAGATTACCAAATCGTGCCCGTCCTAGTTGTTTGCTACTTTTTACTCTTTAGGCCCCGCTTGGTTCCCTGGCGATTATGGTTGTATAATTTAATGGACCTGTTAAGGTCTCCCTGAAAATACGACGGATCCTGTGGAAAATCCAGAAAAAATTTATGAGGCAGAAATTTGCAGACATTCCAAGCAGGGCCGTACAGGTGAATTTCACATCTTTTTTTTCGAGAAAACTTAATTTCACATCCTGGGAACCAATACACATGTTATTTTACATAGCAATTGCTGATTTATCCCCACATAGTCATGTGTTTTACATCTCAATTTCTTCACTGCTAAGCAACAACCTTGAATTGAAAACCCCATCTGACTGGAATCCATTTGGTTTCCTACAGCAATCCCATAGGAATTCTAGCAAGAGGGTGGAACTCATGGAAAAATTCATGTGAGTGTATGACAACTATATAACTTGTACTCAACTCTATAGAAAATTTTATACGTTTTCATGTGCTGCAAGCAAACAAGTAGTGTGACTGGTCCTGCGTTTTCAGTTCCGGTAGGATTTCACATGTCATGACATTCTATTTCTATGTTTTTACTATTCTTGTGTTTTTCAATTCTTGTGAACGAAAAAGACCCAAAACCGTGCTACTGTCAAAGACATCACGAAGGGAAAATAAAACACGAAACACAACACAGGTAAAACAAAAATTTCTCTTTGAATCGCCACGGGAAAACCTTACTTGGCATGCAGCCAAACAAATGCAACTGGCTCCTCCTCCTTCCTGCCGTTCAGATCACAGCACTAACAAATTGCCAAACACACGAGCACTGTGCCTTAAATACCCCTCCGCTCCTCTCTCCCCCGTTTCTCTTCTTCTCCCTCTCCCTCTCGCCGGCCGCTTCCTCTTCACACCTCTCCTTCACTCTCTCCCCACCCCCACTATCCCCAACAGCCGAACCCTAAACCCACGAGGCGCCAGAGTGGCCTCCGCCTCTCGCATGCGCGCTGCCTCGTAGCCCAGCCCGCCGGCGATCGCCGGAGTTGGAGTGGTCCTGCCCGCCGGAGACGGCGGCGCGAAGATGGGGGCGGGCGGGAAGGGGTGGATGGAGACGGCGACTCGCGGGGTGAAGACGGCGTGGTTCATGGTGGTGATGCTGGCGTCGCTGCTTGTCGCGTCGGCGCCCGTGGTGGTGGCCGCCGGCGACGTGGCCGTCGCGCTCTGGCTCGAGGTGCGCCTCGGGTGCCCGATCTGCGGCGGGCTGCGGGACCACCTCCAGCGGTACGGCTTCCGGAGCTCGCTCGTGGACATACCGCTCCTCTCCGTAGTTCGATCTCTCCTCATCACCTGTAAGCTGCCATTGCCTCCTCCTCAATGCTATTCTGGTGCGCGCAAGTGCTGAGAAATCGGCACGTACGCGCCGGGTTTCTTTAATTTTTTCCCCTTCACCCTAGTACTTTGGAGCCTATTTTGGGATTTGGGCGTTTTTTTGCTTGTGATTTTCGTTTTTTTTATGCATCTATGAGTGAGGATTTGGTGATCCGAAAGCTACATCTGTGCTTGTCATCTTCCGTTTGGGCGAAATGACGAAACTTTTGGTTGAAAAAAAAAACTGCCGTTTCCGCAGTCATTAATTAGAGAGCATATATCTGTTGCTTGTCGTCTCATTGTATGTCCCTCTTCTCTTCTTCCATTCTAGTAGTACTACTCCCTCCGTTCCAAAATAGTTGTCCAAATTTAGATGTACCTATATACAAAAAGATGTCTAGGTACATCCGAATTTGGATAAATGGAAGACAAGTATTTTAGAACGGAGGGAGTAGCTAGTACTGTACTAATCTAGTTAAACTAAGGCATTTGGCTAAGTGTGCTGCTTGAAATTTGATGAAGGAAGCAGTTTACAGTAGGAATCTTCACCAGCATTTTGAGGAGAATCATTATCAGATCCCACTAACCTGACAATGTGCTTGTGCAGGCGTGTACCTTGTGTGTGATACTTCCGGTCTCTCTCATGGCCCGTACCTTGGAACGACAACGTTCTGTTCCTTGGCCTCGCTGCTAATCTTGCTGATGAAGGCCTGCGTTTACAGTCCGGCACAGGACATTGGGCCTGAGCTCTCACCGTCATTGGCGGATCACAAGCTAAATATGAAGATGCTATGGGGAATGCCTGTGCTGTTCTTGTCGTCCTTGCTCTTTGCTCTCGGCCATTTTGTTGTTGCTTACAGAACAAGCTGCAGGGCTCGACGGAAGCTGCTTATCCATCGCATTGACCCTGAATCGGTATGTCATGTTCTCTTGAATCACACAGCGTATGATGGATTGTACAATTCAAGCTTTTATACTTGTTTCTCTTGGTATTTATGGTTTGTTCTGCTACTTTTCAGATTCTTGCATACAAGAATGCCTTTCATGGATGCTACAAGGTTCCTCGATCACCCACTCCACACAGTGGGAAACTTTATTCAAGGAGTGAAAGTGAGACAAAGAGAAAAACTCTTGTCCACGATGACAGGGATATTCCAATCAGTTTTCTTGCTGATAGTGATAGCAGGTTCATTGCTTGCCAGGGGATCACTGTACATTACAAAATGTCCGACCCGTCAAATTGTGTATCTCCAGCTCCTGAATCATTTCCAGAAATCAATCTTGATGTAGTTTCATCAAGCATTTCTCCTAGAAGACATAGGCATGAGAGCCCGCCCTCAGCTACCTCTAGTACCCGCCGTCTTTTGAATCGGAGCTTTAGTCATCAGTATCACCAAACCTCGCTATATGCCCCACTGTTGGTAGAACCATTGACCTCTCCAACTTTGTCGGATGGCATCCCCCTTCTGAGTCTTGATGATGAGAGCTTACAGGTGTGTTTGAAACCTATGGGCTTTGATCTCGAGACTGAAGAGCAAGGGAAATTTGCTGTTGTTTTAGTGCATGGGTTTGGAGGGGGAGTATTCTCCTGGAGACATGTTACTAATTCGCTTGCTCGACAAGTGGGTTGTACTGTGCTGGCCTTTGATCGCCCTGGATGGGGTTTAACATCTCGACCTCGCAGAAAGGACTGGGAAGACAAGAATTTGCCAAATCCATACGAGATTGAGTCACAGGTGATCCTTGTTGCCATCTACTCACTGATTGTGTCACATGAACTTTATTTATTTTTTGGAAAGGAGCTCCTAATTGAGTACATCCAGCAATTACCCGGAAAAAATGTTTTTCTACTACAAAATAAAGATAGATTGCATTATCATTTCACTAAAGTTGTATACCTTCAAAGAGTGCAGTTTTTGGCTTAAGAGTGTGACTGAGATCATATCTCAGTTTTAGGTGACTGAGATTTTAAGAATTTCAGGCAAATGAGGATTAGCAAAGGCGTTATTTTGGTAGGTTACATATGGAGTTACTCCGAGATGGGAATGTTTGCTGATTGAGATAATAGACACCCCTTTGAAAACATCCCTCGTTTCATTGATAGCTATGATTAACACTTTTTTTTAGTTTTGAGACGTAATCCCTGTCCTATAATATAACAGCTTGCCAAAACGTGTTATATTTTGGGACGGAGGGAGTATATCATAATGCTGTGATATAATTTCCTAATGATAGTGGTGTGGCCTGATTGTTTTTTAAGGTCCTTTGAAAATATCCCTCGTTTCATTGATATCTATGATTAACACTTTTTTTTTTAGTTTTGAGACGTAATCCCTGTCCTATAATATAACAGCTTGCCAAAACATGTTATATTTTGGGACGGAGGGAGTATATCATAATGCTGTGATATAATTTCCTAATGATAGTGGTGTGGCCTGATTGTTTTTTAAGGTTTCAGTTCAGTTACAACCACTAGACACTTTCCTGCTGTACTTCGAACAGAGAAATCATCTTTAACAAGATAACTTTTTATGCCCTTCTACAGGTTGATCTTCTCATTTCCTTTTGCTCAGACATGGGCTTGCGCTCTGTGGTTTTAGTTGGTCATGATGATGGTGGCTTGCTTGCGCTAAGAACTGCTGAGAAGTTACGCGCATCTAGAAATCCTACAAAGGTAACTGCACTGTCACCTTTTTTGTGTGTTGTAAACTTCGGTGACCTATCATATTATTGGGATGTAGTTTATCCCCAGAATGATCATATAAAAGCAATTGTTTCCTTCTGTGCTCCCAGGTTGAAGTGAAGGGAGTTGTTCTTATCGGTGTAAGCTTATCAAGAGAAGTCATTCCTGCATTTGCTCGTTTACTCCTGCATACCCCTCTGAGGAAAAAGCACATGGTCTGCCCGCTTCTGCGTACTGAAATCACTCAGGTGATCAATCGACGAGCATGGTATGATGCCACCAAGTTGACAACAGATGTTCTGAACCTATACAAGGTAAAGACTTCCAGTGGTTTACATTTCCCTTTTTCCTTATAAATCTACTGTCAAACCCTTGATGTCCAACCTTGTTTCAGAAATGAGGTAGGTCATTATTATTATTATTTAAATACTCTTAACAGAACTTCAGTCAGGTATAATATACTCTTAACAGAACTATTCTTGCATGCTAGTACTTATATATAGCATATAAAATAGGTTTCCGAATGTAAAATAAGTGCACCTTCGACCATACATGTTTTTGCTCATTACATGATCCTGTCAGTATTTAACTGTTGATTGACCTTACGTGAACTTTTGCATTCAGGCTCCACTATTTGTTGAGGGCTGGGATGAAGCACTTCATGAAGTAGGCCGTCTTTCATTTTCTACTGTCCTATCATCAAACAGAGCTGCAGAATTACTAAGATCAGTGGAAGACCTCCCTGTTCTGGTGGTAGCAGGTTCTGAGGATGTTCTTGTACCTCTGAAGTCAGCGCAAACTGTGGCTTCAAAACTTGTAAATTCTGTAAGTTGTCCACGATTTCATAGCTGCGTAGTTCTCCCATAATAGGGTATTCTGTCATGAATTCCAACTCCATTTTACCTGATTGCTGATCTGAATAATCTGCGTTTTGTTTCCTATGCAGAGGCTAGTAACTATATCAGGATGTGGACACCTGCCACACGAAGAGTGTGCTAAGGCATTGCTCTCGGCTCTTTCTCCGTTCATCTCAAGATTGGTATCATCGGACGATTCATTGCAAAGATTGTAGCATACAACCTGTCCATCTTTCTTCTTTCTGAATTTTGCCTTGGTGTGAGTTTGTGCGAGTCATCGTTAGTTGCAAAGTAGTGGAGCCTGACCCACAATCTCGAGGGTCCTAGAGCTCCAAACCTTATTTTTTGTCACATGATGTAATGGGTCCCCGAATTGTTTCAATCAAGCAAGTTGAATCTGTACAGCACATGCTTGCTGTGTTTTGTTCACGTCTACCGCTGCTCCAGTCCAGATGCCACTTCATCTTATCCTCTGCTAGAAAGAACTGAGAATAACTTCACTGAAATAATTTCAGCAGAGAAAATTTTAGTGCAAAGTTGTCACCAGACGGCCAGGGGAAATGTCCGGTGGCCACCTTCTCGGTCGCTCTGTCCTCTCTGGATTTGTCCCGTGCCAAATGCCAGTTGCCATAGGGTACTGCCTTTGCGTGCGGCGGCGCCGATTGTCTGACTTAGCCACTTTGGTCACTGACTGGCGGGCCCTGACGTGCCTGAAACTAGGAATCAAGGCTGTCGAACACTAGCTAACTGAATATTCAGAGATTAACAGCAGGTTCAGAGATGGATTGCACCAAAATAGGGTCGATTACAGATGGATTCAGGCCAGACCTCGATAGAGGCGGCTAGGGTTTACCCCAATTACAATAAAGATACTGAAACCCTAAAGAGTCTTGGGCTAAATACATCTCTACGGCAGTACGCGACGAAGAAGAGAGCAGGTAAGCTTCAGGACAGGTGCCTGATGAAGAGCAGCAATGACCGGAAGCGTAGCAACCGTAGGATGCGAGATGAACGGCTGAGCTTGTAATTGATGGTGTGAAGCGTTATCTGAACTTCTCTTCAGTGTCGATGATGGAAATCTTCAGAGTAGCTTCAGGTCCTGACAACTCCCCCGTTCTTAAAGAACAGACTTGACCTCAAGGCTGGAACGCCGGAAAGACCTTCTGAATGAAGCTTGCATCCTCCCAAGTGGCAGCCTCGGCCGGCAAGTTAACCCATTTGATCAACCAACGAACAACAGGAACGCTGATATCGCCTTGAACCCGAGGAATCAGCTTTCTTTCCAATAGAGTTTCAGGAGCTACCAACACATTGCCGTCCTCGTCCAGTAAGGGAAGATGTGGGTTTGGCACTGCTTTGGGGCCAATGTGCTTTTTAAGCTGGCTCACATGGAAGGTGTGGTGTAATTTGCATCCTTCCGGTAAAAGTATCTTGTAAGATGTGTTTCCCACTTTGCTTAGAACTTTGAATGGACCATAGTACTTGGAATGCAGTTTGAGACACGATGTAAGCTGAGAGATGTATGGCGATAAGGTTGGAGCTTGAGGTACACCATGTCTCCAATCTCGAATGATCTATCCACTCTATGTTTGTCAGCAAAATGCTTCATACGCTCCTGAGCCTTCACTAAGTGCTCTTTGATTTGAGTAGCTATTTGTGCTCTTGCTTCATCTCGGACGAATGTATCAGTGTCATCCTCCGAAGGAAGTAGCATCTCAGCTAGGAGGGGTGGAGGTTTGCCATACAGAGCTTGAAATGGCGTCATCTTGAGTGAGGTGTGAAAACTAGTATTGTACCACCACTCTGCCATTGTTAACCAAGAATGCCATTTCTTTGGTTGAGTGAACGCCATGTTGCGCAAATAATTTTCCAGGCACTGGTTGACCCTCTCGGTCTGGCCATCCGTTTGGGGATGATAAGATGTGCTGAAGTGCAGTTTCACTCCCATCTGAGTAAACAAGCTCTGCCATAATGAGATGGTGAAAATTTGTCCCTGTCAGTGACAATCACCATTGGTAAACCATGATATTTGAAAACATTATCAGAGAAAGCCTTTGCAACTGATTTGACTGTGATCGGATGCTTCATAGCTATGAAGTGAGCATACTTGGTGAACCGGTCTACAACCACCAGAATCATGTCTTTATTGTCAGAAAGTGGCAGTCCTTCGACAAAGTCCATGCTTATGTGAGCCCACGCAAAATCAGGGACAGAAGGGGTTGAAGCAGACCAGGATAAGCTGTATGTTCTGCTTTGTTAATTTGACAGACTGGACAAGCTTTCACAAAATCAATTACTGCTTGTTTAAGTCCTGGCCATGAAAACAGTAATTTGATGCGCTGATAAGTGGCTCTTTCTCCCAATGACCACCTAGTTCAGATGTGTGTAAAGATTGCAGAAGCTTGGTTCGCAAATCTTTTCCTTTGCCCACATAAATTTTGTGTTTGTAACGGAGAACTCCACTAGTCAGAGAGTAATGTGGAACTGCATTTGCATCCAGCAGCAATTTAGCAATGAGATCTTGGCATTTTTCATCTTCTGTGTAGCTCTGTGTTACTTCAGAAATCCAAGCTGGGATAGCAGTGCTAGAGAATATGTGATGTAGTTTATACATGACTCGTGAAAGAGCATCAGCTACTCTATTCTCTCTGCCTTTCTTGTACTCCACTGTGTACTTAATACCCAAAAGCTTGATCATCAACTTGTGTTGCATCCCTTCAATAAGCTTCTGATCTTGTATGTGTTTCAGACTTTGTTGATCCGTCCTGATCACCACTGAGCTAGCTGCAAAATAGTGTTTCCACTTCTTGATTGCTTCAATGATGGCCAGTGCCTCCTTATCATAAGTGGACAGAGCCACAGCTTTCTGTCCAATTGCTTTACTGAAGAATGAGATAGGCTTGCCTTGTTGCATTAGGACTGCGCCTAAACCATATCCACTGGCATCAGTTTCAAGAATAAAAGGCTGTGTGAAGTTTGGTAATGCCAAAACTGGAGTGGTTGTCATTCTTTTCTTTAGTTCTTGGAATGCGTTTTCTTGTTCAGTTGTCCAGCAAAACCCTTCTTTCTTTAAAGCCGCAAATAAAGGTCTGCAAATAATGCCATACAACTCAATGAATCTTCTGTAGTATCCTGCCATTCCTAAGAAACTGCGAAGTTCAGTGACATTTGTTGGAGTAGGCCAGTTGACAATTGCATCAATCTTTGCAGGATCAGTGGCTACTCCTTCTGCCGTAATAACATGGCCTAAGTACTCCACCTTATCTTGTGCAAAAGTACATTTTTTTCTTTTAGCAAACAACTGATTTGCTCTCAGGCTTGCAAAAACCAACCGCAGATGCTCAACATGTTCTTCCACTGATGAGCTGTAGATGAGAATATCATCAAAGAATACGAGAACAAATTTTCGCAGAAATTGTTCCAGAACCGTATTCATGAGCTGTTGAAATGTTGCCGGCGCATTTGTCAAGCCAAATGGCATGACTGTGTACTCATAATGACCTTGATGAGTACTGAATGCAGTTTTATCAATATCTTTTTCATGCATTCTGATCTGGTGATAACCACTGCGAAGATCAATTTTTGAAAATATTTTGGCACCATGTAATTCATCTAACAGATCTTCTATGACAGGCATTGGGAACTTGTTCTTAATTGTCATAGCATTAACCTTTCGGAAATCAATGCAAAGGCGCCAATCAAAATCTTTCTTCTGGACCACCAAAGCAGGAGAAGAATATGGGCTATTACTGAGCCTTATGAAGTTGTTCTTCAGTAGGTCTGCCACTAACTTTTCCATCACATTCTTCTGATGATGTGGTATTCTGTAACACCTCTGGTTAACCACTTTTGCATCCTTTTCCAGGGCAATGACATGATCACAACTGCGAGATGGAGGTAATTCTGTAGGCTCTTTAAAATATCTTGGAATTCTTCCAGAACTGCCTCAATTTCCTCAGGATAATCTTCACAGCTTTCTCTTTATCATCTTCCACAGGCCGGACCAGTAACACAGCTCCACAAATGGAATTATCAATCAGTCTTTGGAACTGAAGACTATGAGGGATGTTAGCAGTAGGAGGGAGACTGGCATCAAGAAAAGTTACTGGACCAAAGTATGATGCACTTTAAGTGTTAAGGCCTTTAGGTCTAGCTCCACTGGACTGTGTTCATATATCAGTCGGCTCCTAAAATGATATCATACCCTTGCAATTTTAGTACCCTGAAATCAGAAGTGAAAGACGTATCTTGTATAGAATACGTTGCATCTCGGCAGACAAATTCCGTGTGCAATGTTTCTCCATTTGCTACCTGGACTTTCTGCTTTTTCGTTGGATGCATCTCAAACTTTGCCTTACTAGCAAATTCTGGTGTTATGAAAGTTGTTGTGCTTCCGGTATCAACCAATGCAAGGGCTTTGCTCTCATTTACTGTAATATACAGTGTGAATGTATTCCGAGCAGATTTCGTGCCTTGTAAAGCATGCATCGATATTAACAGCTTCGGATCTTCCGGTTGATCATCCGGATCATCTGAGTCCTCATCATATTCATGCACATAAATAATTTCCGGTTTTGCACCTTCTGCTTGTGTCTGCAAAGCGTGTATTTGCGCTGCATTGGACATTTTGCACACCTTCTTGTGTCCAGGAAACCAACTCTCTCTGCATCTGAAACACCTTTTTTCTTCAATTGCCTGCTGAATTGCAGCAGCTTTTGTAGCAGTGGTTGTGGTTTTGGTCTGATCCACAACTGCTTGTTTCTTGACATTAGAGAAATACTGACGAGGGGCAGAAGGAACCGGTGGTGGCAATGATTTTTCCATTCTCCTAGCAAACCACATAGCTTCCTGCATGTCCCTTGGTCTCAAGCACTGCAAATGCTGCTGGATATATGGATTGAGACCAGAGATAAAACTGTTGACATAGTATTCATCCTGTATAGTGGGTTGTCCCTTCTGAACAGGTTCATGGATTTCTCAAAGCGCATGATGTAATCAGCCACAGTAGTTGTTTGGACTACTGAATGGAAGTCCCTGACATTGTCACAGATGGAAGTCACTGCAAATCGATCAATAAGGTATTTGCAGAACCTTTGCCACTGAATTGTTCCTGTAGCAAAACCAGTGCTTCTCCACCACTGTCTTGCAGGGCCAACTAAATAAGTAACCGCAATCTGTGTCTTTTGCTCTGCAGGTGTTTTAGCTGCATCAAAATATTCTTCAAGGTTCTGAACCCAAGCATCTGCATCTTCACCATCAAACTCGGGGATGTTCAGCTTCGCTGGTTTAACCACTGGTTGCAACCTTCTTATTTCGAACTGTTGATTGTTTCTGTTAGTACTCCTTCGGTACTCATTATCTCCATATTCCTCATCCATGCCTGCATTTGCATTTTGTTTCGCCAATTGGTTCTCCCTCGCAGCTTGCTCAATTTTCTGCTGCTGTAAGTGACCCGGATTGCGTTGGTTGCCATAGTGAGGATGCCTGTATGTCCCTTTCACTGTGCCATCCAAGTTAAGTTCTCTGTTATCTTTGTCATGCAGAGTAGCTGAGCCGAATGGTGCCAATTGCTTGTTATTATCTTGGTCCACATGAACTGGATTGTTGTTGCTTGCACCTTGACCCATAAATGCAGGACCTTGAGGGGTAAGCATGTATACACTGCCAGGAGAAGCTGCTTGTTCAGGCAGCTTAAGTTTTTCTGCCTCTGCTATATCTGGAGGTGCAACTGTGCCTTGCTGCACTGCATTTGCTGCTAACAGTTTATCAAAATTTGCTTGTATGACATCAAAATTTTCCTGGATGCTAGCAAAAAATTTCTGCACACTGGCAGTGAAATCAGTAAACTCTTGGTGATCTGATTCACGGTATTGCTGCAGAGTTTTGACATCTAGCTGAAGTGACCGAACTTCCAATGTATCAGTGTCAGTCGACTCCGCAATCTTCGCCATGGCTTAGTGAGGATTTCACGTTCCGGCAGGGTACCAGAAGAACTCACCTCGCAAAAGTAGCCTGCTTGAGTTGAGGAGGGATTTTACGTCTCAGACAACCGGACCCAACGAAGCAGACTCTGCCGTCGCCGTCTACCGCCGCCTGCGCCGCCCGCCACCAACGTCGCACGGATCAGGGAGGGTGGTGGGATTTAACACCGAAGAAAGGTTCTCCGGAAACCACTTCCTTTCCCTTAATCTGCGACCGATCGTTGCCGCCGCCGCCAAGCCGCCTCCGACGCTCCCCTGAAGACAGGAGCCCAACACCGCCGCCGGGATCGAGAACTTGGAAGAGGGATTTTAGAGGAGAACCCAACCTCACCGCGTTCCAGATCCAGTCGCCTCCGAGGATCAGAAGGCTCTGATACCACTTGACATGCCTGAAACTAGGAATCAAGGCTGTCGAACACTAGCTAACTGAATATTCAGAGATTAACAGCAGGTTCAGAGATGGATTGCACCAAAATAGGGTCGATTACAGATGGATTCAGGCCAGACCTCGATAGAGGCGGCTAGGGTTTACCCCAATTACAATAAAGATACTGAAACCCTAAAGAGTCTTGGGCTAAATACATCTCTACGGCAGTACGCGACGAAGAAGAGAGCAGGTAAGCTTCAGGACAGGTGCCTGATGAAGAGCAGCAATGACCGGAAGCGTAGCAACCGTAGGATGCGAGATGAACGGCTGAGCTTGTAATTGATGGTGTGAAGCGTTATCTGAACTTCTCTTCAGTATCGATGATGGAAATCTTCAGAGTAGCTTCAGGTCCTGACAAGCCCCGCGTCTGGTGGCCCCCACGTGTCAATGATCAATGACTAAAAGTCAGGGAAAAGTCAGGGTTGCTAAGTCAGAGAGCATTAGCACAGCTGGTGGAAGGCGAGGCGTGTAGACATAGATGTGCCTCGATCATTTCTTACAGCTGCTTGCATTGCGCTATACAACCGTTACCATCTGGTTGTTGTTGTTTAGGGCAGCTCCAACCGTACCCCGCAACGGACACCAAAATCGGTCTGATTTGTTTCGTTTGGGGCGGACCGCAGACAGGTTTTGGGCCGGGTGGGATGTCCCAACGACCCAGCGCATATGAAAAAAGGTAAAAAAAATAATAGACAAATAATTAAACATTACATTTAAGAAGGACCAGGTAGCCGAAGCGGCCACGCTCGCTGCCAGGTGGGCCAGGGGCTGACAAGGGAGGACACGCGCTGTGTCCGCACCTCACCAAACTGCGACCAAACTTGGGCCGTGTTTGGGGCGAAACGCGTGGCCACTTGTCCGTTTGCGCCGGCCCGTTGGAGGCCCTCCCTTGTCCGTTCGGACAAAATCGGACAGCACCGGTCCGTTTGCGGGGTGCGGTTGGAGCTGCCCTTAGTCCCTCTCTTTCCCGGATAGACAAAATTTTCGGAGAAAGCTTTCCGAAAATGTGTTGCTGGCAACATTCCTCGAGATTCAAGCTCTCGAGCACCAAAAATAGTTACTCCAAGCAAGAATCCTGAGAGGCATAATAATAACAGCCCTGTACTACTTTCCTCGGACAGCTTTACAATGAATAATTTCTACACAAGGTATGCTCTAAGACGGTTTACCATCTGTTTCATGGTGGAGTAGCTATTGGTGATTTCAAATTAGTCTTTCACCATTGGCTTTTGCTACAAGGGTAGTTCAACATTCCCTCTTTACCCAAATAGTAGCAGTAAAACACAAAACCGCATTTCCCTCACTAAAATTTCATCTTGTTTGCGTGACATCTGGCACCCAGTCATCGCTCGCAAGAACAAGACGATCACCATCTCTGATGAGCTCAACCTCGTCCACCTCGGCACCCTCGATTGTCCGGACCTTACTAGGCATCATGTCGAACTTCTTTGCACCTAGTTGAAGAAGGTCCTGCATCGTCCGTGGTAAAACCACAAGCTTCCCAGCAGTGTTCCCCTTCTCAGGACAGCTGATTATCACCCGGATGAGTGGCTTGTGATGGTCCTGACGATAACTCGGAGCACCTGTTGCTGCAAGACCCCTTGAGAGTAGATGGTCAGTGTCTCGGTGTGGATGAGACGAAGAGATGACTCCGAAAAGGGAGTTCTGAAAGCTGACTTTCCTCCTGCCTAGCTTTTGTGGAAGAATTTTGCTGGGTAACTCAGTGTCTTCACGGATCACATTTCGCATTGAGGGATCACTGCTGAACCGGCCTAGCAGCATAGGTGTCGCCTTGCCATTTGAGGTGTACTTCCTTGGTGCTGTCAATGGTTTAAATAGGGCTTGTATTTCTTCATGGCCTTGTTGGTCAGCTAGAGTTCTTGCGGTCCAGCCGTTGCTGTCCTGCTTGTCAATGTCAGCTCTGTGTTTCAGCAACAACGCAACCATCTCAACGTTTCCGTCGCAGACAGCACGTTGCAGCGGAATGTTTCCATCTTTCGATGGCCTGTCTGCATCATGGATACGATTGAGTATTTCCTCGAGCAGTTGTATATTGTTTTGCTCAATTGCGATGCAACAATATAAGCCGGTATCCCCCAATGACAGATCTGCACCGCCCTGGACTAACAGCTGCGCAACTGTATCATGCTTTGCATATATAGCCTCCCATAGGGGAACCTTTCCTTCCGAATCTGGATATTGGAAGAATTAAAGGCAGTCAGATGGAGGTATGATCAAACCTACATGAACTTAACAACTCTTTGCGATTCGTAAGCACAATTAAGAAAACACTCTTGTTCTAGCTAGTCAAGAGTAAAATTTTCCTAAAGTGGTATACGGTAATAAATTTAAATTTCAGAAGGATTGTGGAGACCATATATTTGCTCCACTATGATGATATATACAAGAAGGAATTATCATAATTCTAGCTGTAGGCTTACCCGTGACATTTGGATCCGCTCCATATTCTAATAGAAGCTTAACACACTGCTCATTTCCTGAGGAAGCAGCTATGTGCTGTTGATCATCAAAATGAAGATTGTCATTTCCTGCTTAAAGAAATATAGAATAAAGAGTGTAGTTATGCATTGATGAACATACTGACCAATGCTGTACGCCCATCTTGATCTGACTCGTTTGGGTCCAGATTACGTTTAAGTAGTTGATGCACCAAATGGTCATCTCCTCTAGTTACTGCAAAGCTCAGTGTAATCGGCATATCAAGACGACCTCGAGCTAGCATGGTCTCGATCTCCTTCAGCACACTTACCATTACACCGTCCTCTTTCTTATCTTTTAGCAACTGTACCAAAAATAGGATCTTAATATACGTACAACAAGCGTTCATACTTCATAGGCAAACAGCATTTTGTTAAACATTCTCAACTTAGTTGGTTACAGTTGGGAGCATCCGCTAATCAGAGAATAGCCCACATACATATAATTTAAGGATCTAAGGTGAACAAGTGATTATGTGAGGATTTAACTTTAATTTCACATATTGTCATACAAGGTGAACAAAAGGGGTCGGATAGGTGTACTAAAAAGCACTAGTAGTGTAGCTCAAGATCTTAACAATTATAATCTAACAGTCTGTAAATGTGCAATTTCCATAGGAGAGAAGATAACTGTGAAGGGTAATATGGATAGTAAACCTGAATAAGGTTGTTCATTATGATAGTTCCATCTCCAACATTGGATTGAACAATGCTGAGAAACGCTGTCCTGTTCATGCGTAGAAGCTGACACAAGGATTTTGTCCGGACTGTGAATAGTTGAGGCCTATAGCAAAGAACCCCAATTTCTCCAATAACATCTCCGGACTTAGCCACTCCCACTACCTGGAGATTACCGTATACCAACATATTATTTTAAGGACCGTTTGATGCATAAATTTGCTTCAAGCTAAGCATCAAAGCAGCATATGACTCACCTGTTCCGTACCATGTTCCGCACCATTTTGCAGCTCAACTAACTCCTGAAAAAGCAACATGTTTAAACTAATACTAGTATACTCTTCTCAGTAATAACTATATTAACTAAGAAATTAAATAACTAGGAAAAAACAGCATTCTTACCGCACTACCAGAAACTAAAATATAGAAGTCAGTGGGTGCTTCATTCTGCAAAATCACATCCTCCCTAGGTGGAAAGTATTCAGCTTTCATCTCCGAAACCTTTAAAAGGAATCATGCAAAATGACAAATTAAGCATATGCTCAGGAGTAACTAACTAAAAGAAAGACTAAAGAATCACCACAGCCTCACCAGTTGAAAAATTAGATCATTAGATACACCTTTAAATAGGTAAATGTTCTGAACCAGATGGAGAAAGAGATAGTGAGAAATGCTAGATCTAATGGCCTTTGGCAGCACATCAAGAGTCTCTTGTTGTTGAAGACCTTCTGAGTCCGTCCTGAACTTTAAGCTAAGATGTGATATCATCTGATCTTGCAGCCGAGGTGGTAGCTGATTCCTAAGTGCAAAGCTGGTTGCAGCTTGAATTGTATCTCGCTTTAGTCAAAATAAAAAAAGAAACAAGATCTCAGAGTTGAGTATTAAGATAATTATTCGAGGTACATATCAACCAAAGGCCAGTCAAGCAAAACTCACATATTTTCGAGTACGGCTGGTGCCATGGACAACCAAATTGGTCATGTTTCCAATCAAATAAGCAGTTAACCCAAGGTTAAAGAACATGTAAAAAATATTGAAAATCATCTCTCTTATGTTTTCCGCATGATAATCCCCATAACCCACAGTGGTAAGTGTGGTGATTGACCAATATACTGATGTTACATAGCGAATCCACAAGCCCTGTTGATGAAAATCTTCCATGCTATTGCCAATCCACGTTTGCTTTGGGTTTGGATACCTATCAGCAATAAGATAGTAGAAGCATGCTGCACAATGCACAGCAAAAAGTGTGACCTACAAGATGAAAGAAAGGTAAGGAAACATGATATCAATCAGGGATTAATAATATTACATTTACAGGATAACACTGTGATGTTCAGATCACTTACACAAATTAGTTTAGCACATCGGACCCAGAAGTAATTGAAGTGTCTATCCTTCTCCAATCTATAAAATGAAGAAACATATGTTAAACATGGCACAAAGATAATAGCCCAGTATTCGGTTAGATTTAGATAGATGACAAGGAAATATGAACATAAAATAGAGGATAATTCTTATATTCATCCATTATGACGAACATACCTAGCAAAGAGAGAGCTGACTCTTCGGAGACGCCATAGACGAAGCATGTTGAAGAATCCATATGACCTTAACTTTGAAGGTAGTATCCTGCGAGCAATTTCTGATGGGATTGTGGAGGCAACGTCAAGAACAAACCAGCTGGTAGTATAGCGCCAAGCAATTCTCTTTGGATCATCTTCAAGCAAGTATGTTAGTCTGTCCAAATAGGCTACAAAGAAGGTCAGGATGATGTCAACTGCGAAGATTGCATTCACGGCATTGTCCGTGGCAGCTAGCCCCCCTGTAGGAATCCGAATGAAGCCAAATTCGAATGGGGAGACCCACGCAGAGTAGACTACAAGAACTATGAGGAAAGTCTCCCACAATCTGCAGTGTTAATAACACGATATCAGAATTGATGCATGTCTTATGTCTGTAGAATATAAACACGATTACCCTGCCTAAAAGTGTGATCTATCTATCCTTTATGTCCAGATCGTTTAGCATTATTGCACACTGGGTGTAAGCATTGCTATCTGCTGGCTACTAGAAGCCTAGAAGCAATTCCTGGGGCTGCTCAATACAGCTTCCTCTTATCGAAAAAGTCTAGCACCCCAGTTTCTTTGATGATGAAAGTTACCACTTACTACTATATAGAAGATTTCATTACATAAAAGGAGCCATATGAGAAAAAAAAGAAAAAGACTAGAAGTCTAGAAACATGGAAAATCTTGTATATATAACCTTTTCTTCTTTAGTGCATTGGCAGCGCTACCCTTTTCCACCACAAAAATCACATGGAAACCCTTTCACCTTTCATGAAAACTCCGTCAAACAGTGCGAATTTCTATAGAACTCTAGAACAAATGTACGCAAGGTGATACTGAATTAAGTACACAATTTCAAGATCAAACTTAATCTCCTCTGGGAAGATATCAAACTGACAAACAACCAAATTAGAGATTAGAATTAAAAACCAACATGGATTTGTCAATTATATATTCAAATGCAGAATATCACATTCAATATGGATTACTCCCTCCGTCCCGCAATACATGGCATATACATTTATTCAAAATTCAATGCTTTCTGAGTTTGATTAAGTTTTGAGAATTTAGAGCTGTACATGCAGTTTCCACTGACGAGGTGGTTACATGTACATTAGCCTTCCATGGGCGTGTAATATTTGTGCCAAGTTTCTGCAATATTGAAAATTAAATTACAAAGCAAGAACAAGAGAAACTTCTTGGTGTTTACTGTTGATTTGATTTGTTTTGTTTTGGTTACTTTGTTTTCCTTTCTGTTTCTGATTGCTTGGGCTTGTGTACATTTTGCGCCTGTTGAAGTATATGTTGATTGCCCAACCTTCTCCACCAATTCGGAATTTGGTTCTACTGGTTGGTGCATGAAATTTTTGCTTGCCCTCTTTTTGTCCACATTTAGGCCTTATCGAGCCACATGTGATAGGTTGATGTATATGTGGATTACCTAATTATAACCTTCTCCATCATTTCAAACTTTATGTTACCCGTTCAGAAGCGTGATTGAAAAAAAGAGCAACCTGTAGTTTTTACCCCCTAGTTAGCGCACTCTCAGTATTGTTTTTTCATAAAAGCCATTTTATTATTCATAGCATCACAAAGATACATAGTAGCATACACCCGGCCTCTGCATAATAAAGATACACACGACCAAGCACATTCTCATAGACTATCAACAATTATCCGATTGAAAATTTCTTTCCTTTTTCACCTCACTTGTGCCTTATTCCAAGGTTTATCCCATTTGGTAAATTTTGGCCAACCTAACATCTTGACCCCCACATGCAAAACCCATGTGTCACCTGACTTGGACGCCACATCCCAAAATAATGCAAAAATAACATCTCACTAATTTAAATTCCAAATTAAGAAATATCTGTTCCCTTATTTTTACATTCATAATATAATTATAATGTATTTTCCTCATTTGCTTGAATTTCGAAATTGAGTTTATACTGGAACAAGTATCACTTAGTGAAGTTAAAATAAGTGAGATATGATTTTTTTTTGTTCAAGTTTTGGACAATTTCTAAAAATATTCATGGAATTCTTTCGAGCCCCTGCGCATGATGGCACCTGGGGTTGTCATATCAGCTTGGGGATTTAGAAATAAAATAATAAATGGGTAGATCCTAGAAAGAAGCACAAGTATAGGTTCAAAAGAGGAAATTTTCTTAAATCAGGCAACAACTAAGGACTATAATTGCACAATTTAATGCAAGGAAGCTAACATGAGAAATTCAGAAACCACCCACCGAAACTAAAGTAAGAAAGTAATCCCCCTCAATTTACTGCAAGGAAGCTAATCTAAGAAATTCAGGAAACCACCCAGCGGCAAAATCCTGTGGGGTCAGACCATCTAGATAACAAGGACCATTGTACAAATATGTCCAAACTGAAGGGGCTTTCCAAGATTTTTCATTTTCTGAAGCTGGAAATCTGCAACTCTGTATGGCAAACCATGTGGCTTCGTTTTCAACGAGAATGGGGCCGGGGAGGTTTGCTCCCGGAAAATCTAAAAAATAATTTAAAGAAATAAATAATAAACAAGATTTTTCCATGTGGATTCCCTGAATGAACCCGTTTGGAGAAGGAAGCGTTGCAAGAAATGCACAAATGTCGTCATCAACATCACGATTTCCTTGTCTGCCTACGGAAAAAGGATAAGACTAAAGAGGTCGTAGATTACTCAAGCAGTCCAAAGAAGTGAATAAAAATAAAGCAGAAGAGACCAGAAGAGACGAGAAGTATGTCGATAAAACAAACAAATCAATAATTCAGCTTAAGTCAACTTTGGAAAATGTAAAGATATCGACGCTCTGATTACTATTTTTTGGATCCAGCGGGGCTTTGATTTAGTATTCCAGAAAATAATAATCAGAGGAGAGGCTCTGAAGTTCCGATACAGGAAGAACGAAAAGAAGAGCAAACGTTTCGAGACTCTAGTAAGAAAAAAGGGAGAGAACAAAGCAAAAATTGCAAAGGCTCCACTTGGCAGCAGTTCAACGCGGACCATCCATCGATCTCTTATACAGTATTTTTTATTATTTGAAAGTACCAATCTCTTAAATAAATTAACCTAGTAGAACTAAAGCAGAGCCATAGCAGAGCAGGAAGGAACGAACCGGAAACGACCAATGCGCAAAAGAACAAGTTTTGAAACAGAGCGCCGCGGAGAGATAGAGAGATGGGCGTCCTATCGCCTATGATGACGACAGGAGAGTAGCCGAGTAATGATGATGATGAAACTAACGAGGAGGCGGGCGAGACAAAATTACCTGTACTTGCGGTCGTAGGGGGAGATAATGAAGCGGCGGAGCTTGACGCGGCGGTTGCTCCTGGCGCCGAGCGAGGGCAGGATGCCGCTGGAGAGGCTGTAGTGGCTGCCGTCACGCGACATCTCCCTGTCGAGCGCGTCCCCCACGGCGCCGCTGCCGCCGCCGTCGCCCCACGGCCCGCAGGCCCGCATCTTGCCGGCGCCGGACCTCGCCATTGCGCCCAACTCAGTGACCCGGAGGACGGCAGCCGCTGCGGCGGCGGCGGTGGGGGCAGCAATGACTCGTTCTTGGGGATGGGTTTTAATGGAGGGAGGGAGGACCACAAAATCTTGCGGCGTGGACTAGTGATCGATCTCGGGTCCGGGCGGGCGGAGGGTGGGAGAGAGAGAGACGGACCGGGACCTTGGGAGTTGGGGGTCGGTCGGGATCACGCGCGCCCCGACGGTGCTTTTATGGAGCGCGCGGGTCAGCGGGAGGGAGCAGGGAGTGCTTGTCGAGTAAACGCGCCGTTTCCGTGGTAGACCGCCGTGTCTTGGCCGCTGGCTTGGCGAAAAGGCCGCCGCACACGTGCGGCCGGCTCCGATCTCCAACTCTTTTAGGGCATCTCCAGCCGGCCCCTAGCGCCCCCCAGGACGCTAAATAGCGTTGTTTTGGATGAATAGCGCCGTTTTTCTACCAGCCAGCCTCCCCAGAAGACCAAATACCGCCGTTTCGGCGGAAATTAGCGCCGGCGCCCCCAGGCGAAACCCAGCCTACTGGGTTCGGCCTGGGGGGCGGTGGAAGGAAAAGCACGCGTGGGACAGCGCTGTCGGCGAGACAACGCATTGTCCCCACCCCGGCTGGCCTTTCCCCTCTGCCCGTCTCGCCGTCGCCATCCCGTCGCCGCCACCACCCCTCCTTGCGCCGCCGCACACAAGCAGCTAGGAAACCCGCCGTCCAGCCCCGCCACGCCGCCGGCGCCGCCCACTCCCTCCGCCGCGATCTAGCCGCCGGGGAGATTCTCGGGGCGAAACCCGTCCACCCTGCCCGCAAGGTGTTCGGCGTTCTGCCCGACCCAGCCATGGACTCCGACACCGAGGAGATGCTCGCCGAGCTCTTCGACGAGGAAGATCAGGCCGCCATCGACGACGAAGAACACCTGCTGATTTTGGCCTGCCTCGGCGGCTTGCTCGCCAACGAGGCGGGGCCGAGGCGTGTTGGATCGACGCGCGGTCGCCGCAAGAGCAAGCCGAGGCAGCGGTATGAGGGGTACTGCATCCTCTACTCCGACTACTTCACCGATGATCCTACGCAGGACGAGAAGGTGTTCCGGCGCCGTTTCAGGATGAACCGCAAGCTCTTCCTCAAGATCATGTATGCCATCCGGGAGTTCGACACCTACTTCAAATTGAAGAAGGACTGCACCGGCACGGTAGGCTTTACGTCAATTCAGAAGTGCACGATGGCCATGAGGTTGCTTGCGTACGGTGCTCCCACTGATGCACATGATGACTATCTGCGCATGAGCGAGTCCACGGCCATTGAGTGCTTGAACAAGTTCTGTCGGGCAGTGGTGGCAGTGTTTGGGCCAAAATACTTGCGATCACCCAATGAGGAAGACACTGCTCGCCTTCTCGCAGAGAATGAAGCAAGAGGCTTTCCTGGGATGCTTGGTAGTATCGACTGCATGCATTGGGCATGGAAGAACTATCCATTTGATTGGCAGGGGATGTACAAGGGAAAGGAAGGAGAGTGCTCGGTGATTCTTGAGGCCGTGGCTTCATATGATCTATGGATTCGGCATTCATTCTTTGGTATGCCAGGAACTCACAACGACATCAATGTCTTGCAGTGCTCGGATGTCTTTGCCGAGCTTGTCAAAGGCCATGCTCCCCCTGTGAACTACGAGATCAATGGGCACCAGTACACAAAGGGCTACTATCTTGCAGATGGCATCTACCCGAAGTGGGCAACATTTGTGAAGAGCATCTCCAACTCTGTGCCAGGAAGCGCGAAGGCTTGGTTTTCCAAGTGCCAAGAGGCTTGCAGAAAGGATGTTGAGCAGGCATTTGGCGCGTTGCAGTCTCGATTCGCTGTTGTCCGGTACCCAGCTATGACTTGGTCGAAGTCCAACATGTGGGAGGTGATGCAGTGTTGTGTGATCTTGCACAACATGATCATTGATAGTGAGCGGGATCACCCGGTGCCTGACAGTGAGGCAAGTGCACCATACTACCGTCAGGATCCTCTTGCAGAGGTTGATCACCAGGTGCCGGCATCATGGACAGCCTTTCTCACCACGCGCCGGGAGATTCGAGACGCTGGAACACATCTAGCTCTACAGAATGATCTGGTGCAACACTTGTGGGCGCGCAAGGGCAATGGCAATGTCGATAATGGCGATGCCAATGCCTAGTACGATTTGTTCTATTTGCTTGCATTGTTGAACTATTTATTTGTCTGTGAATTTGTATGTTAAACTATTTATTTGTGTGTGGATTTGTATGTTAAACTATTTATTTGTGTGTGGATTTATATGTTAAACTATCTATATGTGTGAATTTGTATGCCAAAAAGGGCCGGCCTTTGTTTATGCCGAAATACGGCCGAATCGCCGGCTGTGGGGGGGGGGGGGGGGGGGCGCCTAGGATCCTGATTCGCGCCGTTTGGCGCCGCGGCGGCCCAAAAAAACACCGTTTTGGACCCTGCGGGGTCAAACGACTAGAGATGCCCACCCCAGCCTTTTCACATCCGTGTTGGACACTGAATCCGAACAAAGCGAAAGAACCCGTGTCATTTTTTATAGAAGCAAACATCACCAAAATTGTAAGTATGAAAACTTCATGAAATGTGTTGCGTGTACTCCCCTCTTTCAAAAAAATAAATATATGTGAACATCTATGATACCTGATTAATATAATTTGAACCATTACAAAATATATTTTCATACTATATGCATTTGGTATTGCAAAGTTGATATTGTTTTGTATACTTGGTCAGTTTCACTTTCACTAAAACTTGGACTGCTATAAGCACGTCTTTTCTTCACGTTCTCCTCCTTTGCTTCCTCTTCCTATTTTAAGTTGGTTCACTCCATTAAAGAGTTCTTTTTTATAGATTTTTAAGGAGTAAAGTCTGAAAAAAACCTTGAAGTCATAGACGGTGTCCAAATCAAACCTTGAACTCCTAATCCCGTGAATCAGCACCCTAGACTTACGGATCCCAGTCAATCTGTACCCTGAACCAGTTTGCATCAGTTTGGCACAAATTAACCCCTAACTGAATAGGATGGCCCACATGTCATATCCGTCTTCCCCAATCTTTTTAGGGAAAAGAAAAAAAAAGCATGGCCGGAGCTCCCTCTTCCCTGTCCCCATCCTCGTCCTGCGCGCTGGGGTCGCCTACCTCTGCCTCTCAGGCGCCCGACCCTGGGTGGAGCTCCTGGACCGCGCGGCGCTCTCCCGCCCGGAGTCCCTCACCAACGTCGCCGCAAACGCGCCGACAGGAACCTCGCCGCACTCCTCACGCTACTCTCCGCCTGGTTCCTGCCTCTACCTGCTCGCCACATTCGGCCGTTTGTGGTGCGGCGAGGCCACGTCGCCGTGCCGCTTGACCCCGATCCTGACGCCCGCCGCGCTGGCCGCCCCGGCGCTGGTCCTGCTTCTCCGCGCCTCCTTGCACGGGCTGGCCTACTCTGGGCGCGGGTATTTCCTGCAGGGTCGCCGCTAGTGGCGCGAGCCCCCGTAGCCTGCTTCCAATGCGTACTGGTGATGCGGTCGTAGGGGATGCTGCCGGCGGTCTTTCTACGAAGGCGTGGCAAGACAAGCTGGAAGCTCAGCGGGCACCTCGCCGGCGGCCGGAGCGTCGGGATCGTCGGGGGGTGAGGTTCACGCGGGACGCGAGCCAAGTTCCGATCCGACGCAGTCGGATTTGGGGATAGAACAGGGTTTGACGAAGATGATGAATCTGACATGTGGGCAGGGACGTCAGTAAGCGCATAGAGTGATTCCCGTCGGGATTATTTTCTTCCTAGTGCACCAAACGGGTCCTGGGTATAGATGGACCGGGATCCATAAGTCTAGGGTGCTGATTGCCGGGATTAGGAGTCCGAGGTTCAATTCCGACATCATCTACGACTTGAAGGTTTTTTTCAGATTACTCATTTTTAAGCTACAGCATGGCTATGATGGATCGCAACCATGAATGATTCACTCATAAGGCTAATTTTGGGATAGATAGAGCGTGACATATACATACTGGTACGTCTATGCCAACTTTTTATCGCATACCTTTTGCTTATTGCCTTTTATGTACTAAGGCATAACTCGCAAATCAAGATCAAGACAAAATATCTTCATGTACATTAAAAGTTTATGACAGTAATGTGATTATTTATTTGCATAGTTATCATGGAGTAAGTTGTATGAGTTGTACATGATAATAATATTATACTTATCCATTTGAATAGTCAGATATCTCTATTAATATGTGTTATTCATAAAAGAGATATGAGTTGTACATGATAGTAATAGTATGTTTAATTATATAGCTTTTCATACTTATACTTGTTGGTCATGTATGAGGTATGAGTTCCAGTCTCCTAGACATGATTTCTCAAGAACATCCCCATAAGAGCAGGGACGGATCCAAATATTTAATTTTGGGTGTTCAATTTTCAAACCAACACAAAACATAAAGGTGAAAAATTGAAAATTGTTCATGCCATCACACCCAAATAAGTACGAATTTGAGGTCTCGCCTCCATTTGTATAATAGATGTATATATGCTAAAAAATACCACCGGTGGTACATATATCCACTGTACACTACATATATGATTTTTTTTTCAGAAAAACTTGGGTGTACATCTGTACACCCATGGTCAAGTGTGGATCCATCCCTGCATAAGAGGATTTATTCGAAAAGGGGAACAACCCCGACTTCTGCATTGATAGATGCATATAGCCAACTTTATTTTTCTTATTCTA
This sequence comes from Poa pratensis, assembly GCA_947311845.1. Classification (NCBI taxonomy): domain Eukaryota; kingdom Viridiplantae; phylum Streptophyta; class Magnoliopsida; order Poales; family Poaceae; genus Poa; species Poa pratensis. The sequence continues at coordinate 44,666,578 of CAMZMU010000055.1, read as the reverse complement.
GTGCAAAGAGTTTACATCTCAATGATGATCAGATAAGGTTGAGACATATATCAGACAATGGAAAATAAATAGCATGCAACGCCTATACTTCAACATGTAATTTATTTATTATCACACTGCCAGCCGCACCGGTCGAAAAAATCTGGTGCAACCATTTTCAAGCGGTCGTACACATAGTCCATGGCCTCCCGCTGCTCGAGATAGGAACACATATGGATCCAATGGGTACGTAGTCATAGGGATAAGTTGCAAAACTGAAGTATCTCTTGATATGTTAAAAACAAAAGCATCGTGAACATTCCATCTGGCCCCCAACTAAAGCAAAAAAAAAACCTATTCGAATTTGAGATTTTTTCTTCTTATCAACCAATTTCTGAACATATTTTTAGATGTGATATATTGAAAGTCATATCAACGATGCGCCATTTTGATCTAGCAAAAAAAGATCTTATACTAATTCCTTAGCTTCACAAAAATTATCAATTTTTACACCCCTGCGATTTCCTCTTAGCGAGGTTTTTTGTTAATTACTTTTCGGTTAAGGAACCACATGAAAATATTTATTTTCAGTGGTATTTTCAGCTTCCGAATGTATTTTCAGAGATATAGAGTGTTACCATTCATAAGTTCTTGATACATAGATTGGACTGAAAAGGAATCAGAAGTTGTTAAACCCCAGTTGAAAACATCTGGGTCATGAGACAATTTTACATACATCGGCCATTAAACTGACGATGCTTGAGGACAAATGTCTCTGACCAATGTTTTCTAGTAAAATTATAAGGGAAGAACTACAGTGTTGTGACACATGGGAGACATGGGTTGCTGCAGCCTCCTCCTTCTCTCTAGCCATGCATGCATGCGATGTCATCATTACATGATTATCTTCATGTTTAAATTAAAAAAACCTTGTATCTCTCAAATCGCTAATCCTTTTGATGTTCCATTTTCACTATTGGCTTTGTAGATCTACGAAGCTAAATCCCATGTTGTCATATTTTGAAAACTTTTTTTGTTGATAATTACCATGTTGTTATCTCTTAGTTGCCAAATACATACTTTTTAGTTTCTAGATTGTTGGTAACACTAAAATACTTAATCTAGAGCTATGCATAATACTACAATGCCTAAAAGTATGTAATTGTTTTTTATAACTTTGCATTATCATCTTGGCATATATGTAAAAGCCTCGTTCTCATGTAAAGGCCATTGCCTGCAATTGTGCCACCATTCCTCCTCGGATGTTCGAGCGGCTTTGCCAAACATGATTGTCGTTTTATGTAAACTAGTACATAAGAGTAGATTTTAAGTGTGTTGAATGATGGTGAGGAGAAGGGTTAGTTTTTTCCATTACAAATTCCTCCACTAGTTCCAATATTTTTTAGCTAGGTGGTACAAGAGAAAGATAGATCAAGGAAACACCTAATTAACACGATGTCGATATAGTAATGATCATTCTCTAAGCAATTTTTAAAGCCTCAACAAAGTGGTATGACCAGTGCATGCACATGACTATTGTGTGGTGATGTGTCCAGTGCCGGATCCGAAACTTCCAGAATCTTGGTCAGACGTGCCTAATGTGCCATTTTTTGGACAAAATAATCATATAAAGGTAGAATTGTAAGTAGCGACACATTCGACGAGCCCGGGCTGCGGGGCCTTAGATCCGCCCGGATGTCACCGAGATTCCCTTCAGTTTTGCAATGTTGAATGTTCTATAGTTAAAACCATTTATTCATGACCTATTTTTACCACTGATTTTATAATGACTTCACGATGACAACTTCAAAACTAGAATGACCCAAGCGGGTATTATCAAGTTTTCATACAGCTTATCATCTATCCAGTAATATGCAGGTTATAACTAGCACATCTTTAAAAAAAAAATTAGGTGATAACTTGTTAAATTTGGCATTTGAACATTTATAACAAATAACATGCAGGTTATGATAGCACGGGCCAGATTTTAATGTGACCACTCAATACTAAGATTGTGGTAACTTCACAATCTGTTGTCACATATAAGGCAAACAAAAATTAGTCTGGACATACAAAAATGAGATCTTGTTTGAAGGCCTCCTTTAAACACTGAAATTGTCAGTTGTTTCAATATAGCCGTGTGGTATCCTCAAGTAGATTTGTGCCCCTAGACAACCACTTAAAGTCTCTTTGATTCACACGACTCTAAAAACACAGGAATAGAAAAAATGCATTATTGCAATGTCATGGACATTAAAATCCTACAACATTTTGTTTCACAAATTGCATCGCCGGAAAAATCGAAACATTGGCCCTAAAACGGTTTTTTTACTTTTTAAAGAGGTTTGAATGGTAGCAGGTGCAAAGAAATCCTCATTACGAAAATTTATATAGAATTCAATCCTACGAATCCGTTAGCCAACCGGTGACGGCGCTAATCCCTCAGTCTCAGTGTACTTCTAGGTTTTTTTTCTAAGTCAAACTTTCGCCGGAGTAGCAATTTGTACAACACCAAATTAATATCACTAAATGTATATTGAAATGTATTTTCATAATATACTAATTAATGGCATACATATTGTTACAATTTTGTATAAAGTTATTCAAACCTAACAAAGTTGTCTTGGTACAGATGTAAAAGTATACTTATTCGGTGACGGAGGAAGTACCTTGTAAGTGAATCGTTGCTCGATTCTATCATCCTACTGTAATTTCTATGGAGGTTTGTCGACGGAGCCTCCGGGCAGGTGCACAGACTCGCCGGGCCGTGGCTCCGCTACTGCAACCAATGTGGGAAAAAAATCGTAAGCACGTGTATCCTTGTCGAGTGAAGATATCACATCGTCCTCTCTTTCCAATCAACAAAGCAACATCTGTCCGGCGTTACCAAAGTTCAGCGACCATATGTATGCTTACAGGAAAATCACGCCCAGATCATATCTGTCCAGGAAGTTCATCAAGTAGATACACAGTGGTAGTATATCTTAAAAGTTTGGTGTAGACGTGCTGTCTTAAAAAAGACAAAGGCATGCGAAAATAATACGCGTTTGCATGATCGAAGGCGAAGGCGATATCGTAGAGGGCCGAGTTATAAATAAACCGGACGGAGGAGATTTACTTGTCCTTCCCCTTGTACGGGAAAGAGAGGTGCATGCTGCTGTCCTTGTCCCAACATTTTTTCCAAATTTTCTTGTTCCGTTTGGTCTGGTTCCTCAAGTGGAGGATCGGGGGATGAACCGGCTTCTTGTTTGTCTTTGTTGTTTTTTTAAGGGATCCAACCCAAGTAGGAATTTCGGCGGCAACAGTGTGTGGTGCCTTGTTCTTGTGATCGTGTATAGTTCCTCCTTGGCACCATGCATAAATTACTCAACGTAATCATACCCAGAGGGAATTATATAACCGGTAAATCCAGAGAGAGCGATCTGTCTGGGTAGTGACAATTCTGAGTAAGCTAGACACACACAAACATAACTAATTGACCTGACAGGCGAATGGACTGTATTCATGCAAGTGAGTAAACAGTCTGTTGTCTGTTTGTAAGAGACTTACTACATATAGATCAAAACGAAACAATATCATGTCCTAGTATTTTTTTTTTTTTGTTGAACGGGGGCAAAAGATTTGCCCCAATCTATTAATTAAGAAGAAGAGAGCTTTCCAGTTAATTAACGGAAAACTGGGCGAGAAACCGTTAAAAATAAATAACAACCACAAGTGAACAACTCCCAAGCAAGCAACCACCCGACCACTAACAAACTCGTCCAACCTATTACAACAACGAATTATCGACGCAACAATCCGAAATGGACCCCTCTATCAAGTAACCGCGGAAGTTTTCCTTCCAACGTCAATTTTTTTTTCTTATCCTCTAATTCTCCACCTTCCTGACTACACCCTTAGAAGCATGTCCTGTTAGGATGGGACCAATCTTCCTGTCATATCTAGAACAAGCCGCCTCCAAATCGACGGTAAGTCACAAATCTCTTTTGCAAAGAGAGACTCAGAGTTAGGTGCCAACACACCCGTCTCATTAACGTTGTCACTCGGAGATAAGAGAGTGACGGAAGCAACAAAATCTCCATTCTGATGGTGGTGGTGAAAGCGTCATGGCCACTGATTGACGACGTGGATCACACGTTCGTTGGGAGACCCCAAGAGGAAGGTATGAAGCAGTGTAGCAGCAGTTTTCCTCGGTATGAAACAAGGTTTAATCGACCAGCAGGAGCAAGAAATCACTTTGAAGGTTGTCAGTGGCGCGCTGACGTGGAATCTGCATACAACACAATCAAACTATTTGCCCCAACGAAACAGTGAGGTTGTCAATCTCACCGGCTTGCTGAAAACAAAGGATTAAACGTATGGTGTGGAAAACAGTAGTAATTTGCATAGAATGAAAAGGAACAATGTTTGCAGTTGGTTGTATTATCAGTGTAAAGAATGGACTGGGGTCCACAGTTCACTAGTGGTGTCTCTCTCCATAAAAGATAACTAACATGCTGGGTGAACAAATACAGCTGGACAATTGACAAAATATTGAGCGCATGACAATGCATATATATGACATGATGATTACTATGATATTCATGTGGGCATTACGATAAAAAATACATAGACCGTTATCCAACAGCGTTATGACTAATAATCCACCGCCAGGTTGTCATCCGAGTTCCCCATTGGTATTAAGTTGCAAGCAACGGATAATTGCATTAAGTAATGTGCGTAATGTAAACAAATGCATTAGACCTAACGGCGCAGCCTTAAGCTAAGCATCGGTTATTTTATCCCTAGTGGCAACAACACATCCACAATCTTAGAAGTTATTGTCACTCTCCCAGATTACCGGAGGCATGAACCCACTATCTAGCATAAATACTCACTCTTGGAGTTACAAGCATCTACTTGGCCAAAGCATCTACTAGTAACGGAAAGCATGCAAGATCATAAATAACATATAAGATAGATTGATAATCAACTTGACATAGTATTCAATATTCATCGGATCCCAGCAAACACAACATGTAGCATTACAATAAGATGATCTTGATCATGATAGGCAGCTCACAAGATCTAAACATGATAGCATAAAGTGGAGAGACAACCATCTAGCTACTGCCATGGACCGTAGTCCAAGGATGAACTACTCACGCATCACTCCAGAGGCAGGCATGGTGATGTAGAGCCCTCCGGTGATGATTCCCCTCTCCGGCAGGGTGCCGGGAAGAGCTTCTGAACCCTCCCGAGTTAGGGTTGACGGCGGCGGCGTCTCTGGAAACTTTTCGTGGATAATGGTTCGGGTATTTTGGGTTTTCGCGTCGAGAGGAATAAATAGGCGAAAGGGCGGCTGGAGACGCACGTGGGCCCCACACCACCCCACGGCGCGCCAGGGGGGCCGCGCGGCCCCATGGTGTGGCTGCCTCGTGGCTCCCTCGTCTCTCCTTTGGACTCCGTGTACGTGTTAGAAAAATAGGAGGTTCTGTCCAAGTTTCATCCAATTCCGAGAATATTTCCAGACTAGCTTTTCTGTAATACAAAAACAGCAAAAAACAGGAACTGGCACTGCGGCATCTTGTTAATAGGTTAGTCACAGAAATGCATAAAAATGCTATGAAATGTATAAAAAACATGTAACAATTGGTATAATATCAACATGAAACATCAGAAATTATAGATACGTTTGAGACGTATCACACCACGAGGGACTCCAATGTCCGAGTATTGTAAGAGTTCACGTTTGATGAACAGAGCTTCCTTCATCACTAAATGGTCCTCTCCAAGCTATCGAGCAAGGGGTATATGGATTCTATTTGTAGTCGGGTGATGCCGGTCGTTCGGTCTATTTTCGATTAAGGTGGTTGGCGGAGTGTAGCGTTTTATAGCCCGGGCTACATGTAACTCTTTATTTATATTTTATTTAATGTTTTAAAAAAAATCTGAAAAAAATTCTAGATGTAGTCAACGATATCTTCTATCATTGTGCAAATTTTTGTCTTGAAATACGTTATATTCTAAACCGTGTAAAAATGACAAAAGTTTATCTCTAAATTAGTGAACATTACCAATTTGAACCCCGAAATTTACGAGTTTGTATTTTTTTTTGTGGATCAAAATATAAGACGTTTTGAGTTAAGATTTTGCATGTTGGTAGAATACACCATTATGGACATCTAGAAAAAAAACAGATTTTTTTTTGAAACTTTAAAAATGCCGTTTTCCAATTTTTAAAAAAGCATGCTACATGTTGCCCAAGGTACATGATACGTCTCCAACGTATCATAATTTCTGCTGTTCCATGCTTATATTATACCATTTGCTACATGTTTTATATACACTTCGTATCACTTTTATGCATTTTCTGGGACTAACCTATTAACAAGATGCCACAGTGCCAGTTCCCTGTTTTCTGCTGTTTTTGGTTTCAGAAAGTTACTTCTGGAAATATTCTCGGAATTGCACGAAACAAAAGGCCAGTCCCTATTTTTCCAGCACGTACACGGAGTCCGAAGGAGAGACGAAGGAGAGCCACGAGGTGGCCAAACCACCAGGCGCGGCAGTGGGCCCAGCCGCGCCCCTGGTGGTTTGGGCCCCTCGGGGGTCCGCCGACATCGCCCCTTCGCCTATTTATTCCCCGAGACGCGAAAACCCTAAAACACCGAGCCTTTCATCCAGAACATATTCGCTGCCGCCGCCGTCGTCAACCCTAACTCGGGGGGTTCTGAAGCTCTTCCCGGCACCCTGCCGGAGAGGGGAATCATCACCGGAGGGCTCTACATCGCCATGCCCGCCTCCGGAGTGATGCGTGAGTAGTTCATCCTTGGACTATGGGTCCATAGCAGTAGCTAGATGGTTGTCTTCTCCACTTGTGCCATCATGTTTAGATCTTGTGAGCTGCCTATCATGATCAAGATCATCTTATTGTAATGCTACATGTTGTGTTTGCTGGGATCTGACTTATATTGATACCTATGTGGAGCTGAATATTATATTATCATGTCTATGTCATTTGTGATCTTGCATGCTCTCCGTTACTTGTTGAAGCCTTGGCCAGTGAATACTTGTAACTCCAAGAGGGGGTATTTATGCATGATAGTTGGGTTCAACCTCTATTTAACCTGGGATAGTGACAGCAAGTTCTAAGGTTGTAGATGTGTTGTTGCCACTAGGGGTAAAACAGCAATGCTTTATTCAAGGATGAATGTATTGTTTACATTACGCACATTACTTAATGCAATTGTCTGTTGCTTGCAACTTAATACTGGAAGGGGTACGGATGTTAACCGGAAAGTGGACTATTTAGGCATAGATGCATGCTGGATAGCGGTCTATGTACTTTGTCGTAATGCCCAAATGAATCTCATAGTAGACACCACAGCTCACACATGCATGTTATATGCACTTATCAATTGTCAATTGCCCAGCTGTAATTTGTTTACCCAGCATGTTAGTTATCTTATTGGAGAGACACCACTAGTGAACTGTGGACCCCGGTCCATTCTTTTACATCTGAAATACAATCTACTGCAATCATTGTTCTCTACTGTTTTATGCAAACAAACATCATTTCCATTCGATACGTTTAACCCTTTGTTTTCAGCAAGCCGGTGAGATTGACAACCTCACTGTTAAGTTGGGGCAAAGTAATTTGATTGTGTTGTGCAGGTTCCACGTTGGCACCGGAATCCCTGGTGTTGCGCCGCACTACACTCCTTCACCAACACCTTCGAAGCAAACCTCGTTTTCCTACTGGTCGATTAAACCTTGGTTTCATACTGAGGGAAAACTTACTGCTGCACTCATCATACCTTCCTCTTGGGGTTCCCAACTGACGTGTGACGTACAAGCATTGTTTCTGGCACTATTAACCTAGAGCCACCAACACGTTTTCTGGCGCCGTTGCCGGGGAAAACGAATTGCTTCTGCAAGGGGAGTCTCTCACACCCAATCTCTTTACTTTGTTATTTGTCTTGCTTAGTTTATTTTTATTTAGTTTGTTTGCTTCTTTTATCAAAAACACAAAAAAATTAGTTACTTGTTTATTTATTATTTGTTTTTTTTTCAAAATGAGTACTCCTGAGAACACTAAGTTGTGTGACTTCACTAGCACAAACAACAATGATTTCATATGCACTCCTATTGCTCCACCTGCTTCTACAGCAGAATTTTATGAAATTAAACCTGCTCTATTAAATCTTGTTATGAAAGAGCAATTTTCTGGTGTTAGTACTGATGATGCTGCTGCCCATCTTAATAACTTTGTTGAACTTTGTGAAATGCAAAAGTATAAGGATATGGATGGGGATATTATAAAACTGAAACTTTTTCCTTTCTCCTTGAGAGGAAGAGCTAAAGAATGGTTGCTTTCTTTGCCTAGAAATAGTATTAATTCTTGGACAAAATGCAAAGATGCTTTCATAGGGAAATATTATCCTCCTGCTAAGATTATATCCTTGAGAAGTAGCATTATGAATTTTAAACAACTTGATAATGAACATGTTGCTCAAGCTTGGGAAAGAATGAAATCTTTGGTGAAGAATTGTCCCACTCATGGACTGACTACTTGGATGATCATCCAAACCTTTTATGCAGGATTAAATTTTTCCTCAAGGAACTTATTGGATTCAGCCTCTGGAGGAACCTTTATGTCCATCACTTTAGGTGCAGCAACAAAGCTACTTGATGATATGATGATCAACTATTCCGAATGGCACACCGAAAGAGCTCCTCAAGGTAAGAAGGTAAATTCTGTTGAAGAAACCTCCTCTTTGAGTGATAAGATTGATGCTATTATGTCTATGCTTGTGAATGGTAGATCTCATGTTGATCCTAATAATGTTCCTTTAGCTTCATTGGTTGCTCAAGAAGAGCATGTTGATGTAAACTTCATTAAAAACAACAACTTCAACAACAATGCTTATAGGAATAATTTTGGTAGCAACAATTATAAGCCTTATCCTTCAAATGGTTATGGCAATTCTTATGGTAATTCCTACAGCAACAATAGAAGTGTGTCCTCTGATCTTGAAGCTATGCTTAAAGAATTTATTAGCACACAAAAAGCTTTCAATAAAACTGTTGAGGAAAAGTTTGAAAAAATTGATGATCTTGTCTCTAAAGTTGATAGTCTTGCTCATGATGTTGAAATTCTAAAACTGAAAGTTATGCCTAATGAAGTTAAAGATATAAGTCATTTGCTACAGCAAATGCCATCCAAGTTCGAATTGATAATAATATTAGGATGTTGGCTGAATTGCATGCTAGGTGGGAAAAAGAGGAAGAACTTGAAAAAGAGAATAGTATAGTTAGAGTTTGTACTATCACCACCACTAGTAATGCTAATGTTTCACATGCTAGTAAACCTCCTACTATTGATGGTAATGTTATTGGTGTTGAATGTCTCTACTACTTCTGCTAAGCGTTTGAAATTGCCTAAAACTGCTGAAACTTTTTCTGATAAAAGTGCTGAAATTTTTCAAACTATTGGAGACAATGGTTCCACCACCATTGACAATAATGATTTTGATTTTGATGATTGTAACATCTCTGAAGTTATTATGTTCTTGCAAAAATTAGCTAGAAGTCCCAATGCTAGCACTATTAATTTGGCTTTTACAAAGCATATTACAAATGCTCTTTTGCAAGCTAGGGAGGAGAAGTTGAAACTTAAAGCTTCTATTCCTAGGAAATTAGAAGATGGTTGGGAACCCATCATTAAGGTAAAGGTGAATGATTTTTATTGCAATGCCTTGTGTGATCTTGGTGCAAGTGTTTCAGTTTTGCCCAAGAAGCTTTATGATATTCTTGATTTGCCACCTTTGGAACATTGTTATTTGGATGTTTTTCTCGCTGATAATGCTATGAAGAAACCTTTGGGGCGAGTTAATGATGTTTTTATTACGTAAAAATAACCTTGTCCCCGTTGATTTTATTGTTATGGATATTGAATGCAATGCATCTTGTCCTATTGTTTTGGGAAGACCTTTTCTTCGAACTGTTGGTGCCATCATTGATATGAAAGAAGGTAATATAAGGTACCAATTTCCTCTCAAGAAAGGTATGGAACACTTCCCTAGGAAGAGAATGAAGTTACCTTTTGACTCTATTGTTAGAGCAAGTTATGATGTTGATGCTTCTTCTCTTGAAACACTTGATTTTCACTTTCTGCGCCTAGCTGAAAGGCGTTAAAGAAAAGCGCTTATGGGAGACAACCCATCGTTTTTATTTGCTGTTATTTTTGTTTTCTTTGAGTCAAGGAGTTTTGTTACTTCTGTAGCAACTCCTTTGTATCTTTATTTTATCGCAATGTTGTGCCAAGTAAAGTTCTATATTGAAAGTTGATGCAAGATTTGGATTTCTGCGCAGTGACAGATTTTTAGCTGTCACGGATTTGAGCTTATCTCCCTGTAGAAAATTCAAAAAATTCTGAGAAAAATCACGCATATTCCTGAGATATGTACGCAACTTTCATTATTTTAGGCCAGATCCATCTGAGCAACTTAAGTGCCTCGAAAAAATTCGTCATTCCAGACTGTTCTGTTTTTGACAGATTCTGCCTTTTGTTTTGCATTCGCTCTTTTACTGTGTTTGTGTGGATTTCTTTGCTCCACAAAGCATTGGTGGCTGTAGCTAATGTCCAGAAGCTTTGGGATTGATTGTATCATTACAGAATATGAGAATTTTTGATTATGCACTAACCCTCTAATGAGAACTGTCTTGAGTTTGGTGTGAAGGAAGTTTTCAAGGATCAAGCGAGAAGGGTGATATTATGTGATCAAGAAGAGTGAAAAGCCTAAGCTTGGGGATGCCCCCGTGGTTCATCCCAACCATATTCAGAGAGACTCAAGCGTCTAAGCTTGGGGATGCCCAAGGCATCCCCTTCTTCATCAACAAACTTATCAGGTCATCTCTAGTGAAACTATATTTTAATTCTTTCACATCTTATGCGCTTTACTTGGAGCGTCTGTGTGTTTTTATTTTTGTTTTTGTTTGAATAAATTCGGATCCTAGCAATCCTTGTGTGGGAGAGAGACACGCTCCGCTTTTTCATGTGAATACTCATGTTCTTCACTTATATTTGTTGAGTATTCTTAACTAGCTACTGCAGTGCTTTTAGCTCCTGTTTTTCATGCATCTCTTCGAGCTGTTAGCACTTGTTTATAAATACTCTCTTGCTGCATTATATTATCATTTGGAGAGTTTATGTTTAAATTTATTGGTGTTTGTTTGGAAGAAAGAAAATGCTACATGTAGTAGTTGGTATTGGAAAAGACATATGCATTCTTGTAGATCATTGTCTTGTTTTGATTTGATGCTTTGCAATTGTTTTGAGCTCTCAAGTAGATCATGTTTAAGCTCTTGCATCATGTAGTTAAAGCCTAGTAGTGGAGAACTACCGTAGAGCTTGTTGAGACTTGGGATGCATATTTGTTCTCTCTAAGGTCTAGATATTTTCTGGTAAAATGTTTGAGCAACAAGGAAGACAGTGTAGAGTCTTATAATACTTGCAATATGTTTTTATGTGATTCTTGCTGTACCGGTTTATACTTGTGTTTGCTTCAAACAACCTTGCTAGCCTAAACTCTGTACTGAGAGGGAATGCTTCTCGTGCATCCAAAACTTGAGCCAAAACCCATGCCATTTGTGTCCACCATACCTACCTACTATGTGGTATTTCCTGCCATTCCAAGTAAATATTTCATGTGCTACCTTTAAACTATTCAAAACTTTATTACTCCTTATTTGTGTCAATGTTTTATAGCTCATGAGGAAGTATGTGGTGTTTTATCTTTCAATCTTGTCATTTACTTCTGACAGACTTTCACCTGGACTAGTGGCATATACATCCGCTTATCCAATAATTTGCAAAAAGAGCTGGCAACGGGGTGCCCAGCCCCAATTAATTACAACTTTCATTAATAATTCTCTTCACATGTTTTGCCCTGATTTATCAGTAAGCAACTTAATTTTGCAATAGACACTCCTCCATGGTATGTGAATGTTGGAAGGCACCCGAGGATTCGGTTAGCCATGGCTTGTGTAAGCAAAAGGTTGGGAGGAGTGTCATCTATAAAGAAACTAAAATACATGTGTAAACAAAAGAGAAGAGGGATGATCTACCTTGCTGGTAGAGATAACGTCCTTCATGGGAGCCGCTCTTTGAAAGTCTGGTTGACAAGGGGGTTAGAGTGCCCACTACCATTCGTTGACAACAACAAACACCTCTCAAATACTTATTTTGTGCTCTCTATATGCTTTCGAAAACTTAAAAAGCTCTAGCACATGATTTAATCCCTGCTTCCCTCTGCGAAGGGCCTATCTTTTACTTTATGTTGAGTCAGTTTACCTACTCCTTTCTATCTTAGAAGCAAACACTTGTGTCAACTTTGTGTGCATTGATTCTTACATATTTACTTATTGCACTTGTTATATTGCTTTATGTTGACAACTATCCATGAGATATACATGTTACAAGTTGAAAGCAAATGCTGAAACTTAATCATCCTTTGTGTTGCTTCAATGCCTTTTACTTTGAATCTATTGCTTTATGAGTTACCTCTTATGCAAAACTTTTTGATGCTTGTCTTGAAAGTACTATTCATGAAAAGTTTTTGCTTATATGATTCATTGTTTACTCTTTATCTATTTGTTAGCAAACTATAGATCATTGCTTTGAGTCACTTCATTCATGACATGAGCCTTGCAATATATTGATCAAGATTGTGTGAAAGCATGTCTCCTCAGAAATTATTTGTTGTTATCGTTTTACCTACTCGAGGACGAGTAGAACTAAGCTTGGGGATGCTTGATACGTCTCCAACGTATCCATAATTTCTGCTGTTCCATGCTTATATTATACCATTTGCTACATGTTTTATATACACTTCGTATCACTTTTATGCATTTTCTGGGACTAACCTATTAACAAGATGCCACAGTGCCAGTTCCCTGTTTTCTGCTGTTTTTGGTTTCAGAAAGTTACTTCTGGAAATATTCTCGGAATTGCACGAAACAAAAGGCCAGTCCCTATTTTTCCAGCACGTACACGGAGTCCGAAGGAGAGACGAAGGAGCCACGAGGTGGCCAAACCACCAGGCGGCAGTGGGCCCACGCGCCCCTGGTGGTTTGGGCCCCTCGGGGGTCCGCCGACATCGCCCCTTCGCCTATTTATTCCCCGAGACGCGAAAACCCTAAAACACCGAGCCTTTCATCCAGAACATATTCGCTGCCGCCGCCGTCGTCAACCCTAACTCGGGGGGTTCTGAAGCTCTTCCCGGCACCCTGCCGGAGAGGGGAATCATCACCGGAGGGCTCTACATCGCCATGCCCGCCTCCGGAGTGATGCGTGAGTAGTTCATCCTTGGACTATGGGTCCATAGCAGTAGCTAGATGGTTGTCTTCTCCACTTGTGCCATCATGTTTAGATCTTGTGAGCTGCCTATCATGATCAAGATCATCTTATTGTAATGCTACATGTTGTGTTTGCTGGGATCTGACTTATATTGATACCTATGTGGAGCTGAATATTATATTATCATGTCTATGTCATTTGTGATCTTGCATGCTCTCCGTTACTTGTTGAAGCCTTGGCCACGTGAATACTTGTAACTCCAAGAGGGGGTATTTATGCATGATAGTTGGGTTCAACCTCTATTTAACCTGGGATAGTGACAGCAAGTTCTAAGGTTGTAGATGTGTTGTTGCCACTAGGGGTAAAACAGCAATGCTTTATTCAAGGATGAATGTATTGTTTACATTACGCACATTACTTAATGCAATTGTCTGTTGCTTGCAACTTAATACTGGAAGGGGTACGGATGTTAACCGGAAAGTGGACTATTTAGGCATAGATGCATGCTGGATAGCGGTCTATGTACTTTGTCGTAATGCCCAAATGAATCTCATAGTAGACACCACAGCTCACACATGCATGTTATATGCACTTATCAATTGTCAATTGCCCAGCTGTAATTTGTTTACCCAGCATGTTAGTTATCTTATTGGAGAGACACCACTAGTGAACTGTGGACCCCGGTCCATTCTTTTACATCTGAAATACAATCTACTGCAATCATTGTTCTCTACTGTTTTATGCAAACAAACATCATTTCCATTCGATACGTTTAACCCTTTGTTTTCAGCAAGCCGGTGAGATTGACAACCTCACTGTTAAGTTGGGGCAAAGTAATTTGATTGTGTTGTGCAGGTTCCACGTTGGCACCGGAATCCCTGGTGTTGCGCCGCACTACACTCCTTCACCAACACCTTCGAAGCAAACCTCGTTTTCCTACTGGTCGATTAAACCTTGGTTTCATACTGAGGGAAAACTTACTGCTGCACTCATCATACCTTCCTCTTGGGGTTCCCAACTGACGTGTGACGTACAAGCATTGTTTCTGGCACTATTAACCTAGAGCCACCAGTACACTATGCTTGTTTGGTGGCTGGCGCCATTTTAGGAGACTGCAAGATGCATAGAGGCTACTTGTTTTCTATTTTCGGATGGTTGATTCACGTTTCCACTTTGAGTGACCTTTGAGGAAACGTTTAAATCATTTCAAACTACATAATACTACCCTTGTGATGGGTTCGTAGCATAGAAAACAAAAAAATCCTACGGTAAGGACAACCAAGATACCAAGATCTAATCTAGTGGAGGTAAGCAACGGGTAGAACCAAGTTCCAAGAGAACTCACCCTCGAAGGCTGAAAGCGTTTCGAGAATGATTCTCGTGGACGGTGTAGTCGAACACTTGCCGATCTCAAGATCGCGAAGATGAACGCTGCAATGGGCAACGCCTCCGTACTCGGTCACACGTATAGCTTGATGACGACTTCCGTTCCCTCGATCCAGCGGGGCAGCGGAAGTAGTAGAACCACCGGAAACTCCAACAGCACGACGGCGTGGTGTGGTGAAGAAACTAATCGGCCATGGCTTCACCAAGCGAATGGCCGGAAGGTGGAGCAGCGGAGGAGGGAGAGAGAGGCTCAAGTGTGTGAGGAATAGGGAGCTCCACACCTCTATATATAGGAGGAGGAGGCAGCCACCAAGAGAGGGATGTGCAGACCAAAAAGGTGCCTCCATTTTATCCCTCTTAATGTGAGTGGTAACTCCATTTTAACTCACTTGAAACTTTCTCTTAATTTTGGTAGAAACTCCCACTCATAAATCCCAAGAGTTTTTCTCTCATAAATGAATAAAACATTTTTAATTCTTTATTTGAGATTTAATATTTGTTGATTCTTTTAATCAACAAACATTAACACTTACCCCCTTGAACTATTTCAATATTACCCGAAACAATTTCGGTGTTGTCCAAACTTTTCTCCGATATTCCGTATCTACCCAAAAGCGTCGGCAAACCTTAAGTGTGTCACCATATGGTTCGTGAATAATGCAGACATGATCGGACACCTCTCCGATCAATAGTCAACAGCGGGACCTAGAGATCCATAATGACTCATGCACATTCAACGATGAATCGTGTGATGGCGTGAACCAAAAACGCCGTAACCAATTCCTTTTGTCTCGCGATATTTTACTTGTTCGAGATCCGATCATTGATATCAACTATACCTAGTTCGATCTCGTTACCGGCAAGTACTCTTTATTCGTTCCGTGATATGACATCCTTGTGACCTAGTCACGTGCTTGCAAGCGGTGTCGATGTGATATCACCGAGAGGGCCCAGAGTATATCTCTCTGTCATTTGGATGGACAAATCCCACTCTTGATCCATGAGTCTCAACTAATACTTTCAGAGTACCCAACGCCACCTTTATAGTCACCCTTTCACGGTGTGACGTTTGATGTCATCAAAGCACTTATCCGGTGTTAGTGATTGACATGATTTCATGGTCTAAGGATTAGAGTTACTTCGTATGTGATTGATACAACAATGTAAACTTAATGACTTGATCGTATTGCTATATCTATTTTGGGTGTATGTTCATCACATCATTCTCCTAATGACGTGATCTCGTTATTAACAACATCCAATGTTCATGATCAGGAAACCTTGATCATCGGTTAATCAACGAGCTAGTTAAACGAGAGGCGTTACTAGGAACTCTTACTTGTTTATTAGTCACACATGTATTAACGTTTCCGATTAATACAATTATAGCATGAGAAATAAACATTTATCATAAACATGGAATAAGATAATAACCACCTTATTGTTGCGTCTCGGGCATATTCCTTTCACCTTGTGCACATAAAACATTTTGGTGGACTGTTTTAGCCCAACAAAACATTTTATATTTGTGAACATGGTAAATATTCTTAAGACCGAAAGTCACTTTGGCTTTCGAATCCAATGCTCTCTATCTTTACAAAAAAAAAAAATTAGAAGTTTTAAAAAATCTGAAACAAGTAGATGTAGTTAATGATGCATACTACAAGTACGAAAATCACAATATGAATTTTTTATACTATGGGCTAAAAAATGACAAAATCTTAGATATTTTAGAGATTTGAAAGTGTTTATACTTAAATCCATAAATTTTGTCATTTTTTGACAAAATATTGTATGTTTCTTTTTTCAGATTTCTAAAAGTTTGCAAATGTGATTTTGATTTTTTTAATGTATAGAGCACGGGAACTCGGGAGTCAGAAATTTCCAATTGTTTCCAGAGCCCAGGTTAATCTTGAAATTATTTCTTGTGGTTGAGTAGAGAGGCCCATGCGTTAATCCTAGATGGAACACGGTCGTCGCGTTACATGGTTGTTAAAGTATACACGTATATTTTTGTTATGATAGTATAGGATAGGGGCCGGATCTGTTTCCTGTATGTATACTCGCCTATAAGGCTCAGTAACACATCTCAACATATTACGCCAATCTCATCCTTTTACAATGGCAAACATGACGAATGAGACCGCTGCAACTCCATCACTCGGTCTACCAACGTTCAAGATCTTGGAGCCATGGAGGCATCGATCTGCTGTCCTGCCTGTCCACCTTCCACTACATGCAACAGAAACCGACCGAGACAAAACGGTGGAAGGTTAGGTGCGTGACCGCAATGGAGGGAGCAACCTAGCTAGCTAGCAACGGCAATAATGCAGCAGCATATACACATGCGCGGACTTGGCACAGGCAATAATGCTGGTGAGTCGTCGTGTGCAGATCTCCACGGTAGGGTCGCCACATGACATGATCTCTATGCTAGAGCCTAAGATTAGTAGATTTGCACTTAAATGGCACTAGCTAGAATCCAGCCGGCCAGTGGGTTGGTGGTGATGTGTGTCCTCCTTCCCGTTGCGTTCTTCGTCTACTCTTCTCGTCCGTTGGCTAGCTATCTCAACAACAACAAGACCGGAGGGGGATTCTACCCCGGTTTTGTCATTAAGGTAGAATTGAGAACTCAAACCCGGGACTTGACCCTTATGCGCGTATGCACGTCGATCACTAGTCTAAGGAAGAGTTCTTAAGGCTAGCTATCTCAAATTTTGTTACTTCTGGCGGGCGACACATGTGTGGACCGACGATGCGGCTCCTGTTTTGCGTGTTCCACATTGTGGTATAATTCACCAGCAGCCAGCAGGGTACCATTTTGGACATGCACATGCAAGGTTCCTGTTCCTGTACACAAGTAATTAAGGAGAGATGGGTGCCATACTGCCATGTCACTGAACACTTGTCGAGAACTAGTTTCATCCGGTGCTTAGAAGTTCATGAAGGTGCTTGAATCATGGAGCCTTCTTTGCTGGCACTCACTCAAGCTTCTGCATTAATGTTCAATGCACATGGTTCCAAATTAGAGAGATCATTTGATTTGCTTAAAACATCGTCTAGAACCGACCTACTCGCTTAGTTTTATCTAATGCGGCAAATTATGATTGATGCGCTAACGAAGAGCGCGAGCTCATTGCTCCAAGCTAGGCTGTGAAAAGTTTATCTTGGAAAGACTTTAAATTCTCTTCTTCATCTTCCTTCTCTGGATTTTGGAAAGACCTTACAGTTTTCTGGATGTTTTGGTGTGGATCTTGGAAAGACCTTTGGATCATTGCGGGTGCCAAGTGTTTGATGAATTTCATTCTGGGAGAGTAGTCTCCCTGGGTTTTATTTTTTGCTTAGCCCTCATGTTTTCATGAGTTGGCACTCTCTTTTGGAGTTTTGCCTTGTACCGCTACCCTATTTGTTTCTCTCTTAATGTTTCTCTCTTAATTAATGAAATGTCAAATCTTTTGCCACATTTCAAAAAAAATCTTCCTATTATACGTCCTGCATTCGGAATGAATAACTGAGAAGGAGAGGCGAAAGGATAGATGGAATACGTTGGTTGCGTCTTGAATTGTGATCCAAATTCTTATACTCCCTCCGTTCGAAAAACGATGTCACAAAAATGAACTATAGATAGACCATTTTTTGTGACATCCTTTTCCGAACGGAGGGAGTAATTGCTAATTTCTATCGAAACAGAACAGAGTCTCGTCGCCGCCACAGCGGAGCGGAGACTGAACGTTTTGGTAGTTGTATGATTGATTGTTAATTGATGGTGTGACCAATTTTATCCACAAGGTAACACGCAACGTACTGCAGATGATGCTCCGAAAAGACACAACCATGCGCTTGCACACGTCGTAGTTACATTGACACTGCCACTTGTCAGCTGACAAGTCGCAATTTTCCTCACCCTTCACAATCTTGTTGGTCCACTATGGTGCGTTTTTTCACGTATATATCGTGCTAAACATGAAAATGCCGATCGAATCTGGCCGTGTGGGACTTAAATTATATCCATTCTAAATTTTGCCGTCACGAATAGTAATTTGAACTGTACTACTTTTCGAAGGTCCAAGTCTTGCGCGGACCATATTCGACGATCGTGGGAAGGTACCCATGAATCTGTCTTCTTCTCACCAGGATCTCCAGCCAACCTTCCTTCACAGTGAGCTGAGGATGACTAGTGCCTGCATTCCTGCTTATCTGGTCCAACCTATAAGTACTACAGTATATACGAGGAGCTAGTAACTTCTACCTCATGAAGACGTAAACACGTGCCGACATTTACATCTCACGTTCACATTTATTCGAGCATAAGAAAACTTCGTCGTGCCAGTGAAAGCCGTAGGTTAGCTTGCCCCAAAGTTATGCCTTCTTTAGGGCATTTTCCACCATCGCTTTCGATAAGTCCATAAAGATTTTGAATAAAAAATATAGCATTTAGAATGCGAGCGAATTTTGAAGGCGTGTGTCGAATTGGCACGAATTAAATGTGCTTAAGGAAAATGAAATAAAGCTTTAGCGCCAATATTTTTGCTAGGTAGCTTCACTGAAGATGCATGCGTGGATGGCCAATCGGCACATGTAACGATCGGTCAATCAATCGACCGAGACCAGCGACCTAGTTGGGTTAGCTCCACAAGGCGGGTCCCTGACTTAGTCATCCCGACGGAAGGACAGACGTCTGATCTTACTATTTACAGTTTATTACTTGCCTATATTCAAAGAAGGCAGTCACCACCATTGGTTTTCTTCCATTATTGCACATTTGAATTAGAATATATTATACGTTCCCATCGAATCTTGTACTGGCATTTTTTCCAACGATAGATTTGGATACTGTAACGTGACAGGCTTTAGTGCAAAGTCGTCGACAAATTAAGGTGAAAATGATTGATGTCGAGTCGATGATATGATCAATTGAAAATGCCTCCCTCCAAAAAAAAACTTGCTTCGATGCCGGGATGGCTACAAGAAAACCAAGAGCATAAACGAGCTCAAAATACCACGAGCACCCACACGTCGGCCATGACGACCATTCCAGAGTAAGTACGGAGCATGTGGAGACTTATGCCACACAACTCGCTTCCACCACTAGTGCGCCGTTGCAAAGGACACATAGATCTAACATGAAGAAAAATTACCTACATCCGATCATTAATGCGAGGTTTTCTCACCCTTTGGCACCATATCAAGAGGCCAGAGAGGAACCTATTGGAATTATATAGGAGAAAACGGTGGCTCCTACCAACGCTTAGGTTTTCTCTACATTAGGTCTCCCTCTGCACGCGTCATGTGTTATGTATCCTAGACTAAAATAACTAGATGATACCCCACGCGTTGCTGCGGGAAATTCAGATATATTTGTCAGGAAAATATGGTAGCATTGTTGCGATAACATTTTCCATATATCCTCTTGGCCTATGAGATTTTCCATATATCCTCTTGGCCTATGAGTATATCCAAAAATTGTATCTACTTCTCATGTTTCTTGCTAAGAAATTTAATTTTTCCACAGAAATAAGGTATGAGCTACCTATGAGTATATCCAAAAAAAATATCTACTTCTCATGTTTCTTGCTAAGAAATTTAATGTTTCCACAGAAATAAGATATGAGCTATTATATATGGCATCAAAATAATAAGCATAGCGGATCTGTAATGGCTAAGACGTTGCATCCTTTCATATGACAATGTCAGCATAATCTAAAATAATGTGTTAGCATCTATACGGTTAATTTTTTGTAAAGTATAAGAATTAAAGCAAACACCTGGGACTAAATTTTCCATCAGCTTTCAGCTATGCCCTACCGGGGTAAACTGAGCACTTATACTATTTATTTTCTAGGTTCAAATTTGGAAATGACTTCGCCGTGTCATGCTATTTTATCAAGAAATTCTGGATGGGATAATTCAAAAGGCACAAAGATGTCGGCATCAACATACTGGTCATGTAAGAAATATACAAAGAAATAATTGAAGAAATAAATTGATTGAAAAATGATAATAAGTAGCGTGTATGCATAAAAAAATTGCTAAACAAACACACAACCGGTATGGTACTGGTACCCATGGCAGGAAGTCATTTTCGTATCTATATATATTGCCGTTTTCCACAAATTTGCCATGAACTGTCAAAAGCACAGGAGTTCTGACATGCAAAGCAGAGTGAAAAATACCATCAACCGACACAAGTTTGGTGGTTGCAGGTTAGTCAATTGTTGGCACATGAGTATAGTTTGGACACAGTCTGCTGCAAATACACCTTCTTTCACATGACTTTATAGGAAACCCACCTAAGGTAACTCTTGGGAAATCTGACGATCGTTGTCAGAAAACATATTGCACTGATAAGCGATAATGCATAATCTGCCAGGAAGCTGCACTAATACCTGATATGTGATACATCTGATATCTTAGATTCTTAGTACATGCAAAATCACAGAATCCAATTATAACAGGAGAGTGTGTCCAAAATCAATGAGGGAGAACATCTCCAATGAATAGAAAAGGCTCCAGAGAAAATGAACGCGTTGTGTGTGATACAGCTGATACCTCTGTCGGCCACTCTTCCAAAAAAAGATAGAGGGAGAAGAACTCCAGATAATGAATGGAATTGTTGGAGAAAATGTACGGTATTGGAAAATCTTTGCAATCGATAGAGACACATACTCTTGATAACAAATCTTGTGAAATAATCACCTGCAATAATAGATCAAGATGATGGCACAACAACAGAAACATGAGAGCAGGCAGGGAGATGCTCAGCTATCCATCATATGCAATAACATCAGTGTGGCTGCAATAGAATTTTCAGAGCAGATATAGGGCCAGACGAAAACCTTTAACGCATGAAAGAACCGTCGGTATCTCACTTTTCACCTTGATCCATCGACGGGCACCACAAACAGAGGAGACCCATAGCCGATGAAGAGCCCCAAAGCTAGGATAATCCCAAATAGGAACTCGAGCAACATCAACGAAATGGAATTGACTGCTGCAGCAAGTTGCGGCGCTACGGGGGTAGGAGATTGAACAGAACTGGCCGGAAGTGGAACTGGGAGGAGAAGGGATTATAAACCTCCATAAAGAAGCCGAGAGGTCCAAATTTCAGTTACAGAATTAATGGGGAATGTGAGGAGACTGGTGTGTCGAAGAACCAAAGGATCAATACGTATACATGGAGGTGCCCATCATAGCACGCCATTACGCTAATAAATAAAACGTTGATTTGTTGTGAAAAAACAATGATAAATACGTGGGATCTTGCATGTGCAGCAACGGATTAGCTGATTGGGCAGAACGAACTTAGGACTGCTGATGTGGCAATTTGCTGAGTTGGATAGGCTGCATGTCAAGAGAAATAGTTAGTGGGGATGACCTATTTAGTTATATAGGATTCTGTCATTTATTAGCAATGGGATGTGAAGGCCCAAGTAGATGTCCGCAATGTGTACCACATGTTTTCTTAAAGATGTACGCCCGTCGATCGAGTAAGGAAACTATACGTCAACACATACAGACATAGAAATACAATGAGGATACGTGCAACCGCCGCTTTCCACTCACACTGAGCACAAAACAAGAAAAGCAAATAGATCCTTGGAGGCGTCCTTCTCCTTGCCGCATCCACCAAACGCCCAAAGCCTCCATCCTCGCCTAATAAGAGAGCATCGGTAGCCGAACCATACCCTGGAGAGAAAAAAACTTGCCTAGAGGTATTAGCGAGCCGAGATAACCACCAGCCACGAAAAGCTTGATCTAAACCGAGAAGGCACATCGGTCGGAGGCATACACTCTCAAAACAGGCATTTATCCCACTTTATAAATAAAGCCAAACAATCGAACTGATACAACGTGATGAGGGAACCCTCTTACAAATCAGATCAATGATAAAAAAATATAGCAGAACCAAACTTGCCACCGATGGCACATGAAAAAACAAAAGAAACCGGAGCTCCACAACAATGCCCCCAAGAGGATAAGACGCCTCACGCCACCTTTGTCGAGACCGACAGTCAATGGTTTTCACCCAGAACCTTGACGCGGAGAAGGTAACCACAACGGCGCCCACGCCCGGTATTTTGGACAGCCCGTCGTCACCGAGTCAAGCTTCCAGGACGCGATCTAGGAACTGTCTTTGTCGAAATGCTGCCAACACCATGATCCGTAGACATACACACGATCAGGCTTGCTTCTTCAACGTTGGATCCAGGGAAGAAGCCACCACGCCATTCATCAGGCGGCCGGATCCACCTTTCTCTTCCTCGGCCCCTTAGCAGCCAATACCGTCACCCTTCTTTAGCCCAGTGCCGACACTATGTCATGTCGCGCTGCCAAAAACGTAACCACTCCAAAATCCTGGCCTCCTTTAATTACCTCGGAAAAGGCTAAACTAATTACTACCAGGAAAGTCTTGAGTTGCTTGTGTACCCCTTTAATTATCTGAAAAAAGGAGTACCATAAATATGGGAATAGTATAGAGCACAATACTGATCAACACAAACCCGTCTCCATAAGAAAATAGCATGCTCTTTCAACTATTGAGCTTGTTCTCGAAACGATCCTCCACCCTCTTCTACTCTTTATTCAAAAGATTACAGAAGTTGATGAGAATACCAAAATAGTGAAGTCCAATATTTTAAGGTCGGACAATTGCCCAAAAGTAGACGCATTGATCTTCATATTAGCTGCATTTGCAAATCATATATTTTAGAATGATAGTATCACCAACATAATGTAGAATGGGTACTTCTTCATCTACCAAATGAGGAATGCGACTAAACCTGCCCATCCTCAATTAGATCATGCTATGAGAATTACCGGGATATCCGCAATAATATTACTATAGTATATGAGATACATGATCTTGCCTCAAAATAATAATGATAGTTATCACAATTGATTTAATCACAACCTTTGCCCGCGACACATTGGACCATCCAGAACCGTATCTTCGGCCTTCAGAAAAATGGCAAGTCAATTAGTGTGCAGGATATAATTAGTTAAGGTGGGATAGATTTTGCATCAATAAGTGAAGCAGAGGATTCCTATCCAAATATGGATATGTTGAATCCCGCAAAAAAATAGCACCTACTCCCACATGCGTACGTGTACGAATGAATTCTCTTTTGATTAAGGGAAATAATTGCACTTGTTAACTCTAGTTGACTTCAGAGTGCTCCTACTTACTGTAGAAAGGAAGAAAAACGCAGTTGACTAATTGGCCGACCAAGCGTGGCATGCGGATCAGGCTTAGCTGTGGCAACGTCGCGGCAAAATCTGACGCAATTTTTTTACTATATTATCTTCTCTTCGCGGGTCCTTTTCACTACATATATGGAATGTCAACTAATGAACATGTTGCTCCGCAGAAACAAAAGAAAAAAAATACTTCCTCCGATCCATATTAGTGGATATAGCTCATATGTATCTAGTTAAGTATTTAGACTAGATACATGTGTATCTAGACAAAGTTGTGCCCACTAACATGGATCGGAGGTAGTAGAAAATTATGAACATGGTGACCATGCTTTGAGCTGCAGACAGATCAATTTGGCATTCCAGCCCTCGAATAGCCAGCACCCCGTCCATCCGAAAGTGTCTGTTCGCGAGAAACACCCCCTGACCTCCACAGTCTACCTACCGCTGACTAGTGACTACAAACCAGTGACAACATGGCACAAATTAGCGGCAAACGACAGCGAAAATAGCTCGGTGGACATGGGTGTGCACATGCACATGAATTTCAAATCATTTTAAAAATTGTATTTCAAAGTTTTAGAAATTTTTGAAATAAATCACACACTTAATTTTTTTCGTGTGGGACATTACAAGTCACTTGAAGTATCTATGCAATTCGCCTCGCGGACATTGCAACTAGTAGATGGTACAAAAGTTTTTTATATCACGACCGGATCCGTCGTTCGACTTATGACCTATCGACAACCTTTTACACAACTGCACGAGAAGCCTCTCGATTTTTTGACACAAGCGCCACCCTCATCATGGAATACAGATGTATGTGTCAATCTCTAGGCGAGGAGCTCTCAACAGTCAATCCTCACAACTCACAAGAGTTTTGTCATTGCACCGGCTGCTCCTAGTCCTAGCGTAGCCTAGCGGGTTGTTGGCGATCGGATTCGTTGGCTATTGCCCTTCCAGCGTGCTCCATAAGAATCGTAACAATTTGTTAAGGAAATGGAAATTTGGAGTGTGGAGTTGTGTAGAGATTGGCCAGTCCATTTGACGTGAATCGATGATGTGAACTTGTTCCAACGATGTTTCGGTGAGATGAAAACAATCTAGACAGTACATATGTATGATCCGACGATCAAGAATAAAACAACAAAGAAAAAAGAAGAAAAAAAACTCGTGTACTGGGCCGCCCATGCGTTATGGCGCTCGATCGTGCTCGCTGTAAGCGCTGTGTAGGCCCTAAAATAATCCACTTAAGCCCTGAAAGAAAGCTGTATAGGGCGATCCCAGAAACATCCTGCTTTCCCCTAAAAAAACATCCTACGGCGTTGTCAATCAATTAGACCCACGATTCAGCCAGCGTCGTAAGCGGTCGAGGGAGCTCTCAAGGATAAACAGACGAGGGGAGTTCGATCCTTCGAACTTGCCTCTGTTGGAAATTTGGAATCTTTCGATCCCCTGCGGAGCAGCTGCGATGGAGGAGCAATTCATCCTCCGGGTGCCCCCATCCGTCGCCGAGCAGATCGAGCGTCTTATGAACGAATCCGTCGCCGGCTCATCCTCCAACCCCGACGACGCCTCCCTCGACCTCTCCTTTGCAGGTGACCCCGCCCCTCTACCTCCTCTGCGCTCCGCGAATTCAGCGTTCTGTTTCCGCGAGAAATTGTTTTAGGGCTGCGGATTTGAGGGGCCATAGAGATGGGCATTTCTTGGAGAATTCGCTGCAACAGCGGCCGCTATTTGTTGGAGAATTCGCTGGCGGGCTATAGCATGCCTATCCGCTGTTTGACGAAATGCACAAGCCAGGCACAGTGAAGGTTACTGAGGGGCGTTCGGGGATGGCTGCCCTAGGGATGTCTGAGTGCCATATTTTTTGTTCAGTGCTCACAGTACCTTGGAGCCAACGGTTCAGTGCATGCTGGCTGTCCGGGCGGCGATTACACGCTTCATTGATGAAACATGGACAAAGTGCAACCATGTTGAAGGTTGTACTTATCGATGCCCTAGATTTGAAGTAAGAGGTTACAACATGTAGATAGCAGATTCCTCAGCTGCAACTGTGTCACAGATTAATAGATACTCGAGATATCCATGTAGCTTAGAACTTCACGCCTTCATTGTAGCTTAACAGTTGCTGAATTCATGGGTTTTTACCTGCGGACGATATGAGATCAATGGCTTAGGATTACTGTTCGATGCAAGATATGGGCAGACAACACTAACTTGATTGAAACCCACTTAATTGTTGTCTGTGCCACCCGAAACATGGGTAAAGTGCAATCATGATTAAGGTTGTACTCATTGATGCCCTAGATTTGCAGTAAGAGGTTAGAATATGTAGATAGCAGATTGCTCAGCAGCAACTGAGTCATTAACACGGTACATTTCAGTTTGCCTGCTCACACAGGTTGATAGATATTTGAAGTAGCCCTGTAACATAAAAACTCTTGAGAACTGGGTGCTAACCCAGTGGCAAAGGCTGCGAGTGCGCGCCTAGCCGGCCCGGGTTCGAGCCCCAGCTGCGCCTAAATGGCTGCGCCGAGGCATACTCGAATAAACCGGGCATCTCACCTACCTAACAACGTAAAGTCAAGGGAGGGATCATTCCCCCGTTGACCACGTTTTTTAACATAAAAACTCCCTCGTTGTAGCTTAACAGTTGCTGAATTATGGGTTTTTGACCTGCGGACAAGATGAGATCAACGGCTTAGGATTACTGTTTGATGCAAGATATGGGCAGACAGCCAAAACGCCTAGACAAGGCTAACTTGATTTGAAATCCCACTTGATTGTTTTCTGTGTTCATATTCCCCTTTTCACAAGTTCCCGAGGTTGCATGTATTGGCTCAGATATGCTTAACCTGCCTTATCTGTACAAAATCATGAAACCAGTCAGTATTGGTAGAGAAAGATACTTGAGTTCATTGAATGTAAGAGTCCGAAGAGATTTGGCATTTTCATGGACCATGGTGGCATGTCAGGCTCTTACTATACAACTTCTGCAATCATACCCTTCAGATGCTGATAAATTAATTCATGCCAAATTTTCGATGAAGCATTCTCTATGTGCATATTCAGTTTATTCACTTCCTTCTAGTATAGTACTGTGCAATGGTCTCTCTTGACTTTTTAAAATACGACCTATTACAACACTCTATAACTATTATCAGGAACTCGACTTTGTTTATCCTTATTGCCTTCTAGATTGATGGTATTTTTCCTTCTACAGAGGATGGAAGAAGTGGCACATTTATGATTGGCAACCAGAGCTTTCCTGCATCTCTGTTGGATCTCCCAACCGTTGTGGAGTCATACAAGACATATGATGATTCATTTTTAGTTAAAACAGCTGATATTGGTCAGGTAAAGGTGTAGATTTTTGTGTATAACAACTAGTTAATTTTTAGGCCTTATAATCAATTTAAAATGAAACAGATGGTAATGGTAAGAGAAGAAGATGATCCTGCTCCAGAAGAAGTTGAATACAAGCATGGACTTACTCCTCCAATGAGGGATGCACGCAGGCGACGCTATCGCAGAGAACCTGACCTCAGTGTATATGAACTGGCTGCCCTTAAGCTGTATTTGTTTCCCGTGTTGATGAAAATACATCGTTAATCAGAACGCTAATTATTGCATGCACTCCTTTTGCAGGCAGAGCTTGTTCACCGAGTTGAGAAGGATCTTATAAAACTTATGCAAGGAACTCCTGTCAGTATCCTTTTGATCTGTGTGATTCGTGAAATACTTTGCCCTACTGCAATGAAATACAATGACAAGTAGTTTGTTTTGTTTTCTACTGTTTGGCTGGTAATTTTGCACTTCTATTGGCTCATCAACTTCCTAATGAAAAAACTGCTCCCCCGTACTTAAGGATCCAATATTGCTATATGCAGTTTCCTAAGGATAATGTTGTGAATCTCGTAAGAATGCTATTATAGAGATTGCATGGAGGTTTCCAAACCTAACCTTCAAAACTTGGCATGTCTTTTAGTTGAAAGGTCGACACTGAGGTCATATGTTTGTAGGAATCTGCTACTTGGCTATCACTGCATTGCATTCATTTGTCAAACCTTCACAAAAAGGATATCCCGTCATCCTCATGTCACTCCATCTAAGTACGAAGTTCTTTAACTTGTTTGTAGACCAGAATGCTAGTGTAGTTGGAGCTGGTGAAGGTGGTGACCGCAAGAAAGCTGCACCAGCTCCTGCACCCAAGCCTGAAGTTCAAGAGCCTGCTGCAAATGGCGCAGAAGCAGAAGCTGAGGCTGAGAGGAGCGACTCTGATGAATCAGATAACTGAAGGGGAGCAGGATGCACATTGCTGCTTCAGTTGACTGAGCAAACGTAGTGGATTTAGCGATTCAGATCAACCAATGTGTATCTCTGCCAACCAAGAGCTCATGCTTGTTACCTTAGGGCCTGTCGATTATCATCTCAATAATAAGGGAGTGAGACTTAGCATAATAGCATTACGGTGGAAGAGTATCTGTATACTGACTTAAGGTGGCGGTTCAGTATTTGTGGCCCCAGTCCCCAGATGTTGATAGCCACATTTGCGTCAATGCTGCAGATATCGTGAGGAGGTCCAGATCCTGATTATCTGGCCACGAGGTGAAGACGTTCTGGTTTGGCTGGTGTGCGTTGTACTCTCCCGCTCCCATAGCTATAACGCACATGCGGGCTACGTTCTACTTATATTGGCAGTGCTGATTTATGCACCAAATTGCGCGCCTAACTAAACGTGGTTTCCTTCGTCATTTCAGGTTGTGTGGTTTTGGGGAAGGATTTGTCCATCTACTCCCTCCGTTCCAAATTAATTGACTTGGTTTTGTGCAAATATTGATGTATCTATACTTGTATGGTGTCTAGATACATCTATGTGTAACCAAATGTGTGTCAATTAAATCTGAACGGAGGGAGTATGACTATTCATTCATTTAATTGCGGAATTAATTTCTCAATTAAAATAAGACAGAGAGCACTTGTCTCGTCTAGATTGAGTGTAAAAATTGTTTGCTTCCGGGTATTTCGTTCAAGGTGAACCAAATGGCCGTGTGCACGCAATAAATACATCCATTTTTTTATTATTCCAAGCAGACTTACAGTCCAGCAGTCGATGTTACATTGTCTGTCCAAAACCAGGTACTCCTCTTGTATCGTCCCTACATATCCAAATACTCATGTCAAAGCTTATATTTTTGCACCTCCTGGGAAAATGAAGATGAATTGCCATTCCCATTCGCCCTTTTCATCCACCAATCTTTCTAGCGCAGTGGAGAGTTCAAATCTAGCGTAATTAACAACAGAAAATCCTAACCACGAAATCGTACTTAGTGAACAACAGAACAGGGCAGTTCACATATCCTTGCAATTCGGTGTATCAGAAGTCTAACTTTGACATAGCAGGAAACAGAATAACCTCCATCAATGCAAAACCCCAAATCGTACAACCAAACTGACTCTGGGGTATATGCATGAAATACTGAGTTGGGATATCCAGATTCCAGATTAACAGTGCTACATCATCTTACATATCATAATGATGTTCATTCGCAAAAATGGAAACCATGTATAAGCCAGCAGCTTTCTGAAACGGAGAGACGACCGACGGCGGGCAAAAAGCTGGCAACTCCATCGAACAAGAGTCAGTTGAGTTAAAATCATGCAGCACCTCTTCCAGTTTTACTATCCAGCTCTCCTGCTTTCTGCAACCAAGGACAACATTGTGATCCAAGATTAAAAAAAATGTATACATCTTTACTAGAAGGGTAGGGAACTAGAGATATGCTGACGTTAAAAATGTCTCTGCCTTTATGCTCCTTCAAAACTAGAAGGATAGCAATGGTTGTGGGCAGTGACATGCATATCTACTTCTACTCCATGTTCATGACATGCACTTGTAAGTCTTGTATGCATATCTATCAAGAGAACAATTCTTGAGAGCAAAAAGAAATCTAGGTGTAAGATTTACAATGCCAAGTAAAGAAATGATTACGATTGCCAAATACTACAAAGAATTTTAACAGCAGTCCTAAATGCAGATTTACATGAACACCATCTGAATTATACGACTATAAAATTGAATTTGGGCCAGACATCCTTTCCATCAGTACACACCCAGAATCTGATTTTAAAGCCTTAAAAATGTCAAATCAACTAGAGTAGTGATCACGACTACTCAAACACAAGCTGATGGCAAGATTCAATTTTCTAGAGTAGTGATCACGACTACTCAAACACACCCAGAATCTGATTTTAAAGCCTTTAAAATGTCAAATCAACTAGAGTAGTGATCACGACTACTCAAACACACCCAGAATCTGATTTTAAAGCCTTAAAAATGTCAAATCAACTAGAGTAGTGATCACGACTACTCAAACACAAGTAAAGAAATGATTACGATTGCCGAATACTACAAAGCATTTTAACAGCAGTCCTAAATGCAGATTTACATGAACACCATCTGAATTATACGACTATAAAATTGAATTTGGGCCAGACATCCTTTCCATCAGTACACACCCAGAATCTGATTTTAAAGCCTTAAAAATGTCAAATCAACTAGAGTAGTGATCACGACTACTCAAACACAAGCTGATGGCAAGATAGGCATCCACAGGTTCTAAGTTGAAAATATAGCAGTCTATATTCAATCATATTAGTATTTTGAAGTGAAACATTATACATATATATTCATTCACCATATGCAACCATTGTAAGTTGTATCAGGTTTGCGGTTAGCTACAAATGTGGATCAATGAGTTGGCTAGCCTTCTATGGGATGTGAGTGCAAACCCAACTAATCCATGTCAAAGACTTTTTATTATTAAAGTCAGATAACAGCATTATTCTAGTTCACAAGTATATTTGGGAGCAAGCGAGCAACCAGAAAATAATTATTACTCATGTCCATTTCATGAAAAACGTTTAACTGATTGCATAAAGATTATCTATCAATATGTGTGCCATCATTTACACAAGAATAGCTGACGAACATGACAAAATCCATGGTTTTAAAAACCGCTAACCGGAAAAAAGCGGAACTGGCAAGTTGTTCGGTTTTTAAAGCGGAGAAGATCAAACATGCAAAAAAGGGAAAAATAAAATAAAAAGCACCCTGCCCTATACAGGAATCGAACTTCCCACCTCCAATCAATGCACAATAGCACATACCGAGGCCCAATACCACCTCAGCTGCACTAGTTTTGTGATACACCTTTGCATAATATTGTGTATGTATGATTTTTAGCCAAATTTTCTCGAAAATAGCTTAAATATTAATTAAATTTGCCGGGTTTTTGTTGCTCTCGAACCGGCTGACCCGGCAGTCGGACCGGTGAACCAGTGAACTAGTGGCTTGACTGGTTCACTCACTGGTTCGGTTTTTTAAACTATGACAAAATCATATCCAAGACATTCAGGTATTTAAGATCTCACAGTACAGTGAATCAAACAACCAAAAAAACAGACATGCCTTCTTCTCAGAGACTTAGGAGGATGCTCAACCATCATCCTGGGTAATGTTCATCAGAACACAACACAGCATAGTCAGCAGTCAGCACTCCACTTATCACATGCATTTCAAATAATCTGATTGATATGATTTACTGTGTTCCTCTACATAATTGATAACCTCTTTGGAGCAATGTTTGCATGCCAATCTAGCATAATCACTAATGCAGGTCCAATCAAACAGAAAAAACTCCATCCCATGGCTTGGACCTAAAATAAACATGGGTGGTATGCAATATTACAGTGGACGATATTTCTACAGTGTACACCGCCTCCACAGCGGTAGGAGGGCTGTGGAGGACCTGCACCATCCAATGAGCTACATGGGGAACTCACAAAGAACAAATTCTTCCAGTGAAAACAAATATCCCCAATCTTCTAACGCCTTGATCAGAGTGCTCAATTTGTGATCCAAGGGCTAAGGGACATGATTGACTGCAGCCAATCTGGTTCATCCACGAGAAATCTGATAGGTGGAATCCAAGAAAGGCGTTATACCCATGCCACCACGTCTACTTCTACCGATCCCTAAACTCCCAAAATATTCACCTTGTTGTCCCCCAAAATGGTAATTTCTTCACAACAGTGAATTATACTTGAACATGTAACCATACCCCCATGTTATTACATCTTTAACACAGCCTACAAGACACTGGCGGAACTACGTAGGGGCCGACCTGGGCCATGGCCCGCCCAGGATTTCTGCCAAAACATTTATACCTCTGTATTTGTGGCCCAGGCCCAGCCCACTAGCACACCAAGTCACCCAACTAGCAAGCACCAAGCAGATCAGGAGCCTTGGAGCGATTCAGCTTGATAAACTAGCACAAACACACCGTACTGAACAGTGAGAGCCCAATAAAATAATAGCCCAATAAGACAGAATATGTTTGGCTGCTTCGTCGATTTTTCTTTATAAACAAATGCGCTTGCTTTTTTCCAGGGACAAATAAAATGTGATATCTAGCTAGCTAGCTTTGCTAGTCAGTTTAAATGGTCATGTATCTTTGCTAGTCTAGGATGTGAATTTTCATTTCTTTTCACAAATTATTAGTTACCGGTTTAACATCATGTTTTTTACTCAGTTTTTCTCCAAATTCATAGTTATTCAACAAAAAAAATCTGCTACTTTTAGTCTGGCCCGCCCAGATATTTCTTTGAAGCTCCGCCACTGCTACAAGACTATGCTTGAACATGATCGCTAAACAGCATTGCAAAGGGATAGTTCAGTTAGGATAAGATCGTTACCAACCATTGCGAAGTTGTGTTGCAATATAAACGTGATCGGCAGTTTAGAATCATAAGGGCTACAGATGGACACAATAATTACCTGCTTCATGGCGCCGAGGGCGACCAGCCACTCGAGCTTGTCAAGAGTTGGCTCGTCCGCCTTGTCAAAATCCACCTCAACCCTCCCATTCACCTCCTGAAGACATGCCCCTATGTCCTTCATAATGATGACTGCTTTCCTCTGCAAGTCCATTGGCAGCCGTGGCAGCTCATCCTTGAGCCTCATCCTACGCTCTGTGATTGATGGCGGCGACGGGAGCACTTGATGAATGGCGGCCCACCCTGACTCGAAGATGGCAGAGAGCTCGGCCGCGCTCTCGTACACATCATCGCCCTCGTCGTTGTAGGCCATGGCGTTGCGGAAGGTAAGCCTCACATCCCTGGCAAATGAGTGCAGGTTCGTGTAGCGACCGCCCTCAAGGCGGCGGCTGACGGTGCCGAGATCCATGGGGTCGGATATGTCGGAGTAATAGTCACGCAGGCCAAGGCTGAGCGGATCCACCGGCTTGGCGAAAACCCACCCGTCCTCATGTTGCAGCAGCTTTTCCAGAAGCATGCGGACACGCACCAGGGTGCGGTCAAGGTGGGCGCCGTCATGGCACTTAGGTTTCTTGGGGAGGCTTGGCGGCGGCGGCGAAGGCGTGTCATGAAGCCTTTGGGGCGGCGGCGAAGGCGAGTCGCGAAGCCTTCGGGGCGGCATAAGGCCAAGAGCGTCTGGGATCCGATTTTGGGTCAATCTCACACAACAACGAAGCAATCCTTATAAACCTACAAAAATGGTTAGATTTGGTTACTTACCATTACAAGATCCACTCCCTAGAAAAATACCATTAAAAGATCATCGCTTGGCTATATGCACCATATAAAGGTCACAATTCTCTTCAACTTTGTTAACCCCAACACTACAGTTAAGTATGGCAATTTTTCCCCTGTTGTAAACTCCCCCGCGTTGCTCCATGTGCACAACAACTAACAGAAATGGAATGATGCACCCACAGCATATAACATTATAACCCCCTCTCTAGCCTACTCTTGCTGCCAGTTCAACAGCTAAAAAAGGAAAATGATCCAGCAGCAGAAAGCGGCAGGCATTGCAGTAAGATGTAACAGCATATAACCCTGCCGCAAACAAGAAAAGACAGAAATCAATACCCCCTTTTTCTGCTCTCGTTTCTTTCATTTCAGCAGCACATCACCGCAGGGGCATCATTCTTCTACTTCTGCTCACATTCCCTCACTACCTGAATTAGAAAAACTAGGGTTTAGGAAGGGGTTTGCCGCAAGAAACTGGGAGAGGACGGAGAATGGTTAACCTGGATCCGGGAGATTGGAGAAAAGGGAGGGGCGTGGCGGGGAAGAATCGACGGTGGGAGCGCTGGTGCCAGCCTCAGCTCGGGTCGCCGGCGGCGCTAGGCTAATTTCCTCCAGCGGTGGCGCTCGGGAGGTATCTGACTACGGGAACGAGTACAGGAGGGCTCCACCGACGACCGATATAGATCGGTAAGGGCAGGATGGAAATAACGAAATAGTTGGAGCGGCATGACTCGTATACCGGGCCGGGCCGGGCTTCGAGCCGGGCCTAAAAAAGCCTATGGTCAAAATCCCAGTCCCAGGCCCGGCCCGACTAAACCATCGGGCCTATATTTCAGGTTCAGGACCATCCCGTGACGGCAAAATCCTGTTGGGTCTCGGGCCGGACTCTTCCTTAAAACACCAATATGCAAAGCCTAGACTCGTCCCGCCCCGTCCATCGGGCCGAAATCTGAGGCCCAGGCCCGACCCGTGGGGAAGCCCAGTCCCACCCAAGCCGGAATTTTGGGCCGGGCCGGGTTTCCCATGGCCAGGCATAGGCATGAGTAATTGGAAAATGTATCCGGTTTTGGATGCTGTGAGCATCTCCAACGGCACCCTCCAAATAACCCTCTAAAGGTCTAATGGGGTCTGGACGCCAAAATCGCCCACCACCGACACCTCCAAAGGGTTGGGCCGAGTGAAATCGTGTCCGACACCCCAGAAAGGGCCTTACACACAGCGCCGGCGCCGTGTTAACTAGGGATGTGCAGGAGGCCGTTCCGCCCGCGTTAATGGCGAAGCGACGAGACGGCGACATGCCTGTCAGCACGCCTCGCAATAACGCCGCGCCCGTTCCCCTGGCGGGCGCAAAGCGAATGGACGCGTAGCAATAATGCCGCGCCCGTTCCCATGGCGCAGACGGAAGCGACGCCTTGAGCGCGCCGTCCACGTGTTGACGTCGCTGCGTCTTCCAGTGGCGGCGACCTGCACACGCGTCGTCGGCGTCAATGTGTGGCTAGGCGAACCGGTGCTCAACGTTAATGCAGGCCACCCAACCACACTCCTCCGGCCCGCCTTTAAAACGCGGCGCGTCGCGGCCCTTCTCTTCCCACACCACACCATACCACTTCTTCTCCCCTCTCTCAACTCGCCACCAGCAGATCGGCCGCCAAGCATGGCGGGCAGCCGCGAGACGCCAGAGGCGCGCGAGCTCCGGCGTCATCGCGACTTCCTCTTGGCGGAACGCGCTCGCCGCTGCAACGAACGCCGTGACCAGCAACGCCGCGAGAAG
Organism: Poa pratensis; assembly: GCA_947311845.1. Taxonomy (NCBI): domain Eukaryota; kingdom Viridiplantae; phylum Streptophyta; class Magnoliopsida; order Poales; family Poaceae; genus Poa; species Poa pratensis. The sequence goes on along the minus strand of CAMZMU010000055.1, from coordinate 44,631,290 downwards.
ATGGAGGCATGCCGCCGTCGTCGCAACGAGGCGGCCGAGATGGCTAAGGCGTATCAACACGAGTGGTGGCTCGAGGACGCAGCCAACGCGCCTCCGTACGTGGTGTCGCTGGAGACGGCGCGGCTGTGCAGCCGCCACAGCGTGCCGGTGGAGGACGACAACACCCTACCCGAAGGGTGGACGAGGAACGTTGTCAACATGCCAGTGGCGTCGTGGCTCCGCGGCAAGAAGCGCGATGACTTCATCAAGCGGAAGTGGATGGAGATGTCGTACGAGTAGAAACTCGACCCCACGTACTCCATCTGCGCGCCCTACTGGCACGCCGTGGTGGACACGGAGTACGAGGAGTGTCGTGCCGATGTCTTCCTCCCTACCGGCGCGCGGGAGCCAACACCGGAGTTGTCTGCATCGGACGGCGAGGACGACGACCCCAAGCTGCCCGATTTCCCCTTACCAACAACAGGCGCATCTTAGTCAGCAGCGTCGCCGTCACCGGGGAAGGGGGCGCCAGGTGAAGCCGGCGAGGCTTCCCATCAGGCGCGCCGCCGGTAGATCAAATCCCACCATGCGTCGGCCGCGAAACCAGAAGCCTCAGCCACGGCCGAGGCTTCTAAAGGCCATAGCCGACGGCAATAGCGAATGAACCTTCCGGCGCCAGATCATCGAGGCATGCAAGTCTGTTGATGATTCCGGCACTGGTTCGCATCTTCTTCCCCGTCGCTAGGCCGTGGCAGCGGCATCTTCCTCGACGCCGGAGCGTGTAGTGGTTGACTAGACGCTGTAGCGTGTAGCCGGTAACGGCATAGTTTAGGTTTAGTTTGTTAAATCTCGTTTAGATTTCAAATTGTAAGTTTGTTAAATCTCATTTAATAAATTTCATCGTAATTGTTTTCGAACGAATGTAAAAAAAAGTTTGGAGTGCTTCTTTGGGGGGCGCCGCTGTGGGCGGCCTCAAAAACATGGGCGGACATGAAAGTGCATGTGCCCTCATGTGTGGTTTTGATAATTAATGACAATCTCTATGGACTAATATTTGCATTGAGATATCTTTATAGATCTTGTCCATGGGAAAAGATTGGAATTCATATGTTGGACTCTAGAAGAGTATATGATGAACAAGATTCTATCAAAGGGTTTATATGAAGAATGGTCATATAGAGATGAGCTTATTGCAAGCATGGCTTGGAAAAGAAGATTGAGTGAACATTCATGTTTAGCTCCAAGCCATCTTATACATCAAGAGAAGAAGATGAAGTGCAAGTGGATACATAAAGATGGAGCTAAGCGAGGCTCTCCCATAATGGTGTATGGGGAGTATTTGGAGAAGTCTTCATCAAGCATGTGCTAGAAAGTGCAATCAAGAAAGGTGGTCCACTTAAAGAGATAAAGATCGTCATCATCTAGCTCAAGTGGAATGCACAAGGCAAAGGTATGATCTTGATAGGGTTTCTATTTTACCGGTCTCATGGTGTTAGTGGGAGACCGGGTTATAGGATAGACGACGTACTATCAAGAGGGGCTCTCAAGTGAGTAACTTGATCGCATCTTTGTGGAGAGATCAAACCTTTGCATATTTGGCATATCATCTTTCTTGGTTCTTATTTGGCTTTTATCCATGTGAGGATTTAGAGCTTGTGTTCATCTCCATACCAAGCTCTAGTTCATCAAAAACGGATTTCATGAATATCTTGTTGCGTTTTTTATGTTGGAGGTTTACCGGTGCGTCTTTTCTAAGAGAGGTCAAACTCTCTCCTTATGGTCTCCTCCTCGCATGATGGACTATGATGTTTCTATGCACGATATTGTAAGCTCTTCTTTGCAATTCCAACAAACCCAAGATCATTGAAATCGGAGTCCGGATGGAAAACTTGTTGTGTTTTCGTGTTGGAAATATTATCGGTTTATCCGTGAGGAAAGTTTCACACCTTACCATGTGTGTCAACTTAACTCTATTTATGGTTCTTAATATTGGTTTCACCTAATTTGGAGTTCGAACGAAAAAGTTATTGCGGTTTTCTTCTAAGTCTCTGGCTGGCCAGCCTAGGCCGGTCTCAAGGCCGACCGCCTCTGGCACCTGGTCGGCCTCCTTCGGCAGCCCTAGGCCGGGCCAAGGCCGGCCGTCTCTGCCTCCCAGCCGGACTCCTATGACGCAAGGCCGGGCCAAGGCCGGGTCAAGGCCGGCCACTCTGGCTCAGCCAGCCTTCGAAAGATTCCTGGCCGGCCTTGCCGGGCCAAGGCCGGGCTCTCGATTTCTGGAAGAAAATTGCCCCAACAGTTAGATTTATTGGGGACCTATTTAAGGGGTCTTCTTCCCCAATGGTTCCCAAGCTTTGGCACACTCTCTCCTCCTACATTGTTAACCTCCAAAGATTTGAGTTCTCGCAATTCCTCCCATCACTATTAGGAAATAGGCTATCAGTGGCACACCAAAAAAAACAATTATGTGGTGCATGGTGGGTGCGCCACAGAATGCTCGCAACTAAATTGTAATTCTGTTGCGCACGGGCACATGCGCCACGGAAAGACCAAGATTCTATGGCGCACCTATCCCCGTGCGCCACAGAATTATTTCAGTGGCGCACCCCCAGCCGTGCGCCACAGAATTGTTTTTTTTGAATTTAAAAAAAAGGCGGCCAGATCTAGATCTGGATCTAGCGCCGCCAAAATTTCGCCGGAATTTCGTCGGAGCTCGTCGGAGGCCGTGGTGCTCGTGGCCATGGCCGTAGGTGGCTTGGCCGGAGGTGGGTGGAGGAGGGGGTCGCCGGAGGTGGGTGGGTGGAGGATAGGGATCGCCGGAGATGGTGGTGGAGGAGGAGAATGTCGCCGAAGGTGGTGGAGGAGGAGGGGTTGTCGCCAGAGGTGGTGGAGGAGGGGGTCACCGGAGGTGGTGGAGGATGTCGCCGGAGGTGGAGGAGGAGGATGTCGCTGGAGGTGGTGGAGGAGGAGGAGGTCGCCGGAGGTGATGGAGGAGGAGGAGGTCGCCGGGGTGGTGGAGGAAGTCGCCGGAGGTGGAGGTGGAGGAGGAGGAGGAGGAGGAAGGAGAAGTGGAGGAGAGAAGTGGAGAGGAGAAGTGGAGGAGAGAAGTGGAGAGGAGAAGTGGAGGAGAAGAGGAGTAAATGAGAGGAGTGAAGGAGAGAAGGAGAAAAGAGAGGGAGAAGGGGGGCGCCGGCGGGATTCAAAATTCGAATCCCGCCCAACAATTTTGTGGCGCATATGCGAATCCCGCCTAACAATTATGTGGCGCATATGCAGATATGCGCCACAGAATTGTCTTTTTTGAAGAAAAAAATTTGTTTTTGTAGAAAAAAATCTTCTTTTTGAAATAACTTTTTTTCCTTTTAGAATTTCGAGGATCTGAGAAAAGTTCACCGGGCATGTCAGAGAGCAAAAGTTCATCAGCTTCCCTATGAATTGTCTAGTATAATTTCCACTGTTCCTCTTGAGTTGGTTCACACGGATGTGTGGGGACCAGCCGTCAGACCTGCTGGCGGTTTTAGCTACTATGTAAGTTTTTTGGATGATTTTAGTAAATTTACGTGGGTCTATTTGCTCAAACATAAGTCTGATGTTGAACATGTTTTTTATCAATTTCAAAAGCGTGTTGAAAGGTCTCTTGGCACCAAAATTCTTTCTGTTCAATCAGATTGGGGAGGTGAATATCACAAGTTGAATCGCTATTTCAAAGACACAAGAATCACACATCGTCTTTCCTGTCCGCACACACATCAGCAAAATGGTGCTATCGAGCGAAAACATCGTCATTTAGTTGAAACGGCCCTTGCTCTTCTTGCTCAAGCTTCTGTTCCTATCCGTTTTTGGGATGATGCTCTTCTTACCGCATGTTATCTCATTAATCGAATGCCGAGTCGAGTTATTCAGAACCTTACTCCTGTTACCAAACTGTTCAAAACACCAGTTAAATATGACATTCTTTGTGTTTTCGGGTGTGCATGCTGGCCAAATCTCTGTCCTTACAATAATCGCAAACTTTCTTTTCGCTCTATTCGTTGTGTTTTTCTTGATTACAGTCCGGATCACCTTCGGTTTCGGTGTCTCGATCGATCTACCGGTCGAATCTATGTGTCTAGGGACGTTGTGTTTGATGAACTCGTTTATCCCTTCTCCACCGATTCCCCACAGTATTCCCCTCCTACTTAAGATCTTCTTATTCCCGAACCAGTTGCAGATTCATCAACACGTAGTGATATGGCCCGTGCTACTGCTTCTGCTTCTGGTTTTGATGTTTCAGGTCAACGCGGCCACATAGATCACGCCATGCATGGCTTGCATGCACCCCCGGACGTCGATCATGTTCCTCCCGAGGAGGAGGCCCACGATGTGGCCCATGACGCGGATCCGCCTCGCCTCACAGTCCTGGGCCACCACCGACTCCACCACATGGGTCGGCCCACGTCATCGACGATGCATCGCCTATGTCGTCTCCGTCTGCTGGCACTCCATCTCCAGCTCCTCCTGTGCATCAGATGCGCACTCGCCGTCAAAACAATGTCATCAAGCCGGTTCGTTTGTTTGAGGGTATCGTTCGATATGATCCAACCAAACGTGTGTTTGCTGCCGAGCCCGTCTCTCATCGTCATGCCCTTGTCGTTCCTGCTTGGAAAGCTGCTATGGATAATGAATATGTTGCCCTTCTTCACAACAAAACATGGCGGCTGGTGGACTTACCTCCTGGGTAGCACGTTGTAGGTTGCAAGTGGGTCTATAAGCGTGTGTTTGGTTGCTGGCTCAACATGGATGGGGTGGGATCATCCACGGTTTATGGATTGGAATCTTGGATGGTTCAGCTTTTAGCGTTTGTTTGGTTCGTAGGGATTGGGACTCGGTTAGGACGAGCTGTAGTCAGCTTAGATGGTTAACAGTTATAAGCAATTACATAGCAGGGATCACTCCCAGCGCCAGAGCCGGCCACCTACGGCAACGGGGCACCCAGCGAGTTTGATCTCGACAGATCCAGCACTCGCGCGCTCGGTATTTGGCGATCTGGAAGAGCATGACTGGGGAGCATGACCTGGGGACTAGAGACTCATCGCGAACACGATGCGCAGGTCGGGAGAGGCAGAGGAGCTCGAAGGCAAGTAGCACGAGCTCGGCTGGCGCTGCCATGGGTGGAGAAGAATCTGACGATTCGGTCGATTACGAACGCCCCAACACGTGCTCTTCGGTGGAGAGGTAGGGCAGAGAGAAATTCTTCTGCGCGGTTCAGATGAACTCCGGCCGGCCGCGCGCGGCTCCCCTAATATCGGCCGGCAGTGGCGAGCTTGAGGCCGGCGGGTGGGCAAGCTTGAGGCGACGGGGATCAACCATGAGCGGTGGCCAGACTTGGACAGGGTGGTGGCACGGGAACGAGCGGATTAGCGGCGGCAGTGGTCATCCTCAACCTCGGCGGCGACCGCGTCAAAGAAAATAGAGAATAGCAACGAGAAGAAGAAGGATTAGTGATAGGAAACGTGGTTAGGAAAACGTGGACCAACAGGTTCGGCCGATTTTGGGGGATCGATTGAGTCGGCATCTGGAGCGAATATTCTCCTCGTGTGGGTGGTTCCATCCACGCACCTCATAACCAAACGCGTGCATATTGGGGATGGTTCCATTTGATTCACGTTTAGGTCGGCATCCGAACACACGCTAAGTTGAAGCAAAAACCAGATGGAACAGTTGATTGGTACAAAGCGAGAATCATGGCGAAGGGGTTCACACAACGACATGGCATCGACTATACTGACATGTTTTCTCCTGTTGTCAAGCCCACTACGGTGCGTCTGATTTTGTCTATCGCCGTATCTCGTGGTTGGATTCTTCAGCAAGTTGACATTCAGAATGCTTTCCTCCACGGCGATATCCAGGAGGAGGTATACATGTGTCAGCCGCCTGGCTATGTTGATCCCAATCGTCCTCATCATGTGTGTTGGCTTCAGAAGTCTCTATATGGTCTCAAACAGGCACCGAGAGCGTGGTACTCAAAGCTCAGTGTCAAGCTGCAATCCTTGGGCTTTACTCCTTCCAAGGCTGACACTTCGCTCTTTACATTTGTCAGCCCAAAAGTTACTATTTACATGTTGATCTACGTCGATGATATTATCATTATAGGATCTTGTCATCAAGCAATTGAGAAGTTACTTGGACAACTTCATGTTGCCTTTGCTGTCAAGGATCTTGGAGAACTCTCTTATCTTCTCGGAGTTGAAGTAACACGTCAGGAAGGAGGTATTGCACTCACACAGTCCAAGTATGCAACTAATCTTCTTCGGAAGACAAATATGCATCTATGTAAAGGGAGCACGACACCGATGGCAGGGACAGATAAGTTAAGCAGAATGATTGGTACACTACTGACAGAAGCTGAAGCGTTTGTGTACAGGAGCACAGTGGGGGCACTTTAATACTTGTGCTTGACCCGGCCAGATATCTCCTTTGCGGTAAATAAAGTATGTCAATTTCTGTCCGCTCCAACTGATGTACATTGGTCTGCTGTTAAACGAATTTTGCGATATGTGAAAGCAACATTGCATGTTGGGCTCAATATATGTCGATATGCATCAACAGAGTTAAGTGTCTACACTGACGTAGACTGGGCGGGATGCCCTAATGATCGGCGTTCAACCGGTGGGTATGCAGTATTTTATGGACCCAATTTGATCTCGTGGAGCTCTAGAAAACAACCAACGGTGAGCAGGTCCAACACCGAAGCTGAGTACAAAGCTATTGCAAATGGTACAACAGAAGTCGTTTGGTTGAAGTCTGTACTTAGAGAGTTAGGAGTTTTTCAGTCTCAAGCTCCAGTTTTGTGGTGTGATAACCTGGGAGCTACGTTTCTCATGGCAAACCCGGTTTTCCATGCTCGAACAAAACATATAGAAATCGATTTTCACTTCGTACGAGAGAAAGTTTCAGCTGGAGCTTTGAAGGTTCGTTTCATATCAACACAAGATCAGATAGCTGATATATTCACTAATGCTCTTGGGAAAGAGGCGTTTGAATGATTGAAGTATGGACTAAATTTAGTTAGCACTCGTTCGGATCGAGGGGGACTGTTAGATGGCGTCGGTTGACACAAGGAGTGGTGTCCAATCCTGTCACGAGTTGCTAAAAGAGTTGTACGTAGATATTTCCGTGTAAAGCTAACCGACTTGTAATCCTATGTTGTGATATAAATAAAGAGCTACGGCTGGCCCAAGAGGCACACGGCACAATCCAATCTCGTTTAGGTTTTTACACCCTCCAATGAGACAAACTCCCCTAAAAAGGAGGAACTCGGGAATACATCGTCATCTCCACGTGCCTCGGTTATTTCTATACCCGAGCTCTTTACTTATGCACTTTACATTGTGATAGCCTTCATGCTTGAAGTATCCCTTATTGCTATCACCTTGTTGCTTGTCTTGCTTAGCATAAGTTGTGGGTGCACATAGGTGACCTAGTTTATTTAGGTTGTTGGCTTGTTAATTTAAACACCTAGTTTTATTCCGCAATTATCAAGCCTAAACCGGAAAAGTTTTAAATCACCTATTCACCCCCTCTAGGCGACATCCTTGTCCTTTCAGGACATTTATCCGGCACCCCCCAATTGGGGGGTGCCAAACACCAATTTGGAGGCCGTCGGTGGAGATGCTCTGAGAGCATCTCCATCGGCACCCTAGAATTTTATCGATCACCTCCCAAAATTGTGTCAACTTTGGGGCGTCGGACATTTGTCCTGCTAATCCCAGGTGATGTCCACACCGGCACCCCAAACGGCCGACCCTATCGATTTTTCTCAATATGTTTGAAACATGTGAAAAAGATTACATAGTCAAAAAAATTAAACATGGGAAAAACATAGTTATTACAACAATTTTAATTCAAATTAAAATCGATGAGTTTCAGAGAAGAACATGCTCATGTGCTCGATGCGCCCACAAGTGTGCAACTAGATCACTATGAAGTTGATCATGAGTCATCACGAATTTGAAAATGCACGGCGAGGAATTCAGAAAATTCGGCAGGCACGCCCGGGTGTGAGTCGGCAAGGGGGCCATGGTACTGATACTGCTCATTGAACACCAAGTTAGCATCACGCTCACACTCGACTATCATGTGTGCATGATAATACAACCGTTCATGATCTCCCACATCTGTTGTAGGGATCAAGATAGTGAAGGGTACCTGACAATTGCAAATCAGGCCGGGAGCACACCAAATGCTCGCTCCACATTTTTTTGAACACTCTCTTACTTGTCTGCAAAGTTAGAGTTTGCCTCACCAACAGGGTTACGGATGGTCTTGACTAATGTCGACCAACGAGAATAGATGCCACCTGCTAGGTAGTAACCTTGTCGTACTCATGGTCGTTGATCACATACTTACACTCCGGAGTTTGGCCATCAGCAAGTCCCACAAACACCGAAGAGCGTGACAACACGTTGATGTCATGTGTGAACCGACCATGTCGAATAATGCATGCCATAATATGTCACTCGGCATGTTGATGTCATTGTGTGTACCGAAACCAGTTTTCGATAGTTTTCTCATTCATGATTTTAAACAACATAATTTTGATAAAACATTAATACAAATTCAACATAATAATGTTTTAACATCATACATGATACGTCTCAAACGTATCTATAATTTTTGATGTTTCATGCTTGTTTTATATCAAATGTCACATGTTTCTTCTAAAGTTTATATCATTGTATGACATTTATTGGACTAACCTATTAACCTAGTGCCCAGTGCCAGTTTATGTCTGTTTATTGCAGTAAAGGCCAAAAAATGGAAGTGCTCGGAATTGGATGAAAATTTACGTGATTTATTTCCAGCACAAATAAGCCACGGAGCCAGAAGACCAGCTGCAGGTGGGGCCCACAACCGGCACGTGACCTCACGGCGAGGCCAGGTACTACCCCGCGCCGTGGGCCCGCTTGCCCCACCAGAGCACCGCCTTACTCCGCCTCATCGCCTATAAAATCACTCGTGACCTAAAAACGCGAGAAGACCGAAGACTTTTCATAGATTCGACTCCGAGCTCCGCCGCCACCAAATACCCTAATTCGGGGGATAGAAGTCTCTATTCTGGGACCCTGCCGGGACGGGGAAGTGCCCCCGGATCCATCTTCATCGCCATTGCTACTTTCCATGATGAGGAGGGAGTAGTTCTTCATCGAGGTTGAGGGCTCTACCGGTAGCTATGTGGTTTATCTCTCTCTCTCATGGTGTGATCTTTATGTGATCATGAGCATTGTAATCTAGTTGAATTCATAGATGTTTCCCCTTCATTATGTTATGGATATGCTACTCAATTAGTTTTATCATTATAATTTCCGGAGTCATTGTTGAGAACACAAAGCCTTGGTGACAGTGCGGGTGGCGTGTGTGACTCTACCAGGATAATAGATTAGAGTGATATTTACCATGAGTTGTTCTTTGTGTTGGATGTCATTGTGAAATCATGGTGTTTGTTTACTCAGACTTTAAGGTGTGCCTTTATAGCCCTGCGTAGTAGTAATGATGTTCGTTATCCAGCAGAAGAATAGTTCCGAGTAGCACCTAAGTTGCATATTGAAGAGGAAGTATTTATATGTGTTCAGTTATATTATTATTGTTGAGAGTGACCACTAGTGAAAATATGATCCCTATGCCTTGTTTCCAAGCATCGAAACACCGTTTATTTCCAGTTCTGCTGCATGTTCGCTCGCTGCCATTTTTATCACAAACTACATATACCACTTGTTAATATCCATATCGCCAGCATTTTACTATCTCTTCGCCGAACTAGTGCACCTATACATCTGACAAGTGTATTAGGTGTGTTGGGGACACAAGAGACTTCTTGTATCTTAATTGCATAGTTGCTTCAGAGGGATATCTTTGACCTCTACCTCCCTTAGTTCGATAAACCTTGGGTTACTCACTTAAGGGAAATTTGTTGATGTTCTACAAACCTCTGCACTTGGAGTCCCAACACTGTCTACAAGAATAGAAGTTATAGTAGACATCAATACAGTACAATAATCATCCATATTACAATAAATGTTTAAATCCGAAGAACTAAAACAATAATGAATGGTCCGAAATAGAAAGAATGGTTCAAATTACACATCAATACAACAAATGATAAAATAGGAATCTACGTCGTATGTATAGTTGCTTGAGAAGGATATATTAAACGCATAGTTGCTTGAGAGGGATATATTAAACGCATTTTTTCGACGTCGTATGCAAAAGTTATGGCCGTTCTAAAAAAATCTTTTGTTTTTTGCAAAAATGGTCAAAATTTATATTTCGAAATTTCTATACCAACTAGATAGTAAAACCTAACTATATCTCAAAGGATTTTATTTATTGAAGATTTTATCATTTTCTTTTCTTTTTTAGAAAACTGAAAAGGCGATCCACAGGGGTGGGGGGTGGGATCTGAGTTCAAAAATTTCTGTGGCGCATAAAATCCTGTGCGCCACAGAAATTTGGCGCATGGGGTCAGATACGCCACAAAAATGTAGCTTTCTGTGGCGCATGGGGTCACATGCGCCACAGAAAAGGCACAGAAGGTTGAGTTCCAATCATTGGTGGCGGGCCCCACCATATTTCTGTGGCGCATGTGGCCAGATGCGCCACAGAAAGTTACATTTCTGTGGCGCAGGGCAAAAGATGCGCCACAGAAAGCGCCAGAATTCTGTGGCGCACCAGCTGCCGTGCGCCACTGAATATATTCTGTGGCGCATTGCATTAATGGTGCGCAACAGAATGTGGTTCCACCTATAACCGTTTTCCTACTAGTGCATGATTCTTGCATATCTTTGAGGGATTTGAGAGAGGAGATCTAGATCTACAATTCCACCAATCCATTCCTCCTCTAAGTGAGGGGAACCTAGTAGATCTTGATCTTGGAGTTCCATTTGTTGAGTTCTTCTTTGTTCTTCCTCTCTTCTCCCCTCACAAGCATTAGTTGCTTTTGGTGGGATTTGAGAGTGAAGGACTTGAGCACTTCTTGTGTTCTTGCCATTGCTTTTGTGCATCGGTTTGTGCTCTCCACGAGAATTCGTGGAAGTGAAAGTTCGTGAGCTTGTTACTCTTGGGTCTTTGGACCCTAGACGCCTTTTGTGGCGGTTGAGGCCTTTTGTGGCCACTTGGGAGCTCCCAATCCTTTTGTGGGTTGTGCCCCAAGATTGTTGTAAGGGACTCGATTTCCGCCCAAAAGGGAAATCAATAGTGGAAGGTGAACCGAGCTTTTGGGCAAGGTTCATCGGAGAATAGGGTGAGGCCATTTGTGGCGTCTTGAGTTTGAAACTCACACCCCTCTGTTAGATGGCATCGGTTGACACAAGGAGCGGTATCCGATCCTGTCACGATTTGCTAAAAGAGTTGTACGTAGATATTTCCTTGTAAAGCTAACCGACTTGTAATCCTATGTTGTGATATAAATAAAGAGCTACGGCTGGCCCAAGAGGCACATGGCACAATCCAATCTCGTTTAGGTTCTTACATGGTATCAGAGCGAACCGCTCCATAGCGCAACCATGGCTCCGCCGTCGTCTTCAACCTCGATCAACATCACCCAAGCTCTTGCCGCCGCCATCACAATCAAACTCGACCAAGACAACTACCTGTTATGGAGGGTACAGGCTCTCCCCGCCCTCTACAGCCAAGATTTCTATGGCTTCATAGATGGAACTGTGGTGGCTCCTTCGAAGAAAATCCCGGCGATCACTGGAGGGCCCGCGATGATGGACAACCCTGAGTATGCAGCGTGGTTCCGCCAAGATCAGCAGATCCTTAGCAGTCTGCTAGGCTCCCTGACCCCGTCAATCCTTGGACATGTGATGCTTGTCAGGACGTCGGCTCAGGTCTGGGAGATCCTTGACCGGATGTTCTCATCTAGTTCCAAAGCGAATATCGTGCAGCTTTGCTCGGCGCTCGTGAAGCCGAAGAAACGGTACACGACGATGTTCGACTACTACAACGATGTGAAGAAAATAGCCGACACTATGGTGAAGGTCGGCAGTCCGCTCAGCGACTCGGAGATCATCTCCTATATGCTTGCCGGACTTGGTGAGGATTACGTCAACTTCACGACATCCATCTCGGTGTTAGCATCGAAGGGTGATGAATTCACCCTCAGCGACATGTACGGCCACATGGTCACATACGAGGCACGCAACGTTGATCGCGTGTCCAATGGCTCCTCTAAGTTTCAGCACTCTGCCAACAATGCATCGCGAGGTGGTCGCGCTGGTTTCAGATGTGGCGGTGGCGGTCGCGGCCGCTATGATGGAGGTGGTCGCGGCTATGGAGGAGGCCGCAACGGCTACAATGGTGGCTACGGAGGCGGCCATGGTGGCTACAGAGGTGGCCACGGAGGCGGCTACGCAGGTGGCTATGGTGGCCGCAGTGGTGGTGACCGCGGTGGTGTTGGCCGTGGTGATTACGCTGGGCGCGATAATGGCCAAGGAGGAGGACGTGGACGTGGCGTGAAGTCTACGTGCCAGATTTGTGGCATCTATGGCCATGACGCACTTCGATGTTACTCTCGGTTCAACCATGCGATTCAGCCAGAGACATCAAATAGGGTGGCCGCCTACTCCAACTCCAATGAGACTGGCGAACCATCCTGGATCATGGACTCTGGAGCAACAGATCATATGACCAATGATCTTGATCGCCTCCGTACTCAAGACATGTACCAAGGCAGCGATCAGATCCATGTGGCTAACGGTACGCACATCCCTATCTTACATGTTGGTGATTCCTCAATACCTGGTTCAACTCATCCTTTACATCTAAAAGACGTTCTTCATGCTCTACAGCTTAGTAAAATCTTGTTTCTGCTAGTAAACTTACTTTTGACAGTGATTGTTTTGTTGAACTTCACCCTGATTCTTTATTTGTCAAGGATCGCACCACGAGAGCAACTCTGCTTCACGGTAGATCTCGAGACGGCCTTTACCCCGTGCCACATATGCGCCCTCGTCAAGCTTTTCTTACCACCCCATCTAAGGAATTGTGGCACAAACGTCTCGGTCATCCGTCTTCAGTCATCATTCAAGCAATCATCTCCACTAATAAGTTAGTGTCTACCTTGAATAAAGAGTCACTAGAACATGTTTGTGATGCATGTCAGAGAGCAAAAGTTCATCAGCTTCCCTATGAATTGTCTAGTAGAATTTCCACTGTTCCTCTTGAGTTGGTTCACACGGATGTGTGGGGACCAGCCGTCATATCTGCTGGCGGTTTTAGCTACTATGTAAGTTTTTTGGATGATTTTAGTAAATCTACGTGGGTCTATTTGCTCAAACATAAGTCTGATGTAGAACATGTTTTTTATCAATTTCAAAAGCGTGTTGAAAGGTCTCTTGGCATCAAAATTCTTTCTGTTCAATCAGATTGGGGAGGTGAATATCACAAGTTGAATCACTATTTCAAAGACACAGGAATCACACATCGTCTTTCTTGTCCGCACACACATCAGCAAAATGGTGCTATCGAGCGAAAACATCGTCATTTAGTTGAAACGGACCTTGCTCTTCTTGCCAAGCTTCTGTTCCTATCCGTTTGGGATGATGCTCTTCTTACCGCATGTTATCTCATTAATCGAATGCCGAGTCGAGTTATTCAGAACCTTACTCCTGTTACCAAACTATTCAAAACACCAGTTAAATATGACATTCTTCGTGTTTTCGGGTGTGCATGCTGGCCAAATCTATGTCCTTACAATAATCGCAAACTTTCTTTTCGCTCTATTCGTTGTGTTTTTCTTCGTTACAGTCCGGATCACCTTGGGTTTCGGTGTCTCGATCGATCTACCAGTTGAATCTATGTGTCTAGGGACGTTGTGTTTGATGAACTCGTTTATCCCTTCTCCACCGATTCCCCACAGTATTCCCCTCCTACTGAAATCTTCTTCTTCCCGAACCAGTTGTAGATTCATCAACGCGTAGTGATATGGCCTGTGCTTCTGATTCTGCTTCTGGTTTTGATGTTTCAGGTCAGCACGGCCACGTAGATCACGCCATGCATGGTTGCATGCACCCCTGGACGTCGATCATGTTCCTCCCGAGTTGGAGGCCCACGATGTGGCCCATGACGCGAATCCCGCCTCGCCTCACAGTCCTGGGCCGTCACCGACTCCACCACATGGGTCGGCCCACGTCATCGACGATGCATCGCCTATGTCATCTCCGTCAGTTGGCACTCCATCTCCGGCTCCTCCTGTGCATCAGATGCGCACTCGCCGCCAAAACAATGTCATCAAGCCGGTTCGTTTGTTTGAGGGTATCGTTCGATATGATCCAACCAAACGTCCGTTTCCTGCCGAGCCCGTCTCTCATCGTGATGCCCTTGTCGTTCCTGCTCGGAAAGCTGCTATGGATAATGAATATGCTGCCCTTCTTCACAACAAAACATGGCGGCTGGTGGACTTACCTCCTGGGCAGCACGTTGTAGGTTGCAAGTGGGTCTATAAGTTGAAGCAAAAACCGGATGGAACAGTTGATTGGTACAAAGCGAGACTCGTGGCGAAGGGGTTCACACAACGACATGGCATCGACTATACTGACACATTTTCTCCTGTTGTCAAGCCCACTACGGTGCGTTTGATTTTGTCTATCGCCGTATCTCGTGGTTGGATTCTTCGGCAAGTTGACGTTCAGACTGCTTTCCTCCACGGCGATATCCAGGAGGAGGTATACATGTGTCAGCCGCCTGGCTATGTTGATCCCAATCGTCCTCATCATGTGTGTCGGTTTAGAAGTCTCTATATGGTCTCAAACAGACACCGAGAGCGTGGTACTCGAAGCTCAGTGTCAAGCTGCAATCCTTGGGCTTTACTCCTTCCAAGGCTGACACTTCGCTCTTTACGTTTGTCAGCCCAAAAGTTACTATTTACATGTTGATCTACGTCGATGATATTATCATTACAGGATCTTGTCATCAGGCAATTGAGAAGTTACTTGGACAACTTCATGTTGCCTTTGCTGTCAAGGATCTTGGAGAACTCTCTTATTTTCTCGGAGTTGAAGTAACACGTCAGGAAGGAGGTATTGCACTCACACAGTCCAAGTATGCAACTGATCTTCTTCGGAAGACAAATATGCATCTATGTAAAGGGAGCACGCTACCGATTGCAGGGACAGATAAGTTAAGCAGAATGATTGGTACACTACTGACAGAAGCTGAAGCGTTTGTGTACAGGAGCACAGTGGGGGCACTTCAATACTTGTGCTTGACCCGACCGGATATCTCCTTTGCGGTAAATAAAGTATGTCAATTTCTGTCCGCTCCAACTGATGTACATTGTTCTGCTGTTAAACGAATTTTGCGATATGTGAAAGGAACATTGCATGTTGGGCTCAATATCTGTCGATCTGCATCAACAGAGTTAAGTGTATACACTGACGCTGACTGGGCGGGATGCCCTGATGATCAGCATTCAACCGGTGGGTATGCAGTATTTTATGGACCCAATTTGATCTCGTGGAGCTCAAGAAAACAACCAACGGTAGCAGGTCCAGCACCGAAGCTGAGTACAAAGCTATTGCAAATGGTACAACAGAAGTCGTTTGGTTGAAGTCTGTACTTAGAGAGTTATGAGTTTTTTAGTCTCAAGCTCCAGTTTTGTGGTGTGATAACATGGGAGCTACGTTTCTCACAGCAAACCTGGTTTTCCATGCTCAAACAAAACATATAGAAATCGATTTTCACTTCGTACGAGAGAAATTTCAGCTGGAGCTTTGAAGGTTCGTTTCATATCAACACAAGATCAGATAGCTGATATATTCACTAAGGCTCTTGGGAAAGAGGCGTTTGACGATTGAAGTATGGACTAAATTTGGTTAGCACTCGTTCAGATCGAGGGGGACTGTTAGATGGCATCGGTTGACACAAGGAGTGGTATCCGATCTTGTCACGATTTGCTAAAAGGGTTGTACGTAGATTCCTTGTAAAGCTAACCGACTTGTAATCCTATGTTGTGATATAAATAAAGAGCTATGGCCGGCCCAAGAGGCACACGGCACAATCCAATCTCGTTTAGGTTTTTACACCCTCCAACGAGACATACTCCCATAAAAATGAGG
The DNA here is from genome assembly GCA_947311845.1 of Poa pratensis. Lineage (NCBI taxonomy): Eukaryota > Viridiplantae > Streptophyta > Magnoliopsida > Poales > Poaceae > Poa > Poa pratensis. Next base: position 44,615,220 of record CAMZMU010000055.1, on the reverse strand, counting down.
AACTTGGGAATACATCGTCGTCTCCGCGTGTCTCGGTTATTTCTATACCCGAGCTCTTTACTTATACACTTTACATTGTGATAGCCTTCGTGCTTGAAGTATCCCTTATTGCTATCACCTTGTTGCTTGTCTTGCTTAGCATAAGTTGTTGGTGCACATAGGTGACCTAGTTTATTTACGTTGTGGCTTGTTAATTTAAACACCTAGTTTTATTCCGCAATTATCAAGCCTAAACCGGAAAAGTTTTAAATCGCCTATTCACCCCTCTAGGCGACATCCTTATCCTTTCAGGACATTTATCCGGCACCCCCCTGCCGAACACCGATTTGGAGGCCCCCGGTGGAGATGCTCTGATCCATCGGCACCCTAGAATTTTATCGGTCAGCTCCCAAAATTGTGTCAACTTTGGGGCGTCGGACATTTGTCCTGCTAATCCCAGGTGATGTCCACACCGGCACCCCCAAACGGCCGACCCTATCGATTTTTCTCAATATGTTTGAAACATGTGAAAAAGATTACATAGTCAAAAAAAATTAAACATGGGAAAAACATAGTTATTACAACAATTTCAATTAAAATTAAAATTCGATGAGTTTCAGAGAAGAACATGCTCGTGTGCTTGATGCGCCCACAAGTGTGCAACTAGATCACTATGAAGTTGATCGTGAATCATCATGAATTTGAAAATGCACGGCGAGGAATTCAGAAAATTCGGCAGGCACGCCCGGGTGTGAGTCGGCAAGGGGGTCGTGGTACTCATACTGCTCATTGAACACCAAGTTAGCATCACGCTCACACTCGACTATCATGTGTGCATGATAATACAACCGTTCATGATCTCCCACATATGTTGTAGGGATCAAGATAGTGAAGGGTACCTGACAATCGCAAATCAGGCCTGGAGCACACCAAATGCTCGCTACACATTTTTTTTGAACACTCTCTTACTTGTCTGCAAAGTTAGAGTTTGCCTCACCAACAGGGTTACGGATGGTCTTGACAAATGTCGACCAACGAGAATAGATGCCACCTGCTAGGTAGTAACCTTGTCGTACTCATGGTCGTTGATCACATACTTACACTCCGGAGTTTGGCCATCAGCAAGTCCCGCAAACACCGAAGAGCGTGACAGCACATTGATGTCATGTGTGAACCGACCATGCCGAATAATGCATGCCATAATATGTCACTCGGCATGTTGATGTCATTGTGTGTACCGGAAACCAGTTTTCGATAGTTTTCTCATTCATGATTTTGAACAACATAATTTCGAAAAACATTAATACAAATTCAACATAATAATGTTTAAATATCATACATGATACATCTCAAACGTATCTATAATTTTTGATGTTCCATGCTTGTTTTATATCAAATGTCACATGTTTCTTCTAAAGTTTATATCATTTTATGACATTTATTGGACTAACCTATTAACCTAGTGCCCAGTGCCAGTTTCTGTCTGTTTTGTTGGTTTATTGCAGTAAAGGCCAAAAAATGGAAGTGCTCGGAATTGGATGAAAATTTACGTGATTTATTTCCAGCACAAATAAGCCACGGAGCCAGAAGACCAGCTGCAGGTGGGGCCCACAGCCGGCACGTGACCTCACGGCGCGGCCAAGTACTACCCCGCGCCGTGGGCCGCTTGTCCCACAAGAGCACCGCCTTACGCCGCCTCATCGCCTATAAAATCACTCATGACCTAAAAACGTGAGAGGACCGAAGACTTTTCACAGATTCGACTCCGAGCTCCGCCGCCACCAAAAACCCTAATTCGGGGGATAGAAGTCTCTGTTCCGGGACCCTGCCGGGACGGGGAAGTGCCCCCGGAGCCATCTTCATCGCCATTGCTACTTTCCATGATGAGGAGGGAGTAGTTCTTCATCGAGGCTGAGGGCTCTACCGGTAGCTATGTGATTTATATCTCTCTCCCATGGTGTGATCTTTATGTGATCATGAGCATTGTAATCTAGTTGAATTCATAGATGTTTTCCATTCATTATGTTATGGATATGCTACTCAATTAGTTTTATCATTATAATTTCCGGAGTCATTGTTGAGAACACAAAGCCTTTGTGACAGTGCGGGTGGCGTGTGTGACTCTACCAGGATAATAGATTAGAGGGATATTTACCATGAGTTGTTCTTTGTGTTGGATGTCATTGTGAAATCATGGTGTTTGTTTACTCAGACTTTAAGTTGTGCTTTTATAGCCCTACGTAGTAGTAATGATGTTCGTTATCCAGCAGAAGAATAGTTCCGAGTAGCACCTAAGTTGCATATCGAAGAGGAAGTATTTATATGTGTTCAGTTATATTATTATTGTTGAGAGTGACCACTAGTGAAAATATGATCCCTATGCCTTGTTTCTAAGCATCGAAACACCGTTTATTTACAGTTCTGCTGCATGTTCGCTCGCTGCCATTTTTATCACAAACTACATAGACCACTTGTTAATATCCATATCGCCTGCATTTTTCTATCTCTTCGCCGAACTAGTGCCCTATACATCTGACAAGTGTATTAGGTGTGTTGGGAACACAAGAGACTTCTTGTATCTTAATTGCAGGGTTGCTTGAGAGGGATATCTTTGACCTCTACCTCCCTGAGTTCGATAAACCTTGGGTTACTCACTTAAGGGAAATTTGTTGATGTTCTATAAACCTCTGCACTTGGAGGCCCAACACTGTCTACAAGAATAGAAGTTATAGTAGACATCGCTTTTCTTAACAATAGGACCTGGGGATTTCTTGGTTCATCATGCTATTGCTCTAGGTTTGCATACAACTACATTGATTTTAGTAAAGGGCGCTTTAGATGCACGCGGTTCCAAATTAATACCGGATAAAAAGGATTTTGGGTATAGTTTTCCTTGTGGTGATTGTTCATAAACTCCTTTAAAATCAGACAGAATTATTATTAGTGCTCCAAGCTCCATGTGTTCTAGGGCTAAGACTACGTTGGTGTACGCTCCCCTTATCCTTCCTCTGGCATTCGCTGATCTATTTCTAAATGAGTGGAATTTAGATTCTCTAACTGCTCAAATAGCAATGGTTTCCTGTTCCGCATTGACCCTAGCATTGGCGGCTTGGCTTAAAGAATATGTGATTCTATTTCCGGTGGAAAATGGCATCTGAAAATGAGACTGAGACCTAATTTTCGAATTGTCTGAGGCTATGCTACGAGATCCACTTGCTTTTGGAAAGGAGAAGGGAGAAGCTGCATTTCAACTGTGTGAGGATGGACTCTAGACCCACTCGTTCTGATTCTGTGATTGCAATTTCTAAAAATGGATCATAAAGTTTATCCTGTTTACTAACTCACTCTCGAAGTAGAAGTACCAGACCAGGTAACCAGAAGATAAGGCAACTCGGCAAGACTGGACTAGTTTAACATGGTGATACCCAATGATGTTGTTATAACAGACGCCAGAAAACAATCTTGATGGCGTGGAGTTACCTGCGTGAAAAATAAATGGGTTAGGTTGAGACTCCAAGTGCAGAGTGTATGTAGTAGTGGAAGACAGTTTTCCCCACGAGGGTGACTCGAGGGTTTAATATCGAACTCTCGGGGAACCAGTATTTCAGGTGTTATCTCCTTATCCTTCTCTTGAGAACCTGCAACAAAATAAATTGTTTTGTGCCCTCAACCTCACCAAGTGGTTGTCAAGCACAAGGTGTGAGAATGATAATAAAATACTATGCAATGCAAACAATAAGTAAATATGCAATGATGGTAAATAAATATGCAAGGATGATGGAAACAATGGTAAATGATTTTTCCAGATATCCCCAAGCTTAGGTGGTATCATAGCTTCTTGATTGTACCTAGCAATCTTTTCTTTTAAGACATGATTAGCAATATAGGAACCAAAACCAGCCTGGTTAATATTAACAGAAGGATCACTTGCAAATTTTTGTAAGATAGAAATTAATTCATGCAAGCTACACTTCTCTAAATCAACAAATGGTTCCTTAACTTCACTAAGCATTTTAACTTCCTCAACTTTTCTCTTTTTTAATCCAAACTTGTTTCTTAATAGGAATTTCCTTCACATGTTTAAATGATGGGGTTTTCCTTAATAAATCATTAACACAAACCAACTTTTCCTCAATACTGTTGAGACTAATATCTTTTTCATGAAATTCTTTCTCACATAATCTTAGTTTATGCATGACATTAACTAATTCATCATTTATCTTAGGAATAATATTTTTAGAAACAGATGCTAGTTGTTCAAAATCCTCTTTATTTGGTAGTTTCTCTAAACCAGCTTCGAATTTATCTTTAGATAATGCAAGTGCTAATGTGGTATACTCTACCTTTTTCTTTATACCAACAAAGTTACCAAAAATTCTTCTAAGTGTCATGGCCGCACAGGATGGTGTTGACAGGACAAAACTTCCACCTGTAGCCCCATCTAAAGCATTTTGATACCAATGATCTATTCCATAATAAAAGTAAAGATCTAGCTTTTCATCTTCACAAGTTGTAGGATCTTCATAGTGCATCCTATTAATTCTAACCCAGGCATCTTTTAATATTTCTCCAGGTTGTTGTTTAAAACTAGAAATGGAACTTAAAGGAAGACTCACTTTCTTTTTGTTTTCAAGACTCATGATTGCAAGTTTTTATGTGTTTTTAATTTTTTTATGCAAAACTGAGTAAAATGACACTAATGAAACTCGAAATAACAAATGCAACACAAAAATATAAAACTGAATATAAATATGCAAACCGAAATATATAGATGATATGCAAGACAAGAACAAAACAAAATAAAATGATTGTGGGTAAAGATGGATAAGATGATGCTCACGTAGGTGCAACCTCCCCAAGCTTAGGTTGTTACACAAGTTGGTGATGAAGTTGACTTGATGTGAGTGATCCTTGGATAAACCTTTCAGCTATGGCTCCCCGGCAACGGCGCCAGAAAACGTCATGATACCCAATGATGCTATTATAACAGACGCTAGAAAACAGTCTTGATGGCGTGGAGTTACCTGCGTAAAAAATAAATGGGTTAGGTTGAGACTCTAAGTGCAAAGTGTATGTAGTAGTGGAAGACAGTTTTTCCCACGAGGGGTGACTCGAGGGTTTAATATCGAACTCTCGGGGAACCAGTATTTCAGGTGTTATCTCCTTATCCTTCTCTTGAGAACCTGCAACAAAATAAATTGTTTTGTGCCCTCAACCTCACCAAGTGGTTGTCAAGCACAAGGTGTGAGAATGATAATAAAATACTATGCAATGCAAACAATAAGTAAATATGCAATGATGGTAAATAAATATGCAAGGATGATGGAAACAATGGTAAATGATGTTTTTGGGGTTTTTTATAATGAATGCAAGATTTAAAAATATTTTTGTATTTTCGGATTTAATAATGGCAGCAAACAAAAGTGGTGATAAAAGTGTTGGAAAGGTGTTTCTTATGATTAAAAATGGACCGGGGTTCATGGTTTCACAAATGCACTCTCTCGATAACGTGGTAGACAATGGAACACTAAAATTAACATGAAAGATGGCAAGACATGGTTTGACAAGTTATTAATAATATGGGCATCACGTCCTAACATTGAGATCTCAAGTATAAGTTGTTCTCTCTCTTATGCTCCAGCAAGATGCGAACTAAATCATAACACCTTAGTAATTAAGATAAATCAGAGCATAGCAATAAGTTCAATGACATGAAGTTAAAATAAGAACATGCTAGATCTAGTCATGGAGGTAGTGGCCAAGGTCACATCCACTCTCCGGTAGCATGGTATTTTTGTTTATCCCTAGTGAGGCAACAAAGTAAGGTAGAAAACCTAAGTGGATCGCAAAACTATCTGTCACGTTCACTGCACTAGCCACCCCCCCGTTACTCCAACTAATGCACACGTTCCCCCTCACACGCTCTCATAAACATGCTTGATCATGACAAGTAAATAAGAACGGGGTACATAATATGCATCTACTTTCATAACTAAAACAAAACCATTGCAATCTCAAACATGTATTAACTCATAATAAAGATCCACCACAAAGGAATTACATAGATGATCGTAATCATGTTCAGCAGCTCATACGTTACTAATTAGTGAAGCTCATAGAGGGGAGAGATACATAAGTTACTTCCACAGACCCATAGTCCAGGGGTGGACTACTCCCTCTTCATCATGGTGTCGGTGGAGATGTTGTTGGAGGGGAAGGAGACCACACCGGCAGCGCCCCGCCAGAGTTTCCCCCTCCAATCTTCAGCTCCAGGTCTCTGTTTCGTGGTTTCTGTGTTTCGGCGGCGCTCTCTTTCGCGAAAGCCCTAGGGGTGGTCTATATATAGTCGTTTTTAGGTCAAGACGAAGCTTCGGGAAGAAAGATCGACAGCAGCGGAGGCCCGAGGGCCAGTTTGAGGGGTCCCACGTGGTCAGGGAATCTGACCGCGTGGGCCCACTTGTTTTGGCCTTCTGGTCTTCGTTTCTTCGATTCCTTTGCGCCTACGTTTCGTTCCTTCCAAAAAAAATGAACCCCGTAAAATTTCTGGTCATTTGGACGTCGTTTGGTCGCCTGAAACGTAAAAATATAGAAAAAGGGGTTTTCTGACAGTGCAAGGTTAATTCCAGAAAAAATGGGGAAGTTGTTAATTATCCCCAAAACTTAATATAAATCATGAATATAACCCCTATATGATGCAAATAACATGTAATAAAATGTAAAGTTCATGTATGCATTTTACATGCATCAACATCCCCAAGCTTAACCCATGCTCGTCCCGAGTATGAAGGTGATAAAACTAACATGGACTTTGCATTTTAATACTATCAATGGATATCAAAGGTGATTACTATTGCTACATAGAGTCAAATGATTCATTCTTCAAAGGAATAACAATATGCAAGATAAATTATGAAGTGATATCAAATACTCAATGTAAAGATGTTCAATGATAAATTCACAAAGTGTAACATAGAAGAAAGTACTATGGACCAAATGTATACATAATGAAAAGTAAAAACATCCTATGGTGGTCATAGAGTACTTGTTATGAAAACTGAATATAAAAGGTGGACACTTTGGATAGATAAATAAGTAGAGGTAAAGCATGAATAAGTTTCATCTAACTTCCAAACACTTCTACTTAAGTTAATGCTTGCAATGTGGTAGTCATTGGTGTGGAGCTCTCATTACCCCTATCATAGCATCTTGAATGATTAATGTTTAAAGTGAAAGCAAATATGAGTGGTGTGCTTGACAATGTATTGGTTGAATGTCTCATGTCCCTTGAATACAAGTACCTAAACCATGTGTTACTCACTTTGGTCCACAAAGTAAATTCAAATAAAGGTCATTGCAAGTAATAATAGTATCATCAAGAACTGCACTGGGGTACCTCTTGCCCCATGACATGAACAAGCCCATGTCAAAACAACAAGACAAACAGACAATGAACAATCTCAGCACTCTTTCATTTACTATGGGTATAGCTTTTTATTATGAGGTGCATCACTGAATGAACATTATGGTTATGCTGTAAATTTCCACCATGAATGATGCATGGCTTAGATTAGCGGCCCAGGCATTTCTCTAACCATTTATACAAACTCTTTGAACTTACTAAGTATCCACATTCATTTCACCCATGATAGGCATCCATAAACAAAAGTACATGACATCAACTAAATATAAATAAGTGCAATGTTGAAAGCTTGCCATGTGACAGCACATATGGGCTAACTCCCAACCAAAACTATTGTCAAGCCCACAACTTAATAATTTTAATCACAATGGTTCATGCTTATTAAATGCAATAAAAGTAAATTGTGCATCAAGTTCGTGAGAGTTTTTAACCAATTTTTCCCATGACAATCAATAACATAAGCATTTAAATTCAGAAATGTAGATAACACAACATAACATGATAAACATACTTGGAATAGCATAAAGCTAATAGGTAGATATGGTGGACTCACTGGAAAAACTTTGGTTGAAGGTGTTGGGAAACAAGCTTTTTACTTGTTGTAATTTTTGGGCTAGCAAATCTAAATGCATGCATAAGTGTCCATAGAACTAATCAATCCATGTTAAACCAAGTAAAGTTAAAATTCAACATCTAAACATGGTAAAAGATAGCTCTTGACAACACACTTGCAAATTAATACTCATTCAAAGCACATGAATTATGCAACTATATGTATCTTTTAAAATCAACTCAAACATCCTAATTGAAAGGATCGGTATGACACCTAGAGGGGGGTGAATAGGTGCTACTCCAATTTTAGTCTTTTTCAATTTAAGACTTGACACAAAAGGTAAATTCTCTAGATATGCAACTACGGTGAATTTACCTATATGACAAGCTATCAACTAAGCACGAATAATAAGGCGGTAAACAAGGATAGAGGTAACCGAAGTCAAAGCACGCGGAGACACGGATGTAATCCCGAGTTCCTCCTTTTTAGGGGAGTACGTCTCGTTGGAGAGGTGTGAACCAACACAATGGTTCAACGGCCACAAAGGCCTCACCCTCTTCTCCGGTGAACCGCACCACAAAGGTTTGGTTCACTTCAACTATCGGAAACCTTCGAGGCGGAGTCCGGAGCCTTTACAACAACGACTTGGGGCACAACCCACAAAGGATTGGGGGCTCCCAAACAGCTACAATCTGTCACAAAGACAATCAAGTGAGTACAATAGGGGGCTAGGTTTTCCTAGTGGAAACCCTAGCTAATGGTCCCTCAAGTGAATGAGGGGGAAATGACAAACGGCTGGTGAAGATGTAGATCGGGGCCTTCTCCTTCAATCCTCCAAAGATCAACGAGTTTGGGTGGAGGGATTGGGAGATCTAGTGATTCTTGAGCTTGCAACAATGGGTCTTCAATTCTGGGCGAGCTCTGGCTGGAGGAGGAGGAGGGGTATTTATACCCCTCCCAGAAAAGTAGCCGTTGCAGACAAGAATCACACCGGAGTTTCCGGCCCTAGTGACCGGAAACTCCGGCCTGGGGCGGAAACTCCGGCCTACAGGGGCCGGAAACTCCGCCCCCACCAGGGGCTGAGCAGCTTCTTCGCAGCAGACTTGGGCAAAGACTCCGGTGCCCTGGGGCCGGAAAGTTTGGCCAGGGCGGAAACTCCGGTCCTGGGGCCGGAAACTCCGCCCCCACCAGGGGCTGAGCAAAATCAGCAGCTTGCTGTTTCTTCGAGGACAAGTCCAGAGACCGGAAACTCCGGTCTGGAGGCCGGAAACTCCGGCCTGAAATGCTCCAGAAACTCTTTTCTCTTTTTGGTGTTGATGCACATGTTGTATACAATAAACCTGCATCACTTAACACCAGATTAACATCCTAAGTGTTGTTAACTAACACACAAAACTAAGAGATCACAAAATGTCCTTTCAATCTCCCCCTTTTTGGTGTTAGATGACAACACACGGATTTGCAATAAAGTTCACCACACTATCATGTTTAACAAAGGAAAAGCTCCCCCTAGATGTGTGCATATAACTCATTTGCTTTGGAATGCAAATGCACACATATAGAGAACAAGTTCCACAAAAGGCGACATGATATGTAAACGATACATTTCACAAACAAGACATATCACAAAGTAGGTTGAGCCTAGAGATAAAAACCATACCTTGTGCATATAAATGTAGATAAACATCCATATAACCATAGCACAATAATGTAGGTTCAACCATACATAATAGAAATCCATATGTCTTACACTCACATAGTTCACAACACAAGATGCAAATAAGTTCCAAATAACATAAAAGAGACACAAGCGCAATAAAATGATAAAAGCACATGCTTGTGTCCAACCCATGCAAATCCCGGAGAGAACCTAATAGAACTACTTCTCCCCCTTTGGCATCGAGACGCCAAAAAGGGAAAAGAGCATAACTACACGAACCCATGGAGATCACCCGGAGCTTTCTTCCATGTCATCATCACCTTCCCTTCTTGATTGTAGTCCTCATCGGAAAGGTTCATGGGAGCCTTGCCGGTGTTGCGAGAAGTGGAGGGCAATGAAGTCACATCCGCATAATCCGACCAAGGAAAGATGTCTTCGTTCCATTTCTCAAGAGGGATAGTCTCGGCCGACGAGGAGGAGATAATAGGATTGCCATCTTCATCTTCTTCCGGAGGAGGAGTGATACTACCATTGTTGAGCTTGCGCAACTCCTTGATCATGATTTGTTGGTTGTCAATGATGTGCTTCTCTCTCACATATGAGGCATGGTTCTCCTTGTGAAGTGCAACATCCATGCAAAGCAACTTTCTCTTCCACCAAGAGAGTTTACTCACTTCCGAGTTCACTTGGCCCTTCCTTGAAGATATGAGGGAGGGTCGGCATTCTTGCTTCTCCTTTAGGCATTGGGGCCTCGGTCTCCGCTTCCTCACTACTAGATTGCGGAGGAGGTGCACGAGAGGAAGACGGTTGCTTGGTGTGCTTGCTAAGTTGGTGGAGAGTCCCCTTGGCATGCTTGGTGAGGCGAGAGGTATCGATGTTGGAGACCTTGGAGAGGATGAGCTTCATCACATAAGGTGCATAGAGAGGGTTCTTGTGCTCAAAAATGGCCCAATGCATTCACACTTGATGAAATCCATGACATCAACTTCTTGGCCTTCACAATCCGGACCGGCTTGGAGCACCTTGTAAGCATGGTATAAGAGATTGACAAGCCCTCCTCGAATGGCATCCACATTTCCGGCTTGAGGAGCAAGATTGAGCCGAACCATGCGAAGGAAAATGTTGAAGGTGGGGAGGAGGTCTTGATTGGTGCCAACGGATGATGCAACTGAATATAAAGGGCGCAAGCGGCGTTTGTTGTAGGCACCCCTTCCACATGCATCCTCTTCCCAACACAAGTAGTGGCCCCTTGAACTTGTATCCCAAACATCTTCCAAACTCCACAAAGTTAGAGGTGCACTTTTGAGAACCGGTCATCCAAGTCATGGTGACATCTTCATCATTATCAAACACCACTGTGGCAAAGAACTGATGCACAAGCTGAATATCATAATCTTCATGAACATGAGATGAGCCTCTCAAGTCCAAGCTTCCGAGCAATCCACACGGCCTCTTGAAAATAAGGCTTCTTGTCCAAGCTCTCAAGGCTCAACACCTTTTGCTCACACACCATATGCTTCTCAATGCGGGCATATATCTCATTCATGATCAGCTGCTGCTCTCTCCTTGGAAAATAGGATCATCGGTGTTGGATGGCAAGTCATAGAACTGCTGAGATCTCATCCGACGAAACTCGATCTTCCCCATGCCCAAAACAGTGGTCAAGGAGTCAAAATGAGCTCTCTCGGCCTCTTCTTCATCATCAAACCCACCTAGGGCAGCATGTCTTGTGGCTTCTTCATCTATGGTACTCTGCTGTCTCAGACGGCCAGTGCTGTCAAAAAGAAGCTTGTCCCTTGTTTGAGCACGATGGCTTTTCTTGGTGATTTTCAGGATGTTTCATGGAAGACTTTGTCCTCTGCACACCTGTGAAAAACAGAATAGGAGAAAAGCATGGGGATAAGCTTGCATGTCCAGGAACCAAAGAAGAAGTAACCAAAGAATTCTGGGCACAAAGTGTCTGATCTACACCGGAGTTTCCGGCCTCAGGGGGCGGAGATTCCGGCCCTGACCGGAGTCTCCGGCCCTGAGATGGGGAACCTCGATTTAGTTCAAGAAACTTTGTGCTGAGAATTCTAGGGTTAAATCTAGGATACACCTTGCCATCTAGAAGATTCTACACCATGAAAAACTAGGGGAACTACTCTCCAAACTTAGATCGAGGTGAAAAACCTAAGGAGAGAGAGGAGGTACCCTTTTTGTCCATGGTGCAGCCCAAACGAAGGAGAGGAAGGTCCCCTGCGTTGGTGAGGAGGAGTAGGCCGGAGGCACGGCGGATTCCGGCGGCGGGGAGCAGCCGGAGAGGCACTTCGAGGCGGCGGCGGCTGCAGGGGAGAGGTTGGGGGTCGGGGGTGTGTGGGAGTTGTGAAGTCAACTCCCACCCCGATCCCCTTTTGGACCCCTGCGAAACTGCCCAGACCGGAGTTTCCGGCCTAAACACCGGAGTTCCGGCCTAAGCCAGAGATTCCGGGTTTAGGGCGGAAACTTCAGTCAGACCGGATATTCCGGCCCAAAGGACCGGAGTTTCCGGCCCCACCAACTCAAAAATGCCAGATTTTGTTGTTGAACATGCAAGATGCAAGAGGAGCAAGTTTTCAGAAGGGATAGGCCTGGGATGGGACACAAAGTCACTGGAAATGGTACTTCACACTCAAACTTGGTAAGAGGCACAAAAAAACATTAAGAAGCATCATTTGAGTGTGTTTTCCATAAAGACCAACGGATAGGCAAAAAGGCCATAAAGCTCCAACAAGATCAAATCTTCACAAAGAAGATGGCGGTGGCCTAAGCCACCATGTATGAGTGTATGTGGTGTGACACCGCGAAGATATATCTTGGGTTCACCGCCACTACTCGTCATTTAAGCTCACAATTCATAAAATGAACAATATAGAGACAAAATGAGTTCTTTCTATCGGCATAATGGGGGGAGGGATAGTCCAATGGATTAGGACCGCACTCCCCCTATGTCCATGCCTACACCTAAACCAAACATATAGCTAAGATATAGGTGTGTATGCAAGATATTCAAGCGACGCTCCCCGAATCGATGATATTTAGCTCATGCCTCAAATAAGTGAACCTTGCTTCATCAAGTGGCTTCGTGAACATATCGGCAAGTTGGATCTTCGTGGGAATATAACCAAGCTCAATATCACCCCGGATGATGTGATCACGGATGAAGTGATAGCGAATCTCAATATGCTTCGTTCTTGAGTGCTCCACCGGGTTGTGGCCAATCTTGATAGCACTTTCATTGTCACATAAAAGAGGCACTTTGTCACAATGGACACCGTATTCCTTTAAAGTTTGCCTCATCCACAACAATTGAGTGCAACAACTAGCGGCCGCCACATACTCGGCTTCGGTGGTGGAGAGAGATATGCAATTTTGCTTCTTAGAAGACCAACTCACCAAGGACCTACCAAGGAATTGGCAAGCCCCGGAAGTTGATTTCCTATCATCCTTGCAACCGGCCCAATCCGAATCCGTGTAACCGGCAAGAGAGAAAGTTGAGCCTTTAGGATACCACAAACCAAACCTTGGGGTATGAACCAAATATCGAAAGATTCGAAGAACCGCCGTTTGGTGGCTTTCTTTGGGAGCCGCTTGGTACCTTGCACACACTCCTACACTCAACACAATATCGGGTCTAGATGCACAAAGATAAAGCAAAGAACCAATCATAGAACGATAGAGCTTTTGATCAACATCCTTATCTTTACCCTTTGGATTAAGTTCAAGATGACACTTGGTGTCCATAGGAAACTTCTTCTCTTTAGCATTTTGCATCTTGAACCTCTTGAGCATGTCTTGGATATATTTGGCTTGAGAGATGAAGGTCCCTCCACTCAATTGCTTGATCTCAAAACCAAGGAAGTACTTCAACTCTCCCATCATGGACATCTCGAACCTATCGGTCATAAGCTTTGAAAATTCATCATTAAAAGCTTTGTTAGAAGAGCCAAATATGATATCATCAACATAAAGTTGGCATATGAAAAGCTCCCCTTTAACCCTCTTGGTAAAAAGAGTGGGATCGATTTGCCCCACTTCAAAGCCACGGTCTACCAATAGCTCTCTTAGGTGCTCATACCAAGCACGAGGTGCTTGTTTGAGACCATAGAGCGCCTTATCAAGTTTGTAGACATGGTTAGGGAAGTGTGGATCCTCAAATCCCGGAGGTTGCTTAACATATACCAACTCCTTTAAAGGACCATTAAGAAAGGCACTTTTCACATCCATTTGTTGCAACTTGAAATTATGATGTGATGCATATGCAAGAAGGATACGGATGGACTCAAGGCGAGCCACGGGAGCATAGGTCTCTCCAAAATCAATGCCTTCAACTTGAGAGTACCCTTGAGCTACCAATCTTGCCTTGTTCCTCACAACCATTCCATGCTCATCTTGCTTGTTCTTGAATATCCACTTGGTGCCTATAACATTGAGGCAATCTTTTGGCTTCTCCACTAGATTCCACACTTTGTTGCGCTTGAAGTTATTGAGCTCTTCATGCATGGCTTCCAACCAATCCGGATCTTCAAGAGCTTCAAAGACTTTCTTTGGTTCCACCATAGAGATGTGGCTTGATGTTCATTGAAATTTGCCAATTGTTTTCTTGTGGTGACCTTGTTCTTGACATTAACAATGATATTTCTAGATGAAGACTCTTTCTTCTCCAATCCTTTTTGACTCTTGCTATACGACGGGTTTCGATATCCTCATTGATGCGAGGAATTTCGCTTGATCATCTTGATCATTTGAGTCCCCGTCTTGACCGGTGTTGACCTTGATCATCTTGAAGCATCTTCAACAAAGGAAGGAGAGGGTTGATCTTGGTCATGACCTTGGCTAGTCACAATAGGAGAACTTGGTTCTTGCATAGCAACTGGTCAACTTGAGGAGGGTCTTGAACTTGTTCTTGGGTAGGTGCATCATTTGCTTCCATAGAAGGTGCAACTTCAACTTGTGATGATGGAGTCTCCACATGAGTGGAGCTAGGACTTGCTTGAGGAGGCTCATGATGGATTTCAATGGGGCGATGGAAACCAACCCCCATTCTTCTTATTGCTTCTTGAGGTTCCTCATTATCTACATCACAAACATGAAATTGCGCCACTTGGGAGCCGTCATTCTCATCGAACCTCACATCACAAGATTCTATGACTTTCCCAACGGTCTTGTCATAGACTCTATAGGTGTGAGATTCGGCACCGTAACCAACAAAAACACCCTCTAAAGCTTTAGATTCAAATTTAGACAAACGAACACTTTTGTTCTTATAGAAACACTTACAACCAAAACTCGGTAGTAGGAGACATTGGGCTTGTTGCCGGTGAGCATCTCATAAGATGTAAACTTCTTGCCAACACGAAAGAATAACCGGTTAGATGAGTGACACGCCGTGGAGATAGCCTCGGCCCATAAGAATAGCGGAGACTTAAACTCCGCCAACATAGACCTTGCCATATCCATGAGAGTCCGGTTCTTCCTTTCGGCTACACCATTTTGTTGAGGGGTATATGCAGCGGAATATTGATGACGAATCCCCTCTTCACTAAGAAACTCATTTAAGGTGTAGTTCTTGAACTCGGAGCCATTATCACTCCTAATGACCAAAATAGGGACATTGTATTGGCGTTGAACAATATTGGAAAAGTCGATGATGGTTTGTTGGGTTTCATCCTTCGTCTTGAAGAAATAAACCCAAGTAAATCTTGAATAGTCATCAACAATCACCAAACAATATTTCTTCCCACCAAGACTAGGTTGAGGCACGGCACCAAAGAGATCAACATGAAGAAGTTCCAAATCCTCGTTGATGAAATAATGGTCTTGCCCGGATGGGGAGAATCATGCATCTTTCCTTCAACACAAGCCCTACAAAGACGATCTCTAGAAAAAGAAACATCCTCTTTTAGTCCAAGAATGTGGCCACCCTTGTGAAGACTTTGCAAAGTTCTCATGTTGACATGGGACAAGCGGCGATGCCACAACCACCCCACGTCGGCCTTTCCGAATAGGCATATTGCTTGAGTGTTGGTAGACCCCGAAAAGTCTACCACAAACAACTCATTTTCAACATACCCAACGAACATGACCTTTAGAGTCTTGCTCCTCAAGAGTACCACCATATCAATAGTAAAATGGACATCAAAGTTCATCTTATTAAGAGCACGAACGGACATAAGATTGTAACCTAGAGACTCAACAAGCATGACATTTACAAGGGTGATATCCCTTGCAACTACCACCTTGCCGAGACTCTTTACCTCGCCTTTGACTTGTCACCATAAGAGACGGATGAGTTATTTAGATTTGGTCTCAACTCCGTCATAATCTCCTTGCTTCCGGTCATATGACTAGTGCATCCACTATCAACCACCCATTTCGATCCACCGGAAGCATAGTCCTACAAGAAATCATTGCTTGGATTTAGGTACCCATTTCTCAATGGGTCCTCTTTGGTTAGCAACAAGGGTCTTAGGACCCAAATAGAGTAATCAATGTAACCATCATATGGACCAACATATTGAGCATAAACATCCCCATAATAATCAACATAAAGAATATAGTTGGGGTTGTTATGCCCCGCAAAGTCACTACGAGTGGTCTTGCCCCTTGTGGCACTACCACCCGCAATGGAAGTCTTGGCTTGTGCGGGCTTGGTCTTGATCTTCTTGTTGTTGCCCACTTTCTTCTTGGGCTCGGCTACATAACCAAGACCCTCCTTCCCTTTGTGTGGTTTTTGCTCAAATAAGTAAGCAATACCCTTATCTTTACCTTTGGGAATAGAGGTCTTGGCACTAACATTTTCTTCAATAACATTTTCATGAACACGAGGAAGAATAGATATGCTAGTTGAGCTAGATTTAGAAAGTTGAGTTTGAAGTTGCTCATGAGACTTGACTAAAAGGGAGTGAGTTGTTTCCAAGGCCTTGTGAGCCTTGTCAAGCTTCTCCATATCCTCAAGAAGTCTAGCATTAGCAACCCCAAGTTCAACTTTCTCCTTTTTAAGCACTTTATATTTAGCAAAGACATGATCTCTATCCTTAATGATTTTATTAATGATATCATCATTTTTAGCATCAAGAGACTCAAGTCTTTCCTCAAGAGAACATCTTTCTTCACTCTCTTCATCAAGAGAGGCATTCAAGGATGCTACGGAAGCATTCAAAGAGGCAATGGTGAGAGAATCCTCTCTCTCAATCTTACTCTTTTCTTGAAGAAGTTCTTCGGCCGCACATAGTTGTCTCATGAGAGACTCAACATGTTCCTTAGCTTCACCTTGCAAGTTAGTCATGAAAGTATCGAAAGCAACAAGTTCTTCTTAATCACAAGACTAGATTGATCACTCATTTCATGCATAGTCTTGGGAGAAGGAGATGATACCTCGGTGACATTAGCCATGAGGCAACGAGCGTTGTTGGTGGAGAAGTTCTCATTGGGGGATTCAAAGAGAGAAGATGATGAAGTTGATACAATAGCCAATGCGGCTACCTCTTTAGTAGGTGCATCTTCATCTTCGGAATCACTTGTGGCATATTCTTCTTGTGCCACCAACACAATTCTTGGTGCCTTCTTGAAGAAAGGCTTCCTTGGTCTTGCGGGCTTCTTTTGGATCAACTTGAATGGTCCTTGGGGATGAGCTTCCCACCATTTTGCTCTCGGTTCTCATAAGGACACTCTCTTATGTAGTGGTTCTTGTCATGACAATTGTAGCACGTCTTCCACTTTGAGGCTAGCTCTTTCTTCCCACTTGAGTTGTTCTCTTTATCAACCTTGGCTTTAGCTTTTGCCGGGTCTTGCCAAAACTCTCTTGTGGCAAGAGCTATATGACCATTTAGAGCCGGTTCAAGATCATTTGGAGCAATGTTGCTTGGGCACGCTTCAACCTCATCAAGACATACCACCTTGGCCTTCAAAGCAAGTGAGGGGCCTTGTTTCATCCCCATGGCCCTAGCACGGTATCTTCGGCATTCTTGGTGGCAACCTTGGAGGCTTGCACTTCTTGCATAACTTCATTGGATGTCATTTCGTTGTAGTTGTGTCTTCCTTGAATGGCCTTCACCTCGATGGGCTCGAAGGCAAGAGAGCATTCACATACTTCCTCTTGACATAAGCATCATCCACATAGGTTGCCCCCACATCAAAGAAGGCCTTTGCAAGAGTCTTGAGTCTTCCATACATGTCTTCATGATTCTCATTGTCAAACATGTAGAAGCCTTCGGCATCATTGCTCAAAGACTCATATCGGTTTCTCTTCATGCTTTCATTCCCAAGAAATGCAACCTCAAGACAATTCCAAGCTTCTTTGGCGGTGGTGGCATTGAGAACATAATGCTTGTCACTTTCACTCACTGAAAGTTCAATCATATGGAGTGCGGAGGCATTGAGTTGCTTTTCGGCAAATTCTCTTCTTGTCACATTGCTTGGATCCGCAACCTTGTACCATCTTCAATGATCCTCCAAAGCTCGATAGAGGCACTGTTAATATGAGATTTCATTGAGCGTTGCCAACTAGCAAAGCTAATGCATTAAGCTTAGGTGGAGGACCAATGGGGTTTATGCGGGTGGTGATAGGTGGGTCGATAGGGTACCATCCCGGAACGTTATGGTACTCTTCCTTCCCATCTTCATGCTTGGTAGGAGGTGGAGGAGATGGTTTAGATCCGGAGGTGGTTTCCACCCCTTCTCATTTTTCTTTTTACCCTCCTCGGAATCACCTTCATCGGAGTTAGAGATACCCTCTAGTGGGATGGTTTCCGAAACCTTGGCATTTGTGAGTTTCATGAGCATGTCACGCAACTCATCAAATTTGACATTCATGTCATTCATGGACGATGTCAATGTTGTTTCCAACGATTTGATATCGGCCATGGATGCCATGGTCTCTTTGGCCTTGGCAAGATCGGCCTCATCCTCACTTTGTGTCATACTTCTCTTAGGCGGTTAAGCCCAAAACAAGAGAGCCTAGCTCTGATACCAATTGAAAGGATCGGTATGACACCTAGAGGGGGGGGTGAATAGGTGCTACTCCAATTTTAGTCTTTTTCAATTTAGGCTTGACACAAAAGGTAAATTCTCTAGATATGCAACTACGGTGAATTTACCTATATGACAAGCTAGCAACTAAGCACGATATAATAAGGCGGTAAACAAGGATAGAGGTAACCGAAGTCAAAGCACGCGGAGACACGGATGTAATCCCGAGTTCCTCCTTTTTAGGGGAGTACGTCTCGTTGGAGAGGTGTGAACCAACACAATGGTTCAACGGCCACAAAGGCCTCACCCTCTTCTCCGGTGAACCGCACCACAAAGGTTTGGTTCACTTCAACTATCGGAAACCTTCGAGGCGGAGTCCGGAGCCTTTACAACAACGATTTGGGGCACAACCCACAAAGGATTGGGGGCTCCCAAACAGCTACAATCTGTCACAAAGACAATCAAGTGAGTACAATAGGGGGCTAGGTTTTCCTAGTGGAAACCCTAGCAATGGTCCCTCAAGTGAATGAGGGGGAAATGACAAACGGCTCGGTGAAGATGTAGATCGGGGCCTTCTCCTTCAATCCTCCAAAGATCAACGAGTTTGGGTGGAGGGATTGGGAGATCTAGTGATTCTTGAGCTTGCAACAATGGGTCTTCAATTCTGGGCGAGCTCTGGCTGGAGGAGGAGGAGGGGTATTATACCCCTCCCAGAAAAGTAGCCGTTGCAGACAAGAATCACACCGGAGTTTCCGGCCCTAGTGACCGGAAACTCCGGCCTGGGGCGGAAACTCCGGCCTACAGGGGCCGGAAACTCCGCCCCCACCAGGGCTGAGCACTTCTTCACAGCAGACTTGGGCAAAGACTCCGGTGCCCTGGGGCCGGAAAGTTTGGCCAGGGCGGAAACTCCGGCCTTGGGGCCGGAAACTCCGCCCCCACCAGGGGCTGAGCAAAATCAGCAGCTTGCTGCTTCTTCGAGGAAAAGTCCAGAGACCGGAAACTCCGGTCATGGAGGCCGGAAACTCCGGCCTGTAATGCTCCAGAACTCTTTTCTCTTTTTGGTGTTGATGCACATGTTGTATACAATAAACCCTGCATCACTTAACACCAGATTAGACATCCTAAGTGTTGTTAACTAACACACAAAACTAAGAGATCACAAAATGTCCTTTCACCTATCCCAATATATTTAATAGCATCCAACATAATTCAACCCAAACTTCCAGTAGCTCTCTCATATATAAATGATAGTGGTGGTCTTATTAACAAACCGAAATAACAAAAGCAAATAAAAACAGACGCTCCAAGTTTATACGATAAAGTGTTTTGATCGAAAAACAGAAGTTAGACGTGTGCAAACCGAGAGTGTGTTGGTCTAGTGGGGTTGTCTTGACATCCCCAAGCTTATGGTCTTCACCATCCTTGGATAGCTCTTGGTGCAGCTCCTCTAATCACTGTGAAAAAACTTCAAAACACCGTTTCTCCCATTTCTTTTCTGTGGGGTGATATTAGTAGTGATAAACAAATAGGTTCCTTGCTGCATAAAATCCTTAGGCAAAAAATTATATGAATGTCCAGAGAGTATTTAATGTTGTATGCCTACTCATAAACTCAATTGAATCAAAAAGATTCAAGCAAAAAGCTAAAAGAATGCATCAAACAATATCAAGACAGAATCTGTCCAGAAAAACAGCAGCAGCAAAACGCATTTTTCTACCCTACTTAAACTCGTCAGAAAAATCTGCAAAAAATCACGTGTGCAGAGTTACAGATAAAAAATCTGCAAAAAAATCTGCAAAAAATCTGCAAAACGCATTACAGCTCAATCGGAGTTACAGATAAAAAATGAAAAATCAAACCGTGCACAGACTTCGTGCAGGCAGAAAACTCTCCGAAAATGAATAGCAACTTTTCAAACCCAAAATAGGTAAAACTTGGTTCTTTATTAAAAATCCCAAAAACAAAACTAACAAACTATTCTCTTGTTACAACAAGAGGACTCAAAGAAAATCTCAAACAAATACAACCGGGTTGCCTCCCGTAAAGCGTTTTCTTTATGGCCATATAGCTAGGCTTACTTACTTGATAATCAAAGGGGACGTAGCTCATGAGGGAGCTTGAACCTTGGTGCATCCCTCTTCCTTGGGAAGTGTTACATGCTCTTCTTATGTGGAAACTGAAACTTCACATTCCCTTCCTTTGAATCAATAATGGCACTTGTAGTACGAAGAAAAGGTCTTCCCAAAATAATAGGACTAGAGGTTTTATTCCCCATGTCCATGATTAGAAAATCAACAGGCACAAAAGTCATGTGTAACTCTACCATAACATCACTTACTTTTCCTAGAGCATGTCTACTAGAATCATCAGCAAGTGCAAGTTCAATAGAGCATTTCTCAATATTTTTAAGTTCAAGAACTTTATATAGTTCTTTAGATAATATAGAGACACTAGATCCTAGATCTAAAATGGCATGGTGTGTCTCTTTTCCAATGGTTACTAGTACCTTAGGGATCCAGATATCCCAAGCTTAGGTGGTATCATAGCTTCTTGATTGTACCTAGCAATCTTTTCTTTTAAGACATGATTAGCAATATAGGAACCAAAACCAGCCTGGTTAATATTAATAGAAGGATCACTTGCAAATTTTTGTAAGATATAAATTAATTCATGCAAGCTACACTTCTCTAAATCAACAAATGGTTCCTTAACTTCACTAAGCATTTTAACTTCCTCAACTTTTCTCTCTTTTTTAATCCAAACTTGTTTCTTAATAGGAATTTCCTTCACATGTTTAAATGATGGGGTTTTCCTTAATAAATCATTAACACAAACCAACTTTTCCTCAATACTGTTGAGACTAATATCTTTTTCATGAAATTCTTTCTCACATAATCTTAGTTTATGCATGACATTAACTAATTCATCATTTATCTTAGGAATAATATTTTTAGAAACAGATGCTAGTTGTTCAAAATCCTCTTTATTTGGTAGTTTCTCTAAACCAGCTTCGAATTTATCTTTAGATAATGCAAGTGCTAATGTGGTATACTCTACCTTTTTCTTTCTACCAACAAAGTTACCAAAAATTCTTCTAAGTGTCATGGCCGCACAGGATGGTGTTGACAGGATAAAACTTCCACCTCTAGCCCCATCTAAAGCATTTTGATACCAAGGATCTATTCCATAATAAAAGTAAAGATCTAGCTTTTCATCTTCACAAGTTGTAGGATCTTCATAGTGCATCCTATTAATTCTAACCCAGGCATCTTTTAATATTTCTCCAGGTTGTTGTTTAAAACTAGAAATGGAACTTAAAGGAAGACTCACTTTCTTTTTGTTTTCAAGACTCATGATTGCAAGTTTTTATGTGTTTTTAATTTTTTTTATGCAAAACTGAAAGTAAAATGACACTAATGAAACTCGAAATAACAAATGCAACACAAAAATATAAAACTGAATATAAATATGCAAACCGAAATATAAAGATGATATGCAAGACAAGAACAAAACAAAATAAAATGATTGTGGGTAAAGATGGATAAGATGATGCTCACGTAGGTGCAACCTCCCCAAGCTTAGGTTGTTACACAAGTTGGTGATGAAGTTGACTTGATGTGAGTGATCCTTGGATAAACCTTTCAGCTATGGCTCCCCGGCAACGGCGCCAGAAAACGTCATGATACCCAATGATGCTATTATAACAGACGCTAGAAAACAGTCTTGATGGCGTGGAGTTACCTACGTAAAAAATAAATGGGTTAGGTTGAGACTCTAAGTGCAGAGTGTATGTAGTAGTGGAAGACAGTTTTTCCCACGAGGGGTGACTCGAGGGTTTAATATCGAACTCTCGGGGAACCAGTATTTCAGGTGTTATCTCCTTATCCTTCTCTTGAGAACCTGCAACAAAATAAATTGTTTTGTGCCCTCAACCTCACCAAGTGGTTGTCAAGCACAAGGTGTGAGAATGATAATAAAATACTATGCAATGCAAACAATAAGTAAATATGCAATGATGGTAAATAAATATGCAAGGATGATGGAAACAATGGTAAATGATGTTTTTGGGGTTTTTTTATAATGAATGCAAGATTTAAAAATATTTTTGTATTTTCGGATTTAATAATGGCAGCAAACAAAAGTGGTGATAAAAGTGTTGGAAAGGTGTTTCTTATGATTAAAAATGGACCGGGGTTCATGGTTTCACAAATGCACTCTCTCGATAACGTGGTAGACAATGGAACACTAAAATTAACATGAAAGATGGCAAGACATGGTTTGACAAGTTATTAATAATATGGGCATCACGTCCTAATATTGAGATCTCAAGTATAAGTTGTTCTCTCTCTTATGCTCCAGCAAGATGCGAACTAAATCATAACACCTTAGTAATTAAGATAAATTAGAGCATAGCAATAAGTTCAATGACATGAAGTTAAAATAAGAACATGCTAGATCTAGTCATGGAGGTAGTGGCCAAGGTCACATCCACTCTCCGGTAGCATGGTATTTTTGTTTATCCCTAGTGAGGCAACAAAGTAAGGTAGAAAACCTAAGTGGATCGCAGAACTATCTGTCACGTTCACTGCACTAGCCACCCCCGTTACTCCAACTAATGCACACGTTCCCCCTCACACGCTCTCATAAACATGCTTGATCATGACAAGTAAATAAGAACGGGGTACATAATATGCATCTACTTTCATAACTGAAACAAAACCATTGCAATCTCAAACATGTATTAACTCATAATAAAGATCCACCACAAAGAAATTACATAGATGACCGTAATCATGTTTAGCAGCTCATACGGTACTAATTAGTGAAGCTCATAGAGGGGAGAGATACATAAGTTACTTCCACAAACCCATAGTCCAGGGGTGGACTACTCCCTCTTCATCATGGTGTCGGTGGAGATGTTGTTGGAGGGGAAGGAGACCACACCGGCAGCGCCCCACCGGAGTTTTCCCCCTCCAATCTTCAGCTCCAGGTCTCTGTTTCGTGGTTTCTGTCTTTCGGCGGCGCTCTCTTTCGCGAAAGCCCTGGGGGGGTCTATATATAGTCGTTTTTAGGTCAAGACGAAGCTTCGGGAAGAAAGATCGACAGCAGCGGAGGCCCGAGGGCTAGTTTGAGGGGTCCCACGTGGTCAGGGAATCTGGCCATGTGGGCCCACTTGTTTTGGCCTTCTGGTCTCCGTTTCTTCGATTCCTTTGCGCCTATGTTTTGTTCCTTCCAAAAAATGATCCCCGTAAAATTTCAGGTCATTTGGACGTCGTTTGGTCGCCTGAAACGTAAAATATAGAAAAAGGGGTTTTCTGACAGTGTAGGGTTAATTCCAGAAAAAATGGGGAAGTTGTTAATTATCCCCAAAATTTAATATAAATCATGAATATAACCCTTATATGATGCAAATAACATGGAATAACATGTAATAAAATGTAAAGTTCATGTATGCATTTTACATGCATCACACGGCTATCTAGTGGAACACTATATATAGGACTTGTAATCACCATCTACTTTAGATATATCTTCTGAAACTTTTTTCAAATCCAAAAGTCCAGTACCTTCCTACAAATTAGTGAATTAGGAGGGGTGCGGATTTTTTATGTAGAAAAATGAAAAGTCGGGCAATCTTTCAAACTTGCATCCGAAATGTTAAATATTTATACAAAGAGGGAGAGATAAAGACAATGCAGCAGGGTTGGTTATCGAATTGGCTAGTCAAACATGAGGTAGTTCATAGATCTTTGGGCTTTGATCACCGAGGAATAGAGACTTTACAAATAAAAGCAGGGGATTGGGATTCCATTGCTGTCATTTTATATGTATATGGTTACAATTATTTACGCTTCCAATGTGCTTATGATGTAGCACCCGTGGATCTTTAGCTAGCGTGTATCATCTTACGAGAATACAGTATGGCATAGATAATCCAGAAGAAGTCTGCATAAAAGTCTTTGCCCAAAAGGATAATCCTAGAATTCCGTCTGTCTTCTGGATTTGGAGAAGTGCCGATTTTCAAGAACGCGAATCCTATGATATGGTGGGAATATCTTATGATAATCATCCGCGCCTTAAACGTATCCTAATGCCTGAAAGTTGGATAGGGTGGCCCTTACGTAAGGACTATATAACCCCCAATTTTTATGAAATACAAGATGCTCATTGAATGATAAGAAATTCATGCTCACTTATACAACACAACTCCAGATTTTATTCAAGTAAAGAAATATTTTTACGTTCTGTTCCTAGATGAAACAGAATACCTATTTCTAATTAATTCCTATTATACAAAAGCAGTCCAGATAGACTGAGCAAAAAAAGGGTTTCATAATGAACAGAAAAATAGGATGACTCAAAGAAGTTCTCTACCACGAACTTTGTATCGCGGGCATGACTTAGCACAACTAGGAAAGTAAGATTAAGATAAGCAAAACTAAAAAAAGATTCGTCAAAAATTTTTTTTTCCTTTTCTAAAAAGAATAAAGAAGTGCTTTTTTATTTTCTTTATTATAGACTTATCCACTTAGATGAATAAATCATACTCTATTTATATTATTAACCAATATATATCCCAATCCATCTCCAGGTATTTGTATCAATACATATTCGGTAGATCTTTTTTTTCTCTGCCAGGAACCATATTTGAACTGGTGACACGAGGATTTTCGGTCCTCTGCTCTACCAACTAAGCTATCCTGACCTTTTCTTGTGCATAATCCTAGAAGAGTATTTGTATCTATGTCAATTAAAGGGACTAGAAAATCAATTAAATAAAGTATTTCAAATTCTAAATTTGAAATACGGGGGAGTAGTCCTATGCATTGTACATGGTTTACTTAATAATACTGAAAAAAGAGATTGAATAACCAGGATTCCTTCCCGATACTCTAATAAAAAAGAAATATATTCTAGGATAAGATCCATTGAGTTCTCTTCGCACTCCTTTGTGAAAGAGTAGAATGAAAAAGCTAATGAATCTTAAACCCATTGATAAAAAGAAAAAAAAGAGGATAAATACTATAAGTTAGGGAATAAAGCTATTAGTTAGGGAATAAAGGAGGGTTTGGGGATAGAGGGACTTGAACCCTCATGACTTATAAAGTCGACGGATTTTCCTTTTACTAGAAATTTCATTGTTGTCAGTATTGACATGTAGAATGGGACTCTCTCTTTGTCCTCGTCCGATTAATCCACTTTTTTAAGACCTCAAAACTTTGAACTGAAGGATTTGATTACTAAATATTCGATTGGAATGGATTCACAATAATTCTAAAAAAATTATGATTTTTTATTTCATAATCATATATTTCAAATTTCATTCTAAAAAAGAATAAAGAACCAATATTATATTATAATATGGGCTCTGTGATTAATCGTTTGCTGTCTCAGTATCTATACGTGTTTATTAGTTGTATAAACCCCTTCTTTTTAGAATTTCGAAGGAATTCCACTAACAACACAACGTAATTAACTCGATTCGTTAGAACAGCTTCCATTGAGTCTCTGCACCTATCCTTTTCCTTTGTATTCTAGTTCGAGAACCCCCTTGTTTTCTCAAAACACGGATTTGCCTCAGGATTGCCCTTTTTTAATTCCAGGGTTTCTCTGAATTTGGAAGTTACCACTTAGCAGGTTTCCATACCAAGACTTGATTACAGTACAATAATCATCCATATTACAATAAATGTTTAAATCCGAAGAACTAAAACAATAATGAATGGTCCGGAATAGAAAGAATGGTTTAAATTACACATCAATACAACAAATGATAAAATAGGAATCTACGTCGTATGCATAGTTGCTTGAGAAGGATATATTAAACGCATAGTTGCTTGAGAGGGATATATTAAACGCATTTTTTCGACGTCGTATGCAAAAGTTATAGCCGTTCTAAATTTTTTTCTTCTGTTTTTGCAAAAAAGGTCAAAATTCATATTTCGAAATTTCTATACCAACTAGATACTAAAACTTAACTATATCTCAAAGGATTTTACTTATTGAAGATTTTATCATTTTCTTTTCTTTTTTGCAAAACTGAAAAGGCGATCCACGGGGGGCGGGGGGGTGGGATATGAGTTCAAAAATTTCTGTGGCGCATAAAATCCCGTGCGCCATAGAAATGTAGCTTTCTGTGGCGCATGGGGTTAGATGCGCCACATAAATTTAGCTTTCTGTGGCGCATGGGGTCAGATGCGCCTACATTTCTGTGGCGCATGGGGTCAAATTTATGTGGCGCCTGGGGTCAGATGCGCCACATAAATAGCTCTTTTCTGTGGCGCATGTGACCCCATGCGCCACAGAAAGCTACATTTTTGTGGCGCATCTAGCCACATGCGCCACAGAAAAGGCACAGAAGGTTGAGTTCCAATCATTGGTGGCGGGCCCCACCATATTTCTGTGGCGCATGTGGCCAGATGCGCCACAGAAAGCTACATTTCTGTGGCGCATGGGCAAAAGATGCGCCACAGAAAGAGCCAGAATTCTGTGGCGCACCAGCTGCCGTGTGCCACTGAATATATTCTGTGGCGCATTGCATTAATGGTGCGCAACAGAATGTGGTTCCACCTATAACCGTTTTCCTACTAGTGCATGATTCTTGCATATCTTTGAGGGATTTGAGAGAGGAGATCTAGATCTACAATTCCACCAATCCATTCCTCCTCTAAGTGAGGGGAACCTAGTAGATCTTGATATTGGAGTTCCATTTGTTGAGTTCTTCTTTGTTCTTCGTCTTTTCTCCCCCCCACAAGCATTAGTTGCTTTTGGTGGGATTTGAGAGTGAAGGACTTGAGCACTTCTTGTGTTCTTGCCATTGCTTTTGTGCATCGGTTTGTGTTGCTTCAATGCTTCAATGCCTTTTACTTAGAATCTATTGCTTTATGAGTTAACTCTTATGCAAAACTTTTGATGCTTGTCTTGAAAGTACTATTTATGAAAAGTTTTTGCTTATATGATTCAGTTGTTTACTCATTATCTATTTGTTAGCAAACTATAGACCATTGCCTTGAGTCACTTCATTCATAACATATGCTTTACAATATTATTTGATCATGATTATGTGGTAGCATGTCACCTAAGAAATTATTTGTTGTTATCGTTTTACCTACTCGAGGACGAGTAGAACTAAGCTTGGGGATGCTTGATACGTCTCCAACGTATCTATAATTTCTTATGTTCCATACTTATATTATATCAATTGCTACATGTTTTATTCACACTTTATAGCATTTTTATGCATTTTCTGGGACTAACCTATTAACAAGATGCCACAGTGCCAGTTCCTGTTTTCTGCTGTTTTTGATTCCATAAAAGCTGTTCTGGAAATATTCTCGGAATTGGACGAAACAAAAAGCCAAGGTCCAATTTTTCTGTCACGTACACGGAGTCCGAAGGAGAGACGAAGGGGGGCACCGAGGCGCCCTCACCATGTGGTGGCGCGGGTCCACCCCTGGCGCGCCGCCACGTGGTGAGGAGCCCTCGGGCCTCCACCGACATCGCCCCTTCGCCTATAAATTGCCTTTCTCGGAAAAACCCTAAACACCCAAGCCTCCATCCACAAAAAGTTCCAGAGCCGCCGCCGTCGTCAACCCTAGCTTGGCAGGGTTCTGAAGCTCTTCCCGGCACCCTGCGAGAGAGGGGAATCATCACCGGAGGGCTCTACATCGCCATGCCTTCCTCCGGAGTGATGTGTGAGTAGTCCACCCCTGGACTATGGGTCCATAGCAGTAGCTAGATGGTTGTCTTCTCCTCTTGTGCCATCATGTTTAGATCTTGTGAGCTGCCTATCATGATCAAGATCATCTTATTGTAATGCTACATGTTGTGTTTGCTGGGATCCAATGAATATTGAATACTATGTCAAGTTGATTATTGATTTATCATGCCTATGCTGTTTATGATCTTGCATGCTCTCTGTTATTAGTGTAGGCTTTGGCCAAGTTTATGCTTGTAACTTCAAGATGGAGTATTTATGCTAGATAGTGGGTTCATGCCTCCATTTAATCTGGGACAGTGACAGAAAGTTCTAAGGTTGTGGATGTGCTGTTGCTACTAGGGGTAAAACAGCAATGCTTTGTCTAAGGATATTTGTATTGTTTACATTATGCACCATACTTAATGCAATTGTCTGTTGCTTGCAAGTTAATACTGGAAGGGGTGCGGATGCTACCTGAAGGTGGACTATTTAGGCACAGATGCATGCTGGATAGCGGTCTGTGTACTTTGTCGTAATGCCCAAGTAAATCTCATAGTGATCATCATGACTTGTATATGCATTGTTATGCACTCTCTATTTTATCAATTGTCCAGCTGTAATTTATTTACCCAGCATGTTAGTATTTTATTATGGAGAGACACCACTAATGAACTGTGGACCCCGGTCCATTCTTTTACATCTGAAATACAACCTACTGCAATCATTGTTCTCTTTAATTCTCTGCAAGCAAACATCATTTTCCACACCACACTTTTAATACTTTGTTTTCAGCAAGCCGGTGAGATTGACAACCTCACTGTTTCGTTGGGGCAAAGTAGTTTGATTGTCTTATGTGCAGGTTCCACGTTGCTGCTGATTCCCTGGTGTTGCGCCATGCCACATTCAGCCACCAACAACCTTCAGAAGACCTTGACTTCCTACTGGTTCGATTAAACCTTGATTTCTTACTGAGGGAAAACTTGCTGCTGCACTCATCACACCTTCCTCTTGGGGTTCCCAACGGACGTGTAACTTAACACGCATCAAGCCAGTTTTCTGGCGCCGTTGCTGGGGAAGTCAAACCTTCTGCAAGGGGAGTTTCTCACTTCCAATCTCTTTACTTTGTTTTTGTCTTGCTTATTTTATTTTACTTTATCTTGTTTGCTTCTTTATATCAAAAACACAAAAAAATTAGTTACTTGCATTTATTTTTGTATTTCGGCCTAGCTTTAATTTTGCTAAAATGAGTTCTCCTGAAGTTGAGGTTCGTTCATTTAGGCAACAAGGGGGGAGAAAGTCTGAAAGATGCTTGGTATAGAATTAGTGATGCTCATCATAGATGTACTAAAAAAGATTCTACCATTATCCTTCTTAGGAATATTTATGTTGGTATCACTAGTTGGTATAGGTATGTTCTGGATACACTTACAGGGGGTAATTTTCTTGGTACTCCTTCTTTGGAAGCTTGTAATTTAATTGAAAGTTTAGTAGGAATACCGCCTACTAAAAACATTAAAACTGAGATCACTTTGGAAGATGTTATAAACAAACTAGATTCTATGGAGAAAAATTTGCCAAAATTACTTGATCCTAGTAAGATTGATGAATCAGTGGTAAGCATCAATAAAATAATCATTGTTTTAGAGGCTAGCAACACCCTTGATAGCCAAAACCATAGGATTGGTGAATTAGAAGATGCTATGGAAACTTTAAGTTCAACTTTTCTTCTCTTAAGTCTAAGAGGGAGAAAGCTTTTGTGGGAAAAGAGCAAAAATTCATGTATGTTCCTAAGATGCCCAAACCGAAACCTCATTATGAGCTTAAAATTGATAAAACCTTTAGTACAATTAAGGGTGACTTAAATAATGAAACATCTTCAGGAATACTTAAGGTACCTATTGTGACAAGTTGTGTTTTAGAGGAGGCTTTCGATGATTTGGATGCTCTATCTTTTGGGAACACTTGATTTTCACTTTCTGTGCCTAGCTGAAAGGCGTTAAAGAAAAGCGCTTCTTGGTTACAATAATCGCAAACTTTCTTTTCGCTCTATTCGTTGTGTTTTTCTTGGTTACAGTCCGGATCACCTTGGGTTTCGGTGTCTCGATCGATCTACCGGTTGAATCTATGTGTCTAGGGACGTTGTGTTTGATGAACTCGTTTATCCCTTCTCCACCGATTCCCCACAGTATTCCCCTCCTACTGAAGATCTTCTTCTTCCCGAACCAGTTGTAGATTCATCAACGCGTAGTGATATGGCCTGTGCTACTGATTCTGCTTCTGGTTTTGATGTTTCAGGTCAACACGACCACGTAGATCACGCCATGCATGGCTTGCATGCACCCCTGGACGTCGATCATGTTCCTCCCGAGGAGGAGGCCCACGATGTGGCCCATGACGCGGATCCCGCCTCGCCTCACAGTCCTAGGCCGCCACCAACTCCACCACATGGGTCGGCCCACGTCATCAACGATGCATCGCCTATGTCGTCTTTGTCAGCTGGCACTCCATCTTCGGCTCCTCCTGTGCATCAGATGCGCACTCGCCGCCAAAACAATGTCATCAAGCCGGTTCGTTTGTTTGAGGGTATCGTTCAATATGATCCAACCAAACGTCCGTTTGCTGCCGAGCCCGTCTCTCATCGTGATGCCCTTGTCGTTCCTGCTTGGAAAGTTGCTATGGATAATGAATATGCTGCCCTTCTTCACAACAAAACATGGCGGCTGGTGGACTTACCTCCTGGGTAACACGTTGTAGGTTGCAAGTGGGTCTATAAGTCGAAGCAAAAACGGATGTAACAGTTGATCGGTACAAAGCGAGACTCGTGGCGAAGGGGTTCACACAACGACATGGCATCGACTATAGTGACACGTTTTCTCCTGTTGTCAAGCCCACTATGGTGCGTCTGATTTTGTCTATCGCCATATCTCGTGGTTGGATTCTTCGGCAAGTTGACGTTCAGAATGCTTTCCTCCACGGCGATATCCAGGAGGAGGTATACATGTGTCAGCCGCCTGGCTATGTTGATCCCAATCGTCCTCGTCATGTGTGTCGGTTTCAGAAGTCTCTATATGGTCTCAAACAGGCACCGAGAGCGTGGTACTCGAAGCTCAGTGTCAAGCTGCAATCCTTGGGCTTTACTCCTTCCAAGGCTGACACTTCGCTCTTTACGTTTGTCAGCCCAAAAGTTACTATTTACATGTTGATCTACGTCAATGATATTATCATTACAGGATCTTGTCATCAGGCAATTGAGAAGTTACTTGGACAAATTCATGTTGCCTTTGCTGTCAAGGATCTTGGAGAACTGTCTTACTTTCTCGGAGTTGAAGTAACACGTCAGGAAGGAGGTATTGCACTCACACAGTCCAAGTATGCAACTGATCTTCTTCGGAAGACAAATATGCATCTATGTAAAGGGAGCACGACACCGATGGCAGGGACATATAAGTTAAGCAGAATGATTGGTACACTACTGACAGAAGCTGAAGCGTTTGTGTATAGGAGCACAGTGGGGGCACTTCAATACTTGTGCTTGACCCGGCCGGATATCTCCTTTGCGGTAAATAAAGTATGTCAATTTATGTCTGCTCCAACCGATGTACATTGGTCTGCTGTTAAACGAATTTTGCGATATGTGAAAGAAACATTGCATGTTGGGCTCAATATCTGTCGATTTGCATCAACAGAGTTAAGTGTATACACTGACGCCGACTGGGCGGGATGCCCTGATGATCGGCGTTCAACCGGTGGGTATGCAGTATTTTATGGACACAATTTGATCTCGTGGAGCTCTAGAAATAACCAACGGTGAGCAGGTCCAGCACCGAAGCTGAGTACAAAGCTATTGCAAATGGTACAGCAGAAGTCGTTTGGTTGAAGTCTGTAGTTAGAGAGTTAGGAGTTTTTCAGTCTCAAGCTCCAGTTTTGTGGTGTGATAACATGGGAGCTACGTTTCTCACAGCAAACCCGGTTTTCCATGCTCGAACTAAACATATAGAAATCGATTTTCACTTCGTACGAGAGAAAGTTTCAGCTGGAGCTTTGAAGGTTCGTTTCATATCAACACAAGATCAGATAACTGATATATTCACTAAGGCTCTTGGGAAAGAGGCGTTTGAACGATTGAAGTATGGACTAAATTTGGTTAGCACTCGTTCGGATCGAGGGGGACTATTAGATGGCATCGGTTGACACAAGGAATGGTATCCGATCCTGTCACGATTTGCTAAAAGTGTTGTACGTAGTTATTTCCTTGTAAAGCTAACCGACTTGTAATCCTATGTTGTGATATAAATAAAGAGCTACGGCCGGCCCAAGAGGCACACGACACAATCCAATCTCGTTTAGGTTTTTACACCCTCCAACGAGACATACTCACCTAAAGATGAGGAACTCGGGAATACATCGTCGTCTCAGCGTGCCTCGGTTATTTCTATACCTGAGCTCTTTACTTATGCACTTTACATTGTGATAACCTTCGTGCTTGAAGTTGTAACATCCCAATATTTTGGAATGTTTAAAATTCACTAAAAATTGAAACTTTTGTCTTTATTAAAAATAAAACTTTAAATTTATAATAGAAACCAAATCTAGAAGACACTGGCCATCTTCAAAAAGTTTAATACCAAGTAATCTTTAATTCAAAATTTGAGTTTAGTTTAAATTCTTTTATCCAAAGTATTTCATAAACCCCAAATTAATTGACAAAGAGATTAAAAATTTCCAAAGACAACTTCATTCATAAAATGTCTTATTCCAAGTATTTAATATTAAATATTTAACTTTTGACTAATTCTTTAAACCCAAAAATCTTGTATGCAAAGTGATAATATTATATAAAGTAAGTCTATTTCTACAATGGTTTTGGTTAAATTATAAGATTTAAAAGTTGGAGTTTACTAAACTCTAAAACAATATTTATAAAGTGTTTTAAGTTATTTATATAAAGCTTGCTCTATTTTAAAATTGTGTTTGATTCAATTATATTCATTTACAAATTAAGTTTAAAATGGCTAACTTTCAATATCTACATTTGTGTTATTTTATTTGATTTTATCAAGCCACAAATGTTTTATTAAAACCCTACTTTCAAAATTGACATAAAATGTCCATTAAGCATTTATGCAAAATTAAAAAAAATTGATTTGTTCTGTAAAAGTGTTCCCAAATAGTCTAGCTGCATAAAGTTTATTTTTTACAAATTCATACAAATTGGGTTGATTCAATTTTGGAAGTGTTTTGCAAAAGTTATAAAAGTTTTTAGAAAACTGAAATAGAAAAAGAATCAGAACAAAAAAAATAGAAAGGCCGAGCCAGCCCAGCAGAGGCCCAGTTTCTCCTCGCGCGCACAGCCCACCCCCAGCCCAGCAACGGCCTCTCTCTCTCTCTCTGACAGGTGGGACCCACCTGTCGGTCGTCTTCATCCCCAAATCACGCGCGTCAATGGCTAGGAAACGGCCGGCGGTTTCCTTCCTTCAATCCATGCCATCAAGGCCGCGATCGCCGCCCTCGTCCGCATCAATTTAAAGCCCTGCCTCTCCTCTCGCTTTTGCCCCAAACAACAGAGCCCGGGAGCCACCAGGCTGCTCGCAAGCTTCCCCGAGGCTCGCCACCCGCCGGCGAGGGTTCTCCATTTCCAGCGAGTCCAGTGCACCCCGAGCCTCCCCATCTCTCACTTCTCCCTATTTCTTCCTTGTGCATCTTTCTGACTAGGTGCGGCATTTTATATCACAGCGAATGAGCAGTCCGTCCTCGACCCAAAGGTCCTCTCCGCCGCCGCACCTCCGGTCGCCTCCACACGCCGTTCCAGGAAGAGAACGACCACGCCGCCCACACCATACTCTTCGCCGAGCCCTCCTGCACGCCGTCGTCTTAATCCCGTGGCCAGGGGAGCACCACAGCGACGGGAGCGTCCATGCCCGAAGCTCTGCGCCGCCGTGTCCACCATCTCCGGCAGCCTTGCGCCACCAGGTTTTGGTCAACGCACCACGGCCGTCCGATCTGCAACCTACGGCCACGATTAGAACATTAAAGCGAAGAGGTATCTTCTCTTCTCAGCCCTCAGATCTGGATCCAACGGTTTAGAACAAATCACTTAAACACGTCAGTGCCCAGTCAGCGTCCAGTCAGCTGCCACGTCAGATCCAGTCAGCGCCCGCGTGGAAAATGTTTTTCCTATTTAGTTTTAATTGGCAGTTTTGCAGAAAAGCCCCTGCATCTTAGAATCATCATTACTTTTTATTGGTTTGGCCAAATTTAACAAACTTTATATTTTTGAAAAGCCCTAAACTTGTAGAATATTTTAGCACTGTTAGTTTTCTGTTTTGCCATAGTTTAAAATATTCAAATTTCAAATGTGTGATTTGAGTAATTTTAGTATATCTTTAAATCTATAAATCCAATTTTTGCAAATAAAATATTGTTGAAAACCTTTGGATCTGTAAAATAGCTAGCTACTGCTAGAAATAATTTTTGGATACTTTTAAACTGTATTAAAAATCAGAGGCTCAATTTTGGGTATTTCACAGTTATTTAAAATTGCAAATAGATATTTTTAGTGAATTTGACAATAGATATAATTTTGTATGTCCAAATTTTGTAAATAAAATATCCTTAGAAAACCCTTGACCTGTAGATAATTTTGGTTCTGTTATTTATCATTTTTGATTAATTTAAATTGATTCAAATTGCAAATGGACAATTTGAGTAAATTTGGCATATCTTTAAATTCATAAGTCCAAAATTTTCATATAAATAGTTTTAGAAACCTTAGAATATGTGTGAATTTATCCCTCTGTTATAAAATAATTTTGAGCATTATTTTTATGATTCAAAATCAGAAACTCAAATTTGAATTATTGGCATAGTTTAATTTTTGGCACAATTTAATTTCTAGTAATTAATTTAAATTTGTTTCTTTTGAGAAAAATCCTAAATAAATGTCCTTTACCAGAAAGACCAAATACCATCATGGCTAATTTATTGTATTTAAGATTAAGTTAAAAGCTTTTAAAAATGTTGCCTTGTAAATCTTTTGTTTAAGTTGTGTTTAAAATCTTCAAATATTTTAATTACAATTAATGGTTTATTTTAGAACTCTTGGAACTTCCTTGACAAATAATATAATTAATCTTTAGAACTCTTGGAACTTCCTTGACAAATATGTTTTATAAAACTTATTCCTAGAACCAAGCCTTTGGTATAAACCTTGTTATGTATGTTTTGTATGCCTTGTGTTGTAGAATAGTTTGTTTATTGTGGTGTTATCTCTATGTATAGATTGAACGGAGTGAACGTTGATCCTTGTTGAAAGGATTGTGTGAGCAACTACAACTTCCAAAGGCAAGTGGCACATTCATAAATTTCCTAAGTATTTTTGTCTATGCATGACTTAGTTTATTTTCCTTAAGCATGTGTAGGTGTTATTAGTATTGCTATGCAAGACTTGTTTAGAATTTCCCTATTCCTATGTGTCTAGGTACCTATATAATAACTTAGTAGAAATATTGATGCTATGCAAAAGTTATTTATAAAAAGTTAAATTCTACTAAGTTAAAGAAACTCCTGGGTGGATTGGTTTGATAGAGGAGGCGAAGTTGAGTGGCTGCTCAGGCCCATTTTCATGGTGTGAAC
This sequence comes from Poa pratensis, assembly GCA_947311845.1. NCBI lineage: Eukaryota > Viridiplantae > Streptophyta > Magnoliopsida > Poales > Poaceae > Poa > Poa pratensis. The sequence continues at coordinate 44,579,288 of CAMZMU010000055.1, read as the reverse complement.
CTGAGTATGTGCACTTGTGGATTGCCACCCAGGGATCAAAGGGATCTGAAGAACTCCAAGTGAAGATTGCTTCCAGTGCAGCCATTTGTCATATGGGCTCTGTCTTGATGGATTAAGTTGCGTGGACTGACCTCGGCTTGACAAGCAGATGTAGAGGGATGTAGGTGGAATGGGTCAAGCCGGTATGGGGTGGGAATATGCTTCTGAAAAATCTCGTCTCAATCTTCTCCTTTTCCTTATCACTGCTGGAGTGTAGAGGATAGTTTGGGCTGATTGAGTCAAATGGTGAACGTGCACAACCTCTCGAGAGTGTCAAACTAAGTACTTAGCCGTGTCCCCGGTTACGGATAATTCTGAGCAGCTAATCAAGGACGTCAACGGAGGATCCCAACATTCCAACTTCTCAAGTTAAAATATGAAGGGTGAACAAGGGTAGATGAGACAGTGGTTTTCATGCCACGGATGTCTCGATTAAAAGAAAAGTGTTTTCAAAAGAGTTAGGAAAAATTGGCTTTCTGTAAATTAGCCTTTGAACTCCACCAGCCAAATATGCATATAGATTATTGGAGTTATTCCACTAAGTGTCCACAGAGTGTCACTTGCCAGTTCCATTTTATATGGTTCTGGCCCACCTTGTTGCAACATTTTTCCTGTTGCAGGATGTTCAGACGATGAGTGAGGTTTCGTATAAGGTTTCGAGTCTACAACCAACATGTTTCGCCTGTGGCACATGAAGATGATGGAGACTCACTGCTACTTTTATTCCGCTGTGCTGAACTTTGTAAAATGCTAGCCTTGAGCTATGCAATTTGTAATGAAAATTGTAAGTCTGGATCATGCGATGTAATAAAATTTGACGCATTTGCCTGATATTCATCTTAGACTGTGTGTGCAAATGAATCGATCCAGGGGTTTGCACTATATACAGGGATCTTGCCAATTTTTAAGTGTAGGTCCGGTACAGAAGTATCCCTTATTGCTATCACCTTGTTGCTTGTCTTGCTTATCATAAGTTGTTGGGGCACATAGGTGACCTAGTTTATTTAGGTTGTTGGCTTGTTAATTTAAACACCTAGTTTTATTCCGCAATTATCAAGCCTAAACCGGAAAAGTTTTAAATCGCATATTCACCCCCTCTAGGCGACATCCTTGTCCTTTCAGGACATTTATCCGGCACCCCCCAATTGGGGGGGGGGTGCCGAACACTGATTTGGAGGCCCCCGGTGGAGATGCTCTGATCCATCGGCACCCTAGAATTTTATCGGTCACCTCCCAAAATTGTGTCAACTTTGGGGCGTCGGACATTTGTCCTGCTAATCCCAGGTGATGTCCACACCGACACCCCAAACGGCCGACCCTATCGATTTTTCTCAATATGTTTGAAACATGTGAAAAAGATTACATAGTCAAAAAAATTAAACATGGGAAAAACATAGTTATTACAACAATTTCAATTAAAATTAAAATTCGATGAGTTTCAGAGAAGAACATGCTCGTGTGCTCGATGCGCCCACAAGTGTGCAACTAGATCACTATGAAATTGATCGTGAGTCATCACGAATTTGAAAATGCACGACGAGGAATTCAGAAAATTCGGCATGCACGCCCGGGTGTGAGTCGGTAAGGGGGTCGTGGTACTCATACTGCTCATTGAACACCAAGTTAGCATCACGCTCACACTCGACTATCATGTGTGCATGATAATACAACCGTTCATGATCTCCCACATCTGTTGTAGGGATCAAGATAGTGAAGGGTACTTGACAATCGCAAATCAGGTCTGGAGCACACCAAATGCTCGCTCCACATTTTATTGAACACTCTCTTACTTGTCTGCAAAGTTAGAGTTTGCCTCACCAACAGGGTTACAGATGGTCTTGACAAATGTCGACCAATGAGAATAGATGCCACCTTCTAGGTAGTAACCTTGTGGTACTCATGGTCGTTGATCACATACTTACACTCCGGAGTTTGGCCATCAGCAAGTCCCGCAAACACCGAAGAGCGTGATAGCACGTTGATGTCATGTGTGAACCGACCATGCCGAATAATGCATGCCATAATATGTCACTCGGCATGTTGATGTCATTGTGTGTACCGGAAACCAGTTTTCGATAGTTTTCTCATTCATGATTTTGAACAACATAATTTCGATAAAACATTAATACAAATTCAACATAATAATGTTTTAACATCATACATGATACATCTCAAACGTATCTATAATTTTTGATGTTCCATGCTTGTTTTATATCAAATGTCACATGTTTCTTCTAAAGTTTATATCATTTTATGACATTTATTGGACTAACCTATTAACCTAGTGCCCAATGTCAGTTTCTGTCTGTTTTGTCGGTTTATTGCAGTAAAGGCCAAAAAATGGAAGTGCTCGAATTGGATGAAAATTTACGTGATTTATTTCCAGCACAAATAAGCCATGGAGCCAGAAGACCAGCTGCATGTGGGGCCCACAGCCGGCACGTGACCTCACGGCGCGGCCAGGTACGACCCCGTGCCGTGGGCCCGCTTGCCCTACCAGAGCACCGCCTTACGCCGCCTCATCGCCTATAAAATCACTCGTGACCTAAAAATGTGAGAGGACCGAAGACTTTTCACAGATTCAACTCCGAGCTCCGCCGCCACCAAAACCCTAATTCGGGGGGACAATGTCTCTGTTCTGGGACCCTGCCGGGACGGGGAAGTGCCCCCAAGCCATCTTCATCGCCATTGCTACTTTCCATGATGAGGAGGGAGTAGTTCTTCATCGAGGCTGAGGGCTCTACCGGTAGCTATGTGGCTTATCTCTCTCTCCCATGGTGTGATCTTTATGTGATCATGAGCATTGTAATCTAGTTGAATTCATAGATGTTTCCCCTTCATTATGTTATGGATATGCTACTCAATTAGTTTTATCATTATAATTTCCGGAGTCATTGTTGAGAACACAAAGCCTGGGTGACAGTGCGGGTGGCGTGTGTGACTCTACCAGGATAATAGATTAGAGTGATATTTACCATGAGTTGTTCTTTGTGTTGGATGTCATTGTGAAATCATGGTGTTTGTTTACTCAGACTTTAAGGTGTGCTTTTATAGCCCTACGTAGTAGTAATGATGTTCGTTATCCAGCAGAAGAATAGTTCCGAGTAGCACCTAAGTTGCATATTGAAGAGGAAGTATTTATATGTGTTTAGTTTATTATTATTATTATTGAGAGTGACCACTAGTGAAAATATGATCCCTATGCCTTGTTTCCAAGCATCGAAACACCGTTTATTTCCAGTTCTGCTGCATGTTTGCTCGCTGCCATTTTTATCACAAACTACATAGACCACTTGTTAATATCCATATCGCTTGCATTTTACTATCTCTTCGCCGAACTAGTGCACCTATACATCTGACAAGTGTATTAGGTGTGTTGGGGACACAAGAGACTTCTTGTATCTTAATTATCTTAATTGCATAGTTGCTTGAGAGGGATATCTTTGACCTCTACCTCCCGGAGTTCGATAAACCTTGGGTTACTCACTTAAGGGAAATTTGCTGCTGTTCTACAAACCTCTGCACTTGGAGGCCCAACACTGTCTACAAGAATAGAAGTTATAGTAGACATCAATACATTACAATAATCATCCATATTACAATAAATGTTTAAATCCGAAGAACTAAAACAATAATGAATGGTCCGGAATAGAAAGAATGGTTCAAATTACACATCAATACAACAAATGATAAAATAGGAATCTACTTCTTCCCATACAACTGCCACTGGTGCTCAATAAGATCATCATGGAGCTGGATGTGTGTGGCCTTGTCCTCAATCTACCGGTAGATCTCAAGAAATGTCTGGATCTGGTCCAGATTCTTTTGAGGCTTCACGCGGCTACCAATGTTGTCATAGAAAAAAATCCAAGTTTAAACCTCTCTCATTTTTAATGATCATATTGTGTAAAATCACAAGAGCCGTCATGATATATGAGAGGGATTTCTTATCCCAGAAACGAGCAGGACCTCGAACAATTGTAAAGCGAGCTTGCAACACACCAAATGCCTTCTCCACCGATAGCCGGATTCGCACCGCGTGAGCTCCATATCCACGACCGGCCCCAAATCGGCGTCTCCAACAACCGCGGGAATGGGAGTAGGACTCCGTTGCTCAGACCCACCCAGAGAAGCCTCCCCTGGTCCTAGCTGGCCCTCAACTCGAGTTCCGTGACGAATCCATGGAGATGGCAGCGGCAGGGGAAGCGCGGACGGGATACGCCACCTCCGGGGCCGAGATGCGGTGGACACGAAGCGGCGGGAGGCGGCGAACACCGATGTTTTTTTTTGGTATATGTTCAGTCCTTTTTTTGGCTCGACCCGAAAAAAATAGTTATTTTCCGGGCGGGGGCTTATCCGGTATCTACTAGCCGTGGTTCCGGATGGCACCCGCCGGGTTCGGGTGCGAGTTTGGCACCCCCATACCCGCACCCGCTCCTTCTCCCCGCCCCCGCCACCCGCCCCATACCCGCCGCCGAGTACATAGCTCCACCATACCCGCCACCCGCCGGGTTTGCGGGACCCGACGGGTTCCCGGCGGCGGCGGAGCTCAAGGAGTCGAAGCAGGGGATGAGGGGATCTTGGGAGGCGGCGGCGGCTTCCAGGTGAGGTAGAGGTGACGCGACAGCGGCTTCCGGCGGTGGTAGAGAACATCGGCGAGAGAGAGGCCGCCGACGTCGTGTGCTTGGAGAGAGAGGAGGCCGGCCGCGGCGTCGTGTGCTTGGGGAGAGAGGAGACATGGGCAGGAGGGAGAGGAGAGAGAGCGACGGGCTAGGGAGAGGAGAGGAGAGAGAGCGACGGGGAAGAATGCGACTGTGGATAGGAAATTGGGGAATAGGGATGGAATCAATCGATAGGTTTGGTGTCCAGTGTCCTGCACTCGTGCGCTGGTGTGTGTGGCCTGTACGTTAATGTCTTAGTGGGCTAGGTGCGTTAGTGGGCTTGTGGGCTAGGTACGTTAGTGGCTTAGTAGGCAATGACATGTGGAGCTAGTTGTCCTAGTCGGGTTCGTGGGTACGGGTTTGGCACCCCTAAACCCGTCTCCGCTAGACCCGGCGGGTCTGGATTTTTACCGTTAAGCACATCCGCAGGTTTAGATCGTCACCAAACCCTCCTCATTTAGTGCGGGTACCCGTCGGATAAGCGGGTATCAGGTACCCATTGTCATCCGTAGCCGGGGGGACCGAAGCCCGGCCCGGCTCTTCTATTGCTGTACCGTGCCTGTGCTAGGCCGAAAACCATCCGCGGGCCGGCCTGCGAAGTACGGCCCATATAGCCAGAACTCGAAAGTATAGCTGGCCAACCGGGCTGCCCGGCACGGCACGGGCACGCTAGCGGCACGATTCTATTCGTGTCGTGCCGTGCCGGCACACGGGCCTCGACTCGAGGTTGGGCACGAGCACGCCGGCACGGTTGCGGCACGATGGCCCGGCACGGCACGTTCGGTCCACGAAAAATAGCTATAAAATTCAAAAAAAGAAGAAGTAAAAATAGCTATAAAATTAAAAAATAGATAAAAATAGCTATAAAATCTAAAAAATATACTCTCTCCGATCCGAAAAAAAGGTCGGAGGGTATACGTACTGGTTGTGCTGCGTATGCTGTTTCGTCCCGAACGTTTTTACGGACCGGAGGAAGTATAAAAAATAGCTAATCGTGCTGTGCCGTGCCCCCCGCATGCTTCAAATCGAGGAGCGACCCGGACACTAACGGGCTCGTGCCGTGCCGCGGTCCATTTAAATCGTGCCGTGTCGTGCCCGTGTCGGAAAAAAAAAAAAGACGTGCTTCGGGCCATCCCGTTTGGCCAGCTATACTCGAAAGTGGGAAGCCCCGGGACACCCGAACCAAAACCCTCGCCTCCGTCCGTCCACCCCCTCTCCGCGTCCCCACGCCGTTACCGCCGGCCATGGCGACACCCCCGCCGCCACCGGCGCCCGACGCCACCGCCTTCTCCCCTGACGGAGAGCTCTTCGCGCTCATCTCCGATCGGAGGATACAGGTACTCGATTCGCCTCTCCTATCCCGACCCCCTCACCTAAACCCCATTCCTACGTGCTGGCTAGCTCTTAAGGCGGTCGCTGTGAATCGGGCTCTGGAGTGTTAGAGTCGCTGCGATATGATGTGCCGTGCCGTGCTTGAGATGTAGTGTTACATGCCGCCAGTTATTGGCTAAATGCTGCTGTGTGCTGGGTTGACTAGCTACCTTCCATTCCATGTTCTGTTTATTATGGCGATTGAGGATTGACAGTTGCTAGCGGGCGAAGCTAGTTTAATTCTCGTGTTTTGTTTTGCTTGTAGACTGTAGTCAATAGTTCCTCGACGTATTGCTATATCTTTCTTTAACACCCTGCCATGGCTTGGATATTTCGTGAATTTGGTTTGGGATTTTCTTCTAGCGACAGGTGATATTTACTGGATTACATAATTGCCAATATTTAGCACCTCATCCGAACATCTAGAGGGTTCTTCTTGTCCATCGGTCTTGGAAACATGTATCTTGTATGGATTTGGTCGATTCATGCTTGGGAAGTTGAGATTGTTAGAATTAAATATATGTTCATTTGGGGTCCCATCTAGCTAGCAATACTGAAGTAGGGACCTATTTTATTTCTATTTTCTGCTCTTTCAATACATCGCTCCCTCTTCTCATTTTTCTTTCATTGTAAAGTTAAATGGAAGCATGTGAGAACGCAGATACAGAATGTGTTAACATATTCAATTTCTTCACATGAAATTTTTGTTTGGAAAGGTATGGACTACAACAGGAGGGCAAAAGATAGCAGAATGGACTGATCCAGTTGCAGGCCAAGATGATTCATACAGTTGCATTGCCTGCAGCTCTGTTCAGAAGAAGGTATTTTGTGTTGAGCTTAGGTGTTATCCCCTATACTGTCGTATTATTTCAGTTTTTGATTGGAGGTGCTTTTTACAGCAGAAAAAAGATGACAACCTTATTGTTGTTGCTGTTGGCACTGCAAATGGCGAGGTTTTAGCTCTTGATTCGACTGGTGTTATATGGAGAAGTTCTTTTCACACGGGGTATGTGCAATCTTACTATGAAAGTATTCTTTGGTATAAACAACATGCTTCCCACCTTTGGTATGAACATTGGTGCGTTCTGCAATAAAAGGGCCCTATCATTTCTTTGGTATAAACATCGTTTTGATTTATTTATAGGCCTACCATGTTGATTATGCTCATCGCTGTAGTATCTGCTTAGAAAAAAGATCTGCGTTGGTACTTGGTAGTCTTTGCACCTTATTTGTTGTTAAAAAACTCAATATTATTGAATGGCAGTTCCTAAAGCGCTACACTAGTACCTTTTAACCACATATTCTTTGTCCTATTTGTGTGAGATTAAGCTTCAGTTCCTTTTTCCTTGCGAGATGCTTAAGCTCAGTCTCACCTAAGTAAGGCCAACCGTCCAAGGATATTTTTTTTCTTTTCAACTCAATAATGAGACAGTTAAGTTGGTCATACTTACGCAGGTAACATGGGCTCAATTTTAATTATCACAAGCAAGACAAAATTTTGTTAGTCCGCTTTGATTATCCTTGTCATAAGCCGACTTATGTGGTTCCAAAGAAGAGCCTTATATCAGCTGGATTCTGGAAGAAACATCAGCTAGCTCAAAATACCTATAGAATAGAATGACTTTACTGTGTGATGCCTACACTGACATGCCTTTCTCTTTCTACTAGCAAGGTAATTTCCCTTCACTTCTCAAAACAAGGACGCGTTCTTTATACTGCCAGCATAGATGGAGTTATATGTGAATTGGATACTCGTACTGGAAAATCCAAAGACACATTTAAAGCTTCAAAGAAGTCAATTAATTATTTGACAATTTCCAATGGTAAGTGCAACTTTTATCTTCACGTGCTCTTACCTTATGCATGCTTAAAAGATCCGTCTATTAATGTTCCAAGTGCTTGTTGTATTCATGGGAACATCTTCACTAACACATATGGCTTATTTTGTGAAGCAGTGTGATTACATTAGAAGGAATCTCATTCTTATTTCCTTAAACGTTTGTTGATTGTCATGTACAGCTGTTATGGACCTTGTCCTTGATCCATATCAATATAAATTGGGTAGGGTAAGGGTGTGAAGACTAGGGACATGACACTCACTCTCAAGTCTCAACCGGGTAGAGTCCCTGACGTGGAAGAGATGCTTTTAGGCAGGGGTGGGTACTTTGGAACACCGAAACGAATAAAGCGATATCTTTGATTTTTCAGGTTTTGTTTTTTCATCGATTTTAGTTTCCCTTCTGTTCTGTGATCGGTTGTTTGATCAGTTTCCACCAGTCGCAAACTGATCACACCGTAATATCCGGTCCTTCACGTGCACCACTAATAACCCCTATCAGCCATCTTGTATGCACATAGGGCTGAGGCCCGCTCCACGTCCTATGCACACAAGGTAAAGAAGCCCATGTCTGTTTCCTGTTTCCTAGCGACATCTCCTCTCAGTATCTACGCTGTAAAAAACCAAGAGTTACAGCCCTGCCTCAAGCGGCGGGCCTTCATCTATTATTTTTCTGTTGCGACAAGTGGTGCGCGAGCTTCTAGGGGCATTCAATTTTGGTCAATCGGTTAACCGAATAAATCGAACCAAAATATTTCGGTGAATAACGTTCAATGTCTATATTCTTTGTGATTATTTTGGTTCTTATTTTAGAGAAACCAAATTTCTCGATACCCGAATAAATTGAACCGAACTAATCATATTAACTGAATGCCCACCCGTACTTTCAGGTTTGTAATTTTTCTTATTTCATTGTTTCATCAAAAATTACATGATAGCCCTTCATATAGGAACCTAGACTTGTCCCACAAGACACAAACTCTATCTCTATCTTCGGTAACTCTCTCCCTAACTAACTTATCTCTGTCTCCTAAATCCTAATGTTTTGTGGATCCTAATTATGATAGCCTATTCACAGGCTGGGTGACCTTCTTTAGCCCATAAAAGTATTCGCCTTTTTAGCATGTATGATGATTGCCAGTATTTTTTTTTACATAGCGCATACTGGGGTGCCACCCTGGCAGGAACAAACCCAGGTGGAAGCATTATAGTTTATATGTTTGCATCTGTAGTGTTCAAATAAATTTGGTTTATCCAGTGTGTTGGAACAAAGGTTTATCAAATTCCCCAGTCTTTCGTGAATATGGCACCTTAGGTCGTTATTTTCTTAGATATTTATCTTGTCAATTCTGTGTATTTTCTGAACTTACATTTTAGGATTTTGCAGATGGGAAGTTCATGAGTGTCTTAGGTAAGACAACAAAATTATTTAGTATGAAGGACAAGAAGGAGGTCTTGAAGATTCCTTCTGAAGATGTATGCTCTCTCTCTCTCTCTCTCTCTCTCTCTCTCTCTCTCTCTCTCTCTCTCTCTCATATGAAAGAGGCTTTATCACATCCGTGCCATTTGATTGCAGGGCCCTATCCAGCTGATGTCTGTGTCTGATGATGCACATATTTTAGTTTCTTGTACTGACAATAATAAAGAAGTCCAAGTCTGGTCTTGTGATCATCATAATGGCACTATCGATTCTACAGCCTCCCTTGTCATGCATTCTCAGCCAAAGGCTGTAGAGTGTAAAAGGAGCACATCATATGAAGCCGGAGGAATTGTTCTTGCCGTATCGAAGAAAGGTGTTGCTTATGTGTGGCATTTACAGACCATCTCCCAAGATGAAGCACCACCCACCAAAATCTCAGTCAAAAATTCACTTGATAAAAAAGGCCGTATCCCAATTATCTTAGCTAAATTATGCGATGTCAAAGAAGACAACACAGTTAAGGTTCATGTTGCGTTTGGGTCACCAGGCTGTTTACAGTTCAAGGTTGTAGTGTTGGGTGAGAATTGTGAGGACGTCAATTTGTTTGCGGAATCTGATGCATTAGCTTCAGAACATGTGGTACCGCAAGAAAGGAATATGGAGCAAGATGCTAAAGGTTTGTTGATATATCTTTCGATGTCCAACCATCATTATTAGCACAATAAAGTCAATAAATAGGCATAAGGCGTTATCTTGGTAGTGCTGAAAATTAATTTGACAGATGTCCCTGGCTGCAAGCTGCATAACCGCGTAGGCTATTGTCCCATGTTTCTTGTGAATTGCATTTGCTTTTGTGAGTTTGTTGCCATGTCAAGAGATGCTTTTACTTTTGGCTCTTGCCCGTGTCTACGTATCTGCAATAAATTTTTGGTGTTGAAAAAAAGTTTCAGTTGTTCAGCAGGGTGTTTTGTGACCATTCATATCATGTAATCCATAAATTGGTCTTATAACTTACCTATCCTGGCAATAAGCATTGTTGTGTTTCACAAATCTTCCGAGTCACTGCCTTTTGAAGGTTTCTCTACGAAGTACTCCTTTGCCAGATCGTATGATTTGCTTAGATAGCAGCTATTCTATACTTAACTACTCAATTTGAATAAAACAAGTGGCACATGTAAGTAGTCATATTCTGTTGATGAAAAGGTGTCGCACTCAACCAAGTATGCCTGGCATGTTTTGCAGCTTCTGACTACATGATAATGAAATATGAATCAAACTTATATGTAGTGAACTAGAGGGTTTATCATATTTTATTACGTGATGAAGTGCTTTCCCAATAAGCAGCAAAATGCACATTTTAAAAGCAAAATGAGGATATTATTTGCAATCATCAGTATTCGGTACAGAGTGGTAACTGCCCTTGCCTTAGTTTTGTGCAATTTGCATTTTTGAAATCATGGAAGCACTGCTCTTACTTCTGTATTAAATACTCTATATGATTTGCTTACAACTATATGTTATGCTATTGAAGTTACAGATTATGTACTTCGTTTAGATGCCTAACTGTTTATTTATTTCTGTATGCCACTAGTAAATAGCAGGATGGCTGGTGAACAAGATCAGCAGGAGAATACAAACCCCACTGATCAAGGAAGATCAAAGAAAAGGACAGCATCTGCTTTGGATTCTACTAATGGTAACAATCACCCTGTTACTTTTAAGTACCTACCTGATGCTGTCATATGCATCGAGTGTTCTAAACCATGAAAAAATAAATTTGAGTGTGCCCTTCATTTCTACCTTTCTGATGACTAAAGTATGTATTTCGTTGGAACGTCTAGACACAGTCAAGGAAGGGAATCCAGAGTATAATCTTGACGAACCAACTATGGAGCAGAAACTTGAAAGTCTAAATTTGCTCAACAAGCCTGAATTCCTTCAAGAGCAATCAGCCTCGCTAGCACCGCCGAGTGCAGATTCAGTCCATATTTTGCTGAAGCAAGCTTTACGCGCTGATGATCACGCTGAATTGCTGAAATGCTTGTACAATAGAGATGAAAAGGTATGGCTTTTTTTTCTTTTTTGTGCAATGTTATATCAAATCCTCTGTTGCTACTTGTCTTCATAGGTCATACCGTAAAAGAATTTTACTTCGAAGTTCATAGTTAATTAAATGATGTTACAGATACATGTTATTCTCTTGGAGTCTTGGGTGTGTTGTGCCTTTTTACGCCGAATGTTCTACTTCCTGTACCATAGAGATTCTCTACGTTGTAATCAGTAAATACCGGGGAGACATACACAAGTGCTCATGGTCAATTACTTGCTGTCTCAAAACATTTGGTGATGAATTTTTAGTGGTGTTGGTGTTGAAGCTGAATTTGGTGATTCAATTCTAGTATCTGGTTATTTATTTTTCCTTATTACCTCCATGTGTAATGAATATCTTCATAGTAAGTAAAGGTGCACAGGAAAAGGGTAAATTCCTTGCAATCCGGAGTTGCTACCTGTGATGTTATTGATAACGGAGAAAAAACAGAGTTCCTTCCTTATTCCTGCTCTTTACCAATGCTCTAGACCTCTAGTCTTATCCAGTCAAAGCTGGGATGCTTTATAAACAATCCTTGCTAGGGTTATCTGTTAGGCTAAGGACTAGCCTGCTTTTTGGCCGATAACAAACCTAATAGTTAAGTGAGTTTGAGTTTCACAAATTACTCCTCTAGCTGCAACCTTTCAGTTATTGGTAGCTGCCAAAGTCAGGATTTGGTGTCATTTATCTTATTGTGATTTGTTGGAATGTGTCCTCTTGTCTCATAATTTTATTGTCTCATTACATGCAGGTCATTGTAAAGTCAATATCACTCCTAACACCAGCAGATGCCCTGAAGCTTCTCAAGTTTTTCGTGTTGTCAATACAATCTAGGTATGAAAGCTTTGGACATATTTTATCACTTTAGTACATTGTTCAGGATAAATTATGTGGTGCACTGTGCATGTAATATTAACTAGAGAGCATCAGTTCATTGACTAGGATACTGCCTTCAGTCAGACACATTAACTATATGTATCCATTGACCAATACATTGTTAGTTACTATATGTCGGATTTAATCTTTTTATTGACATGACTAGAATGTACAGCTTCCAAATGTGCTCTTGTAGTTATTTTTCCTATTATTTGGCGATTCTTGCGTGCATGCATATGACATCACAACCTTACAGAAAGTTCTTATTTATATATATTTTTTCTCAACAGGGGTGCAAAACTGGTTTGTTTGCTCCCGTGGCTACAAACTTTACTTAGCCGGCACATGAGCAGCATAGTGTCTCAAGAGTCTTCTCTGCTGTTGCTCAATTCGCTCTATCAGGTTCGCAATTTTGTCACCTGCAGTAACAGTGGGTCAAACAAATATGTTTTGGAACAAACTATTTGCCTCAGACAATTGAGATTGTTACAGTTTTGGAGTCCCTTTAATATCTGCAATTATGTCAGGTTGGTTTGTGGGTACTGTTGTACTGAGTCCATTTTTTTCTCAGCTTATTGATGCAAGAACATCGACCTTCAAATCAGCACTTCAACTCTCTACCATCCTAGATTACCGTTTCAGTGAGGTAATTTTTCCTTCCTGTAAAAAGCATAATTGTTTTTGGCATTTCAATAATTCAAAGATTTTCCAGATTGCTGATGATGAAACTGACGATGAAGAGGCGGCCGCACCAATTATCTACGAGGACAAGGACACAGATGACGAAGAATCTGATGGTGATGCTATGGAAACCGATGGGGAGGGCGAAGAGCTGGGCGATATTACTGATGCCTTCGAGCATTCAGATGGAAGTGAGATCATGAGCGACTGACTGACTTGCACACTCTTCTAGGACTGAGCTCTCAAACATCCGTATAAGATCTTGCTAGAAAGTCATCCTAGGCAGGAGCTCGAAACCTCATGGTGGATGCTGCAGTATGTTGTTGGATATAGTAGTCTTGAGAGCCTCAATCTTTCATCAAAGCCCACCTGAGCTTGTACGTGTTAAGTGTCATGTTATCTGTGCCAGCACATTATGAAATTTCTGCAAGCATGTGAAATGAGATTTTATCTGAGAAAGAAAGTGTACGCAATTTGTTGAAGAAATCGTTACCTTGTTTAGTTCTTGCTAGTTCTAGAACCTTGTAAAAGGTTGTGAGATGACAATTGACATACTTAGCAAAATGTGTTCATTTCATGGAGATTACTTGCAGAAAAGTTCAGTTCAGGTGTCTGCCTCCTGGGTATTAATTTGCACTCAGATTACATCCATATTTAGACAGATCCGCGCCAACTAATTCGGGGTGGAGGGAGTACAATATGTCCGTGAGCCTATCTCCCCTGCCCGGCTTCTTCCACCTAGCCTCCTTCCCTGCTCTCTTTAGCTGAAACCTGAAGGAGCTCCGGATCTACTTCCCATGCCTTGATTGTCTGGGGCCTAGGCGAAACAAAAGCAAAATCCCTCCTTTGCCTGACTTGCAAAAAACCTGGCTTAGGAAAAATCGTCCAAGAGGGCATATCGTCCACAAATCTACTTCTCCTTTTTTTTTTGAATTTAAGGTGTTGATATCCACCACTCGATGAGATAGAAGAGATGACCAGTTTATAAGGAAAACTGAGTCCAAAAACCATACAAGTTATATAATATCATGTTTATAAGGAAAAGCGAGGAGACCCGCCGTCCACACAACGCAAGTACACCAAACGCCACAAACACACACCTCTGGCTCCGGGGCCGCCGCCCCGACATACACCACTCGGCACCAAAGCCACACACGAGCCGCAACGCCGCACGGAGTCGACCAGACGACTGCCCTCAGACCTCGAAACGCCGCGCCAAATCCAGGGCCGCCGCCCACACGTAGCACCCAGATCAACCTTCGCATTGCCCGAAGGCGATCCAGCCGGTCGACGAACCCACTGCCCGCACAACCCAGGTCGCCACCCAAATCCACGCAAGAGAACGACCATGCCTCATAGGACCGCCACAACATGGGGGAGACCGAGGCCGCCGCCTCGACGTGCAACACTGTCCGGGGATCGCCGCCCGGGGATCCGCCTACCCGACCACAGAGCCATCCTGCCCATCCACCGTGAAGCCGTCACACCGCGAGAGCCAATAACTCTAAGATGACGCCTCCAACAAGGTAGTGACGCGTCCGTCACCTCGCCCGCCCCCGATGGAGCTTAGGTTTTCACCCGGAGATCATCGAACAACTCCACGTCGGGCCGGATCAAAACTCCATGACGATGCAAACAAGAAGGAGAACGACGCCCGGAGGCACCGCCGTCGTCGGCACCGACCGAAGTCCGTGCAAGGCTTTTGCCTGGAATTTGACCTGCCCGTGAAGCTCGGGGTGCAGCGAAATAGTAGGATGCCCCGTCGTCGACCACCGAGCCCCACTGCATGCCACAGTCGTCGCCGCACCTCCTGCCCGATCAACTGCCATGCCACATCGCCTCCGCCACAGCTGCAGCTCCAAGGCCGCCGCCCCGCTTCCGCTTCCCGGCCAGCACTCCCATCGCCGCGCATTTTCAATGGCAGACCGCGCCGTCGTGATAGCCCGCAACCCCGGACCGTTGCAAGCCCAGATCGGGCCCGCCCGCAGCGCACCTCCAGTAGCACTGACGACGCCGCGCCCTCCTTCCTCGCGTCCACAACGCCACCGCCGTCGCGCCCTTTAGCTCCACCGTGCGTCCTCGCCTTCCCGCGGCTCTACCGCCACACCAACCTTGCGCCGGAAAAAACGCGAATCGGAGAAAAACCGCCCCGCCGCCACCTTCCCTGGGGGCGCGCACGGCTTTGCCGGCGTCCCCTCTGGTGGCGGCGAAGCGGGAGGAGGAGGGAGAGGGGCGAAGTGCCTTTCGTCTCCTTTTTATAGTATTCAATCAACTCGTCTGTGTGCTTGGAATGGTTGTGGTGCGAGATTCTGCGGCGTGCTCGCTGGCCTGAAGTCGGCGAAATTGGCTTGCCGCGCTAGCGTTCTTACCTGTGCGGCTGTGGCGACGTTGCGAGCCGTGCGGTGCACGAAGGAGCATAGCAGAACGTCGCACGCGAGCTATCATGTGCGACGTCCATGATAACTTTACGCAAGCGAAAGGTTAGAGCATCTTTACCAGTACCCACGGAAATTTGTCCGGCACCTCCCCAACTTGTGTGCGCCTTGGGGGACACCGGCATCCCAAATAGGCCGCACAAGTGTCGGGTTATGGATTTTTATGATTTTTTTATAGGTTGTGTGTAGGTGGTGAAAAATAAAGGGTATGACCACACACTTGGCATAGGCAGGTCACTCAATCCACTCGGGGATGTTCTGTGGCCATAACGTCTGCCTAGCGGATGTGATGAGTGGAAGGCAGGTCACTTGATCTACTCACCGGATCTTCTGTGGCCAAATAAATAAATAAAACATAACACACAGGGGTGTATAGCCACATAAAATCCTCCCACTAGATCGTCTGTCCGCCTCACTTCACGTAAGAGTGGATGACATATGGGCTAGCCTGAGCTAGGAGCGTGTCCGACCACTATCCGACACCCCCGCGAGAGCCCCCAAGTTTGATCGCCCCGCTAGTGTGCCGAGGAGAATTTGGGTCGGACCGAACATTTAGGGTTCTGGTGTGGCATTTTTTCGTGTCCGGTCCCCAATAAGCCTTTGGGTGCTTTGGGGTGCCAATGGATATAAAAGTCAAAAGAATGGGTGGAATATCGGCGCCAGATGCAAACAAATTACAAAGGAAAGTAGCTCTAGGTACAAGTCAACTTGTCCACGTCAAAGAACGCTTCCGCGAAGCGTTTTTTCTCTCGCCAAAGGCGATTTCATGGCGATCTAGGGTTTCAACCTAGATTTCTTTGTCCTCCGACGGCGGCAACGTCATCGAGAGTTTCCCTGGTTCGTCGTTGGGCGAGAGTGTATCCCTGGTTTCTTCCCTCCCATTGAGGGGCGAGGAAAGCTAGGGGTTCGTGAGGTCGTGGAAACATGAGCGACCATGGTGAATCGAGTGGGACAGTAAAACCAAGATCGGAACCGGTTGAAGACTTGCTGGGAAGGCTGAATCTGTTGGAGGATGAGCAAGATGATTTCGTTTGGGAGGAGGAGGTGAACGATGCATCGGAGCCGGCGAAGTGGCTCGCGATCGCCAAAGTTCATACCACAAGGGGTTTTAGCCCTAGCGCGTTGTTTGCCGATATGCGATCAGCTTGGAACCCTGCAAAAGAGGTAATCTGTAGAAGAATAGAGGGTAATCTGTTTACTATACAATTTGGGTGTTTAGCTGATTGGAATAAGGCAATGAAACAAGGTCCTTGGCTGTTTCGCAACCAAGGGTTACTTATTAAAGAATACGATGGGTTCATGAATCCACGAGAGGTGGTGCTGGACAAACTGGAGGTATGGGCTCGAGTGTTGAAACTGCCAGACAATTATCTCTAGGAAATTGCTATTAGAGGTATGTGTAGAACTGTGGGAGTGGTGAAGGAAGTTCAGATTAAGTTACCAGCGGGCTTCGCTGGCGAGTTTGCTAGGATCAGAGTTCAGATTGATGTCAACAAAAAGCTCTCACGATTTGTTTCAATAACCAAGAATCAGAAAAAGGAGTTCTATCAAATTCAATACGAGAAGCTGCCTATTTTCTGTAATATGTGTGGGATCATGGGCCATTGGCGTGAAGAATGTGGGTCTGGGGAGCACGATTTGAGCAAGTTGGAATGGGGTAATTTTATCCTTGTCGATGGAGGCAGAGGGCGAGGCCGTGGACGAGGTCCGAGCCGTGGTAATATGGGTGGCCGTGCTCCTTTCATGGGCAGGGGCAGAGGAAGATCGAGTTTCGATCAGGAGAATTATGATGATTCTGTGAGACCTACCTGGCAGGCTCAACACAAGGAGAAAGATGTTCTGCTGGAGAAGGAAAGGGTACCAAAGAAAAGACTGCTTTTTGGCCCGTCTGGAAATTCTCTAGAGGAGACCGTGGCCAAGCAGAATTTGCTAGCAATTACTGATACGGAACATGATGGCAAGCTGCCCGATGAGGGAGATAAGGTGACTTCCACCCCGGAGAAGGTGCAGCCACCAAAAAGAACAAAGAGAAATGATGATGATCTCAACCAAAATCAGATATCGGCAACCTCCGAGGAGGAGGTTGACTGGATGCAATGAAAATATTAGGATATAATAGTCGTGGCTTGAATAAAGCCAGGGCTTCCGGGGCGCTGCTGAAATTGGTTAAGCGGCATGTTCCGGATATTGTGTTTCTGTCGGAAACCCATCTTGATGAGTGGCCGGCGGAGTGTTTGTGGCGTAGGTTGGGGTTCGATTTTAAAGAGGTAGTGAGAAGTGATGGCAGGAGCGGTGGCCTCTTAATGCTGTGGAAAAAAAAGGTAACTGTTTCGCTACGTTATAAAATGAGCAATTATATTGACGTCTTTATCGGGGATAGCCAGAGTAACATCTGGCGGTTTACCGGCATGTATGGAGAACCACGATGGCAGGACAAATACAAAACTTGGGAGAGACTGAGGGAGGTTCATGCGGCTGTCGAAAACCTGCCTTGGCTAGTTATGGGAGACATGAACGAGATTCTTTATCAGTTTGAAAAGGAAGGAGGTAATCCTAGACCTATCCAATGGATGCAAGATTTTAGAACAGCTATAGAAGATTGTGGGCTCTCTGATTGTGGATATGTGGGTGATAAGTTTACTTGGTACAGAGCAGGCATTAGAGAACGTCTTGACAGGGCCTTGGCGAATGATGCGTGGAAGGCAAAATTTGAAAATGCAGTATTACAACACTTGGACTATGATAGGTCTGATCACCGACCTTTACTCATGCACGTGGATACCGCTGTTCAACAGGAACATTTGGGGCCATCGATGCTCCGGTTTGAGGCTAAGTGGTTAAAAGAGAGTCAATTTCAACAGGTTGTTGAGAGTGCATGGGAACACTCTAATACCCAAGCTACACGTACTGATCTAGCTAGCAAACTGGCTGTTGTACACGTTCTGCTCCACAAGTGGGATCGTTCAGTCCTGAAAAGCACTACAAGAAAGCTACGCTTGGCGAAAAAAGATCTGGAGAAAGTGGCGTCGGGTCCATTATCGGATGCTAACGATGCTCGACATAAGGAGCTAGCGCATGAAATAGAGTACCTGCTTGAGCAGGAGGAGATTCGGTGGGCTCAGAGAAGTCGTCTCAATTGGCTACAGTGCAGAGATAAAAACACAAGCTATTTCCACAATTTTGCAAGTGTGAGACGGAAAAAGAATATGATTAAAAACTTAAGGACGACAGCGGAGCATGGCTTGAGGGCAGTGCTGCTCTTAACCCGATGATCTCCCAGTACTTTGCAGGTTTGTTTGCTACAGAAGTGGAGGAGCCCGACCCAGAAATTTTTGCGAAGGTGAACCCATGTGTTAGTGATCTTATGAATGAAAATCCGATGAAACCGTATACGGCTGAGGAGGTTAAAAAGGCGCTGTTTTCTATAGGGGATATGAAAGCTCCAGGGTCGGATGGACTGCATGCTATTTTCTTTAAAAAATGCTGGAATATTGTTGGTGATGAGCTGACGGCGGAGGTTCTAAATGCAGTGAATAATAAAGTGATCCCGGATGGATGGAATGACACGGTTATTGTATTGATCCCAAAAGTGGAGAGCCCGGATTTGATCACCCAGTACAGACCAATCAGCCTATGTAATGTGTTGTACAAGGTTATTTCGAAGATGATTGCGTTCCGTCTTAAGCATGTGCTAGATGACATCATATCCCCGGTTCAAAGTGCCTTTGTCCCCGGGAGACTTATAACGGACAACATACTGCTGGCGTATGAGAGTATGCACACCATAAAGAACAAGAAGAAGGGCAAATGGGGCTACTGTGCGGTCAAGCTCGACATGCACAAAGCCTACGATCGTGTTGAGTGGTGTTTTTGGGAGAAAATGTTGCTGCAGTTGGGGTTTGACTCGGGTTCTGTGGAGTTGCTCATGGCATGTGTCAGATTGGTGACTTACAGAATTCGTTTCAACAACCAAGATACTAGCCCTTTTGTTCCGAGCAGGGGGCTGCGCCAAGGGACCCTTTGTCTCCATATTTATTTCTAATTTGTGCAGAAGGTTTATCAAGTCTTTTGGCTCATAGAGAGAAGGTTCATGGCATTGAAGGGGTTAGGGTGTGCAGAAATGCACCATCAGTCTCACATCTACTATTTGCTGATGATTCCCTAATTCTTATGAGAGCGGATATGACTAATGCAACCTCGTTGAGACAGGTACTTGATCAATACTGTGCAAGTTCTGGACAATTGGTGAGTGAAGCGAAATGCAGTGTGTTTTTCAGCCCTAATGTTGATGTCGATCTGAAGGCTCAAATTTGTCAAGAATTGAATATCATGACCGAAGCTATATCCGATAAATACCTTGGACTACCGGCTATGGTAGGTCTAGACAGGACTGATAGTTTTATTCATCTTCTGGAGAGGATCATCAAGCGTCTTGCAGTCTGGAATGAAAAATTCTTGTCATTGGGAGGTATAGAAATTCTTTTGAAGGCTGTTATTCAATCTATTCCAGTTTTTGCTATGTCTGTGTTTCAGATTCCAAAAAAGTTATTGAAAGAGATGACAGATGCAATGTCAAGTTTTTGGTGGGGTGATACGGATGATCAACGTAGGATGCATTGGATGGCCTGGTGGAGGATGTGCATCCCAAAAAGAGATGGATGGATGGGCTTCCGTGACCTGCACTCTTTTAATTTGGCGATGTTGGCTAAGCAAACGTGGAGGTTAATCACCAAGCCAGACTCCCTATGTGCTAGAGTTTTACGGGCAAAATATTACCCCCATGGAGATATACTTAAAGCTGGTCCAAAAAAAGGTTCTTCTTTCACTTGGCAAAGCATTTTTGCTGGTCTCAAAACTTTCAAGAAAGGACATATTTGGAGAGTTGGATCAGGGTATCGATCAATATTTGGGAGGATCACTGGGTTCCCAGCAGCTCCTCGCGGATGGTGCTTACTCCATGAGGTCAATCCACTTTGAAAACGGTGGATGAGCTGATTGATCCTGCTAGTCACACATGGAACAAACGCGTACTGGAAGAAAATTTCTATCCAATTGATATCCAACGGATCCTTTGTATTCCATTGAATGAGGCAATGACCGAGGACTTTATTGCGTGGCATCTCACGAAGGCCTATTCTTTCTCTGTTAGATCGGCATACTATACCCAATGGGTAGCAAATTTCGGAAGGAACATAAATAGGGCTGATGGTCAAGGTCCTGTTGGTCGAAATCCAGTGTGGGAAATTGTATGGAAGCTACAAGTCCCTTCAAAAGTTAAAATCTTCATTTGGAAAGCTCTCCATGGAACTATTCCCGGGTTAGCAATTCTCGCAAACAGACATATTAAAACTTCGGCGCAATGTCCTATATGTAAAAATGGAGCAGAAGATATCAAGCATCTAATGTTTACTTGCCTTCGAGCTCGCCAAGTCTGGAGATCGTTGGGGCTCTTGAGTGTAATTGAAGCTGTACTCCCAATTGATACATCAGGTTCGTGTGTTCTTGAGGAAATTCTTAGAAACTATAATCCGAAGGTCCTGTCTTTGGGAAAAATAGGATTTAAAGAAGCTGTTGCTGTGGGATCATGGTATATATGGTAGCAGCGCCGGGAGGCGGTTAAAGGAGAGAAGGTTACTTCACCAGTCCGCTCTGCTTTTGCGATCCTAGCGCTGACAGCAAATTGTCAGGGGGCGAAACCGGGTGTTCAACCACATGAAATGACGTGGTCCAAGCCTCCCGTGGGTACTTATAAGTTAAATATTGATGCATCTTTCTTTCCTAATGGAACTGGTGCGGTTGGTGCTGTACTTCGAAACCACAAAGGCGATGCTCTTGCTGGTGGATGTGACACATATTTTAGATGCTGCTACTGCGGAAGCTCTAGCGTTGCAAAGAGGCATGTCTTTGATTGAGCAGCTCGGATGTGTACCTGTCATTATCGAATCGGATTCTCTGGAATTGGTCCAAGCTTATAATGGTAAAGTTGAAATATGGAGCCCATACTCAGCAATTTTGGTGGACTGTTTTTTGCGTGCTTCCAGGATTGGGTCTATTCAGGTTACACACTGCAATAGGGAGGCTAATTCGGTGGCGCACAAGTTAGCTAGATATGGTTATGATTCTAATCAATCTGTCTTTTGGGACTGCGATCCTCCTAGTTTTATCATTCCTGATGTAATGAACGATGTAACAATATTTAAACTTTGAAAGGCGGCAAGTTTTAGACGCGCTCTTTTCCTCACCAGGGTACCGAAAGGGACTGGGAGGTTTTTAATGAGGCGGCTTGCTGACCTAATATATGTGGTGGAAAATTTAAAAAAAAAAACTTGTCCACGTCAAAAGAATATGAGACCAAATCGTATTTTGGAACTTAAGGGCTCACCAAAATATTTGCTTATATTCTTTAGTCTTTTCCATATATATATGTCATGTCATACATATCATATTGTTGAACCTATTATGTCAATTGTGCCCCTTGCTCAATCATATGTTTTTGTGCAAGTGCTACGTGTATATCATATTTATAATCCTTGCACATACTTAGGGCTCGATTGGAATGTTGGTTTAGATTCTGGGCCGGAAATATTTCACGCCTTGATGCCTAACTAGTCCGGAATTTTAGCGGTTAGGTCCGTAATTTTGGCCGGCCGTATCCGTCCCCAAAACGATGAACCAAGTGCAACCTTAGTGTTCTATCTATACTATAATATGGCTTAATGCCCTGATGGTACGTCTGTGGTAGGTCGTACGTCCGGCAAGGTTTTGGTTACCGGTAGAAAAAAATTCCCGAGGGTGGTCGGGATTTCCGGTTACCGCGGTTACCGGAAAATCCCGACCGGTTACCGGACGAATTTGGAATTCAAAATTCGAAAATTCAATTTTTTTTTGTTCCAAGTTTAACCATTTTCCGGAAGATTTTATGAAAATTCAAAATTTCGGGATTTTTCGTCCGGTATGACCATTTCCCGAGGGTGCTCGGGATGTCCGGTTACCGACCGGTAACCGGATTTCCCGACCGGTAACCAAAACCATGACGTCCGGTGGTACGGGTACGTCGTCGTAAGCAGCTTGATTTCTTTGCGTTGGTCACGTACCGTATCAGGTCCGATCTTGAGTATTAGGTCTGGTCTCTAGGCCCTCGCTCCGAAGAGTCCTGATCGACGTCCACGCACGGGAAACACTCATATATAGACGGCTCGATCAAGGTATCCCGTATCCATGGACAAACTCATATATAGACACACAGAGGACGCAAGCGCGATGTCGGAACTCGGGAGGCAAGGAGGACAGCGACCGTACAGTCGGCCGCATTGCGCGCCGGCGACAGGAACAGGACGACACCGCCTCCAGACTGCACGAGTCTACAATGGCGCTAGCTGTGTCTTCTCCGTGCCAGCCGTCCCATCAATCGGCCTGCTGCATCATCACGGTGGTGTGTTCAGCCCGTGGCAGCTTGGGACAAGCCGCGATAGTTCTGCCGGCTTCTCGCTGATCTTCCTCGCCACCACGCTCGCAGCTCACTGTCGACGCCTGTTTCCCTCGGCCTTCCTCGCATGGGTCTGATCTTCCTCGCCACCACGCTCGCTGCTCACTGTCGACGCCTGTTTCCCTCGGCCTTCCTCGCATGGGTAGTGGCAGCCTAGCAGGATGAAGATGGTCAGAAATTCAGGAAGCGTCGAAGCCTGGTGGCCGACACAGTTACATACTCCACGGCTTGCCATCAATGGTCGCGAAGTAGAACTGCGCGGCGTCTTCGCCGCTGCGGCTTGCCTCACGCGGCCTCTTGGCCTAGCGCAAGTCGTCGTGTTCAGGGAGACACCAAGACAGGGAAAGGCATTCATTGACCATGGCGTCTGAGACACAGAACAGCGAGGAGGACGAGGTAGCGGATAATAAAGCTGGAGCAGTGTACAGAATAGGGAGCAGGGCAGTGTGCATCTGTGTTCTCTCCCGAGGTGTCTCTCTTTTTAATGCGTGCAACATAAAGAGGTTAAAAGGTGTACTCTCCCTGCTTCAAGCCATGTCTTTATTTTGCATATTAAATTACAAGAAGGCGATATTTTAGTTACTATAGTACTAAAAAAATGAGATATTGTTCTTGATAATACCAAGCCATGTCTTTATTTTGCATATTAAATTACAAGAAGGCAAATATTTTAGTTACTACAGTACTAAAAATGAGATATTGTTCTTGATAATACTGTAAAAGTACAATATGTAGCAAGTTATTATTTTGTTTCTCATTTTTCCTGCCAATGATCAAATATTATGCTAACATTTATTCACCGAACTCCAGTTGCAACTTGACGATCATCTGGGTAGAAAAGTAAAATTATTCTACGCGAGTCGATCGATTTCGCATAAAATTTGGATTGTGTTAACGATTTTCGAATAAAAGTTGTTTTTCCACTCCCGTTGCAACGCACAGGCAAATTTGCTAGTAAAATATAGGGTATTCCAATGCAATTATTCAAATTTAGAACTTTTTTATGCTCGTATCATAATACGAATGGCCCCGTCTAAACCTTTTTCGGAATCTCCAACTGAGTTGTGAGGGTTGACCCAAACTTGTGTATTTTAAATAGAAAGCCTTAAATAAAAAGGAAAGAAAATCCCGGAAAAGTTGGCTTGGAAATGGCTATCTCGAAAGTCGAAACCCAAAACCCTTTTCCTAACAACTTTATTGTTAGATCCCGTCCATCCACCGCTTTGCTGACTCCGCCTACACAACAGCACCGCTCCCCCATCCGCATCTCTCCCTTCCCTTGCCTCCATCGATCCAGATCTCTCACGCCGCCGAGTCCAGCAACGATGAGGCCGTCGGTGATGAGATCCGCCGCCCAGCTCCTCCGCCGCCGCAGCTACTCCTCCGCGTCCGGCCAGCCGGAGCGGAAGGTGGCCATCCTCGGCGCGGCCGGCGGCATCGGGCAGCCGCTGGCTCTCCTCATGAAGCTCAACCCCCTCGTCTCCTCCCTCTCCCTCTACGATATCGCGGCCACCCCCGGCGTCGCCGCCGACGTCTCCCACATCAACTCCCCTGCCCTGGTAGCCCACCCGCTTCATCGCCCTCTCGTCCCCGCCGCTCAGTTCGGTTCGATCTAACACCGCATGGTCTGTTTTTCTCTCAGGTGAAGGGGTTCATGGGGGACGATCAGCTCGCGGAGGCGTTGGAGGGGGCCGACCTGGTGATCATCCCTGCCGGCGTGCCCAGGAAGCCCGGCATGACCAGGGACGACCTGTTCAACATCAACGCCGGCATCGTTAAGAACCTCTGCACCGCCATCGCCAAGTACTGCCCCAACGTAAGATTCTTAATAACCCTCTTTAAATTTGCATCTGCCGCCTCGTTGTTGATTGTTCTGGCCTGTATGGGTGAGAGGTCTTGCTACAAATCTATCTAGTGCCTATTGAAGGCGTGGCACTCCGTAGTGATGGTTTTATATGTAATAATTGTATAGCGGACATTGAAGGTGTGGTTATCAACGCAGAGACCAATACTTGTCTGCTGAATAGGGACCAACATTTTGCTTCAGCATGTGTGCCTTTTCTGAGGCGCTCTCACTTTTGATCTCCTGTTAGATAATTTATTTCCTTGGTCTATTTGTGTTTTATATGATGCAAAGCTTACTTGCATTTGTATGCATTTGTGTATTAGCCTGAAGAAATAACAATTAGGTCAGTGTTACCCTGGTTTGCTTTGCTGTTTTCTCTTTGAAGTGCATCATATTTTTTTCATGTTTAACTCTTCTGTATGTATTCTGATATGGATTACCTTTATATACACACATGTTTTTACATGCTTATTATCTTGTATATTTCTTTGCCCATTTGTCAAACCTGTTGGACTGAGGAACCATATAGCCATCCATTCACAATTTTCAGCCCAAATGAAAAGAAATCAGTGTGATATGTTTAGCAAGTGCCTCTTTTGCTAGTTAATTTGATTGTACACATCTAACTGCGAATTTGATTTCATTATGTATGCTAGGCTCTTATCAACATGATCAGTAACCCAGTGAACTCAACTGTTCCGATTGCTGCTGAAGTTTTCAAGAAGGCTGGAACCTACGATGAGAAGAAACTGTTTGGTGTGACCACTCTTGATGTTGTCCGTGCCAGGACTTTCTATGCTGGGAAGGCTAATGTACATGTTACTGGTATGTGCCACAATATCTGATCTGTACTTGACTGTTACCGAATAAAAGAATGAGTATGGTCGTAGTAATTGGAGTTGTTTTTTGGCAGGTGTGAACGTCCCTGTTGTTGGTGGTCATGCTGGTATCACCATTCTGCCACTGTTCTCACAGGTATTGAGCTTTGCTGAGCTTTATCGTGCAATAAATGGCTCCACACGATCTTCAACTGTATTAAACCTTTCTAGGGCCTAAAATAGAAAATGGCCAACAGAAAGCATGTTCATTAGAGTCTGATCGCTTTTATGACTTCTGTCATCTAAACATACTGAGTAACAAAGTTAATGCTCATTTTCTCATTTGATTAATTGTGAAATGCACATGCCTATATGAACCAAACCCATTTTGTATTATTCTTTCTCATGAGTGAATGTATCTTGTGGACAATTGGGCATAAGAGTGCAGCTAAATTACTCTAATGAAACAACATATTTACCAAATTATAAATAGGGGAGCGAATGTGGTCTATCTAAGTTCGTCTTTCTGGCTCACAATTGTGACATAGTTGAATATTGTAAGTTTGTGCGGTTACATGTAACTCTCATAACTTAACTAAAGGAAACTCTTTTTTAACAGGCAACTCCTTCAACTAATGCATTGTCTGCTGAAGAGATCAAGGCTCTCACCAAGAGGACACAGGAGGGTGGGACAGAAGTTGTGGAGGCAAAGGCTGGAAAGGGATCTGCAACCTTGTCCATGGCGTAAGTCAAAAAGATGAAAGAACCATGCAGACAGATGATTGTGTGCCACTTTAGCTAACTTACTGCCGTGTTCTTACCTGTTTTGCTCATAAATTTGTTGTATCCTTGTAGGTATGCTGGTGCAGTTTTTGGAGATGCATGCTTGAAGGGTCTGAACGGAGTTCCGGACATTGTTGAATGCTCGTATGTGCAATCAACTATCACAGAACTGCCATTCTTTGCCTCCAAGGTACATGTGTATTTTTAGTATTTTTGCTTATTGCAGTTGTTAATTGTTACTCCCTCCGATCCATCTGTACTAAATCTGCGACAATTAATCTGGATCGGAGGGAGTGTATGATTTCATGAGGATAATCTGGATGCTTCCAATGTGATGCAGCAAAAATATTTTCTCTATCTTGTGTTCTGTGGTTGTTTGTCACACATGCGAATTTGTGTTGCAACCTCTTTATGATGTTATCTATGTTGATAATAGGGTAGAGCTCCTTTTTTTGACTAGCTAGGTGGTTAAACTCTTGTTGATCTCCAAAAAGTAGCCTTCGACATGCCTTTTCTGTTTGGTCGGCCATACTCCACTTTTCCTGTGGCCCAATAATCAATAGCTATCGCTATTTTTGCAATGCTGTAGTTTGATTGAGATAAACTCTTTGAAACAAAGTTCTGCAAGCATCTGCTAGGGTATGCTGCTGCAAATGTTGCTGTTTACTGTGCATTGAATCTGCTAGAGTATGCTTTACGCTGCTGATCTTGCTTCACCTTGGTACGTGTGGTGCTTATTACATTGCTGTGGTCCTTTCGTGTTGGTTTACTTTACAAACTTTGCATATTAGTCGGAGAGGGGAATTTCATAATCAACTGATGTGTAACAGGTGAGGCTTGGGAAGAATGGAGTCGAGGAGGTGCTTGGGTTGGGCCAGTTGTCGGAGTTTGAGAAGGAAGGGTTGGAGAGTCTCAAGGGCGAGCTCAAATCTTCGATTGACAAGGGCATCCAGTTCGCAAATGCGAACTAGTTAATTTTGCAGATTATAGCAATCCAGGTCTAGTTGAGGGGTCTGTTGTTTTGGTTCAGTGTTTTTTCTGCCCATCGTGTATGTGGGCATGGAAGATTTGAGCTTTACAATAAAAATCCGGAGGCGTAATGCCACACAGAAGATAACTTGTACAAGAGGAAACTAGTTCGTGTCAAGTTTTGAACTGGTACATTAAACTAGCAATTGCTGATGCACTTTGTGAAACGTTCATTGGTGTTCAACCCATTGTCTGCTTGCAGGGGCAACTCTAGTTAAGTTATATTATTGCAGTGTGCTGGTGACTTTTAGCCATGTTCTTCAGTTACTTCAAGGATTTTACTTCCATGATTTTCTCTTCTGATGCTGGCATGCTGCCATTATTGCGAAAGTGGCAATAGCCTAATGCTCTAGTTCTGGTAATGCGCTAAGCAAAAGTTATTATTCTTGAGACAGCAAGGCATGTGATTCACCACTTCATGAAAGCAGTGTCTCAATGCTGGACACGGCGATTTGGCTAGCGGGTGCAGCTGCACCCGCTAGCCAGAAAAAAAATTCCGAATGTCAAAAAATTCGAAAAAAAATATTTGCATGTAGTCCAACATATTTGCACTCAGCACAAAAATTGGCATGGTGATTTTTTTTTTGCAACCTGTGCAAAAAGACAAATTCGGACATACGAAAAGTATATGTACGTGTCCGAAATTTGTCTTTTTTGTACAGGTTGCAAAAAAAGTTTTTTCACCATGCCAATTTTTGTGCTAACACATCACGCTGTAATTTGCATCCGGATTTTTTTTCGGAATTTTTTGACATTCTGAAAAAAAAAATTAAAAATAAAATACATAGTGGGTGCATCTAGACCCATGCACCGTTATGAATATCCGTGTCTCAATCGCCTTTTTCCCTTTACGTGAAGTAGATGTATTCTCTCAAGTCGGTACTCAGGTCGAATAATTCTCCCTCCAATATGTCAAGAATACGATCCTGATATCTCCATCTCGTCCGTGGAAGACAACTCGTAATGGGACGACTTAACTTTATCCGGCCAGGTTGTAGTGCTGATTCTGCACATACACTTATTTGGTGTGTATTTATCGCTGGATTTTATAATAGTTGGGCTCTATCTCTTGTAATATTTACGACCACGATAGGGTCTTACCTCTTGAAATGAATATAAAGAATTTTTCTTCGAAAGATCTATCGAGAAATCGACACCACGGATGTTGGAGGTATTGGACCAACATCATAACACGAAATGGGCAGACTATTGTTCAAAATTAGCCAAGAAATAATTTGCTTTACGAATGTACATCACCCCATAATAAAGTCATAAATATTTGTACTTTTCCGGAAGGATGGTTATGTATCGTTCACCATCAGGAAGAGTTCGGAGTGCAGCATCAGCCGTAGCATGACACACTTGCTTTCTTTGCACATAGCAAGAGAGTTCCGGAGTATCTAAAACTAGAGAATGCTGCTGTTTCTCTGTTGCTACCTGTAGAGCCGAACTCGCAGCACTGATTCTCTCCTTCGCCAAGCATGATCTGGTGTATATGCAAGAGGAAATAAAACGTAGTATTATATGTCCACTTCAACGTATAATGGATGATGGAGTACTTCTTCGTACGCATCTAACATAAAAAGGCGACGAGGGTTCCTGCCTCCTGCCTGCGCCGCCGCCGATCCATCTTGGCTCTGTGGCCTTAGGGGCATGGTGACGTGGTGGATCCGGTATTTGCCGGTGGGAGGGTTCCGTTCTCACTTTTTGTGTTTATTTAGGTTTTGTGTCCTATTTAGGGAGATGAAACGTCGGCTACTTACTACTTATTGAAGATGGAATAAGGTTCTTCCTGCCTAGCCCCTGTTTTGGCGGTGCGTCTAGCGTCGTTGGAGGGCGTGTGGAGGTGTGTCTCTGGCGGATCTCGTGGGATTCAGTCGGTGGATCCGATCTTCGTTCGTCTTTGTTTGTGTGTCTACAGGTTGGATGCTTCGATCTATTCTCTTAATCGGCGACAGGTTGATGTTCTGGTGCGCTGGTACTATGGGGTCTTAGCACGCCGACTTCCCGACTGCGTACTACAACAAGCTTTGCCCGAGTCTGGTGATGGAGGGGCGATGATAGCGGCATGCCTTCGGCTCGCTCAAGTGTTTGTAGTCGTCGCTAGGTGGTATATGGATCTGGATGTATTTTTACTGTTTTTTTTTGCGAGAAAACTCCAGTCTATTCATCAATTATCGAGATAGTACAAAGAATGCAGGAAGTAATAAAATTTACATCCAACCTATAGACATACGAACACAGACGAATGACGACTAAATCCAATCGGATCTACCGAAGACAAATGCCGACCGAATTCCACGAGATCCGACGTAGACACACCTTCACACGCCCTCCGACAATGCTAGATGCACCGCCGAACGGGGGCTAGGCGGGGAGAATTTTATTCCATCACCACGGAGCTGCCGCCAATGGCAGAGCTTGGGCCAAAATTCTGGGGGGGGGGGGGGGGGGGGGGCTAAATATTGTGCTTTGGCCTGATTTTTCTTTGATATATGGGCCAAATACCTATACAAATTAGGCAATTTCTTCGTGGGCTGGGGGGCGACGGCCCTTTTCGCCCCCACGAAGCTCCGCCACTGGCTGCCGCCTCGCCTTACTGAATAGGACACAAAACTTGACAAAACACAAGAAAAAACCTAAAAAACGGAGCCCTCTCGACGGCACAGACCAGGACCCACAGCGTCTCCATGGCCTAAGGCCACCGGAGACTAGGCAAGATCGTCGGCGGCGCCAGGAGGCAGGAAACTTTTGATGATGTTCTTTGTAGTTGAGATTGAAAGTTTTCTCGCAAGAAATGGATGATGGAGTACGTGTACGACTAGAAGGGAGAAAATTTGCTGCTGACCACGACCTGCTTATGAGCCCGATGTTTATCACAGGCTCCTTGACTATTCGCTTTGAGTTTTCGCAGCCCCGAAGTTTATAAAAGGCAAAAAAAAAATCCCACCTTCCCACACGCCTCCTGTAACAGAAGAAACTGACATGGCTTCCTCTGCCTCCGCGAGAGGAGGAGGCTTCCTCTCGCCGGCCGCGGTGGCGGCGGTCCTGGCACTCGCGGCCGCGGTCGTTCAGGCGCGGGGATCGCCCGCGGTGCTGTGTGTCCCGAGGGTGTTCAGCTTCGGGGACTCGCTGGCGGACACGGGCAACTTCCCCTTCCTCTACGGCAACGACTCCCGCGAGCCCGCGCTCAGGCCGCCGTACGGGGACACCTTCTTCCGCCGCTCCACGGGACGCTTCTCTGATGGCCGCCTCATCGTCGACTTCATCGGTAAGGCACGCCACCTCCATCGACCGATTGGCGCTGCCGGCCAGCCTTACAGAGTTTCAGTACTAACCTGAAATCTGAAACTCGCGTGGGTGTGCCGCAGCGGACACGATGGGGCTGCCGTTCGTGCGGCCGTACTTGAGCGGCCGGACCGCCGAGGATTTTGCGTCCGGGGCCAACTTCGCGGTCGGCGGCGCCATGGCGCTGGGCCCGGACTACTTCCGGGGGAGAGGGGTGCCCATGGGCGACCGTATGCACCTCGGCATCGAGATGAAGTGGTTCCGCGACCTGCTCGATCTGCTCTGCCCCGGGAACAGGGCCGGTATGCCAGTTTACTTCCTTCTCCTTCCCGCAGCTTCGTTTGACTTGATCTTTTCTACTACGGAGTACTATAGAATTATTATAGTGGCAGGAGGTGAAATTAAGTGGAGTCTGAACACGTACAAACGTTCGATTTACGTACGGTTCTTTGCACGGGGGGTGAATGTGATGTGTGGATTTAGGATTTAGATGAATGATGTATGTAGAAGCAATAGTTTATCCTCTTGGAACACTAGAACTGCAAATCACAATACTTCAGAAAAAATGAATGATTGCAACCTTATGCCTTTCTGACTCCAAGAGGAAACAAAACCACAGTTTTTGCTCAAATGATTTGTTTGGATACTTCAAATGAAAGATACAAGAATTTTGAGATTAGATACTGCTCGGCGGAACTCTCATATGAATTCTTAAAATGAGATTAGACATTGAAATATGAAGGGGATTTTCCGCTTTTGGCGTGTCAGTGTTTTATTCAACGATTTTCATACCATCTATTTTAATGTCTACATCAATCACCATCAACCTCAACTGAAGCTGCTGCTGGTAGTGATATTTGCAGAAGATGCTGAAATTTGTGATGCTTCAGTTTTTGCACCACATTGTTTCCAAATGGAAGCAAATCTATGGGTAAAAAAGTGGAAATAATCATATATTTGGTCCCGATGAAGATATTTACATGATATGATTGCTAAATCCATGGAACAGATATGATACAACATGTAAAAAAAAGATACATTAATTCTAGGGGAATATCATTTGTAGTTCGGTGTCGTTCTTTTTGCGGCTTGATTGGGGATATATCTTATACCTCTGAAGTATGTGTTGTAGTGGAACCAGAAATGAATATTTGAAATTTGATGCGAGCCAATGAATACCGTAGAGTGCCGTAAGCTTGGTACTTAGCACTTTCTTTAACTAAGATATCTTCGTCACATACTAAAACGCTGTTTATTAAGCAGATTGCACGGACATGGTGAACCAATCTCTCTTCTTGGTTGGAGAAATCGGGGGCAATGATTACAATATACCTCTTCTATCTAGGGTGCCCTTTGAGAAGATCCGCACCTTTACCCCAAGTGTTATTGCCAAAATTTCTTCAACAGTCACTGTGAGTCATTTGCTGCTGCTTCAACTGTTGTCACCACTGTTACTATCCAAACTTACATAGTACATGGTTCGTAACGCAAGTGAGTTAGATTACAGGAATTGATTGGTCTAGGGGCCAAAACGTTGGTAGTTCCTGGTAACCTCCCAATTGGGTGCATCCCAAACTACCTCATGATATTCAAGAGTGAGAAGAAGGAAGATTATGAGCCAGAGACTGGTTGCCTACGGTGGATGAACGAATTCTCAAAGTACCACAACAGACTTCTTGTTGATGAGCTGGAAAAGTTACGCAATCTTCATTCTGGTGTGTCAATAATCTATGCAGATTATTACGGAGCTGCTATGGAGGTTTACCGTTCCCCGAACAGTTTGGTGAGTTCAAACTTCAAGGGTTGCCCTTTTACTTTATAGTTTTTAATATGAAATTAATTTGTAGGATAAAAGGATTATACATTTCTTCTAATATACAAATACACATAAGTGCCGATGAGCTGGTCCAGTTTGCGTTCTAAACAGAGCAAAATAATGCCTATGTTCATAACACCATATAAGAAAACTAGAATAAATTTTCTCCTTGCTTTTAAATAGAAAGCCAGCTTATCTGAACCACATTGTGGGAAGAGATTGCAACCTACAAGTACATATCCTACATAGTTTCCTGCATTGATAAACAAACATTTGAGAACTAATTTTTACAATGTTGATGTAGGCTATCTATCATTTCTTCGTAACACTTTGCATGTAGTCCCTCAGTTCCGAAATAATTGACGTGGTTTTAGTTCAAAATTGAACTAAAGCCACATCAGTTATTTTGGAATGGAAGGAGTAGTAAAAAGCAAATTGCCTAGGAAAAAAGGAGCTGGATCGCAATAGGCAACACAAATATCTCCAGAAAAGACAAATCCAGAACAGTGATAACGCAAATGGCCAACTAAGTTAATAGGTGTATGTTTAATTGGCTTTCTCGTGAAATAATCGTACTAGTAAGTAGTAACACAATGAATGCATTATGAGTAGACATAACAGAAGCTTTCTGAGGAAGTGCCATCATTGTATTATCAAGAACAACTGGATTTAGATTAAAAAAAGAACAGCTGGATGTTGTTTGGTTTCATAAGGTGATATCAGATAGCATAAATAACTGTTAGAGCTCATTTGGCCAAATTAAATGACAGGGTTAGGGATAAGAATTGACTTAAACACACCATAGAAATTTGCTGGAATACCAATTGAAATGATCCAATTCCATGACAGCCAAACACGCTGGTATGGAATCTCAATTGAATTCCATGATTCCGGTGATCCAATTCCATGACAGCCAAACACGCTGGTATGGAATCTCAATTGAATTCCATGATTCCGGTGATCCAATTCCATGACAGCCAAACACGCTGGTATGGAATCTCAATTGAATTCCATGATTCCGGTCCAAAATGATGGCTACCGAATGAGCTCTTAAGCATTTCCCTCCAAAATTTCTTTCGATGTCCCTTTAGCTGTTCTAGCCTAAATACTCCGTATATCATATTTTGTGCATGATTAATGTTGAACATGACATCACTTGGATTGAGCTACAGATTGTAACGAAGCTAGTTTCACTAAATAAACTAACTAAATGCCTTAGAGCTTCATGAAAATAACATATATAATCATTAAGAAGAATATAATTTACTAGCTGATGCCCTGTTTAACACGAATACATATATTATACTCAGGGATCGAGCATCCTTTAGCAGCATGCTGCGGTGGAGGAGGACCCTATGGTGTGTCCATGACTGCAAGATGTGGATACGGAGAATACAAGGTGTGTGATGATCCACATAAGTATGGATCATGGGATGGTTTCCATCCCTCAGAAGCTGCATATAAGGGCATCACAATTGGCCTGCTAAGAGGAACATACACACAGCCTTCAATTGCTACCACCATCAGTTCGTGCCCACAACTTACTGAGCTCGGCTCGTCTATTGAATACAAGGTCCTCTATGACTTGTAACTCTGTAACTTACATTTTTTTGTTACTATAAATGAATGGAAATACCCCTGGTTAGAGATGTACAGATTGTGACATTTTTGCCTAATTACAGAACTGCAGTACTGTTCTACACATCAAGGCTGTTGCCCAAGTGATTGGCTGGCTTTTGTTTTCCCTTCACCTCTTATAGACACAGGTTTTATACATTGTTGTTTTGTTGATTCTCCCTCATTTTCAATAAAATTTCTCTTTACTCTAACTGTTTGGAGTTAGGTTCTAACTTCTCAGGTTTTTTTTTTTCTGTTGTTTGAGAGGTAATAATCACATCGCTAGCTCATCTTCGCTGCTTGGCTGTTGCGGCAGAAATATTGATGCTTCTAATTTTTCTACTCTTAGTTTTAAATGTAACATCGACTCCACCGGTTAATGCATTGATTAACATGTCTATGTTCTTCCGAACAGAGAAAAAACTGTAGATTTTCAGGGTTCCTTTTACTCCATTGCTGCCTTCCTTGGTAACCACTTTTATTAGTTTGTTACATAATTTTGCAATTATTGCTGAGCTCACATAATGTTCTTCCAGTACCAGGTGGTGGTAGCAAATACTTGAAGAAGCGATTGCAAAATTTATTTTTTACATTTCCCATATGTATGTGAGTGGATGTACAATCCCATCAACTGGGGACAAGTCCTAGTAAAGATTAATATATCCTATTGATACTGTAGGGTGTTTTTCTTAAAAGAAAGAAATACTGTATGTCCTTGTGCTAATTTGTTGTAAAAAAAAAGTTAATTTGCATTCTCCACAAAAAGGTCAAGGGGTGAAAACCTATATATGGAAACTATACATATGTAATGTTTATTTCGTACAGAATATAAACGAACATTTTCTTTGCAAAAATATGAAGTGCAGTATATTTCACAGGTCATGCACATGTTTTTGTTTCGAAATTGGATTTTTCATTCGCTTGTATAGTTTTATGGGTGAATGTACACGATGTTGAATTATGCCCTTGTGCATCTAAAGAACATGCTAAAAAATTCATAGCCGTGAAGAGAGGCTCTTTCTTGGTCATATATGTATGCGTATGAACCATTTTTCAGTGCACATGTTCTTTCATCAAGTAGATAGATCAACTATATGAGAAGCATCCTGTACTGAGTTGAAAAAGTAAAAAAAAGAGCATCCTCTACTTATACTAATCTCCCTACAACTGCTTAATTAAGTTAAAAACACGGCAAAGCCAAGTCTGAGTGGAATTATATCTTGCTACATGGGATATAGTAGTTCAAAATAAAATAAATTACTAGTTCAAAATTAAATAATAAAATTACAAGTGATAGCAAATTAGCATATACTCTTATATGAGAGTTCTACAGTTCACATGATCCAATTCAAAGATATTATTGTTCAAAAAAATTCAAAGATATTAAAAAATTGCTTCTGCATATTTTAAGAAAGAAAACGATAAGATGTCTTATCACCATGTGCTGATGTCCACTCGATTACTTTTATCTGCATTTGTTTCGTGCTCGATCCCATCTGGCCTTGGTTGAGGTTAAATAGGTTTAGGTGGGGTTTGGTCTGATCGAAATATTGAACTTGTCTGGTTGAGGTGCGGTTCAGTTATGAAACCATTCTCATCTTTAGCTGCTTGCCGTGTGTCTGATTCTGACAAAAGAAATAGGAGTAGGAACGAGCGATAGCGTGGCTGATCCATCGGTATCGTCTTCCCTACGACTTCGATGGATGATGGACATTGGTGTTTAATAATTATAATCATTTCCAGCAGTAGCCCATATCACCAGCTGCTGTCAGTGGTCGGTGAAAGACTTCGCCGCAGTTGGTTGGTGACAGTCAGGGATCGAGCACCTTCTTCCCTCTCCGTCCACCCCGAGCAAACAGATATCCTACGTCCACTGGAGACAACGAAGGCATGGCTTCGTCTGCTTCCAGGACGGTGATGGCGGTGGCTCTACTGGTACTGGCGGAAGCGCAACCAGCGAGGGCGAATCCGGCGTGCTTCACGCGGGTGTTCAGCTTCGGGGACTCCCTGGCGGATACGGGCAACTACGGCCTCTTCTTCCCCAACGACACCTGGGAGCCCTCGCTCAGGCTGCCCTACGGCGAGACCTACTTCCACAACGCCTCCGGCCGCTTCTCCAACGGCCGCATCATCGTCGACTTCATTGGTACTGCGGCACAACCCCCCTCCTCGCGAAGTCGCGAGCAATGAATTTACTAGCAGGAGTACAGTACTAATTCTGAAATCTGTGTGGATGGGCCAGCGCACAAGCTGGGGCTGCCGTTCGTGCCGCCGTACTGGGGCGGGCGGACCGCCGAGGACTTCGCGAGTGGGGCCAACTTCGCCGTTGGCGGCGCCACGGCCCTGAGCCCGGAGTTCTTCAGTGAGAATGGGGCGCCGCTCCGTAAGGCTGACACGGTGCACCTCGACATGGAGATGGCTTGGTTCCGCGACCTGTTAAACTTGTTCTGCCCCAACGATTTAACCGGTATGTATTTATGAAGATCAATCGATGGTTTTAGTTCAATGCAATAAGGCACGGATTACATATCTACGTCTATTTCAGTCATTATGGAACATTCAACTGAAGCTGTAGCCATCAGTAGAAGTTTCAGCAGATATGTGTAGACACTGATTATTCTGCTACCGGAGACATTATAGTTCTGAATTTGCGCTCTCACGGGATCAGAAGTAAATTGTGGCAAAGTCTATTTCTGTTCCACTACTGTTGAATACTTTTCTCTAACTGAAGAAAAATGCTCTTTTCTGGTACTTTCTTAGCATAATATTTGTAAACTATGATGTCATCTTTACATGATGATTGTGAATCTCATCTTCACTAAACAGATTGCGCCAACATGATGAACAAATCTCTCTTCTTGCTTGGCGAAATTGGGGGCAATGATTACAACCTACCTATGATCGCTGGGGTGCCCTTTGAGATAGTTCGCAACTTCACCCCGAGTGTTGTTGCCAAAATTTCTTCTACTATCACCGTGAGTCATTCGCTACTGTTGCTGCTGTTGTCACTATTGTTGCTGTTGCGTCCCAATTCTAGAAATAGTGGATGAGTACATAGATAGTGATGCAAATGAACTGTGTCTGCAGGAATTGATTGGGCTGGGCGCGAAAACGTTGCTAGTTCCTGGCAACCTTCCAATTGGATGCGTCCCAACCTACCTCATGGTATTCAATAGTGACAAGGCAGAAGATTATGTGCCAGAGACTGGTTGCATCCGTTGGATGAACGAGTTCTCTCAATATCACAATGAACTTCTTATCGATGAGTTGAAAAAATTGCGAAAGCTTCATCCTGGCGCGGAGATCATCTATGCTGATTACTATGGTGCTGCTATGGAGATCTTCCTTTCTCCCAAAAATTTTGGTGAGTTCAAAGCTTTCTACTATCTACTAACTACGAAATCATTTTGTAGGATACAAGAAAAATGCTTTTTGCTGAACAACATACCAACATATATGCCAGTTCTGAATGATTACCCAAACCAAGAATCAACATTTTTTTTCTTGCCTAAGGTTAACCCTGGCTGGCTAGCTCACCACCCCATGTGCTAGCCTGTAAAACCCAGGATTGTAACATGATTTTTTGCATTGAAGATATCACTAGAGGACTAATTTCTAGAAAGTTAAATATTCGAGGCCTCTTCTGTTTTCTTGGTTCCACTTCTTCATAGAGCAAAGCAAAATGACTAGACGAAAGAAGCATTGTATCATTGGCTCTACAAAAGACGAGATATACATAGAAATCATGAATGGGGGAAACAATGAATAGCCACATGAGAAGAGCATGTTGATTAGAATTCTAGGAAATTATATGTTAGCAACAACACATTATCATTGACACTTGAGATAACTATATGTTTCATATGTATGGCACTTTCATTGTAATTTCGAGTACAACTGGGTTTAATTTGGTAACACAGCGTGTAGCTGTCATCATCATTCAAGTATATGGTTTTGTACTTCTACTCCCTACATTCCTATCATAAGATGTATTAGTTTTTAAAAATGTCATACTTTCTATCTTTGATCAAATATATAGAAAAACTATCAACACCTAAATATATCAAATCTGTACTATTATTTCCAGCACCAAATATATTTTATATTTTACTTACTTAATATGAAAATATTCATATTTTTTCTATAAACTTGGTCAAAGATAGAAAAGTTGAAATTTTAAAAAGAACTATACATCTTATAAAAAGGAACAAAAGGAGTACTAGATATCCCAATAGTTACCCTA
The DNA here is from genome assembly GCA_947311845.1 of Poa pratensis. NCBI lineage: Eukaryota > Viridiplantae > Streptophyta > Magnoliopsida > Poales > Poaceae > Poa > Poa pratensis. Next base: position 44,540,953 of record CAMZMU010000055.1, on the reverse strand, counting down.
GCCTAAAGACACCAATCTTAAGACACCATACAGTGGTAAATAGCTCCAAGTCATCCTTGTTTAGTTCTAATTTACTCAAGGATGTGCATGGAAGCACCCTGCATACATTATATATATGTTGGGTTTCAGTGAACTGCAATATACCCATGTCATCATCCACTCACTGAGTATTTTAATCGGTAATAGGATCCATATATGAGTCAGGTGTTGAAACTTGGAATGTGTCCTCGTGGCAGTACATTCGTTGTCTACGGTTTACGATGAAATTCATTGGGTGAAGCTATATGTGTCAACATGAGCTTGACTGTTTAGGGTAATCATGGCCATCGAATCATGTTTAGTCCTAAGATGATCTTTGCTACCGAATTTGTAGTCTTCTTGCTCGAACTTTGCTGCGTGTCTGATTCCACTTTCTGTGCTAATTTCACTTGCTGAGATCAAAGATTATCTCACTTCTACGATTGAGTTGGATGTTTAGAAGACAAATATCAACTCTTGCTAATAATACTAGAGTTTTCTGCAGATTTTTTTTTTCAATAAATTGAGTTTTATTAGCTAAAAAATCGCATCAATATGATTCAAGCAACATAGTTTACAACCTGAGCTCTGTATAACAAGATGCACACATCTTTTTCAGTAGTTGCATGGAGTTACCTTCATATTTAACAAGCAAGTTGTTCTATAAACCAGTTAAAATCTTTAGAATTAGAAGCTCAAAAGAAAGAAAAATATCCGCACAGGCTCATCAAACTGGAAACTACAATTTGCATCTAGTTGCGCCGACACCTCATTGTTGGATGTCTCACTTCTGAGTTTTGAAGAAAATGTGAAATAAATCATGGGCATAGATTATGTTATATTTTGTGCATCTGCAAATTTTCATCCAAAAATATAAGAATGTGTGGCCTGCAAAAAATAAAAATAATAATAACACAATACACTAGGTTTTTTCTTTTTTGAACAGGCCCCATATGGTCATACTCTGGGACGATTTTCTGTAGATGCACAAGATACGAGATAACCCATGTCCATGGTTTATTTTCCATTTTTTGAAAACTCAGAAGTGTGACATCCTATGATGGGGATCAGCTAGCCACGGAACACCTTTTCCTGACTAGTACCCTGTCCACGTTGCTGTAATTGTTGTTCAGGGATCGAGTATCCTTTGGTGGCTTGCTGTGGTGGAGGAGGATCTTATGGTGTGTCCCCAACTGGAGGATGTGGATACGGAGAATACAAAGTCTGTGATGATCCACAAAAGTACGGATCATGGGATGGCTTCCATCCATCAGAAGCTGCATACAAAGTCATTGCCGATGGCCTGCTAAGAGGTTCATACACCCAGCCTCCGATTGCCAACATCACCAGTTCATGTCCACAGCTTACTGAGATGGTCTCTTCTGTTGAATACAAGGTCCTCTATGACTTGTAATTTTGTAATCATGGTCAAATATATGACCATTATTCATTCAGATTTGTTTCCTAATTGCAGCCATGTTTGGCATGGCTGCAGCTTCTGGATTCTGAACTGGAACCAGATGTACCCATGCTAAACGATACGGCTCCACTTTTTTTTTATAGATCACAAAGAGCACCTACATGCACTTCACCTACGCATACAAAGATATATTTGTCTAGTACAGTATATGAGTTTCCGGAGAACAAATGTTGTTTTTAGGTTTGCACTTGGTGGATATTTATGTTGTACGTTCTCGTGTGTTGGAACACAAAAGAAGGTTTAAATTGTACGATATTCATCCAGCTTCAGTTTCAAGGTATCCGAGAGTTCAAAAAACGTAAATTGTTTTAGTTTGATTGATTTTTCACCCAACCTGGACTCATAAGGCTTCGGTTTTCAAATTTTCAACTCAAATGCCGTTACTATCGGGTTGATCTATGAATCTTCGAAATAAAATACCGAGCCTGCTACTCGGTGTTTCTCAAAAAGGAAAAAATCATGTACTTCCAAAGCTCAATACTGCTTTGGAACTTGGTATCAGATAAAAATTGAATTTTCAGTGCAATCCTTTTGAAGGTCATATTTAGAACTGTTGATTTATACAATGATACCCTGTAGAAACTGAAATCCCTATCCCTGTCTACCAAAGGGTGGTGGAAGGGGATTGGACTGGACACGGGGATTGGGGGTGGAAGATAGGTTTTTTTTTAGCTGAGGGGGTGGAATATAGGTTTTTTTTAGGGGAGGGTGGAAGATAGGTATTGGGTGATGGTGGGAATTGCACCTAATCACTGGAGGCCCATTAATCCCCTAAAATCATTAGCACCAAACAAGGCCTAAATGGGAACGAGTATAGCGTGGGATTTTTTTAACGGGTGCTCGTTCATCGGTATGGTCTTCACAACGACTTCATTGATGGATGATGGAGCCAAGCCATTGAATTCAGCGAGGTCCTACTTACCTTCTTAACAGTAATCGATTATTATAATCTAATCATTTCCAGCACCAGCCCGTATCACCGGTTCCCTATTTAATCTCCGTCCATCCGGAGCAAGCAAGATCCCACGTCCACCGGAGAAAAAAAGGCATGGCTTCCAGGACGGTGATGGCGGTGGTTCTACTAGTACTGGCGGCGGCACAACCAGCGCCGGCGGATCCGGTGTGCTTCACGCGCGTGTTCAGCTTCGGGGACTCCCTGGCGGACACGGGCAACTACGGCCTCGTCTTCCCAAACGACACCCGCGAGCCCTCGCTCAGGCTGCCCTACGGCGAGACCTACTTCAGTAACGCCACCGGCCGCTTCTCCAACGGCCGCATCATCGTCGACTTCATTGGTACTACGGCACAAACACCCTCCTTTCTGGTCGCGAGCAATGAATTTACTAGCAGGAGCACTAATTCTGAAATCTGTGTGGGTGCGCCAGCGGACAAGCTGGGGCTGCCGTTTGTGACGCCGTACTGGGGCGGGCGGAGCACGGAGGACTTCGCTGGCGGGGCCAACTTCGCCGTTGGCGGCGCCACGGCGCTGAGCCCGGAATTCTTCTGGGAGAATGGGGCGCCCCTGATGAATGCTGACGGAGTGCACCTCGACATGGAGATGGCTTGGTTCCGCGACATGCTCAACTTGTTCTGCCCCAAGGATTTAACCGGTATGTATTTATGAAGATCTGTTGATGCTTCTAGTTTAACTAGTAGCCTTGTACGTGCACGCACATCTCTACAAGACACATTTTATAACTCAGTTGAATGACACACTGACCCGTTTTATATTTCACTAACTTCCGTAGCACTTTTACCCGCGCCACTGCCTTGCTTGGTTCCCCGGAGGCCTACCCTACGTGCCGACTCTGCTCGGCACATTCCGGGGTCGCCCGTACGATCCCGACGCCCTTTATTCCTACGAAACAAAAACAGATTGCAGAGACATCCCCATTTCATATTTACCTCAAATTGGAAATAGGTGCTTAGGAAATATATGTCGTGTTGCAGCTTGAATATGTTTAGATCATCGTTATCGTCTTCTAGAAATATTCAGCGTCAACATTCCTGGTGCTTATTTACCTCAAACTGTTAACTGTAAGTACACATGCTAAGAACATGTGGCAACGTGCAGCTTGAGATAATCTTCATCGTCTTATAGAAATATTCAGCATCTAGCACACCCATAATCTTTATGCCAACCTTGACCTATTTTGTCTCGCTGATAGACCTGCTCGTTTGGGGGCAAAGGATTCAAGAGGGCTGTACTTGGTTACCAAGAGGGTAGCTGATTACTCGCCACCAAGTCGAACACTACATCCAGTTTCATCACTGGATGGAGACATGATCTTTGATTGAATTTTTTCCAAGCCACTTAAAATAGGTTTTATGGTACATCGATGTAAGATTAATAAGATTACGTGCAACACATCCGTCCTGGCACATGTCACTAAGAATTCTTCCGTGAGACAAAATATCTCTCGTGAAGTATATTCAATTCAATAAATTCAATTTAAATATATTAATGTTATTTTTATAGAAATCATCAAATCATAGGACTTTATTGTTTTAAAACCCTTGTGGCATGCCTCTTGGCTTTACAAAAGATCGTAGATCTAAAAAAGGAAAGCAAATCAGACAATGCTTACTCTCTACTACCCAACTCGGAAGCTTCTTGCTCTCACGCAGCACACGACCCACTCCCGACCCCCCTCCGCCCCCCTCCCCTTCCACTGCCACCCAATCCGCAGCAAGATCCTGTGCTCCTCCAAGGGCTTGTAAGTTCAAAAAAATTAGACATAAATAATTCAAAATATTTTTTCTTTAAATTCTTCTAATAATAGAACCATTGAAAACATATAAATACTCGTTTGACTACTTATTTTAATAAATGTTTCATTTGTTAAACTAAATGTCTCACTGTTCATATTATAAAAGATGAAACAATATACAAATAAAGTATTTATTAGGTACTTGTTCTTGTTTCCTCAGAATATTTAGAGACCTACAAATAAATTTTTTGGTTTTTTTTAAAGCAGGAGCACTGATGTCGTGTGACAAAAGGACAGCTTTCTGAATTTATGCCCATAGTACAAGTTAGTACTTGGATGGCTGAAAAATCTCTCTGAATTTCATCTCTTGCAAAGAATAAAAATCGCCTGTTTGTACACGATGCACACGCTCTAGCACAAGAAATTTTGATACGTGTCCATGGCGGTAGATGTCACGTTCTGCTGCGGGAGCTCCCACTCATGGTTCTCGTGCCTTCTTTCTTGAGCTGCGACTCTGTTTGGATGCCACGTCCTGTCCCTAAGCGGCGCCGTGGCGCGAGTCAGGTATACCTTGCAGGAACGCCACGCCATTACAAAGATGAAACCATATCCTCGAGCGAGAGATCTGCAGACATGCGAACGCGATGTCCTCTAGTGATCAGAACCCAACGCCTACGCCCGCGTCGGGCACCGGCGGCACGGCGCCGCCGCCGGGCGGGCCGACCAGCCATACGTGCAGACATGGATGCAAATTAACGTAATGATCGGCGAGGCTCAGACAATGGGCATACCGATGAGGCGGGTCGAGGGCTTGTCGGAGTCGTGGACGGCGCACTGGCCGGAGGACGTCCTGGTTGAGGCGGGAGACGAAGCGGTGAACCTCGAGCTGCCGGCGCATGTCGTGAGCGGGACGTCGCCAACAGTTTCTTTTACCCGATGGCAATCCATGTAAATAACACGAAACGAAAAGCTGTGTGACATTAGCAGTATTATGTGATTTGGTGGGAGGGTAAAATGGGCAAAAGTGGATTTGTGTTGAGTTGTCAAACATTGGAGCGATCTGGACCGTTGGCCAAATATTGAAGGGCTCAGATTCAATGTATCAACACAAGTTTGCTCTTTTAATAGTAGTATAGAGTATAGATGCAATAAGGCACGGATTACATATCTACGTCCATTTCAGTCATTATGGAACATTCAACTGAATTTGTAACCCATTTTACAGAACACCCGTCAGTTTTTTTAAAGTTTTACACGTTTCCTTTTTGTTTCTGTCCTCTCATTGTCAACATTATTGTTCACAAAATATTTATTTTTAGATAAATATTCTACAATATTTTTCAAGACTTATTTATTTAAAATATTCATATAGTATTTTCTTTCAATAATAATATTCATAAAAGTTTCATACAATAATTTTCATATAACTTTTTAAACGGAATATCCAACAAATATTTCATTCAAATTGTATAAAAGTTTTTTTTACAAGAATCATACATGATTCATAAAATATTTTTGAACATTATCAAATTTGCTAACAATATTTCACAGTAATCTTCCAAGAATATTCAACAATACTTCATACAATATTTTCTTTCAAGAATATTCATCAATATTATTGAAAGTTCCACACAATAATTTTCATATAAGTTTTTTCACGAATTATTCTAGAATGTTTCACTCAAATTTCATACAAGTTTCTTCAAAAAATCATACAGATTCTATCTGAACATAAAATATACATACAAGTTTCATCACACATCCAGTCAAGATTAAAGCAAAAAGGATCTGGGATAGAATATAAGAAAAAAACTTAAGGGAATTTGTGGCATTTTCTAGATCTAGGGGCATTTACATAAGAAATTCACAAATTCTTTCGAGGTCAATGCATGTTTTCAATCTACTCTCTCCATTCTAAAATAGATGACTTCCATTTATGCACATGTGGATGTATCTATACATACAACTATGTCTAGATACATCCATATGTGGACAAATGGAAGTCATCTAATTTGGAACGGAGCGATTATAAGATAAAAAATAATGCAAAGAAAATTGATCAGAAGAAAATCCCCCAAACAATAACAGAAAAACATAAGAGGGAGGTCGGGTCCAACGCCTCAATGCCCAAATCTGGGCCTGCAGTGCCGCCCACAAGGGCGTCTCCTTGTGTGCGGACCGCCTTCTCCATGGCCGAGCTCGAGCTAGCGCCGGTGCCACTCTCCTCCTTGTGTTGCCGGGTCCGCGCGGTGGAGGCGACTACCGAACCATGGAGGCCGGATCCAGCCCCTGCTGGCCCACGCCTCCTCACCCTCCTACTTCCACCGACGTTTTTCAGGGAGACCCACAGGGCGGCATGGATGCAACGCATTCGGTCTGGGCTAGGGAGTGGTCAGCGGAGGTGGAGAGGTATGGTAGGGCGGCCACGGCTGACGCCATCGTGGCGAAGGAGAGAGGGGGAGTGCAGGGTCTATGATCTGGGACGTGAGGAGAGGGAGGAGGTTAGGGTTCTCGGTGGAAGAGAGAACCGAGAGAGGTGGGGACTATGGATCGTTTGTCTCACAATCTCAGGAAAAAGGAACTGTGGGTTGATTTGGCTGTTTTTGAAAAGTGAAAATGCAAGATATGCCGAAGCTTGATTGGTGCACTTTTGCACGAATCTCCAAAAATCTAGAGTATAGATAGTACGCGGGGGATCCAACCTACTAGTGCAGAATCCGCACTCTAGCTCGATCGGTTGAAGTTTAAAAGTTTTGAAATACTCCGTACTTACTAGTAAACAGCCAGTGAGTTGCTATGGAATTACGTTTTTTCTTACAGTTGACTTGAATCATGTTAAAATAATTTATAGTAGATAATTTTGTTTAAATTCTAATGAGTTTATTGTTGAGTCACTTGGTCCAAAGAAAATGAAATCAATATATTTTTTTCGAGAAAAAAACTTCTAAAATTAGCCTTTTGCTGCCAAGTGCCTTTTGATAGTGTTTAAAGACTGAAAAATTATAGTTATTCAAACTATTTCTGTCACACAACAACTTAGATGACTGGTACTTTAGAAAACAAATGTTCTAACATAATATCGAGACTCACTTAATATAGATACTCACTTTGATAAAAAAAACACATCGAGATGCCGATAGAGCAATCAGCTTCCTCAAACTTTTCTATGCATGCATATCAAAGAAAAAGCAAGTGGAAGCTTCCTCAAACTCTTTTGTACATGGATGTACGAAAAACAAGTGGAAGCTTCCTCAAATTCTGTTGTACATGCATGCCAAATAAAACAAGTGGAACATGATTAGTGATCAAAGAATATAACATAATCTTTGCACGCATTTCTAATTCCAGAAACCTCAGAAATCATTCCTGTAAGACATGAATTTGTGACTTAACCTTCATCACATACGTCATGCCCGATGTAGACCTCCATGCATGTTAACCTTCATCAAGTACGGCATGCCTCCCATGGCCACTTGATGAATTTGTCCGGCGCGTTGCTAGGTCCGCGACGTCCGCTAGCCAGAACCACGGAAGAATGCATTTCCGGCCATGCCATAACTCTAGATCGAAGGCGGATGATACTGACACCTAAGGCGAGGATGTTGGGAAAGAAGGTGGTGGGAGGACAAGGCGGGGGCCGGGGACCGCGACGGCGGTGGAGGAATTGGCGGCGGGGTGGGAAGGTGCGATGGAGGTGGGAATGAGAGGCATCGGTTGAGCTCAAATAGGAGAGATGCTACAAAGCTCGAATGACGATGATCCCGTCTGCTGCCTCTGGCAGTCTGGCACCACCACGCTGGTGGAGTGGGTGAAAATGACCGCCCGAGTATCTTGAGGCACATATGGGGAGGGGCGAGCGAGAGAGTCCCTTAGGGAGGTTAGTGGCCGGTGTCCCGGGAAAACGAATGGGTGACACAGTGGGCTGGGTGGTTGTGTAGGCATTGGGTGAGTCGACGGAGGTGGTTCGCTGGGGTGGTTGGTCGGGGGAGTGAGTCGTGTGGCGAGGGAGCGTAGAGTATGGAGGTTGTACCTTTTTATGGACTATGGGTTGATATGCTATTATTTTAGGGGCTTAAATGCAAAACGATGTGATCGTATGGGACCTACCGATCGATTCACAATTAATAGTACATATTTTTTTTCCAGAAAAAGGGGTTTATATGAGATGATTAGTTAAAGTCCGGTTATTCTGCTATCAGAGGGAATATTTTCAAATTTACGCTCTGACGGAATCAGAAGTGAATTGTGGCAAACTTGATTCGAGTCTATTTATGTTCCACTATTGTAGAATATATTTTTCTCTATATCAAGAAGAATATTGTTTTTGCCTTTTTGGTACTTTCTAAGCATAATAATTCTAAACTACGATGTCATCTTCATTCAGAATCATCTTCATTAAACAGGTTGCACCAACATGATGAACAAATCTCTATTCTTAGTTGGTGAAATTGGGGGCAATGATTACAACCTACCTATTTTCGCCGGCGTTCCCTTTGAGATGATTCGCAACTTCACCCCGAGTGTTGTTACCAAAATTTCTTCTACCATCACCGTGAGTAATTTGCTATCATTGCAGCGGTTGTTTCCTTAATATGTTACTACTGAATCCCTATTGATAAATGGTTAATGGTTACATATTTATTAATGCAAATTAATTGATTTTTCAGGAATTGATAGAGATGGGTGCCAAAACGTTACTAGTTCCTGGCAACCTTCCAATTGGATGTGTCCCAAACTACCTCATGATATTCAATAGTGACAAGGCAGAAGATTATGAGCCAGAGACCGGTTGCATCCATTGGCTGAACGAGTTCGCACAATACCACAACAAACTTCTTGTGGATGAATTGAAAGAGCTGCGAAAGATTCATCCTAGCGTGGTGATCATCTATGTTGATTACTATGGAGCTGCTATGGAGATCTTCCTTTCTCCTGCAAATTTTGGTGAGTAAAAATTAAAGGTATTCTACTATTTGATATGGAATCAATTCGTAGAATATGAGAAAATGCTTAACTGACACATGCCAGTCCCGGGCAAGGACACTTCACAAACTGGAAATTTCCGTAATTTTTGCAAAAAGGTGTTATTTTTGTTGTTTGATGAAAAGTAAAAAACTAGAACCTTACAACCATGGGTCTCAGAAGACTCAAACCCACGACTTCAGTCTTCTTTGTCGGACGTATTACCTAGATAACATAGTTTTTTCTTAGCTGATATTGTACCGGTTCTTTGTATTACGTTTCTTACTGGTGGGAGTTAAGGAGATCCTATTATCTACACTCGCAACCAGTTTAGAAAGTTTTTTTTTGACAAAGGGAATATGTTAATATCAATAAGATACCAGTTACACCTAATCTCTGCACCAACATAATGTGAAGAACTAGTTAAAAGATTATGGATGCACATACTAAGTCCAGAAAGTTATAGTTGGAACATGATTTTCTACATTGATAACATATCATCAGTGGAATAATTTCTAGAAAGTTCTTCTCTTTTCTTCCTTCTACTTCTTCATAGTGCAAAGCAAAATGACTAGGAGAATGTGTGTCGTTGGCTCTAGAAAAGACAGAGATATATATACACAAATCATGAATGGGGAGAAACGATAACTACTTGATATTACCACTTATTCTTAGAACATTTTGGTTAGCAGCAACACATTGCCAATTGACACTTGACATAACTATATCTCATCGGTATGGTACTTCCATTGTAACTTCAAGTACAGCTGAGTTTCGCTTGGTAACACAACATGAATAGTAGTCACGTCATTCTATTAGATGCCAATAAAGTCGACTCTTGCATTTGGTTGTACATAGGCACAACGTACCAATGTGGAGAGGCAATTTACTAGTCATGGTGGTACCTACACACCATAGCATTATACGGTGATGTCTGCCATATATAACGTATTAGCTTGGTTTCCTAGTAGAGAACGGTTTTTTTGGTGTACAAAACCGGTATCGGAATTTTGAAAAACAAATTGTGGTCGTCATTCTTTAGAGTTGACTTTTTCTGTTGACTTTTAGCGGCCATGATATGACTCAAATTTAAAAAAAATACTTTTGAATAATGCTATCAACTGTAATGTTGACATCCTAGTTTTCCCCTTGAGTATTTTCATTTCCGTTGCGTAAACGAGTCGGTCAACGCAAGAGTGTGTAGATACCCATGCGAACAACGGCTTTCATCCGTACTAATGTCCTAGTCCGTTGTCACTTTCTTTGATGTATAATTCCATATCAATTTTTTCGGTAGTTGCTTGGAAGGATTGACCTTTAAATATAACAAACAAGTTATCCTATAAACCAGCTAAAATCCTTAAAACTCCAACATAAAAACGCACATATAGGCTCATTAAGCGGAACATTTTTTCCTGCCTGACCCCTGTCCACATTGATGTAACCTTTGCTCAGGGATCGAGTATCCTTTGGTGGCTTGCTGTGGTGGAGGAGGATCTTATGGTGTCTCCACAACTGCAGGATGTGGATACGGAGAATACAAGCTTTGCCATGATCCACAAAAGTACGGATCATGGGATGGCTTACATCCCACAGAAGCTGTATATAAAGTCATTGCCGATGGCCTGCTAAGCGGTTCATACACTCAGCCTCCGACTGCCACCACTACCAATTTATGCCTACAGCTTGATGAGATTGTCTCTTCTGATGAATACAAGGTCCTCTATGACTTGTAACTTTGAAATCATGGTCAAATATATGACCATTTTTCCTTCTGAAATTTGCTAATTGCAGCCATGTTCGGCATGGCTGCAGTTTCTGGATTCCGAACTGGAACCAGATGTACCCATGCTAAACGGTATGGCTCCACTCTTTGTAGATCACAAAGAGCACGTACATGCACTTCACTTACGGAACAAGCCATGATACACAAATGTATTTGTCTAGTATATGATTTTCTGGAGAACATATGTATTTTTTCCGTATTTGGTGGATATATGGATGTTACGTTCAATTGTATTGCAACACAAACGAAGTTTTAAATTGTACGAAGTTCATCCAGCTTCAGTTTCATGGTATCCAAAATTTTGAAAAAGGTAAACTATTTAGTTTGAGTGGGGGTTTCACCCAACCTGGAATCATAAGCCTTCGGCCCTCAAATTTAACCTTGAGTGCCGTGACTATCTGGTTGATCTATGAATTTTCGTAATAAATTACTGAGCATGCTACTTGGTGTTTATCAAAAAAGGAAAAAAAAACATGGATTTCCAACATTTGAGAGTGACTTTCTAATTTATCCTCCCGTACAAGATGGCCCTAGAAGAGGGACAACAACCACGAGGAAGAGAAAGAAGCCGAGTAACGTGAATGATTTCACACTCATTTAAATGCTCACACTGTCTGACAGATGGGACCTTACCCGCGTGTCTATTTGTGTCTTTGATATTTTTTTTGAGAAAAAAAGTCAACCGATCTATTGATGATCAACACCATCACAAAGAATTCTAAAAGTAATAAAAACTAGAAATAGGTCTTGAGACCACTTAGCGACGATTACAAGCACTGGTGCGAGCCCCTCCCACATCGGAGCCGGGTAAAGCTTGCCCTTCGTGTTTCAGCGCCTCTTTATCGAGGATGTAGCTTTCTCCCAAGAAAGTGAACATCGGGATTATATATTCTTCTTTGCGTGTCTCGGTTATTTCTATCCAAACACTTTCGTCGTTGTATCAACCTTTGTTGTTTTATGTTGATCCAAATTCGTATATACCGATTGTTTCCGAGTCAGATTGCATCTGACTTAGGGTTTTATGCCACCATATATACCTCTTGTAAGCCGCCGGTTGGGATAAGTCGCATTGTGTAAATCCCCGGCGTTTGTAACCTCACCTGATATAGTGAAGTATTGCTGGCTGGCGCTCGTGGTTTTTTCTCCTCCATTGTTGGAGGATTTTCCACGTTAAATCTCGTGTCCCCGTTTGTTTGATCTTTCCGCTACTTCATCGTTTTCTTGCTATCGTTTATAACAAGTGGTATCAGAGCCCCGTTTCAGATCTATTTTTAGATTAGGGTTTCACGATGGCATCGATGAAGTTTGATCTACCGTTGCTGGACTACAAGACGAGATTTTTGTTGTGGCAAGTCAAGATGCGTGCGATCCTCGCACAGTCGAATGATCTTGACGATGCGCTGGATAAATTCGACGACAAGGATGCGGCAACATGGACCACCGATGAGAAGCGGAAAGACCGTAAGGCTTTATCGCTTATTCAACTTCATCTGTCTAATGATATCTGCAAGAAGTACTATAGGAGAAAACCGCAGCGAAGCTGTGGGCTAAGCTGGAGTCGATCTGCATGTCCAAAGATCTAACCAGCAAGATGCATGAAGATGAAGTTGTTCACGCACAAGTTGCAAGAAGGTGGTTCGGTAATGAATCACTTATCGATCTTTAAGGAGATCGTTTCTGACCTAGTGTCGATGGAGGTAAAGTACGATGATGAAGATCTAGCACTTTTACTTCTATGTTCGCTGCCAAATTCCTTTGCAATTTTCGTGATACCATACTGTTAAGCCGTGATGAACTAACCACGTGGAAGTATATGAGGCCCTGCTTGCCAGGGAAAAGATGAAAGGTATGGTACAGAAGAGGAATCGTCCTCCAAGGGCGATGCTTTGCAGGTCCGAGGGAGGCCTGAGCAGCGAGATAACCACTACCACAACAACAACAGAGATAAGAGCAAGGGTGACAGAGGTCGCTCAAAGTCCAAAGGACGAGACAAGTTCTGCAGGTATTGTAAGAAATCTAATCATGTCATTGATGATTGTTGGAAGTTGCAGAACAAGGAGAAAAGAAAGGTACTTACCAACCGAAAAATAAAGATGAAGGTAATGATACCGGTGAGGCTTTGTTGTTGATGGTAGTTCTGATGGCGATTGCCTAGCTGTTTTAGCTGCATGTGTTTCTCGTCAGGATGAATGGATTCTAGATACTGCATGTTCTTTTCATATTTGCTGTAACAAAGATTGGTTCAGTTCTTATGAGTTAGTGCAGACTGGAGATTTTGTGCGTGTGGGCAATGACAACCAATGCACATTGTTGGCGTTGGTCTGTTCAGATCAAGACACATGATGGTATGACACGCACGTTGACTGGAGTGAAACACATACCAACCATGGCGAGAAATTTGATCTCGCTCAGTACCCTTGATTGTGACGGGTACAAGTATGAGGGGAAAGACTCCTGAAGGTATCAAAAGGTCTCTCATTACCATGATAGGTGATATGAATTCTGCTAAATTATATGTTCTTAGAGGTAGCACTTTCTGGTATTGTTGCTGCTGTTTCTCATGATGACCTAGTAAAACTAACCTTTGGCATAAGCGTCTTGGACATATGAGTGAACTTGGTATGGCAGAATTGATCAAGAGAGACTTGCTGCAAGGCTGCAGTTTGGGTAAGATGCAGTTCTGTGAACATTGCATTTTCGGTAAGCACACAAGAGTTAAGTTTAATGCTTCTGTTCACACCACCAAAGGTACACTTGATTATGTACATGCTGATGTTTGGGGGCCATCTCGTAAGCCCTCTTATGGTGGTGCTCGTTATATGCTTACCATTATTGATGATTACTCTAGAGAGTTTGGCCTTATTTCATGAAAAATAAGGATGATACGTTTGCTGCTTTTAAAGAGTGGAAAGCTATGATTGAAAGGCAAACAGAAAGGAAGGTGAAATTACTTCGTACTGACAATGGTGGCGAATTTTGTTCGAATGCCTTTAATGATTATTGCAGGAAAGAAGGCATTGTCAGGCACCTCACCATCCCGTACACGCCTCAGCAGAATGGTGTAGCGGAGCGGATGAACAGGACCATCATCTCCAAGGCTCGCTGCATGATCTCCAACGCTCGCATGAGTAAGCGTTTTTGGCTGAGGCGGCTGCCACCGCCTGCTACTTGATAAACAGGTCACCATCTATTCCCCTCGACAAGAAAACTCCCATCGAGGTATGGTCAGGTACTCCTGCTGATTATTCACAGCTTAAAGTTTTCGGTTGCACTGCTTATGCTCATGTTGATAATGGAAAGTTAGAGCCGAGAGCTATTAAGTGTGTGTTCATTGGTTATGGTTCGGGTGTAAAAGGATACAAGTTATGGAATCCCGAAACTAACAAGGCATTTATGAGCAGGAGTGTTGTTTTCAATGAATCTGTTATGTACTTTGATAAGTTGTCCTCAGATGTTTTGCCAGATTTTTGAGGAGCAGGTTCGTGTCGAGGTGGAGCACTCTGTTGAAAAGAAAATGTCACTGTTGACAATGATGGTGCTACTACAGATGATTCTGATCCTGATTCTGACTGATTCTGATAATAATAATGTTCAGAACTCACCCCTGTTTTGCAGCCACAACAGTCTATGCTGCTCGTAGGAACAGGAGGAATTGTGGTCCTCGACCACGTTTAATTGAAGAGTGTAACATTGTTGATTATGCTCTGAGTTGTGCAGAACAGGTGGAGCACGGACATGAGCCGTCCACTATACTGAAGCTATTGGTTCGGTGACCGCGAGAAGTGGCTTGCTGCTATGCAAGAAGAGATGCAGTCACTCGATAAAATGGCACATGGGAAGTTGTGCGCTTGCCTAAGAAAAAGAAGGCAGTCCGCTGTAAGTGGATCTTCAAGAGAAAGGAGGGTTTATCTCCTAGCGAGCCTCCGAGGTTTAAGGCAAGGTTAGTTGCAAAAGGCTTCAGTCAAATTCCAGGTGTTGATTATAATGATGTTTTCTCTCCAGTTGTAAGCATAGTTCAATTCGTACATTTTTGGTATTGTTGCTATGCGTGATCTTGAGCTTGAGCAGTTAGATGTAAAGACTTTTTGCATGGAGAGTTGGAGGAGGAGATATACATGGACCAGCCAGAAGGGTTCATAGTGCCTGGTAAGGAGGATCTTGTTGTAAGTTGAAAAGGTCCTTATACGGTTTGAAACAATCTCCTCGTCAGTGGTATAAAAGGTTTGATTCTTTTATGTTGTCACATGGCTTTAAGAGGTCTGAATTTGATAGCTGTGTGTACATTAAGTTTGTTAATGGATCACCTATATACCTGTTATTATATGTTGATGATATGTTGATTGCTGCCAAGAGCAAGAAAGATATCGCTGCTCTCAAGTCACAGTTGAGTAGCGAGTTTGAGATGAAGGATCTTGGTGCTGCTAAGAAAATTCTAGGTATGGAGATTACCCGTGACAGAAATTCTGGTTTGTTGTTTCTTAGTCAGCAAAATTACATTAAGAAAGTTCTTCATCGTTTTAACATGCATGATGCAAAGTCTGTTAGTACTCCTATTGCTCCTCACTTTAAATTGTCAGCTGAACAATGTCCTAGTACGGATGAGGATTTTGAGTACATGTCTAGAGTTCCATATTCTAGTGCTGTTGGTTCTTTAATGTATGCCATGGTTTGCTCACGTCCAGATTTATCATATGCTATGAGTTTGGTTAGTAGATATATGGCTAATCCTGGTAAAGAACATTGGAAGGCTGTTCAGTGGATTTTCAGGTACCTTCGTGGCACATCCAATGCTTGCCTCAAGTTCGGCAAGACATGAGGGACTCGTAGGCTATGTGGATTCAGATTTTGCTGCCGATTTGGATAAGAGGAGATCCCTCACAGGTTATGTGTTCACGCTTGGTGGTTGTGCCGTGAGTTGGAGGGCAACGTTGCAATCCGTTGTTGCCCAGTCTACCACTGAAGCAGAGTACATGGCTATTGCTGAAGCATGTAAAGAATCGGTTTGGCTGAAAGGTTTGTTTGCTGAGCTTTGTGGAGATGATACTTGCATTAACCTGTTTTGTGATAGTCAGAGTGCTATTTACCTTACTAAGGATCAGATGTTCCATGAGAGAACAAAGCACATTGACGTCAAATACCATTATGTGCGTGATGTTGATGAATGTATGCAAGATAAGTACTCATGATAATCCTGCTGATATGATGACAAAGCCAGTTCCTGTTACTAAGTTTGAGCTTTGCTCAGGACTTAGTTGGTATCACTGTCTAGCCCAAGAGGCTATTTGGCGCCGAAGGTGTTTTCTTTATTGTTTCAGGGTGAAGGTTCTCGTTCATGCTATAAGATGGAATTTGTCTCAAGGTGGAGTGTTGTTTTATGTTGATCCAAATTCGTATATACTGATCGTTTCCGAGTTAGACTGCAGCTGACTTAGGGTTTTATGCCACCATATATACCTCTTGTAAGCCGTAGGTTGGGATAAGTCGCATTGTGTAAATCCCCGACGTTTGTAACCTCACCCGATATAGTGAAGTATTGCTGGCTGGCGCCCGTGGTGTCTCTCCTCCATTGTTGGAGGGGTTTTTCACGTTAAATCTCATGTCCCCGTTGGTTTGATCTTTCCGCTACTTCGTCGTTTTCTTGCTATCGTTTATAACAACCTTTGTGATATCCATCAATTTTAAAGTATATTATTGCATCATATAGTTTGTTTTACTTAGTTGTTGGCCCATCTTATTTATCCATATAGTTTAAAACTTGTGAAAAAAGCAAAATTTCTATAAACCTGTATCTCCCCTCTCTAGATTACCATATTTATCCTTTCAGATACCAATTGGTGGTTCTCAAGCGAGCCGATCTGCAAACTCAAAGAATTTAGAGCTATGCAAACCCTAGAAAATGAACAAAGAGAGAGATAGTTTGGTGCAACAATAAATGTTGCTTTATTGTCATTTTCATTGCTTTATATAATATAGGATATAAACTACATCTAACACCATACTATAGGTCCAACACACCGTGAATGGGTACAACTCTAGTTTTCAACTTGGCTAATATAAATATGGAAATATATCGATACGGACAAAAACTTTCTAAGCGCAACACACACGCAAGCTTAATTTTCTAATAAGGGACTTCCCCAATTTCTCATCGATGTCGACATTGTCTTATCCTGTGTATCTCTCCTCTTTGGAGATACCGTCCTGGAGCCCTAGAACCCTCCAGAACGATGTGTCTGTTACGGATACCGATCCGATCTCAGGAAATATTGCCTACCTAGTTTGTTATGTTCCTTTCTTGTAAAACAATCTTGTATACCGACTTGGACACCAAGTCATCACATGTAATCTCGTATATATATAGAGAGGAGGGATTGATCTTGAGGCTTGCATTTGTGCAGCCCGAGTTTGCACAATTACAGTGTCCTTAACATTGAATAAAGAAACGGTTCTCATCAAAATGTGTTGTGTCTTTAAATCGTAAAGTCGAAAATCTAGAGCGTCAAACGTGTATGCTTACGATCATGACACTGATTGTAATAGATAAGTTATTGCCAATTCTTATATTGGTTCCTTTTACACATTTGCCAATAATTTTAGTATGGTTTCAACATTTGTCATTCGCTCTGTGTGATCCACATGCCAGTGAGACATGAACCCAACATTTTTTGTGTCATATATATCTATATATAAAAGCCGTGCGTTTCAACGGCCTACAGAGCTGCCCACTTCGCGCGCGCACTGTAGATCGCTACAGTACCACGCTTCTACCGTGCGCGCGCATCTACAGTGCATTTTTTTTTCAAAACGCCAGCCATGGATGTGGCCACGTGGCGCGCACTGTAGCGTGCATCTACAATGCGCTTTTTTTCTTCTAAAACCGCCAGAAAATATGTACACAAAAAATTTGCGCATCGACGAGTAGGTTCCATTCCGGTGATTGGTTTCGTATTTGGTCGACTCTAGCTACTTAATTTTGGATCCAGATTCGCAAAAACATTCGGCGAGTTTTGTCAAATTCGTCGCGCTCGGTCATCCGTTTGAATTTTCCTTTCACGAGTAGATGGATATCACCCTTCCAAACAACTTTCATGTTTTAACCTTTTTATTTTAACAGACATAGACATATTTCTCCCTAATTTTTAAATTAGTTGTATTTTAGGCTTCACAAAAAAAGGACAAATTCAGACAGATTTCAAAATTTTGAATCCGGGTATTAAGCTCTCCCTTTCAGCCTCCGCTGGACGTCCACGTCGTCCGCGCACTATAGAAGTGCTACAGTGCCGCACATCTACAATACCGGCATCTACAGTGCACTTTTTTTTAAACCGCCAGAAAATATGTACACGAAAAATTTGTGCGTCGCTTCTACAGTGTGCGGCCTGCTCCGCGCCGTCGGAACAACACCACGGTCATCGCCATTTCGAATGTCGGAGGGACTTATTTGCAATTATTGAACAGTCCAGGGACCTTCTTGCAACGCTGCGGTCATTGATACGTCTCAAACGTATCTATAATTTCTGATGTTCCATGTTGATATTATACCAATTGTTACATGTTTTATATACACTTCATAGTATTTTTATGCATTTTCTGGGACTAACCTATTAACAAGATGCCACAGTGCCAGTTCCTGTTTTCTGCTATTTTTGTATTCCAGAAAAGCTAGTCTGGAAATATTCTCGGAATTGGACGAAACTTGGACAGAACCTCCTATTTTTCCAACACGAAGACGGAGTCCAGAGGAGAGACGGAGGAGGGCCACGTGGCACCCACACCATGGGGCCGCGCGGGCCCCCTTGCCGCACCGTGGGGTGGTGTGGGGCCCTCGTGGCTCCACAGCCGCCGCCCTTTCGCCTATTTATTCTTCCCGACGCGAAAACCCTAAATACCCGAGCCATTATCCACGAAAAGTTTCAGAGATGCCGCCATCGTCAACCCTATCTCGGGAGGGTTCAGAAGCTCTTCCCGGCACCCTGCCGGAGAGGGGAATCATCACCGGAGGGCTCTACATCACCATGCCTGCCTCCGGAGTGATGCGTGAGTAGTTCATCCTTGGACTACGGGTCCATGGCAGTAGCTAGATGGTTGTCTCTCCACTTTATGCTATCATGTTTAGATCTTGTGAGCTGCCAATCATGATCAAGATCATCTTATTGTAATGCTACATGTTGTGTTTGCTGGGATCCGATGAATATTGAATACTATGTCAAGTTGATTATCAATCTATCTTATATGTTATTTATGATCTTGCATGCTTTCCGTTACGAGTAGATGTTTTGGCCAAGTAGATGCTTCTAACTCCAAGAGTGAGTATTTATGCTAGATAGCGGGTTCATGCCTCTGGTAATCTAGGAGAGTGACAATAACTTCTAAGATTGTGGATGTGCTGTTGCCATTAGGGATAAAATAACCGATGCTTAGCTTAAGGGTACGCCGTTAGGTCTAATGCATTTGTTTACATTACGTACATTACTTAATGCAATTATCCGTTGCTTGCAACTTAATACCAACGGGGAACTCGGTATGACAACCTGGCGGTGGATTATTAGTCATAGACGCTGTTGGATAACGGTCTATGTATTTTGTCGTAATGCCCACATGAATATCATAGTAATCATCATGTCATATATATACATTGTCATGCGCTCAATATTTTCTCAATTGCCCAGCTGTAATTTGTTCACCCAGCATGTTAGTTATCTTTTATGGAGAGACACCACTAGTGAACTGTGGACCCCGGTCCATTCTTTTACACTGATAATACAACCAACTGCAAACATTGTTCCTTTTCATTCTCTGCAATTTGCTATTGTTTTCCACACCATACGTTTAATCCTTTGTTTTCAGCAGGCCGGTGAGATTAACAACCTCACTGTTTTGTTGGGGCAAAGTAGTTTGATTGTGTTGTGTGCAGGTTCCACGTCGGTCGCCGGATTCCCTGGTGTTGCGCCGTGCCATATTCCGCCACCAACAACCTTCAGAAGTGATTTCTTACTCCTACTGGTCGATTAAACCTTGGTTTCATACTGAGGGAAACTGCTGCTACACTGCTTCATACCTTCCTCTTGGGGTCTCCCAGCGAACGTGTGATCCACGCAATCAAGCTCTTTTTCTGCGCCGTTGCCTGGGAGCAAGAGGATTTCTGCAAGGGGAGTTTCACGCTTTCAATCTCTTTACTTTGTTATGGTCTTGCTTAGTTTATTTTTATTTAGTCTTGTTTGCTTTATTTATCAAAAACACAAAAAAAATAGTTACTTGCATCTAGTTTATTTTCTGTTTAGTTTCTATTATTTCATCATGCTTCTCCCTAAGTATACATTAAAAGACATATCTGTGGGTAGTGGGTCTATCATTGGAAGAGATAACATTGAGGAATTCTTGGGTCACATTAGTAGGCTTAAAGATTTTGAAGATAGACCCTTGGTAGAACTTGCTCCAAATTATGAAATTGCTACAGCTTCTCTAGTTCACATGTTGGAAGCTAGGTTTGTCAATCTGAATCCTATAATGCAGCATATGTTCCTTAAACTTCATGATATGGTGATGCATGTAAAATGCATACATGAACTTTACATTTTATTACTTGATATTCCAACTTATTTGCATCATATATGGGTTATATTTATGTTTTATAATGATTTTAGGGGATAATTCACAGTTTCCCCATTTATTTGAAATTAACCCTGCAGAACCAGAAAACCCCTTTTTCCATGTTTTTGACTTTCAGGGATCAAACGACGTCCAAATGACCTAATATTTTATGGGGCCCAATATTTGGAAATAAGAAGACGTACGAGCCAAGTATCCGCGAAAAAGGAAGTCCGAGGAAGAAAATAGATGGTCCCACGTGGCCAGATTCCTTGGCCGTGTGGGACCACCTCTTTCATTCCTCGTGGCTCTGATGCCGTCCGTTTTAGTCTCCGTGGCTTCGTCTTGACCTAAAAACGTCTATAAAAATAGTCCCCCGAGGAGTTTCGCGAGGAGGCGGCGGAGAAACACAAAACCATGAAACAAAGAGTCAGAAGGCTGCCGCCGGAGAAGATCGGAGGGGGGAAACGCCGCCGGAATCACCTCCGGAGGGCTCCACCCCCCTCCGGCGTGTTCATCATCAACATCTACAGCAAGACCATCTCGATCTCTCCACTGTAAACTCTTGGCAAACATGATATATGATGCAATATACTATTCCCTTGATCTATTGTGTCTCCCCATCTATGTTTGAGAAGTGATTTGTTCATGGCAAAAGTGAAATAGTTCGTTGATTGGTTGCATAAAAGTTTTGTTATCTTTTATGATTGTCTTGATGTACAATGTATGAGTGCACGCATATGTTGGGGAATGCATGTAAGGTGATCACCGTAGTGTAATGGATTGAGTAGGACGGGTCGGAGTACTAAGACAGAAACCGTGGTCTGAGACTTGAAGTTACATTATGGGGGATATATATGGGGGACTCTAGAACTTAAGGCTATGGTGGGACAATTATGTCTTAATAATTCTTGTGCTGCACATTTACTTGGCCATGAGATCCATCATAAGAGTTGTGTAATTTGCTCATTTACTTGGCTACACCTATTTATGACTCCTTCCTAGAAGAAACAATTAAGACTGAAACATGTGCTTCACTAATTGTGACAACCATACGAATGAAATAACAATTGCTAGAACATTTGCTCCCTTGAGATATTTGCTACTTGAGATATTTGCTACTTGCTACTTTGAGAAACTTGCTTGAGAAAACTGCTGAGAGAAACTTGCTCTAAGAAACTTGCGTTTGAAACTTGATTTAGAAACTTGTTACTAGATAAACCCATTCCACATCACTTGCTTCCATTAGTTAGTTCCTTTCATATTTAAATTTATTGCTTTGCATAACTTTAGAGAATAGATAGTTTGCCTTCAGCTCCTCGTGGGTTCGATACTCAAATACTTATCGAATCGTGCTACAGTGATTCCTTGCTCTTGGGGATTATCAAGCACTTTTCTGGCGCCGTTGCCGGGGAGCGTTGTGCTAAGCTTTTATTCTTGTTTGCATTGCATACTAACATATAAATTTAAAACACAATTTTTTAAATAAAATGTCTATCTTGAGTTAGGACATGAAGAGTTTGAGGAGAAAATTAAATTTTATTTGCATAACAATCATGTTTGTGGTAGTACTAATTCTTTGAACACCTTTATTGCTAATGCTAAGGAAAACCTTAAGCTTGGGGAAGTTTGTTTTGATGAATATGGTATTTTTAGTCCCCTACTATTGAGGATGAAAGTGATTTAATTGAGTTTGATGATCCATTATGCTCATTAGATGATAAGTCTTTAGGATGTCTCCAACGGGGCGACACAAACGGACGCGCGTTTGGTCCGCGTTTGGTCCGTTTGCGTCGGCAAAAGGACGCGCGTCCGGCCCAGGTTCGTCCCTTTCCGGCCAGTGCGCCCAACGGGGCCGACGCATCGAGTCCGACCGGCCAGGGTTTTTGATCATTTTCGGCCATTGTGATCACAATACAACAAATAGCAAGCATATGAATATAAAATAAAACATAATCCTGGCCTCATAGGGCCATGTCAACATACATGCCCAAAATATTACAGATTCCGGCCATCGGCCATGTTTTTCCGGCCATATCGGCCATAGTTCAACACCGGCATGCAACATAAATAAAACGACTGAGATTTGATCAATCTCGGTCCATGTAGTACCTTTGCTTCTTGAGGTAGTAGGCCTTCTTCGTAGGGGTGAAGGCCGAGAGATCCATGTCCGTGATCCTGGCCTCCTCTTGGCGTAGGGCGAGCTCAATGTCCTTTCCTTTTGCCTCGGCCTCCATGGCCCTAGCCTTGGCCTCCTTGGCTCTTGGATCGGCTTCCCTTGCTCTTGTCCGGACGTTTTCTTCTTCTATGTCGAGTCTCTTCTTCTGCAATTCGAAGAAGAGCTTGGAAGCCGTCTCTCTCTCTAGGCGTTCCTTTTCTCTCCTCTCCTCCTTCTTGTCGGCAGCCTTGTCCTTTTGGGTTAACAACCCGTTCAATGTCTCTTGCAATGCAAGGGTTGTTGCATCTCGTTTCAACTCGGCCTTCGAGTTGTTCTTCCCCCTTGGCCTCCCTTCTTTTTCCGTTGTGTCCTCTCCCTTATCAAGAGGTTGTCCACCATTTTTGAGGGAGGCGTAGAGGGCCTTCCATTTCTGCTGGTCCTTGAGTGCCCGGTAGCAATGGGTCAAGGTGAAGGCCTTCTTGTATTGCCTCTTGAAGGTTTCCAAAGCTTGCAACACCTGGGCATACAAATTTATAGTAACCAAAATAATTTCCAATGTTTGCAACACCTGGGCATACAAATTGTACAAGGTTTCCAAAGCTTGCAACCAAAGAAGGGAAGAGGAGCCACAAAACTCACCTGTTCATTCACTCCAAAGCCACTTGCTGGCCGGGCTTGAACATTTTCAACGGAGCCGCAAAACTTGCTCGTCTCCGCGGATATGTGGAGCCACCTCTTGGAGATAGATACCTCCGTCCGCTGCGTCTGAATGTTGTGGGGCGGTAGGATTCTACATTCATTGTAGCGCTTGGTGAACTGGCCCCAATATACCGTCCCTCTTTGCTCCGCCCCGAGAATTTGGTTGGTTCCAACCTCGATCCAGGACTCGCAAATGAGCACGTCTTCCTCGGCCGTGAATGAGGCGCCCCTTTGGCTCATCTTTCTCTTCATGGCCCGGGCTTGGGTCTCGAGCTCTTCTTCGAAAACCGGCTCATTGTCGATGTTGATCACATCGGGGTCGGTCGGCGGAAATTCATCATCGCCGCATCGTAATCGTCCTCGGCGTACTCGTTGTTGTCCCTGATCATGTCCTGGAGGACGTCGTCCCCTTCATCATGGACCTCCTCGAAGTACCTGGGGTCACCCGGCGACGGCCTAGGCATTTCGCCGAACAGGTTACGCGCCGGGGCGACCACTTCCGAGGCAGCTGCACGCGCGGCCCTAGTCTGCGCCGCCGGTGAGTGTCCGACCAATGGTGTAGTAGGCGTGTTCAGATCAAGCGGAGATACCTCGACTGGGCTGGGCGCGGATTCGCCTGAGGTAGGGGAAACCCGCGGCGGCATGGTTCCCGGAAGGTACCCGTACGGTGGCGCCGTCGCGGAAGATCTCGTCCTTGGCGGTCGGGCCGCCGAGGCGTTGGAGCTGGCCGCCGCAGTCGCCACACCGACCGCGGCCGCTGTCGGGGTAATTCCAATCAGGAGGAGGGCAGCGGTCGTGGCCCTGGACACGAGGTCAGATTCGTCCTCCGGCACGGCGGTGGCCTTCTGGGCGGCGTTGAGCTTCTCCTGCTTCAACCTCCTCCTCCGGTCGCCCCGCTTCAGGGTCTCTGCGGCCCTCTGCTCGTCGGTGAGTTCCTTCTTTGGTTTCTTTGCAGCTTTGGGCGCACATCCAGCGGCGGGGCCGGCGGCGGAGGCGGTGCCGGTGGCGGCAGGTCCAGCGTCGGAGGCGGCGGCGGCGGCTGCACCGGCCATGGCTAGGGTTGGAGTGTGGACTGGGGTTTTGGGAGAGGCCGAGGCCGAAGTGTGGACCAGAGGAGGACACAATTGCGCTCCGCCGCGCGTCCGCGCCCGACGCATCCGTGGCCCAAATTTGGGCCAGGAATGCGTCGCGGCGGACAGAAAAATGGACCGTGGTCCGTTTGCGTCGCCCCGTTGGGCCGTGTTTTTGGCTCGCGCGGACAGGGACGGACGCGCGCGGACTCGATGCGTCGGCCTGTTGGAGTCATCCTTATGTGGTGATTCTATTCAAAACTATGTGGTTATGTTTAACTTTAATGCTTGCAACTATTATGAGAGAGGGAGAGATAAGAATCCCCTTTATGTTTCTATGTTATTTAAAATGCAAGCTATTGATTATTATATGCATTGGTTACCTCAAATTTGTTGTTATTTATTCATATATAAAATTCCAATGCATAGGAAGAGAGTTAGACTTAAAAGTAAATTGTTTAATATTCTGTGGTGTGTTCCTTATGCTTTAACTTCCTATTCGGTTTGAAAACACCTTTATATCTTTACAACATGTAAAATATCTTTACCTACTGCTTTGTGACAATTAGTTTAAGATTTTCATTTTATATAAAATTTGGGAAAGTAAATGAGAAGGATGAGTAATGGAGAAGTTGGGGTCGACCTTGAACATGTGTTGTTCATGCCAATGGAACCGTTGCAAAGTCTCTATCATTAAAACTTTTCCCAAAGCTAAAACCAATTAAAAAGAGTGTTTATGTTGTATATATTTGCTTCTTCTTTTGCCTTTTTGCTAAATCAAAAACAACAAAAATATTTTCTTTCTTCTTTGTTTGTTTCTCTTGAACCTTTCTTGGTTTTGCTTCCTTTTGATTTCTTCAGTTTGATTTTTGGTTTTTGAGTCAAGGTGCTTGTTTACTGCTGTAACATCACCTTTGTATCTTATTTTTCATATTTATGGAAAGAATAACCTCTTTTGAGAGGTAGGATCAAACAATAGTAATTTGCTGTCCAGAAAACAGATTCCTAAGCTTTACTGCAAAAAATGTTAAAAATCACAGAAAAAGAATTTTGACCTGAAATTTCACGTAAGCAATATTCAGTTATTATTACACATTTCACTAGTTCAAAGTTTTCTGATTTGAGCAACGTAAGTGCCTCTGAAAATTCACTCTTTACGGGCTGTCCAGTTTTTGACAGATTCTGTCTTTATTTTGCATTACTCTCATTACTTGTGTTTTGTGTGGTTCTTTCGATCAAAGAACAATACACAACCATAGTAACATTAGTTAATGTGTAAGGACCCCTCTAAACATATTACGATCCCAATGATCAGTGCATCGCGATCACATAACCAACTGGTATACAAAGTTACATCATTCAAACGTACATACAAGTCTTACACAAATAAATAGTGGTCACATGACCAAGTGTGCAATCACTGTCACGCAGGACAGAATTAACTACGATATAGCGGAAGCTCTCGGCTAGGGTCGGCCCTCGTCACAACCGGACGCATTCCCACAGAGCAGTTGACCGGTGACACTCAGTTGGCGTAGTCGTCGGCGTACTCCTCCTCCACGTCGTACATCTCCTCGTTGAAATCTGGACATTGGAATATCCAGGAACACAGCCATGAGTACAATTACGTACTCGCAAGACCACCACCAGGCTTAAGTTTTCATGGTAATGCAATAAAGGCATTTTCGAAAACTGGGATAGCTGCTATATATGACTATAGGGCTTAATTTTCACAAACGATGCTTTTAGACATAGAGAATACAACATCTCTATACCCTTGTTTAAAAGGCATTTGGAGATATAATTCTCCTTCTTTTAGGAATGGCAGAAACCATTTCCACGTTCGAAAACACTTTTGTAAAACTTTCTTCAAAACACTAGGATAGGGATGCCCCTTTTTCCTTTCCGGGTTCTGACTGGTTGACTCCCCGAGACCAACCATCTTCTCCCCAAATCCGTACGTCTCAGGTACCTTCTTGATGTTTCCTTTTTCCTTTGCCGAACAGTTTCTTTTTTTTAAACAGAAAAGTGCCCATACGCCTAGATCGGTGGCCTTTCCAACCGTCCATGACCGAGGACTCGGCTATTCGAATAGATTTACACTCTGCAGAGGTGGTACACTTTCACCACAAGATTCGGATGGTCTGCCGTGGATCAACCACGGACTGTACAGAGACAACATGCACACATCAGACGGCCGATCCTAACTTCCACTATGTCAGTGCTAGTATAAGAATATCCTCTTCGAGTGGGTTTGTTCTACCCGGCACCGAGTGAGCTAGCCGTATCGATCCGGTTTCCCCTAGTCTCACACCGCCATGACAGGAGACCCACCGTTGCTTCCCGGTGGCACACGAAGTCCACACTTTGTATGCCCATATCCAGCATTCGGTTCCGGGGACTCTAACCCCTTCTAGCCAATTGAGGAGTATTCAAATACTAACACCAACAAGCTTCCGCTAAGCCCATGCCCATTTTGGGGTAATGTGGTTGTACGAGTTAATTGTTCGGGCGGCCGCTAGGGCAGTACTTTGTTTTCAAACATCATCACCACCTCCGACTGCTCCCAGCAGCTCGGGTTTTCGTAATCACTTCCGATTGCTCCCAGCAACTCAGGTTTTCGTAAACATCTCCGATTGCTCCCAGCAACTCGGGTTTTATAAAACACTTTCTCGCCGATTGTTCCCAGCAACTCGGGTTTTATAAAACATTTCATCAAAACCAGGCTCCCATCCTATAATTTTGAGATAAGATTATACGGATATATTACTAGAAAATATAATTTTCTTGATAGCGCCTTCAGCAGAAGACTTCTCAAGTAAAGACTTATTCTTATAAAACCTATTATATACTAGTGGATATCTTTGGCCAAACAATATTTTGTAAAAATAGTTTGGGGTGGCAAAATGCCACAAAAGAAATAAAGCATGCATTATTTTATTTTGAAAACAAAACATGCTTTGTAGAAATAATAGGATTTCAGTAGGGTGGTGAGGTGGCTTGCCTTGCTCAGCAAAATGTCCCTGGTCTTGTTCTCCCTCGTGGGTGGGTTCAGCTTCCACGTACTGCTCCTCCTCTTGCGGTCCTATCGTACCGGAAAATTAAACGCGACTACCGTTAATTCTAAGTAGCGGGTTGACAACAATCTAAAATACTTAAACAAAATAGCAAGCATTGCACAAGGCTCTAAACTAACACTCAAAAGCAAATCACTCACTTAGCTAAAACAGCAACAAACAACAAGTCCATATAACTAAGACAAACAACAAACACACCTAAGCATATATACACAACAACCCTAATAGTTAAAAAAAGGTGGTTTTCACTAAACCCTAAAGCAAAACTCCACTTAGGGTGGTTAGGTCACTTAACAAGGGCTGTTACCGCAGTTTAGGAAATACTTCAGACAAAAGTATCTCTTTAGTTTTCAGGAAATACTTCAGACAAAAGTTAAGTTACTAATTATTTTCTATTATTAAAATATTCCACCAAGTTAAGATAGAGATATTAACAAACTACTCATGCTAGTATTAAACTCAAAGGCTACCAAGTTTAACTAACAAGGCAAACATATTAAAGCACACAAATATGCTTGGCCATTACAATACATTTTATTATTTTAATTACAAACAGGGTTAAGGTGATAATTAGACAGCCCCTTTGGATCACTTTCAAAAAGCAAAACTAAACATCACTAATAAACTTAAAACAACCAGTAGCTAAGAAGAAATTCATTAGTGAAGTTTACTTTGTTTTATTAATCACGAAATTAAGCAACAAGCATGATTAATTCATTTTATTTCCTTAGGCACTAATAGCATTTTATAACTAACTTCATTTTATTTCTACTCAAGCACTAACAGTACTAACATATTAAGAACAACATTAGGTAGTGATATACAGTACCAAATCAATTCACAAACAACAAAAGTAACAATTTCATAAATGACCAAATATTTATTTTATCATTTTTAATAGGCAGAAAACACCATTTTTAGAGTTTATTAAGTCCAGGGTGTTATGTTCAGCCAAATTTTATGAAAAGCTAGATTTAGGTTCTTTGTATGAGTTAGAAACTACTGAAATTGGATTTACCCAAAAATCTTAATCACGGAAAATTATTTAAATGCTAGAAAACTCTACTAGTCTAAACTTTAAACACATGCCATTTTAAAATTAACAATCACAAACACATGGGGTTAATTTCTACTGAATTCTACTATCCTAAGAATTCCAAAACAATTGGATTCACTCAATTTGGATTAACAAAACTCAAGTTATTGATGAATCAGTGTTTCAGACCAGCAACAGCAAAACATTTTTCATGGATACAAAAATTAATATTTTTGAGATCTGCAAGTTGGACATGGTTCTAGATTCCTTGCTTTACCACTGTGATTTTTGGTTTGCACAAATTGCAAGTTTAACTATTTTATTTAGAATTAAACTAACAGACCAGAAACTGCTATTTAGAGAAAAGAAAAGATCTCCTAAAAAAACAGAAGTTGGGCCAGATCCGGAACCGGGCCGAGTCAACGAACTGGGCCGGCCCGTGGCGGCACGCGCGCCGGCGAAAGGGTGAGCAACCGTGGATCTGAGATCCGACGGTCCAGAACAGATCTGGCCAGCTTCAAGGAGGGCCGTAGATCGGGCGATGGACGGTCCACGTCCGTCTTCTTCCTCAGGACGGAGAGGAGCGGGCTGAAACGCAGGAAATCGAGCAGAGCTCGGGAGGCTCACCTCGGGGTCATGAATTAGGAAGGGGAAGGGTCCAGCTGGGTGTGGAGGGCTCGGGGGAGACGAGGGTAGCCGCAGGTCTAGAAGAGGAGCTTCCGCGCGATGGAGGTGACGAGGGCGTCCGGCTCGGCCCGGCGAGGTTGCCACCGCTCCGGCGTCCGTGCGAGGAAACCAAGATGTCTTAGAGGTAGGTCGAGGTGCGGGGGTCACGTAGATGCAAAAATGGCGGCCGGAGGAGGACGGTGGAGGAGGCGAGCTTGCACGCAAAAGCTCGGGCCGAGCGGCGATCTTCGGCCGATCCTGGGCAAGTCCAAGCTAGAGCTCGCTCGAGAGAGAATAGGGGGGTGGAGTGAGGGCAGAGGGAGGGAATGGGCAAGGTGAGAGGGGGAGAGAGGGACTCGGGGGCCTTTAACCGAGAGGGTGCCCAGTCCACCATGGACGGGGTGCACGGGCATGTGCTGTGTGGTCGAAGGAGAGGGATAGGGCAGGAGGGGCGGTGGAGGAGCGTCTGCTGCACTGTTGCACGTCTTGGAAGCTAGCAAATGGCTGAGAGCCGATGGAGGGGTGTGGAGTAATGGAGTGGAGGTTTCCCTGCCTTCCACCTGTTCGATGAAATGCCAGAAAGAAAAAGACAAAGAGTTGCTATGCTAGGGTTTGGACAAGGTCATGGCTAAGGGTTTCCAGAGGGATGGAGGGGTAGGGCACACCCCAAACCACATGTTGGACAAGGGGAGAGGGGTGGGTTTAGTTTAAGGTTTATGGGCTGAGTAGAGTAGGTCACTTTGCTAAGATGGATTAGTCAATCCTTTGACAAGAAAATTAGGACACAAGAGGATTTGATTAGAAGGGGCATAGGTGCAGTGTTTGGCTTAAGACATGAGGTAAAAAGGGTGCTACAACCTCTAGATACAAAAATGGCAAATTGCCATTCTAAAACACAACAAATGGTCACCTTAAATTGTAGCACTCAAGACTAACAAGAATTAGTGGTCAAACATTTTTGTAAAACTTAAAGAAGGCTTTATATGGAGAGTAGAGGTGATGAGGATGAGTTTAGGTGAGTTGCATTTCCAAATTGAACAAGATAAACTCTAGTTATCATGCTCTAGAAATGCTAAAAATTAATAGACAAGAAGATAGTCATCCACTATTTTGAAAATACAAATTTTGAGTTTCTTAAGAACCAAATCATAATAAAAGGGGTAAACACACCAAAATCATAAAAGACCACATTTAAGCATGGAAGAAATCAAATCAAACCATACACTTTAGTGGACACATATTACCCACATACTTACATTCAAGACAAGCAATTTCAAGCATAAGTTAAACATTTCAAACAAGCAAACAATTAAACAATCCACCAAACACTTAAGATAAAACACATATGTTTGTGAGGTGGTGACCAACATGAGCATGATAAGATTTTGGACAAAGAGGGTTAAACCACTCCTTAGTAATAGTTTCCAAAGAATATTAAATTAAGAGTTTTGAACTAAGAGTTGCAAGAATCAGAACATCTGGGTGAAAAGAGTTTGTTAAAAGGAAGATAGGAGAAAATATATGGACTATTTTACTTGTCATGACAGGATCACCCACATTTAAATGATATGTTGCACTAGTTGAGTTCAAAGGCTGGTAAAATCAGGGGTTGTTAACTCAAACAACAAAGCAAACAAAGTTAAACAGAGCAATGCTAAGAGAAACACAAACATTAGTGAAGTATTTCAAAAAGTTTTTGTTGACTATGATTTTTGGCTCTATAAAAACTGTGTTTTTCTAGCTTCCCAAAATTGGGGCGTTACAGACCTTCCCCCCTTAAAAGAATCTCGTCCCGAGATTCCTAAGCGGGTACTCAGAGAGTGCAAGGTTAGTGGTTTTGTTGCTCCTTCATCTTCCTGGGTTGTTGATTCTCAACTGAGGTCTCCTGGTCGATACGTCATCGGATTTCTTCCGGACGGCT
This sequence comes from Poa pratensis, assembly GCA_947311845.1. Classification (NCBI taxonomy): domain Eukaryota; kingdom Viridiplantae; phylum Streptophyta; class Magnoliopsida; order Poales; family Poaceae; genus Poa; species Poa pratensis. Next base: position 44,509,781 of record CAMZMU010000055.1, on the reverse strand, counting down.
TTTGGTCTCTACTGAAGGTGCTGTCATGAAGGTAGATGCTGATCCGCGTTCTTGTTGAGTTGACTTCAAATACTCCAGAGTTAGGGCGCAATGGACAGCTTGCCAAAACTCCCTAATAGCACTAGTGTATGTCTTCCCCCCTTAAAAAGGGGCCTTGAAGGGCAGCTGTTGAAGGTATAAGTTGTTGCCGACTTCAATATGTTGTTGTTCTTGGTATTACGGCGATCTTTGCCTTGGTCGTAGCTCCGCGGTGCTTGCGGTTGGTGTAGACACCTGTCCAGATATTGCCCTCTTGAGGGGTTAGCAGTTAAACATCCGCCACCACTTTTCAAGCCTCACAGGGGTGTCAGGTCCGTAGACTTGACTCTCTCCGTTTTTTTTCTTAAAGAGTCAAAAGGGTGTTACAAGCTACTAAAGACGTCTAACTTGCTTAGTGTGTTACCAACAACAATAGTCTTTGGGCCTTTCGTCGTTCTTGGCGTCTTGTTGGGTGTGATGTCTTCTATTTAGTCGACCTTCTGTTTAGTTGGCAAACAAAGTTGTTGATGACTTCCTTGGTTCTTGGAATTCATGACGCTTCACACTATCCTTCAGAGGTTGGTTCTATCTTAGTTAGCCTAAAAGGTTAGTGAAGGTAATGCTCGATATCAGCCTCTAGTCAGGGTAAGTTGAGTTAATAAGGTTAGCACTTAGAAGACACTGACGACAATAGCTTTGTGGTACACCTTCATGTCGACAATCTTCAGGGCTGGTTGTCTTCTTTGTTGCTGCTGATGATCTCATTAGTACGTTATGGCTTGAGGGCTTCACAAAACCTTCAAAAAGTAGTGGCTCATATAGATCTCCGAGTCCTCCTTGTTGCCATCTGCAAGTGAGACTTCCTTTGGCACTTCTGCTTGGTTTGTAGGTCTTGAGGAGGTTAGTTTGCAACAAGACCAACCGGGGTTAGTGGTTACTCTAAAGTTAGATACATTAAGTTAGTGATGGTATACTCGTATTTTGAGAAGTTAATTAAACTAGGCAAGGCCTGTCACATCACGGGGATGGGCTTTCTCGGGGTGGTCTTCTGTATCAGGTACGGTTAGAAGCTCTCACGTGTCGAAGTTTAGGGCAAAGGTCAAACATTTTTAGAGAGGTTTTCTAAACAAGTTTTTTTGAAAAGCATCCCGATGCGTCTAACGCTAAAAGGGCCAAAAAGGTATTTTGTGCAGAGGCAGAAAGATGTTTTAACAAAAGGGAAGTATGTGCATAATATGTGTTGCCGACAAGGCTGTGGCTCCCCGACCTGACTGCTATATAGTGATATTGTGTCTCCGGTTATCCGATACCAGCAGGCACACTGTCAAAGCATAATAGAGAGATCAAGACTTGTGGAACAACTGGCACATCACAGACTGTACGACACAAAACATTATAGTTCAACTCTTATAATAGAGAAAGATAGCAAATGACAAGCACAGGTCACAGACCCAACATTACAACAAGCGGAAGCAAATTAGGTTGTTCTAAACAACAAGATCCAGATTATGGCCTATGAGGCCTACAGATAAACATCACAACGCCAGCTGTTCCAGGATGTCCCAAGCTGCCACCTAGGAACCCCAGACTACTCGTCGACGTCCACAAAGAACCCACCTTCGAGATCGGTGAAGTCCTCTCCTGAAAATAAGCAAACGACGTTGAGTTCGACGAACTCGCAAGATTAAGAGCTAATATATGCTCGATCAGGCTTTCAAAGTTTTATGGCTCTTTTGCATAAAGCTGATTTTATTTATGAAAGACATAACTCAAAGGCATCGACTAATCAGAGTATTTTTAAAAGGGGGGTAAGAAGTGACTCTTTTCTTGATCACTTTTCTCATCATCAACCGTTGTACCTGTTCATCAAAGGCACCTCCCCGAATCACCCTCGAGGAAGTCAACCTTGCATTCTTGAGTGGTACCTCTAGTACCCAGTTTTTAGTCATTCCGTTAAAGTTATTCTATGGTCTTATCGTCCTTTCCCAAGTTGTCCGTAACCGTGGACATGGCTTTTCGAAAAGATTTAACCCTGCAGGGGTGCACTGTGTTTACCTTCGGTACCGCCCGTCTCATTGCCTACACGTAGCTCTCTTCCGAGGAAAGCCGGCTGAGTGGGAACGGTTACAACCTTTACCTCGCTTGAGACTAACCCAGGATCATCAGTGGCGGTAGGACAAGAGGTACCTTCTCGCACCCTGTCCCGCGGCCACTTATTTTCCTGACACAACCATCCTCATCTCAGTCTTGGCCACCATCTTCAACACACGCGCAAATGGAAAGCCAAACTAGAGGACCCTCGGCTAGTCCGCCACAAGTTAGTCGGTCGACGAGGGCTCCATATACCCCACCGAAAGGAAGCGCGCTCAGTCTTGGTTCAAGAGGTAAAGAACTCGCACCTAGGCGGCGAGAGTGAGACAAAACACCACCATACCGAAGTGGCCTCTCATCCCCACCTTTAAGCATCTTATTACCTGTCCCCACAAATTCTCCACCATCATCTGTACAACTCATCACCTGTTTCCAACCTTGAAACATCCACCGGACTGCTAAGCATTTTAACTAAGCATGGCTAAGCATCAACACTGCATAGCTAATTATTCCGGGCCAACAGTACAATCCTAAGGATAATAGGAGGGGAAACAGGTAATTGGCATCGGAATCTTAATGCAACTATAGGGTACTCTAATGCAAGCAAATTGACATTTGGAACCGCATGCAATATTATAGTGGAGAAAATATTTGCGGAAAATAGGATAAGATATGCTCAGAGGGGGGGGGATTACGCTTGCCTTGTTGAGCGGAGTAGTCAAACTGCTCGGCGGAGTAACGATGCTCAACTCCGAATTCGTGATCTACCGGAGAGCAAACAACACCGGAAAGCAAAAACAACAATCAACACGTGGCAGTTGTGCAATGCATACAAAAATGATGATATGACATTTTAATGCATTTAAGTCACCCTTAGGGTCCACTTATCAAATTAAAAGAGGTACCATTGGATAGGCCTTAATTTTCTAAGAATTTTGGTACCTTGTTTGCATTTTTCCGATAAGAATTGAATTCGATAAGCATTTTCAAAGTTTCTATAGATTTAGTAAGCTTTCGAAATTGTTCAGAATTTAATTAGTTCCAACATGCATGAATATGATGCGTAATATTAGGGTTTGCCTTACTGAACATTTTGATACCTCAATTGCAATTTTTGGATCAACAACTCAAAAGTTATTGATTTTAGAAGTTTACATTACTTTTCTACCTTTTATTAATTTTCCAGGCGCACTGATAAAAGTTGGTACCTTTCTAAATTCCTTTTAGATATGCCCTTTTAATTAGTTAAGTTAAACCACAACATAATTAATTATCCAACTGCGGAGGAAAAAGTTGAAAAAGGAAATATTATTTGGCACTGAACAATTTCGGATTATCCAGCTTTTCCAAATTCGGATTATCCGATTGTGTAGAAGGCCTGAAATTTTGCTAAGGAAGAAAAATGAACTCGCACTGGTTTGACTCGGAAGATCCGAATCTTCTATTTTCGGATTATCCGAAGCGTTACCGCGACGTGCACTTCGGCGACGCGCGCGCATTGTGGGAGTTGACCGGAGGCACGACGACGACGGCGCCGCCGATTTACTGCTCGTCGGAGCTAAACACCGACACCAACCTACTCCACTAGTCGAGGGCTACCCGTGGGTGTGATTGTTTTCGCTGGAAACCCAACGGAACATCGCCGGCGTCGAGCACCGCGGCGACCCGAGGCCAAACATCCGGCGGCGACGATGCACTGCGAGAGGGGGAGTGAGAAGAGGTGCGGCGGACTCAGGGGCTCACCCTCGTCGCGTGTGAGCATCCGGCGGGGGCGGGGAAGGTTGGAGACGACGGCAATGGCGCGGCGGATCACCGCCGGCCGTGTTGGAGAAGATGGACGGCGGCGACGATTCCGTGCGTTCTGGCACGATTCCTTCGTCGTGGAGGTGGATGAAGATGAGGCGGAGCTCGTGGTGGCCGCGGCTTGCCTCGGGGAGGACTACAGCGGCGGCGATGCGTCGGCGACGGCGGGCTCGGGTTCGGCTCCGTGGGGGAAGCGAGGAGAGCGAGGGAACGAGAGAGAGAAGTAGGGGATGGGAGCAGGTGAGGTAGTGGGGCTCGCGTGCGTGCTCCTCTTCTTCTCCTTGCAGGCAGTGGAGAGCGGGGGGGCCCGGAGCGAGGTGTGCATGCGGGTGCGGTGCGAGCTGCTCTCTTCGGTCGCTACAGGAGGAGAGGAAGACGATGACCACTTTCTGAAAAACCCCCTGCACTAGCTCGGATTATCCGATTCCTTCAGAATCGGATTATCCGGGTTTACTTTTTTACAGTTTGGTCCTTTCTGTTTTGTTTCTTATAAAAACAGCAGCAGTTCCCTGAATTTATTTGAGGCACTCATATATTTTAGAAAAATATGCCAAAATTTGGGTAGCCTCTTTATATTAATATGAAGCTCCCTAATTTTTCCATAATATTTGAAACTCATTTGGTAGGAAAATAAAATAGGAATTGCTCACAGGAAATTTTTAGTTTCTCCCCACTTATATTATTTTACAAATCAAAATAGTTTGCAAATATTATATTTGGAACTTTTGGAACTTCCTTGACAATTAAACGATGTCGAAGTAATTTTATTTTGCAAGATTGAGTGCCTTCGTTAATTTGAAGTTGGTTGAAACAAGTTTGGCATTTGGTTTTTGGATGTTGCCAAATCCACCACAATTCCCTAGCAACAACAACAATTCCCTAGCACAATTCCCTAGTAACAACAGGATGCTTGGATGCCATGATGCAATGCAACACAAAAGCAAAAATTTTATCCGGGTTTTTAGGTTTTCGAAATTCGGGCTGTTACAACTCTACCCTCCTTACAGGAATCTCGTCCCGAGATTCTTAGCGTAGGGAAGAGGGAAAGGTTACGACGGTCTTCAACGGTCTTCTCGGTGTAGATCGATTCAGCGCATCCTGAAGATCTTCATCGGCTTCACTCCGAGGTCACTATCAACGTACACCATAGGAAAAGAAAGGAACCTCACCGGAAGGATGGATCTTGGTGAATATACCACGACCGAGTACCTCCTATTAGAATCTTAGGATGGAATCTCAAGCATCCCTTGAATTGACAGTTAGGAGATACATTCGTTTGACGGGAGATTGATAGGAGTTTCCAGTTGGTAGACAACTGTTACTCAAAGATTCAGAATATGAACTTTGCACAAGGCCTTGAATTTCTGAGGGAGAGTGTTGAAACCAGCTTCCAACAGATGAAGAGATAACTTGTACTAGTCAGCTTGAGTAGAACTTTCCTCACGGAGGAGCTTTTCAGATCACTGGAGAAGGATCGGAAAGCTAGATCGAGAGAACTTCAGAAACTCCGCAAACGTTAGTATCGGGAACACTTCTTGATTTTCCAGACATCGGGACAAACTTCTTGAGGATCACCAACTATCGTTTCTGGTTGAGATTTATATCTGGTCAGGTGTAGAGATACTTCAGGCTCAGCACCGGTAGGAATAGGAAGCTTTGCAATGCATACCAACGGATTACAATTGCTAGGACCCCGAGAGTTGGACTACAAGGTCTAACTCCAAAGGAGGGACTAGATTGGGGAACTCGCGGATTAGCAACTTGTCAGGAGACAGCTGCCCTAATTGGATACCTTGCAGCGAGACGCGATTGAGTTCTTGATGGGAAACACCATAGGAGACAAAGAAGTTCTCAGACTTCCTCTCTTTCTGGAACAATTCAATCAGTGGCTTGGATGCATAGTTGAAATTCTCAAGGAAAGGAGGTGACATACCATTCCGAGAATATTCTACACGTGCATGATCGAGTTGAAATGATTCCGAGGAAACCATACAATTCATTCGGATCCACGACGACATCTTTCAGCAATTGTACGTGGACCAGGAAAAGTCACTTCTAACTTCAGAACCTTGCCTTGTGACGACACAAGGTTAGTTCTAACAAGTTTCCAATGCTAACACCCAATATCCAATATGCATCTCCTCAAACAAGGAGAAGATAAGAAGGTAGTTGATGGGCTCAACAACAAACTTATCCAGATACTCCAAGACGGTAGATTCATATTTCACCAGAACGAGGCATAGTATTGGTCAGACTAACACATTCAGATAGGTTGGTCTGAGTTTGATTTGACGATAGCCCAATTCAAATCAAAAGATTTGGAGGTTAGCATTTCCACCAAGGAAATACCACATTTCTTCGACACTAACAGACTAGACATCCCTTTGAAACTGAACTATATCAGGATAGAGCTCTTGTCTTCTAACTCCCCAAATTGTTTAAGCTCAACCGAATAATTCAGGACATCCAGCATGATTTTCTTGGAGAAGGGAGTTGTTCCGAGAACCAGCTTACTCATAAGCTCAACATCACGGTCAGGTGACAACCTGGCGATACTTCTGGAAAGACCTACAGAATACCACGATCCACATATAGGATATCATGATATACCATTCCAAGAATCTTCTTCATTTGCATTATTGACTAGAATATCTCGATCCACCGGTATGTCTTAAGTTCGAGAGAGAATCATGCCTTTCAAGACACAGGAGGTGGTCTTGGGAGCTTCGGCACGAACCTAGCTCTTTGACCGAGGGAGTGCATCAGAGCCAACTGACTTGATAGCACTGTCAAACTTAGCTTATTGATCGGCTAACCAATCATGCTAAGAAGGGCAATGGATATCCCTGGATTTCTGCACAGTAAGGACTGCTAAGAATATCCAATAGCCACACCATTGCTCACGTATTACCATTCTCGAGTAACAAGTTACTCGGACAACGGAGAGTAATGAAGTGTAGGAGCATCACTTCATCAAGAGGATCATGATACTTAGCTCGACCGCTTGATATAAAGAGTGTGACACTCTAAGGTGGAGCAGAACAAAAGCTAGACACGGCCCTTATTCTGCAGATTACAATACTTTGACCTGGTCCGAGAAGTGGACAAGGTACTGGAGTTTGTTTCTCCTAACAAGACGAATTGGAAAGTCTTGACGGATCAAGAGGGTGACTTGCAGCGGAACGTACCAACACACGATAAAACTCTAATATCCACAGACAGACAGAGGTTGGAATCAGATCAGAGTAACTAACATGCTCAGGAGACTCCCAAGATGTTGCAGATGCACCGGTTACTACTCAATTGTGATAACCATGCCAGAAAAGGAGAGATGCAGCAGAGCCAAGAACATAGATGAGAGAATCGTTAAGAGAATTCTGGTCATAACCCAGATGATTCCAAGACAGAATCTCCAGCGATGGCAGAATTAAAGTTACATAGTCATCCAAGGTGTGGGAAATTAAGTTTCAACCATTTACCACACAGACCACATAAAGGACTTGGGTTAAAGGTCAGCTTCATGCACCGAGAATCATAAATAGCATAACGATCACATGGGTAAGAACCCACACAATTCATCATACCAGAATCACAGCACAATCCGGGACCTTCGGTTCAAGCCCTTGGGATAACACCCGAAGAAAGGATCAAAGATTAGACTCAGTAGAAACATCTAAGTTGAGTTGGGATTGCAACGCAGCGGGAGCAACGTGACACATAACACTAAAGATAGAACCCAACCCCATTTTATTCCTAATTTTGAAGTAACAGGTGAGAAGTAAAACTTTTAACTCAAATCGAGATAAGATTGCTCCAAGATTAGAGGGTAACCAGATAAGGAGTAAAAAGAATCCTAAGATGGTTTTCACAACTCATTTTTAGGTTAAAATATTTTCACAAACACTAGACTCAACGTCGACCAGTAGAAGGGTTTCCAGGCAGTACGGCTCTGATACCAACTTGTGGCGCCCCGATCTGACTGCTATACAGTGATACTGTGTCTCCGGTTATCCGATACCAGCAGGCACACTATCAAAGCATAATAGAGAGATCAAGACTTGTGGAACAACTGGCACATCACAGACTCTACGACACAAAACATTATAGTTCAACTCTTATAATAGAGAAAGATAGCAAATGACAACCACAGGTCACAGACCCAACATTACAACAAGCGGAAGCAAATTAGGTTGTTCTAAACAACAAGATCCAGATTATGGCCTAAGAGGCCTACAGATAAACATCACAACGCCAGCTGTTCCAGGATGTCCCAAGCTGCCACCTGGGAACCCCAGACTACTCGTCGACGTCACAAAGAACCCACCTTCGAGATCGGTGAAGTCCTCTCCTGAAAATAAGCAAACGACGTTGAGTTCAACGAACTCGCAAGATTAAGAGCTAATATATGCTCGATGAGGCTTTCAAAGTTTTATGGCTCTTTTGCATAAAACTGATTTTATTTATGAAAGACATAACTCAAAGGCATCGACTAATCAGAGAATTTTTAAAAGGGGTAAGAAGTGACTCTTTTCTTGATCACTTTTCTCATCATCAACCGTTGTACCTGTTCATCAAAGGCACCTCCCCGAATCACCCTCGAGGAAGTCAACCTTGCATTCTTGAGTGGTACCTCTAGTACCCAGTTTTTAATCATTCCGTTAAAGTTATTCTATGGTCTTATCGTCCTTTCCCAAGTTGTCCGTAACCGTGGACACGGCTTTTCGAAAAGATTTAACCTTGCAGGGGTGCACTGTGTTTACCTTCGGTACCGCCTGGCTCATTGCCTACACGCAGCTCTCTTCCGGGGAAAGCCGGCTGAGTGGGAACGGTTACAACCTTTACCTCGCTTGAGACTAACCCAGGATCATCCGTGGCGGTAGGACAAGAGGTACCTTCTCGCACCCTGTCCCGCGGCCACTTATTTTCCTGACACGACCATCCTCATCTCAGTCTTGGCCACCATCTTCAACACACGCGCAAATGGAAAGCCAAACTAGAGGACCCTCGGCTAGTCCGCCACACGTTAGTCGGTCGACGAGGGCTCCATATACCCCACCGAAAGGAAGCGCGCTCAGTCTTGGTTCAAGAGGTAAAGAACTCGCACCTAGGCGGCGAGAGTGAGACAAAACACCACCATACCGAAGTGGCCTCTCATCCCCACCTTTAAGCATCTTATTACCTCTCCCACAAATTCTCCACCATCATCTGTACAACTCATCACCTGTTTCCAACCATGAAACATCCACCGGACTGCTAAGCATTTTAACTAAGCATGGCTAAGCATCAACACTGCATAGCTAATTATTCCGGGCCAACAGTACAATCCTAAGGATAATAGGAGGGGAAACAGGTAATTGGCATCGGAATCTTAATGCAACTATAGGGTACTCTAATGCAAGCAAATTGACATTTGGAACCGCATGCAATATTATAGTGGAGAAAATATTTGCGGAAAATAGGATAAGATATGCTCAGAGGGGGGATTACGCTTGCCTTGTTGAGCGGAGTAGTCAAACTGCTCGGCGGAGTAACGATGCTCAACTCCGAATTCGTGATCTACCGGAGAGCAAACAACACCGGAAAGCAAAAACAACAATCAACACGTGGCAGTTGTGCAATGCATACAAAAATGATGATATGACATTTTAATGCATTTAAGTCACCCTTAGGGTCCACTTAACAATTTAAAAGAGGTACCATTGCATAGGCCTTAATTTTCTAAGAATTTTGGTACATTGTTTGCATTTTTCCGATAAGAATTGAATTCGATAAGCATTTTCAAAGTTTCTATAGATTTAGTAAGCTTTCGAAATTGTTCAGAATTTAATTAGTTCCAACATGCATGAATATGATGCTTAATATTAGGGTTCGCCTTACTGAACATTTTGATACCTCAATTGCAATTTTTGGATCAACAACTCAAAAGTTATTGATTTTAGAAGTTTACATTACTTTTCTACCTTTTATTAATTTTCCAGGCGCACTGATAAAAGTTGGTACCTTTCTAAATTCCTTATAGATATGCCCTTTTAATTAGTTATGTTAAACCACAACATAATTAATTATCCAACTGCGGAGGAAAAAGTTGAAAAAGGAAATATTATTTGGCACTGAACAATTTCAGATTATCCGGCTTTTCCAAATTCGGATTATCCGATTGTGTAGAAGGCCTGAAATTTTGCTAAGGAAGAAAAATGAACTCGCACTGGTTTGACTCGGAAGATCCGAATCTTCTATTTTCGGATTATCCGAAGCGTTACCGCGACGTGCACTTCGGCGACGCGCGCGCATTGTGGGAGTTGACCGGAGGCACGACGACGACGGCGCTGCCGATTTACTGCTCGCCGGAGCTAAACACCGACACCAACCTACTCCACTAGTCGAGGGCTACCCGTGGGTGTGATTGTTTTCGCTGGAAACCCAACGGAACATCGCCGGCGTCGAGCACCTCGGCGACCCGAGGCCAAACATCCGGCGGCGACGATGTACTGTGAGAGGGGGAGTGAGAAGAGGTGCGGCGGACTCAGGGGCTCACCCTCGTCGCGTGTGAGCATCCAGCGGGGGCGGGGAAGGTTGGAGACGATGGCAATGGTGCGGCGGATCACCGCCGGCCGTGTTGAAGAAGATGGACGGCGGCGACGATTCCGTGCGTTCCGGCACGATTCCTTCATCGTGGAGGTGGATGAAGACGAGGCGGAGCTCGTGGTGGCCGCGGCTTGCCTCGGGGAGGACTACAGCGGCGGCGATGCGTCGGCGACGGCGGGCTCGGGTTCGGCTCCGTGGGGGAAGCGAGGAGAGCGAGGGAACGAGAGAGAGAAGTAGGGGATGGGAGCAGGTGAGGTAGTGGGTCTCGCGTGCGTGCTCCTCTTCTTCTTCTTGCAGGCAGTGGAGAGAGGGGGGGGGGGGGGGGGGGGGGCTGGAGCGAGGCGTGCGTGCGGGTGCGCCGCGAGCTGCTCTCTTCGGTCGCTACAAGAGGAGAGGAAGACGATGACCACTTTCTGAAAAACCCCCTGCACTAGCTCGGATTATCCGATTCCTTCAGAATCGTATTATCCTTGTTTACTTTTTTACAGTTTGGTCCTTTCTCTTTTGTTTCTTATAAAAACAGCAGCAGTTCCCTGAATTTATTTGAGGCACTCATATATTTTAGAAAAATATGCCAAAATTTGGGTAGCCTCTTTATATTAATATGAAGCTCCCCTAATTTTTCCATAATATTTGAAACTCATTTGGTCGGAAAATAAAATAGGAATTGCTCACAGGCAATTTTTAGTTTCTCCCCACTTATATTATTTTACAAATCAAAATAGTTTGCAAATATTATATTTGGAACTTTTGGAACTTCCTTGACAATTAAACGATGTCGAAGTAATTTTATTTTGCAAGATTGAGTGCCTTCGTTAATTTGAAGTTGGTTGAAACAAGTTTGGCATTTGGTTTTTGGATGTTGCCAAATCCACCACAATTCCCTAGCAATAACAACAATTCCCTAGCACAATTCCCTAGTAACAACAGGATGCTTGGATGCCATGATGCAATGCAACACAAAAGCGAAAATTTTATTCGGGTTTTTAGGTTTTCGAAATTCGGGCTGTTACAAAGGCGTGCTTGCGAAACATACCAGAAAACAACACACCAACAACAAATATACAAACAAGGCACACACAAGCAGAAAGCAAACCAGCAGAACAGCACACGAAACACCTATTGTACCAAAAGGGCACTCAACAATCGTGATAGTCGGGTAATCCAACCAAAGGTCATATCCTACTTCATCCTATGGGGTTTGGTGTCACATGGATACTGAAGTCCTCATTGGATCACGTTGGGTTCTTTCCGAAAAGTTCGCGATTGTCCGGTTTGCTGATGGAGTAACATTGTTGGGGTTGAGTCGAGGGAGCGAAGGTGATTTTGCATTGTTGTCTTGCATTCTGCACATCCGAGGTATTTGGAGGTCCTGCCTTTGCTGTCGTCGATGAGCTTGGTCTTGCAGACTGTGCATCTGAGAGCTCCATGATGCATTGTAACTTCTTAATAAAGAAATTCGTCGTCTAGGTGCTAGCTACTTAGGTCTCACTTGGGTTCCTCGTCAAGTCTAAACAAGTTTTGAGTTGGGACAAGAGAGTAGAGAAAACTCTTTTGAAAATACTTGAAGTTAGAGAGCTAAGATCAAGAAATTTTTTGAGAATAGGTGAGGAGTGGAAACCATACTAGGCTTACCTTGAAGAAAATAGATTTCTGTAGAAATAAGTTTTAGCAAAATATTTCCTTCCTAAGCTAACGACCATGCTAACTAAGGTCTCCTAAGGTCAACGATGGCTCTGATACCAAGTCTGTAAGGACCCCTCGAAACACCAAAGTCCGAGGTGCCCACGTTATGTAAACAGATCACGATCCCAATGATCAGTGCATCGCGATCACATAACCAACTGGTATACAAAGTTACATCATTCAAACGTACATACAAGTCTTACACAAATAAATAGTGGTCACATGACCAAGTGTGCAATCACTGTCACGCAGGACAGAATTAACTACGATATAGCGGAAGCTCTCGGCTAGAGTCGGCCCTCGTCACAACCGGACGCATTCCCACAAAGCAGTTGACCGGTGACACTCAGTTGGCGTAGTCGTTGGCGTACTCCTCCTCGTCGTCGTACATCTCCTCATTGAAATCTGGACATTGGAATATCCAGGGACACAGCCATGAGTACAATTACGTACTCGCAAGACCACCACTAGGCTTAAGTTTTCATGGTAATGCAATAAAGGCGTTTTCGAAAACTGGGATAGCTGCTATATATGACTATAGGGCTTAATTTTCGCAAACGATGCTTTTAGACATAGAGAATACAACATCTCTATACCCTTGTTAAAAAGGCATTTGGAGATATAATTCTCCTTCTTTTAGGAATGGCAGAAACCATTTCCACATTCGAAAACACTTTTGTAAAACTTTCTTCAAAACACTAGGATAGGGATGCCCCTTTTTCCTTTTCGGGTTCCGACTGGTTGACTCCCCGAGACCAACCATCTTCTCCCCAAATCCGTACGTCCCAGGTACCTTCTTGATGTCTCCTTTTTCCTTTGCCGAACAGTTTCTTTTTTTTAAAACAGAAAAGTGCCCATACGCCTAGATCGGTGGCCTTTCCAACTGTCCATGACCGAGGACTCGGCTATTCGAATAGATTTACACTCTGCAGAGGTGGTACACTTTCACCACAAGATTCGGATGGTCTGCCGTGGATCAACCACGGACTGTACAGAGACAGCATGCACACATCAGATGGCCGATCCTAACTTCCACTATGTCAGTGCTAGTATAAGAATATCCTCTTCGAGTGGGTTTGTTCTCCCCGACACCGAGTGAGCTAGCCATATTGATCCGGTTTCCCCTAGTCTCACACCGCCATGACAGGAGACCCACCGTTGCTTCCCGGTGGCACACGAAGTCCACACTTTGTATGCCCATATCCAGCATTCGGTTCCGGGGACTCTAACCCCTTCTAGCCAATTGAGGAGTATTCGAATACTAACACCAACAAGCTTCCGCTAAGCCCGTGCCCATTTTGGGGTAATGTGTTTGTACGAGTTAATTGTTCGAGCGGCCGCTAGGGCAGTACTTTGTTTTCAAACATCATCACCACCTCCGACTGCTCCCAGCAGCTCGGGTTTTCGTAATCACTTCCGATTGCTCCCAGCAACTCGGGTTTTCGTAAACATCTCCGATTGCTCCCAGCAACTCGGGTTTTCGTAAACATCTCCGATTGCTCCTAGCAACTCGGGTTTTATAAAACACTTTCTCGCCGATTGCTCCCAGCAACTCGGGTTTTCTTCCGAAAACATTTCATCAAAACCAGGCTCCCATCCTATAATATTGAGATAAGATTATAAGGATATATTACTAGAAAATATAATTTTCTTGATAGCGCCTTCAGCAGAAGACTTCTCAAGTAAAGACTTATTCTTATAAAACCTATTATATACTAGTGGATATCTTTGGCCAAACAATATTTTGTAAAAATAGTTTTGGGGTGGCAAAATGCCACAAAAGAAATAAAGCATGCATTATTTTATTTTGAAAACAAAACATGCTTTGTAGAAATAATAGGATTTCAGTAGGGTGGTGAGGTGGCTTGCCTTGCTCAGCAAAATGTCCCTGGTCTTGTTCTCCCTCGTGGGCGGGTTCAGCTTCCACGTACTGCTCCTCCTCTTGCGGTCCTATCGTACCGGAAAATTAAACGCGACTACCGTTAATTCTAAATAGCGGGTTGACAACAATCTAAAGTACTTAAACAAAACAGCAAGCATTGCACAAGGCTCTAAACTAACACTCAAAAGCAAATCACTCACTTAGCTAAAACAGCAACAAACAACAAGTCCATATAACTAAGACAAACAACAAACACACCTAAGCATATATACACAACAACCCTAATAGTTAAAAAAGGTGGTTTTCACTAAACCCTAAAGCAAAACTCCACTTAGGGTGGTTAGGTCACTTAACAAGGGCTGTTACCGCAGTTTAGGAAATACTTTAGACAAAAGTATCTCTTTAGTTTTCAGGAAATACTTCAGACAAAAGTTAAGTTACTAATTATTTTCTATTATTAAAATATTCCACCAAGTTAAGATAGAGATATTAACAAACTACTCATGCTAGTTTTAAACTCAAAGGCTACCAAGTTTAACTAACAAGGCAAACATATTAAACCACACAAATATGCTTGGCCATTACAATACATTTTATTATTTTAATTACAAATAGGGTTAAGGTGATAATTAGACAACCCCTTTGGATCACTTTCAAAAAGCAAAACTAAACATCACTAATAAACTTAAAACAACCAGTAGCTAAGAAGAAATTCATTAGTGAAGTTTACTTTGTTTTATTAATCACGAAATTAAGCAACAAGCATGATTAATTCATTTTATTTCCTTAGGCACTAATAGCATTTTATAACTAACTTCATTTTATTTCTACTCAAGCACTAACAGTAATAACATATTAAGAACAACATTAGGTAGTGATATACAGTACCAAATCAATTCATAAACAACAAAAGTAACAATTTCATAAATGACCAAATATTTATTTTATCATTTTTAATAGGCAGAAAACACCATTTTTAGAGTTTATTAAGTCCAGGGTGTTCTGTTCAGCCACATTTTATGAAAATCTAGATTTCGGTTCTTTGTATGAGTTAGAAACTACTGCAATTGGATTTACCCAAAAATCTTAATCACAGAAAATTATTTAAATGCTAGAAAACCCTACTGGTCTAAACTTTAAACACATGCCATTTAAAAATTAAGCATCACAAACACATGGGGTTAATTTCTACTGAAATCTACTGTCCTAAGAATTCCAAAACAATTGGATTCACTCAATTTGGATGAACAAAACTCAACTTATTGATGAATCAGTGTTTCAGACCAGCAACAACAAAACATTTTTCATGGATACACAAATTAATATTTTTGAGATCTGCAAGTTGGACATGGTTCTAGATTCCTTGCTTTACCACTGTGATTTTTGGTTTGCACAAATTGCAAGTTTAACTATTTTATTTAGAATTAAACTAACAGACCAGAAACTGCTATTTAGAGAAAAGAAAAGATCTCCTAAAAAAACAGAAGTTGGGCCAGATCCGGAGCCGGGCCGAGTCAACGAGCTGGGCCAGCCCGCGGCGGCGCGCGCCGGCGAAAGGGTGAGCAACCGTGGATCTGAGATCCGACGGTCTAGAACAGATCTGGCCAGCTTCAAGGAGGGCCGTAGATCGGGCGATGGACGGTCCACGTCCGTCTTCTTCCTCAGGACGGAGAGGAGCGGGCTGAAACGCAGGAAATCGAGCAGAGCTCGGGCGGCTCACCTCAGGGTCGCGAATGAGGAAGGGGAAGGGTCCAGCTGGGTGCGGAGGGCTCGGGGGAGACGAGGGTAGCCGCAGGTCTAGAAGAGGAGCTTCCGCGCGACGGAGGTGACGAGGGCGTCCGGCTCGGCCCCGGCGAGGTCGCCACCGCTCCGGCGTCCCTGCGAGGAAACCAAGATGTCTCAGAGGTAGGTCGAGGTGCGGGGGTCACGTAGATGCAAAAAATGGCGGCCGGAGGAGGACGGTGGAGGAGGCGAGCTTGCACGTAAAAGCTCGGGCCGAGCGGCGGTCTTCGGCCGATCCTGGGCAAGTCCAAGCTAGAGCTCGCTCGAGAGAGAATAGGGGGAGGTGGAGTGAGGGCAGAGGGAGGGAATGGGCAAGTTGAGAGGGGGAGAGAGGGACTCGGGGGCTTTTAACCGAGAGGGTGCCCAGTCCACCATGGACGGGGTGCACGGGCATGTGCTGCGTGGTCGAAGGAGAGGGATAGGGCAGGAGGGGCGGTGGAGGAGCATCTGCTGGCACTGTTGCACGTCTTGGAAGCTAGCAAATGGCTGAGAGCCGATGGAGGGGTGTGGAGTAATGGAGTGGAGGTTTCCCTGCCTTCCACCTGTTCGATGAAATGCCAGAAAGAAAAAGACAAAGAGTTGCTATGCTAGGGTTTGAACAAGGTCGCGGCTAAGGGTTTCCAGAGGGATGGAGGGGTAGGGTACACCCCAAACCACATGTTGGACAAGGGGAGGGGTGGGTTTAGTTTAAGAAGGTTTATGGGCTGAGTAGAGTAGGCCACTTTGCTAAGATGGATTAGTCAATCCTTTGACAAGAAAATTAAGACACAAGAGGATTTGATTAGAAGGGGCATAGGTGCAGTGTTTGGCTTAAGAGATGAGGTAAAAAAGGGTGCAACAACCTCTAGATTCAAAAATGGCAAATTGCCATTCTAAAACACAACAAATGGTCACCTTAAATTGTAGCACTCAAGACTAACAAGAATTAGTGGTCAAACAGTTTTGTAAAACTTAAAGAAGGCTTTATATGGAGAGTAGAGGTGATGAGGATGAGTTTAGGTGAGTTGCATTTCCAAATTGAACAAGATAAACTGTAGTTATCACGCTCTAGAAATGCTAAAAATTAATAGACAAGAAGATAGTCATCCACTATTTTGAAAATACAAATTTTGAGTTTCTTAAGAACCAAATCATAATAAAAGGGGTAAACACACCAAAATCATAAAAGACCACATTTAAGCATGGAAGAAATCAAATCAAACCATACACTTTAGTGGACACATATTACCCACATACTTACATTCAAGACAAGCAATTTCAAGCATAGGTTAAACATTTCAAACAAGCAAACAATTAAACAATCCACCAAACACTTAAGATAAAACACATATGTTTGTGAGGTGGTGACTAACATGAGCATGACAAGATTTTGGAGAAAGAGGGTTAAACCACTCCTTAGTAATAATTTCCAAAGAATATTAAATTAAGAGTTTTGAACTAAGAGTTGCAAGAATCAGAACATCTGGGTGAAAAGAGTTTGTTAAAAGGAAGATAGGAGAAAATATATGGACTATTTTACTTGTCATGATAGGATCACCCACATTTAAATGATATGTTGCACTAGTTGAGTTCAAAGGCTGGTAAAATCAGGGGTTGTTAACTCAAACAACAAAGCAAACAAAGTTAAACAGAGCAATGCTAAGAGAAACACAAGCATTAGTGAAGTATTTCAAAAAGTTTTTGTTGACTCTGATTTTTGGCTCTATAAAAACTGTGTTTTTCTAGCTTCCTGTGAGGACCCTGGATTAGCTATCCGAGATACTCGTTATGTTTCCTGCAACAATCCCATGATCAGTTTGTTGTTGCACATAACTCGAATTGGCATCACAGGACATCCATAAATACCGAATAAATATACTTACGTGATTGAAGTCATAAGCTTCAACAGGTACTTGCAGCGGAAATCACCAAACAACGTGGAGCCCAAGTCATTCGCCTTAACCCTACAGGCAGCTGACTGGGAAGCGCCCTAGTTCGCAAAGACGCCAGTGAACTCCTCTTCTTCGAACTGCTCCTCTTTAAAAAATCTGGCTAAGACAATAGCCAGGGACGAAACCATTATGAGTACATTTGATTGTACTCGTAAACTACCCCAACTTGAGCATGCACTAGTTTTGATAATCTTTAAACCTTTAGTTTTAGAAAAACGTCTCTATATCTTTATTGAAAAAGAGAAGAGTAGATTTTATATCCTTGTTGAAGGCAAAATATTTTGAAAAGTAGTTTCCCAATATCTTGGTTGGAAACAAACCCTTTGGAAAAATAGTTTTCTCACCATGTTTGTTGAAAAAGGGTAAGAAGTCTTTTTAAACCTTTTTCTCCAAAATATACCTTTGGTTGAAAAGGTAAGAAATCTCTTTTAAAACTTTTTCCTCGAAAATCACCATCTTGTCCGTTTCTCCAAAACTCTTCCTTTTCCGATCATAGCCCCTTCAGGGTCACTCATTTTCCAGCAACCTCATACCAACTTATTGGAATAGGTATGAAACATCATCTCCACTTCAATTTCATTTTAAACCTAAACACTTTTCAAAACTTGCAAAGCTTGCACATGGTCTTAGTAGTTCTTCCCAACTGTCCATATCCGAGGACTCGGCTATTCGAATAGTTTTACCCTCTGCAGAGGTAGCACGCTTTTCCCACACCCATCCGGTCACTCATCGTGTCAGCCACGTCCCACCATACCAGGGGTATGCGAAGTTGAGCTCCCGGCCATAGCCTGTCCTTTGCTCATGCTAGTATAGGACCCTACCGCTATGAAATATTCCATCGACACTTAAATCCTCAGAAACTAAGTGTGAGGACTCGTAGTTCTGCCCGGCGAATTTTAATGGCCCTACAAATCCTCTATCTCCAATTCATATCATAACAGCTCTTAGGCGTGCCCTTAGGCGTTCTTCTCTTTAGAGGACCCGGGTCAGGGGGTAGGTCCTCAGACCATCCCCTCATGGAACGAGGTTATCCTCGTTATTGAGGCATCCAGTACTAACACGAGCAAATTATATGACTACGCCCTTTCCCATATGTGGGTAAATGTGGTCGCACAGATTTTCGGCTGGGGATGTAAGTACAAGGACACAATGTGCATTTTCATAAACATCACCATACTCCATTTCTCCATTTCATCACCGACATCTCGGCATACCATAATTCATCCAAGGATTTTCAAAGGAGTTTTGAATAAACAATGTTTTCCCATCCTATAGTTTTATATAAACAAACTGATATTTCTACATAGAGTGGCAAAATAGTTTTTCATAAACTTTGAAAAGGTTTTCACAATCATTTCCCATTTCCATAGCAAAATACTTTTGACCAAAACTTGGGTGGATCGTAATCTCACCAAAAGATTTATTTTTTATAAAAGGCTTTTGAGTAGAAACAAATAGGTTCCCATTTAGAACTACTACAAGATTACTAACACCTCTATATAGGGTGTCTCAATAATATACTTGTATTTTGGGAAAGGGTTTTCGAAATCATTTTAGTGGCAAACACCACGTAAATCACTTATGCTTCTATACGTAAAACATGTGAATCAAAATAGATGTATATAGATGCAAGCTCAGTGAAGTAGCTTGCCTTGCTCACAAAGTGGTACTGATCCTGATCTTCTGGTTCAACAAATCCTTCTCGATAAATCCGTCAACGGTATCGTCTAAACGTTAAACAAGCAAAACAAACAATCACTACACTAACTCAAGCAGCATCATCACCTTACAATCAAAATGCTATAAATAGCACTGCATACATCAAGCAACACAATGTGGTTTTAATTTAATTGAATTTATCTTTTTTAGTTACTCAAATATGGCAGAACTAGTTGTACACTGTTTAATTCACCATTTATTCTAGGTTGGTCACAAAAATCCAAACTAAGCCTCTATGGATAGCTACTGATGTGTAGAAGACAACCCAATTGGATTGAGGTCATTTGGGGTTATCAAACTCTCTACACAAAAGCTTTAATCCAGAAACTTATTACTCAAGTTTTAGCTACCATTTAATTTATGTTGCTTTAGAAATTAAATCCTTTTAGGGGTGACTAACCTTGGCTAAATGTGATCTAACAAAATTGGTTTTAGCTCAATTGGATTTACCATTAATTTTCTATAATTGTTTTAGTCCAGAAAGGCCTTCTTCTAATTAATCTGATGCTAATTAATTAATAAAGATCAGTTAATTCTACCAAAATTAGGAGAGCTAAAAGATGACAGTACCAAGCTAACAAAATTGGTTTCAAGTTATTTGGACTAATATAACTCCAGAAACAAATAGTTTGGTGTTTTAAACCTTCTGGAGCACTTTTATTAATACACTTTTAGTGTTCAACCAAATGAGATGAGACCACTTTGGTGAGTTAAAGAATTTCATAAGCTTTCCAGATCATTTGAGTTTGATTTATTTGGATTCCTAAATCGCGAGATATTGAATTTCAAAGTGGTGTCCAGTACTGAAAAGCAGAGGAGATTTAAATTCAAATAGATATTCTTCTGGATAATGTTGAGATCCCTGACGGGTGGGGTCCACTCGTCAGTGACTCAACAGAAAACTGTTCCCGCGCCGGAAAAGTTTAAAAGTCTGACGTGTGGGGTCCACACGTCAGCGTGTCATTTACCGAAGCGGTACGTGACCGTCGATCTCTAATCCTACGGCTAAGGAGCGATGACAACGGCGACGACCATTTCCTGGCGGCGCCGTGGCTCCGGCGACGGCGAGGTGGTTCAAGGGCTCACCTAGGGGGCTCGGTTGGAAGCGGCGAGGACGTGGATCGACGGCGGAGGTTCGGGGAAGGTCGCTGGAGGACTGGTGCTCGCTGGGGCGGTCCGGTTCGTCGGCGGCGAGCTCTGCAGCTTCCTCGGCCGTGCTCCAACTCCGGCGAGTCCCCTGCGTCGCTTCTGGGCACGAAACAAAGAGGGAGTGAGTGCGGGAGGGTGCGGTGGTAATGGTGAGGCTGTTGCGGTGCAGAGAAGAGAGAGGGGGAGAGCAGCACGGCGCGGCCGTGATCGACCTCTTCTTCGGTGCGGCAGTGCACAGCCGAGCTTGTGCACGGTGGCTGTGGTGGCGTGCTCGCCCTCCTGGCGATGCACGGGTGTGAGGGGTGTGAGGGGGAGGTGCTGGCGATGTGTGGAGAAGAGAGGGGGTGCGGGGTGGTTTTTATAGCGGAGCTCTCCCACGGCCATCAATGGCACGGAAGTGCAGAGGGGGTAGGAAGGTGCGGGGTCCGTCTGGAGGTGTCTGGGAGGTCGCTGGAAGCTAGGGGGTGCTGCAGAGGTGGTCGGCTGGTCGGGGGGAGCAGAGGTGGCGCGTGTGCTCCGATGGCGTGCTCTGCCCGCCATGGCAAGCGGCGAGCACGGGCGCGTGCGCTGGGGACGGGTAGGATGCGTTAGGGTTCACCGAAGGGGCCGTGGTGCTCG
Organism: Poa pratensis; assembly: GCA_947311845.1. Classification (NCBI taxonomy): domain Eukaryota; kingdom Viridiplantae; phylum Streptophyta; class Magnoliopsida; order Poales; family Poaceae; genus Poa; species Poa pratensis. The sequence continues at coordinate 44,488,517 of CAMZMU010000055.1, read as the reverse complement.
GGTACGGCGCGGTGGAGCTAAAGGAACAAGAGAGGCAAGGTGGGGCAGTGGGGAGGCGTGCGGTGCTCTCCGTTGACCTCGGCGTCGCCAAAACGCGCGGCGCGCTCTGGCACGGACAGTGTGCACGCCAGAGGGCTTCTGCGGCGGAGTGGTCTCGTCGGGCAGGAGCAGAGGGATGCGTGGAGTGCGGTGGACACGGCGCGGCGTCGCCTCGGGGTCGCGTCGGCCTCTCCACGGAGGTGACCCGAGCGGCAGCTCGCCAAGGACGGCAATGGCGTGGCGCCTCTGGCCTGCCTCCTCTGGGGTCAACGAGCACGTCTCCTCGTCGTCCTTCGAGTGAGTGAGGTGAGAGGAGGGAGTGGGGGCTGCTAGGGTGCTCGATTACACCGAAACGTGCTTCAATTTCTTGATTGAAAATCGGTGTAGAGGATGAACACGGTGGTGCTCACCACGTGTTCGATCTAATTCCTGAACCAACTCCAAAATTTGATTTTCAGAAATTCCTTTTTATAACTTGCTTCCATTTGTTTTACCTAGGTTTGTGGTGCCACTGGGGCATTTATGTGGTGAGTGCAACTTGGTGTTTTTGATGATTTCCAATGTTAAAGAAACATTTGGAAATTTGAAAATAGAATTTTGAGTATAATTAAATAGAGAGGGGAAAAGTATTAGGGATGAAATGAGAGGGGGCAGGTCACCACCTCTCTAAGTTTTGTTTGCAAAGAAAAGAAAAGAATAGATAATTTCCCACTTTGAAATATTTTTGTGTCACAATTCTAGCAATCTCTAAAGGTTAAAGAAGGGATTTTGGAATTTGAAAATATCCTTGTCATTTGGAAATTAGATATTTTGAGGAGAGAGTAATATGATAATGAGATGGTTATTATGCATCTCATCCCTGGACTTTAGGAGAAAAAAATAATTGTTATAGCAAAATATGATATAGATAGGGAGGGAGATTAAATAAGACCCTTTTCTTTTAGTTAGTGTTTTTATTGATAGTGTGTGAATAATCAAGTCACCTTCCAATTGTTGTCTGGGGTGTTTTAAGGCTTCAAGCACAGTTGAATAAATATCCACACAAGCAATCAATTTGGCAGGAAATAACAACCAACACTAGACAACCATTTATAAATTCCTAACCAAGTTTTTTAATCACTCAGACAAGTGGTGGGGTGGTGATCAAGTATCATCCTGACAAGAATAATGTTGGGAAAAGTTCAACTCTATTTAATATTTCAAAAAGGGTTGCTAAAATAGATGGGCAACATACTTCCCACCTTTATTGTTTTTCCAAAAAATAAAAGTATGAGTTTAAGATAAGGGCTACCAATACAAGGGAAATAGCAAGGTTGGAGATAGTATATAGATCTCCATATTTTTGGAAACATATAATTTTGAAAATACTTTTATTCTCTCAAGGAGTGGGTATTTTGGTTGTTGCTAAACAAAGCATCATTTGGGAATAAGTTGGTCCAAATAAGAGTAGAGAAGTTGTATGGAATATTTTGTTCTTGTCATAACATGATCACCAAGTTTAATATATATTTATATTGGTTGGGTCTTAGATTTACTAGTCAAACAACTCAAACAACAAGTCACACCAGTTCAACATAGCAATGGGAAGGAAAACACAATCATCAGCAAAACATTTCAAAAAGTTTTTGTTGGTTCTGAATTTTGGGGTCTGGTAAAACTAAGTTTTTCTTGGTTCCAAAATTTGGGATGTTACAGATCCTTCCCCCCTTAAAAATAAATCTCGTCCTCGAGATTTGCCCGGGGGTACAGGGGAGTACGAGGGCACGGGTTTTGGGCTGACTATACTTCCGAGGTCGATGCTTCCTTAGTGAGGTTGCCATGTGAGATCTTGACCACTTGGTGTTGCGAGGCTTTCTTTGTCGATAAACTCCTGTGATGAGTCTGGATCCTTGATGATAGGATTGACTTGATGGTTGACGCTGATGAAAAGTCCTGGTTGGTTGTTTCCAGATACTACAAGGTTACGGTGCAAGGAACTAATTATTAATGTGTCCTGGTATACGCAGTGCAGGTCTTCCCCCCTTAAAAAGGGATCGTGAAGGTCACATTGAAGGTTGCAGCTGGAGTTGACCGGGTGGTATCGTTCTTCTTGAGTAGCTTGACGATCTTCATACTGGGTGTCACTCTTCAGTGTTTGGGGTTGGTGCAGATATCACGTCCTGTTAGTGTCTTCTTACGAGGGTCGCAGATGGGGACGTGTTGTTCTCAGGATGCGTCAAGTCCGTAGACTCGACTCTCTCCGGCTTCTAGTTAGTAGAAGGTTACTAAAACTTCTGTTTGATCGCAGCTTGCTTGGAGGTTGGTGTTGTCAATTGCAGGTGCTTCCGACGTTTGGGTCTTCTTGGATGCCGCTGGATAGGTTGTCTTCATTCTTGTACTTCTCTTGGCTGAGTAGAGGAGGTTCGGCGTTGTGTTGACTTCCTTGTCCTTGGGTGTCCTGGAGCTTCATAATAATCTTCAGGGATAGAGTAGAGTGTCCGGAGGTTCCAGAGGAGTCTAATAGTTAGTTCAAGGATCCTAGAGGTAGGCGGTTTGGTCTGCTTTCGACGAGAGTGCAAGGGTCGTGTTCTCAGTTAGCGTTAAAAAGTTAGATAAAACTCTTCATATCCGTAGTCTCCATTTGTGTTCTTGTTCCCCCCTTAGTTTGATGGTCGCGGCAGGTTGAAAAGTTGATTGCTCGACAAGCGACGTTGATGGTGCTTGCTTCCTGGTTGAAAACCGTGCAGATGACCTTCGACGTTGGTCGACTTCCATCTTGCTGATGGCAATCCTCTTTAGTCGCTTCTTTAGCTTGAGGGACCACGTATGCTTCCGAAATCCAGGAGTAGGCAAGGGTTGCAGTTCTAAAAGATTAGTTGGTACTATCGGGGACTTGGGTCAGATGTTAATCTAAAGTTAGATACGATGTGTTAGTGTAGTGTCCTTGTAGTTAACATTACGGGGTGAGGCTTGCATTAGACAGGGCATCACACTCTCTCAGAGTCTAAAAAGGAATTTTATTAAAAGTGACGGATCTTACATTGAACCCAAATACTGCTAACTAACTAGGACCCATACTTCTTCTTAATGGCTAATGATCTTGAAAGGCCCACTATTCCTTGGTGCTAACTTTCCTTTGACATGGAAACGCTGCATTCCTTTAAAGGGTGCTAACAGTCTCCTTGAGATTGGGGCATTCTCTGGCATAGTGACCCTTGTTGCAGCATTCAAAGCAGACAACATTGACTCGGTTGGATTTGTTTGGGTGGTTAGGAAAGGTGGGGCGTGGGGCTTGCGGGGGTTGACAGGCAGGCTTGGGGGCTTGCTGAAAAGTAGGGATTCTTCTGGGAAGGGTTCTTCCAGATCGTAGGCACAACTTGTGATATGTTTCTAAGGGTGGGGTTGGCTCCTTGTGGTTTCTACCCTCCCGACGCCTCGAATTCTGATATGGGCGAGATGTACTGGTGGATGCTTGCCTCGGGGTGGATGGCGTTTTGAGCATCCTTCTGACGGGCATTCTTCACTGCGTCTAATATGACTTCCAGATGACACTTAGCCGGAACATGGTCATCGCCTTCGCATAGATAGCAAGTGACGCTAGCGGTTGGGCACTTGCCATGTGGATGCCAGTTGAAGCAATGTGGGCAGTCGCCAGGGCATTGACTGGCCTGATGTCCTCCTTTTCCGCATTGACTACAAGCCTTTCCTTGTGGTGGTCTTTTCTTTATGGTGTGCCTAACGGGGCACTTCCAGTTCTCGTGTCCGTATTCCCCGCAAGTGCGACACCAGTGTTTTTCTAGGGCATTGGGGCCTGGTCTTTTGACTATGAGGATGTCCTCTCTAATTCCCTTGGGCAGGTTTTTAGACATATGGGGCTCCTCCCTTTCAAAGGGTGCTGAGTGGGTTCCGGGGGTGGCTTCTATTTGACGGAGCGGAGAATTTTGGGTTGCTTCAAAACCGGGACCGATGTAGGTGTGCTCTCGTGACATCTCCGACTGAGGAACAAATAAGTTCTAGGGGTTTAATGGCTGGGCGTGATTTGTGAAATACACAGGAAAAGTAACACACAGCAAAGAATTCTCAAACCACACACAAGGTACATTTTGTACCGATGGACGCCTAATACTCGTGGTAGTCGGGTATAAATAAGGTTCCTATCATATGATCCTATGGGTCTTGGTTAAACAGGTTGGTGGAGTCTTCACTTTGTCGCCTTAGGCTTCAGCAGGAAAAATTGAGATTGTCGAGGTAGTAACTGAGTGGAATTGTTGACGTTGAGTTGAGGTCTTCGGAGGCCTCTTGCTTTGTTGATATCGACGATCCTGGTATTTGCAGATCGATCCCCTTGATGTTGAATGTTGATATTCAAGATGGATGCTTCTTCTTGTGGGTGCTAGCTAATTTTGGTCTCACTTGGGTTTATCGTCAAGTATTTTGAACAGGTAAGAGGGAGTAGAGAAATCCTTGGTAAATTTTAAATAGAAGGGTAAGACTCAGAAATTATTTTAGAAGATGAGAAGAGTGGAAGTCATTTTTGGACTTCCCTAGATAAAGATATATTTTGGTATTAACATATTTTTAACAAAATATTTTCTTTCCTAACTAACGTCCATGCTAACTAAGGTCTGTTACAGTCAGGATGGCTTGATACCAAGTCTGTGAGGACCCCGGATTAGCTATCCGAGATACTCGTTATGTTTCCTGCAACAATCCCATGATCAGTTGTTGTTGCACATAACTCGAATTGGCATCACAGGACATCCATAAATACCGAATAAATATACTTACGTGATTGAAGTCATAAGCTTCAACAGGTACTTGCAGCGGAAATCACCAAACAACGTGGAGCCCAAGTCATTCGCCTTAACCCTACAGGCAGCTGACTGGGAAGCGCCCTAGTTCGCAAAGACGCCAGTGAACTCCTCTTCTTCGAACTGCTCCTCTTTAAAATCTGGCTAAGACAATAGCCAGGGACGAAACCATTATGAGTACATTTGATTGTACTCGCAAACTACCCCAACTTGAGCATGCACTAGTTTTGATAATCTTTAAAACCTTTAGTTTTAGAAAAACATCTCTATATCTTTATTGAAAAAGAGAAGAGTAGATTTATATCCTTGTTGAAGGCAAAATATTTTGAAAAGTAGTTTCCCAATATCTTGGTTGGAAACAAACCCTTTGGAAAAATAGTTTTCTCACCATGTTTGTTGAAAAAGGGTAAGAAGTCTTTTTAAACCTTTTTCTCGAAAATATACCTTTGGTTGAAAAGGTAAGAAATCTCTTTTAAAACTTTTTCCTCGAAAATCACCATCTTGTCCGTTTCTCCAAAACTCTCCTTTTCCGATCATAGCCCCTTCAGGGTCACTCATTTTCCAGCAACCTCATACCAACTATTGGAACAGGTATGAAACATCATCTCCACTTCAATTTCATTTTAAACCTAAACACTTTTCAAAACTTGCAAAGCTTGCACATGGTCTTAGTAGTTCTTCCCAACTGTCCATATCCGAGGACTCGGCTATTCGAATAGTTTTACCTCTGCAGAGGTAGCACGCTTTTCCCATACCATCCGGTCACTCATCGTGTCAGCCACGTCCCGCCATACCAGGGGTATGCGAAGTTGAGTTCCCGGCCATAGCCTGTCCTTTGCTCATGCTAGTATAGGACCCTACCGCTACGAAACATTCCATCGACACTTAAATCCTCAGAAACTAAGTGTGAGGACTCGTAGTTCTGCCCGGCGAATTTTAATGGCCCTACAAATCCTCTATCTCCAATTCATATCATAACTCTTAGCGTGCCCTTAGGCGTTCTTCTCTTTAGAGGACCGGGTCAGGGGGTAGGTCCTCAGACCATCCCCTCATGGAACGAGGTTATCCTCGTTATTGAGGCATCCAGTACTAACACGAGCAAATTATATGACTACGCCCTTTCCCATATGTGGGTAAATGTGGTCGCACAGATTTTCGGCTGGGGATGTAAGTACAAGGACACAATGTGCATTTTCATAAACATCACCATACTCCATTTCTCCATTTCATCACCGACATCTCGGCATACCATAATTCATCCAAGGATTTTCAAAGGAGTTTTGAATAAACAATGTTTTTCCCATCCTATAGTTTTATATAAACAAACTGATATTTCTACATAGAGTGGCAAAATAGTTTTTCATAAACTTTGAAAAGGTTTTCACAATCATTTCCCATTTCCATAGCAAAATACTTTTGACCAAAACTTGGGTGGATCGTAATCTCACCAAAAGATATTTTATAAAAGGCTTTTGAGTAAAACAAATACTTTAGGAATTACTACAAGATTACTAACACCTCTATATAGGGTGTCTCAATAATATACTTGTATTTTGGGAAAGGGTTTTCAAAATCATATTTTAGTGGCAAACACCACGTAAATCACTTATGCTTCGTATACGTAAAACATGTGAATCAAAATAGATGTATATAGATGCAAGCTCAGTGAAGTAGCTTGCCTTGCTCCACAAAGTGGTCCTGTCCTGATCTTCTGGTTCAACAAACCCCTTCTCGATAAATCCGTCAACGGTATCGTCTAAACGTTAAACAAGCAAAACAAACAATCACTACACTAACTCAAGCAGCATCATCACCTTACAATCACAAATGCTATAAATAGCTACTGCATACATCAAGCAACACAATGTGGTTTAATTTACTAGAATTTATCAGTTTTTTATTACTCAAATATGGCAGAACTGGTTGTACACTGTTTAATTCACCATTTATTCTAGGTTGGTCACAAAAATCCAAACTAAGCCTCTATGGATAGCTACTGATGTGTAGAAGACAACCCAATTGGATTGAGGTCATTTGGGGTTATCAAACTCTCTACACAAAAGCTTTAATCCAGAAACTTATTACTCAAGTTTTAGCTACCATTTAATTTATGTTGCTTTAGAAATTAAATCCTTTTAGGGTGACTAACCTTGGCTAAATGTGATCTAACAAAATTGGTTTTAGCTCAATTGGATTTACCATTAATTTTCTATAATTGTTTTAGTCCAGAAAGGCCTTCTTCTAATTAATCTGATGCTAATTAATTAATGAAGATCAGTTAATTCTACCAAAATTAGGAGAGCTAAAATATGACAGTACCAAGCTAACAAAATTGGTTTAAGTTATTTGGACTAATATAACTCCAGAAACAAATAGTTTGGTGTTTAAACCTTCTGGAGCACTTTTATTAATACACTTTTATTGTTCAACTAAATGAGATGAGACCACTTTGGTGAGTTAAAGAATTTCATAAGCTTTCCAGATCATTTGAGTTTGATTTATTTGGATTCCTAAATCGCGAGATATTGAATTTCAAAGTGGTGTCCAGTACTAAAAAGCAGAGGAGATTTAAATTCAACAGATATTCTTCTGGATAATGTTGAGATCCCTGACGGGTGGGGTCCACTCGTCAGTGACTCAACAAAAACTGTTCCCGCGCCGGAAAAGTTTAAAAGTCTGACGTGTGGGGTCCACACGTCAGCGTGTCATTTACCGAAGCGGTACGTGACCGTCGATCTCTAATCCTACGGCTAAGGAGCGATGACAACGGCGACGACCATTTCCTGGCGGCGCCGTGGCTCCGGCGACGGCGAGGTGGTTCAAGGGCTCACCTAGGGGGCTCGGTTGGAAGCGGCGAGGACGTGGATCGACGGCGGAGGTTCGGGGAAGGTCGCTGGAGGACTGGTGCTCGCTGGGGCGGTCGGTTCGTCGGCGGCGAGCTCTGCAGCTTCCTCGGCGAGTCCCCTGCGTCACTTCTGGGCACGAAACAAAAAGGGAGTGAGTGCGGTGCAGAGAAGATAGAGGGGGAGAGCAGCATGGCGCGGCCGTGATCGACCTCTTCTTCGGTGCGGCAGTGCACAGCCGAGCTTATGCACGGTGGCTGTGGTGGCGTGTTCGCCCTCCTGGCGATGCACAGGTGTGAGGGGTGTGAGGGGGAGGTGCTGGCGATGTGTGGAGAAGAGAGGGGGTGCGGGGTGGTTTTTATAGCGGAGCTCTCCCACGGCCATCAATGGCACGGAGGTGCAGAGGGGGTAGGAGAGGTGCGGGGTCCGTCTGGAGGTGTCTGGGAGGTCACTGGAAGCTAGGGGGTGCTGCAGAGGTGGTCGGCTGGTCGGGGGGGGGGGGAGCAGAGGTGGCGCGTGTGCTCTGGTGGCGTGCTCTGCCCGCTATGGCAAGCGGCGAGCACGGGCGCGTGCGCTGGGGATGGGTAGGATGCGTTAGGATTCACCGAAGGGGCCGTGGTGCTCGGGTACGGCCCGGTGGAGCTAAAGGAACAAGAGAGGCAAGGTGGGGCAGTGGGGAGGCGTGCGGTGCTCTCCGTTGACCTCGGCGTCGCCAAGACGCGCGGCGCGCTCTGGCACGGACAGTGTGCACGCCAGAGGGCTTCTGCGGCGGAGTAGTCTCGTCGGGCAGGAGCAGAGGGATGCGTGGAGTGCGGTGGACACAGCGCGGCGTCGCCTCGGGGTCGCGTCGGCCTCTCCACGGAGGTGACCCGAGCGGCAGCTCGCCAAGGACGGCAATGGCGTGGCGCCTCTGGCCTGCCTCCTCTGGGGTCAATGAGCACGTCTCCTTGTCGTCCTTCGAGTGAGTGAGGTGAGAGGAGAGAGTGGGGGCTGCTAGGGTGCTCGATTACACCGAAACGTGCTTCAATTTCTTGATTGAAAATCGGTGTAGAGGATGAACACGGTGGTGCTCACCACATGTTCGATCTAATTCCTGAACCAACTCCAAAATTTGATTTTCATAAATTCCTTTTTATAACTTGCTTCCATTTGTTTTACCTAGGTTTGTGGTGCCACTGGGGCATTTATGTGGTGAGTGCAACTTGGTGTTTTTGATGATTTCCAAAGTTAAAGAAACATTTGGAAATTTGAAAATAGAATTTTGAGTATAATTAAATAGAGAGGGGAAAAGTATTAGGGATGAAATGAGAGGGGCTAGGTCACCACCTCTCTAAGTTTTGTTTGCAAAGAAAAGAAAAGAAAAGATAATTTCCCACTTTGAAATATTTTTTTGTGTCACAATTCTAGCAAACTCTAAAGGTTAAAGAAGGGATTTTTGGAATTTGAAAATATCCTTGTCATTTGGAAATTAGATATTTTGAGGAGAGAGTAATATGATAATGAGATGGTTATTATCGCATCTCATCCCTGGACTTTAGGAGAAAAAAAATAACTGTTATTGCAAAATATAGATATAGATAGGGAGGGAGATTAAATAAGACCCTTTTCTTTTAGTTAGTGGTTTTTATTGATAGTGTGTGAATAATCAAGTCACCTTCCAATTGTTGTCTGGGGTGTTTTAATGCTTCAAGCATAGTTGAATAAATATCCACACAAGCAATCAATTTGGCAGGAAATAACAACCAACACTAGACAACCATTTATAAATTCCTAACCAAGTTTTTTAATCACTCAGACAAGTGGTGGGGTGGTGATCAAGTATCATCCTGACAAGAATAATGTTGGGAAAAGTTCAACTCTATTTAATATTTCAAAAAGGGTTGCTAAAATAGATGGGCAACATACTACCCACCTTTATTGTTTTTCCAAAAAAAATAAAAGTATGAGTTTAAGATAAGGGCTACCAATACAAGGGAAATAGCAAGGTTGGAGATAGTATATAGATCTCCATATTTTTGGAAACATATAATTTTGAAAATACTTTTATTCTCTCAAGGAGTGGGTGTTTTGGTTGTTGCTAAACAAAGCATCATTTGGGAATAAGTTGGTCCAAATAAGAGTAGAGAAGTTGTATGGAATATTTTGTTCTTGTCATAACATGATCACCAAGTTTAATATATATTTATATTGGTTGGGTCTTATATTTACTAGTCAAACAACTCAAACAACAAGTCACACCAGTTCAACATAGCAATGGGAAGGAAAACACAATCATCAGCAAAACATTTCAAAAAGTTTTTGGTTGGTTCTGAATTTTGGGGTCTGGCAAAACTAAGTTTTTCTTGGTCCCAAAATTTTGGGATGTTACACTTCCCAAAATTGGGGCGTTACAGACCTTCCCCCCTTAAAAGAATCTCGTCCCGAGATTCCTAAGCGGGTACTAAGAGAGTGCAAGGTTAGTGGTTTTGTTGCTCCTTCATCTTCCTGGGTTGTTGATTCTCAACTGAGGTCCCCTGGTCGATGCGTCATCGGATTTCTTCCGGACGGCTTTTGGTCTCTACTGAAGGTGCTATCATGAAGGTTGATGCTGATCCGCGTTCTTGTTGAGTTGACTTCAAATACTCCAGAGTTAGGGCGCAATGGACAGCTTGCCAAAACTGCCTAATAGCACTAGTGTATGTCTTCCCCCCTTAAAAAGGGGCCTTGAAGGGTAGCTGTTGAAGGTATAAGTTGTTGCCGACTTCAATATGTTGTTGTTCTTGGTATTACGGCGATCTTTGCCTTAGTCGTAGCTCCGCGGTGCTTGCGGTTGGTGTAGACACCTGTCCAGATATTGCCCTCTTGAGGGGTTAGCAGTTAAACATCCGCCACCAGTTTTCAAGCCTCACAGGGGTGTCAGGTCCGTAGACTTGACTCTCTCCGATTTTTTTCTTAAAGAGTCAAAAGGGTGTTACAAGCTACTAAAGACATCTAACTTGCTTAGTGTGTTGCCAACAACAACAGTCTTTGGGCCTTTCGTCGTTCTTGGCGTCTTGTTGGGTGTGATGTCTTCTATTTAGTCGACCTTCTGTTTAGTTGGCAAACAAAGTTGTTGATGACTTCCTTGGTTCTTGGAATTCATGACGCTTCACACTATCCTTCAGAGGTTGGTTCTATCTTAGTTAGCCTAAAAGGTTAGTGAAGGTAATGCTCGATATCAGCCTCTAGTCGGGGTAAGTCAAGTTTTATGATGAGTTTTGTGTAAAGAGAATTTTCAAGTGGAAGAGTTGAGGGTGATGAACAAATATCAAGAGGGACAAACACTCAAGCTTGGGGATGTTACCCCTAGGCTCACCCTATATATATCAAATAAGTACAAGAATTTAAGCTTGGGGATGCCAAGCCAACTCACTCCAACCATCTTGATACCAAGTAAGAAGCCTATCTATATGGCTATAAAGAAAGCGCTTTACGGGAGGCAACCCGGCTGTTTTTATTTGTCATTTTCTTTGTGTCCTCTTTCTGTAACAAGAGACTTAGTTTTTAGTTTAGTTTCTGGAATTTTTAATAAAGTGCCAAGTTTTATCCATTTTGGTTTGAAAAAGTTGCTTATAGCATTCGGAGATTTTATTCCTGCACGAATCTGTGCACGGTATGATTTTTAATTCTTATTATGTAACTCCGAATGAGCTGATATTTGAACTGTAGTTGAAACTTTTCATCCTCTGTATGCATGAACTGTTTCGGAATTTTTCGACAAAGTTAAGTAGGGTAGAAAAATACGTTTTGCTGCTGCTGTTTTTCTGGACAGATTCTGTCCCATTTTGTTTGATGCATTTTTTGAACTTTTAACTTGAATCTTTTTATCCAATTGAGTTTATAAATAGGCATGCAACATTATACACTTTCTGGACATCCATATGAATTTTTGTCTAAGGATTATATGCAGCAAGAAATCTATTTGTCTATCACTACTAATGTCACCCCACAGAAAAGAAATGGGAGAAACGGTGTTTTGAAGTTTTTTCACAGGGATTAGAGGAGATGCACCAAGAGCTATCCAAGGATGGTGAAGACCATACGCTTGGGTTGTGAAGACAACCCCACTGGACCTACACACTCTCGGTTTGCACACGTCTAACTTCTGTTTTTCGATCAATGCACCTTATCGCATAAACTTGGAGCGTCTTTTGTTTGCTTTTTATTTTAGTTTGATTTTTATTTTGTGAGACCACCACCATCATTTATATACGAAAGAGGTACTGGAAATTTGGGTAGAATTATGTTCGATGCTATTAAAATATTGGGAAAGGGATGTTTAAATTGATTCAAAAAGATATATAATTGCAAGATTCATATGCTTTGTTAATGAGTGTTAATATGGAAGTGTTTTATCAAGAGCTATCTTTTATTCATGTTTTGATGCTAAATGTTACTTTACTTTGTTTAACATGGATTTGTTAGTTCTATGGACACTCTTGTATGCATTTAGACGGTCAACTTTCTCCCTCTTGCTAGCCCAAGAATTCCAACAAGTAAAAACTTGTTTCCAACACCTTCAACCAATGTTTTTCCAGTGAGTCCACCATATCTACCTATTAGCTTTTTGCTATTCTGAGTATGATTATCATGATATTTGTGTTATCTATACGTCTAAATGAAAATGCTTATGTTGTTGATTGTCATGGGAAAAGTTGGTTATAGAGCTCTCACGAACTTGATGCACACTTTCCTTTTATTGCATTAAATAAACATGACCCATTGTGATTAAAATTATGATGTTGTGGGCTTGACAAATGTCTTGGGTTGAGAGTTAGCTTATATGTGCTATCACATGGCAAGCTTTCAACATGCTCTTCATTTTATTTAGTTGATATCATGTACTTTTGTTTATGGATGCTTATCATGGGTGAAATAAATGTGGAGACAAAGCAAGTTTAAATGAGTTTGTATAAATGGTTAGAGAGACGCCTGGGCCGCTAATCTAAGCCATGCATCATTCATGGTGGAAATTTACTTACATACCATGGTGAACCGTCAGTGATACACCTTATAATAAAAAGCTATCGCAATGATAAATAAAAAGGGTGTTGAGATTGTTCATCTTGTTTGTTTGTCTTGTCATTTTGATATGGGCTTGTTCCATATCCTGGGACAAGAGGTACCCCAGTTGACGCACTTAATGATGCTATTATTACTTACAATGATATTTAACTTGAACTTACTTTGTTTCCCAAGTTGAGTAACACCATGGTGTAGGTACTTGTATTCAAGGGGCATGAGACATTCAACCTATACTTTGTCAAGCACACTACTCATATTTTCTTTCACTTTAAACTTTAATCATTCAAGATGCTATGATAGGGGTAATGAGAGCTTGACACCAAGGATTACCACCTTGAAATCATTAACTTAAGTAGAAGAGTTTGGAAGTTAGATGAAACTTATTCATGCTTTACCCCTACTCATTTATATATCTTTCCAAAGTGTTCACCTTTTATATTCAGATTTTCATGAATACTCTATGACCATTATAGGATGTTCTTACTTTTCATTATGCATACATGTGGTCCATAGTACTTTCTTTCATGTTACACTTTGTGAATTATCATTGAACATCGTTGCATTAAATACTTGATATCACTTCATATCTATCTTGGATATTGCTACTCCTTTGAAGAATGAATCATTTGAGTCTATGTAGCAATAGTAATCATCTTTGATATCCATTGATGGTATTAAAATTCAAAGTCCATGTTAGTTTTATCACCTTCATACTCGAGGACGAGTATTGGTTAAGCTTGGGGATGTTGATGCATGTAAAATGCATACATGAACTTTACATTTTATTACTTGATATTCCAACTTATTTGCATCATATATGGGTTATATTTATGTTTTATAATGATTTTAGGGGATAATTCACAGTTTCCCCATTTATTTGGAATTAACCCTGCAGAACCAGAAAACCCCTTTTTCCATGTTTTTGACTTTCAGGGACCAAACGACGTCCAAATGACCTAATATTTTACGGGGCCCAATATTTGGAAATAAGAAGACGTACGAGCCAAGTATCTGCGAAAAAGGAAGTCCGAGGAAGAAAATAGATGGTCCCACGTGGCCAGATTCCTTGGCCATGTGGGACCGCCTCTTTTATTCCTCGTGGCTCCGATGCCGTCCGTTTTCGTCTCCGCGCTTCGTCTTGACCTAAAAACGTCTATAAAAATAGTCCCCCGAGGAGTTTCGCGAGGAGGCGGTGGAGAAACAGAAAACCACGAAACAAAGAGTCAGAAGGCTGCCGCTGGAGAAGATCAGAGGGGGGAAACGCCGCCGGAATCACCTCCGGAGGGCTCCACCCCCTCCGTCGTGTTCATCATCAACATCTACAGCAAGACCATCTCCATCTCTCCACTGTAAACTCTTGGCAAACATGATATATGATGCAATATACTATTCCCTTGATCTATTGTGTCTCCCCATCTATGTTTGAGAAGTGATTTGTTCATGGCAAAAGTGAAATAGTTTGTTGATTGGTTGCATACAAGTTTTGTTATCTTTTATGATTGTCTTGATGTACAATGTATGAGTGCACGCATATGTTGGGGAATGCATGTAAGGTGATCACCGTAGTGTAATGGATTGAGTAGGACGGGTCGGAGTACTGATGCATGTAAAATGCATACATGAACTTTGCATTATTTCTACTTATATTCCAGTCATATTTGCATCATATAAGGGTTATATCACTGTTTTATAATGATTTTGGGAATATTTGACATGTTTTCTATTTTTATGGAATTAACCCTGCGCAGGCAGAAAACCCTATTTCTTTCATTTTATGTTTCAGGGATCCAAACGACGTCCAAATCACCTGCAAATTTACAGGCGTCAATATTTGGAAGGAAGAAGACTTGTGGGCGAAGGAAGCGAACAAACGGAGCCACGAGGGCCAAAAGGAGTGGGCCCATGTGGCCCATGTACCTGGCCGCGTGGGACCCCCCATCTTGGGCCTCGAAGCTCCGCTGCCGTCGATCTTTCCTCCACCAACTCCGTTTTGACCTAAAAACGCCTATAAAAATTATCCCCCGACGTTCTCTGGAAGGAGCGCCGCAGAAACACAGAAACCGAAACAGAGACCTGGGGCTACCGATTGGAGGGGGAAAACTCCGATGGAGCACTTCCGGCGTGGTCTCCATCTTCTCCAACGACTTCTCCACCGTCTCCATGATGAAGAGGGAGTAGTCCACCTCTGGACTATGGGTTTGTGGAAGTAACTTATGTATCTCTCTCTCTCGAGCTTCACTAATTAGTACCGTATGAGCTGCTGAACATGATTACGGTCATCTATATAATACCTTTGTGGTGGATCTTTATATGAGTTAATATATGTTTGAGATTGCAATGGTTTTGTTTCAGTTATGAAAGTAGATGCATATTATGTACCCCATTCTTATTTACTTGTTATGATCAAGCATGTTTATGAGAGCGTGTGAGAGGAACGTGTGCATTAGTTGGAGTAACGGGGGGTGGCTAGTGCGTTGAACGTGAGAGAAAGTTCCATGGTCCACTTGGGTGTTTTACCTTACTTTGTTACCTCACTAGGGATAAAAAGAAATACCATGCTACCGGAGATGTGGGTGTGACCATTGCCTCTTCCTCCATGACTAGATCTAGCATGTTCTTATTTTAACTTTATGTCATGATACTTATTGCTATACTCTGAGTTATCTTAATTATCGAGGTGTTATGATTTAGTTCGCATCTTGGTGGAGTATAAGAGAGAGTAATAACTAAAAGGTCTCTATGTTAGGACGTGATGCCCATATAATTATAACTTGTCATAAAACAGTTGTGTTGCAATCTCATATGTCAACTCTAGTGTTCCATTGTCTACCACTATATTAAAGAGAGAGTGCATTTGTGAAACCATGAACCCCGGTCCATTTTTAATCATAAGAAACACCTTTCCAACCACTTTTACCACTTTTTCATTTTCTGCCATTATAAAATCCAAAAATACAAAAACACTTTTACATCTCGCATTCATCATAAAAAACCCAAAAATATCATTTATCGTTGCTACCAGCATCCTTGCATATTTATTTACCACCATTGCATATTTATTTCTTGTTTGCATTGCATATTATCTTGATATCATTCTAACACCTTGTGCTTGACAACCACTAGGTGAGCTTGAGGACCAAAACATTTACTTTGTTTTGTAGGTAACCAAAAGAAGGATAGGAAGATAAATCAACACTACTGATTCCCCGAGAGTTCGATATTAAATCCTCGAGTCACCCTCGTGGGGAAAACACGTCTTCCACTTACTACACACTCTGCACCTGGAGTCTCAACCTAACCCATTTACTTTTCATGCAGGTAACCACGCGAAGGGGCTAGCAACTGTTTTCTGGCGCCAGTGTGGGGTAACTACGTGAAGGGCCATCAAGTACTAAGACAGAAACCGTGGTCTGAGACTTGAAGTTACATTATGGGGGATATATATGGGGGACCCTGATGGCCCTTCACGTAGTTACCTACGTGAAAAGTAAATGGGTTAGGTTGAGACTCCAAGTGCAGAGTGTGTAGTAAGTGGAAGACGTGTTTTCCCCACGAGGGGTGACTCGAGGGTTTAATATCGAACTCTCGGGGAATCAGTAGTGAAGATTTATCTTTCCTATCCTTCTTTTGATTACTTACAAAATAAATTAAATGTTTTGGTCCTCAACCTCACCTATTGGTTGTCAAGCACAAGGTGTGAGAATGATATCAAGATAATATGCAATGCAAACAGGAAATAAATATGCAATGGCGATAAATAAATATGCAAGAATGGTGGTAGCAATGATAAATGATATTTTTGGGTTTTATATGTTGAATGCAAGATGTAAAAGTGTTTTTTTATTTTCGGATTTTTAAATGGCAGCAAATGGACAATTGGTAAAAGTGGTTGGAAAGGTGTTTCTTATGATTAAAAATGGACCGGGGTTCATGGTTTCACAAATGCACTCAAGTGGTAGACAATGGAACACTAAAGTTGACATATGAGATTGCAACACAACAGTTTAATGACAAGTTATAATTATATGGGCATCACGTCCTAACATAGAGACCTTTTGGTTATTAGTCTCTCTTATACTCCACCAAGATGTGAACTAAATCATAACACCTCAGTAATTAAGATAACTCAGAGTATAGCAATAAGTATCATGACATGAAGTTAAAATAATAACATGCTAGATCTAGTCATGGAGGAAGTGGCAATGGTCACACCCACATCTCCATTAGCATGGTATTTCTTTTTATCCCTAGTGAGGCAACAAAGTAAGATAGAGATACCCAAGTGGATCGCAGAACTTTCTCTCACGTTCACTGCACTAGCCACCCCCCGTTACTCCAACTAATGCACACGTTCCCCCTCACACGCTCTCATAAACATGCTTGATCATGACAAGTAAATAAGAACGGGGTACATAATATGCATCTACTTTCATAACTGAAACAAAACCATTGCAATCTCAAACATATATTAACTCATAAAAAAGATTCACCACAAAGGTATTACATAGATGACCGTAATCATGTTCAGCAGCTCATACGGTACTAATTAGTGAAGCTCAAGAGAGAGAGAGATACATAAGTTACTTCCACAAACCCATAGTCCAGAGGTGGACTACTCCCTCTTCATCATGGAGACGGTGGAGAAGTCGTTGGACAAGATGGAGACCACGCCGGCAGCGCCCCGCCGGAGTTTTCCCCCTCCAATCTGCAACTCCAGTTCTCTGTTTCGGTGTTTCTATGTTTCTGCAGCGCTCCCTCCTGAGAACGTCGGGGGGCTATTTTTATAGGCGGTTTTAGGTCAAAACCGAGTCGGTGGAGGAAAGATCGACGGCAACGGAGCTCCGAGGGCCAAAAGGGGGTCCCACGCAGCCAGGTACATGGGCCGCATGGGCCCACTCATCTGGGCCCTCGGGCCTCCGCTTGTTTTCTTCCATCGCTCCCACGCTTTGTTCCTTCCAAAAACTGATGCTCGTAAATTTCCAGGTCATTTGGACGTCGTTTGGGTCCCTGAAACATTAAAATATAGAAATAGGGTTTTCTGCCTGCGCAGGGTTAATTCCATAAAAAATAAGAAACATATCAAATATTCCCAAAATCATTATAAAACAGTGATATAATCCTTATATGATGCAAATATGACTGGAATATAAGTGAAAATAATGCAAAGTTCATGTATGCATTTCACATGCATCAACATCCCCAAGCTTAACCTATACTCGTCCTCGAGTATGAAGGTGATAAAACTAACATGGACTTTGCAATTTAATACTAACAATGGATATCAAAGATGATTACTATTGCTACATAGAGTCAAATGATTCAATCTTAAAAGGAGTAGCAATATGTA
Organism: Poa pratensis; assembly: GCA_947311845.1. Classification (NCBI taxonomy): domain Eukaryota; kingdom Viridiplantae; phylum Streptophyta; class Magnoliopsida; order Poales; family Poaceae; genus Poa; species Poa pratensis. The sequence goes on along the minus strand of CAMZMU010000055.1, from coordinate 44,470,455 downwards.
AGATAGTTTATGAAGTGATATCAAGTATTCAATGCAAGGATGTTCAATGATAATTCACAAAGTGTAACATAAAAGAAAAAGTACTATGGACCACAAGTATGCATAATGATAAGTAAGAACATCCTACAATGGTCATAGAGTATTGATGAAAATTTGAATATAAAAGGTGGACACTTTGGAAAGATATATATGAGTAGAGGTAAAGCATGAATAAATTTCATCTAACTTCTGAACTTCTCTACTTAAGTCAATGATTGTAATATGGTAATCATTGGTGTCAAGCTCTCATTCCCCAATCATAGCATCTTGAATTATTAAGTTTAAAGTGAAAACAAATATGAGTAGTGTGCTTGACAAAGTACAGGTTGAAAGTCTCATGCCCCTTGAATACAAGTACCTACTCCATGTGTTACTCATCTTGGGAAACAAAGCAAGTTCAAGTTAAATATCATTGTAAGTAATAATAGTATCATTAAGAGTGTCAACTGGGGTACCTCTTGTGCCAGGTTATGGAACAAGCCCATATCAAAATGACAAGACAAACAAACACAATGAACAATCTCAACACCCTTTTTATTTACCATTAGATAAACTCACTTCATTTCCACATTTATTTCACCCATGGTAAGCATCCATAAACAAAAGTACATGATATCAACTAAATGAGATGAAGTGCATATTGAAAGCTTGCCATGTGACAGCACATATGAGCTAACTCTCAACCAAAGACATTTGTCAAGCCCACAACATAATAATTTTAATCACAATGGGTCATATTTTATTTATGCAATAAAAGTAAAGTGTGCATCAAATTCGAGAGAGCTCTATAACCAACTTTTCCCATAACAATCAACAACATAAGCATTTTCATTCAGAGGTATAGATAACACAAATATCATGATAAACATACTCGGAATAGCATAAATCTAATAGGTAGATATGGTGGACTCACTGGAAAAACTTTGGTTGAAGGTGTTGTAAACAAGTTTTTGCTTGTTGGAATTTTTGGGCTAGCAAGAGGGAGAAACTTGACCATCTAAATGCATGCATGAGTGTCCATAGAACTAACTAATCCATGTTAAACAAAAGTAAACTAACATTCAGCATCAAAACATGAATAAAAGATAGCTCTTAATAAAGTATTTGCAAATTATTACTCATTAACAAGCTCATGATTCATGCAACTATATGTGTCTTTTAAAATTAACTCCAACATCCCTTTTCCCAATCTTATAATAGCATCCAACATAATTCAACCCAAATTTCCAGTAGCTCTCTCATATATAAATGATAGTGTGGTGGTCTCACAAAATAAAAATTATACCTAAACAAACAAAAAGACGCTCCAAGTTTATGCGATAAAGTGTTTCGATCGAAAAACAGAAGTTAGACGTGTGCAAACCGAGAGTGTGTAGGTCCAGTGGGGTTGTCTTCACATCCCCAAGCTTATGGTCTTCACCATCCTTGGATAGCTCTTGGTGCATCTTCTCTAATCCCTGTGAAAAAACTTCAAAACACCGTTTCTCCCATTTCTTTTTCTGTGGGGTGCATTAGTAGTGATAAACAAATAGATTTCTTGCTACATATAATCCTTAGACAAAAATTCATATGAATGTATAGAAAGTGTATAATGTTGTATGCCTACTCATAAACTCAATTGGATAAAAAAGATTCAAGTTAAAGGTTCTAAGCATGCATCAAACAAAATGGGACAGAATCTGTCTAGAAAAACAGCAGCAGCTCAACGTATTTTTCCATCCTACCTAATTTTGTCAGAAAATTCCGAAAAAATTCATGCATACAGAGGATGAAAAGTTGAAATTATAGTTCAAATATGGGATCATTAGGATTTACAGAACAAGGATTAAAAATCATACCGTGCACAGATTCGTGCAGGAATAAAATCTCTGAACGCCATAAGCAACTTTTTCGCACCAAAATGAGTAAAACTTGGCACTTTATTAAAAATTCCAGAATCTAAACTAAACACTAAGTCTCTTGTTACAGCAAGAGGACACAAAGAAAATCAAAAATAAAAACAACCGGGTTGCCTCCCGTAAAGCGCTTTCTTTATAGCCATATAGCTAGGCTTCTTACTTGATGTTTATAGAGGACGAAACTCATGAGGGAGCTTGAACTTTGGTGTGTCCCTCTTCCTTGGAAAGTGTTCATGCATAATACCAGGATCCCATGGTGTTCTCAAACCAATCAAAATAATAGTCAAGTTGAAACCTAGTAGAGACAAAGACAAAACACAAAAGTAATAACAACGAAGTCTCACTTCCTTTCCGTGCATTGGCATTTTGTATGTGAATGAATCAGAATAAATATAAATTTTCCAATGCATATTAATAGTATTTGCTTGCAACCTATAATTATTAGTAGCATAAAGAGAGTTCTTATCACCTCCTCTTTCATAGTAGTTGCAAGTAGTAGAAACAATTTCAACCATATAACCACAAGAATCATTCAACTTAGATAGTTTAGGCATATAAAGATGATCATTAAATTTATTTGGAATTCATTAGCATACTTCCCTCTTTCAAAATAGTTATTAAGATCAATATCAAGTTTAATATCATGGCTGCAATTAATATTTGGAACTAAAGATAATTGCAAACCACATAAGTATTTCTCAACATAAGCAAATTTCTCCTCCATGGTGTAACTAGGAGAATTTAAGAACAAAGTAGGACTCTCATGAGTAAGAGTACCATCACAAACAGCAAGTATATCATTTTTATCCTCACATAATTTAGTAACAACTAAACATGGAGGTTTATCAATAAGCATAGGACCATCATCTAAAGCATTATCATATAGCATATTTAAGCAATACTCCTCATTATCATCAATAAGTCCACTAGTAGCATTAATAGAAAGTAAAGGAGCATTATTAGTTTTATCATAATATCATGGTTATCATATAGGACCATAGAATTTTCAGTTTGACACTCATCATAACATGGATTCTCATAAATAACAAAAGTTTTTTGAGTTTGAGTGCTATTATCATATTTGATGGTGAAGTTGGGAGATCCAACTCTTCCCCAAGCTTAGGTTGGAGCCCATCCATTTCAATCTCCTCTTCACATACTTCCTCTTCCAAGCTTATGTTTTCATCATCCTCTTCCTGCAAAATATTAGTACTTTCCATGGAAGCAAGAATTTTTTCTTTAACATAAACATTGTCACTAAATTCCTTTTTGCAAAGTTGGAGAAGAATAGAAATGTGTCCTTTCTACATGAGCTTCATGACTAGTTGCAACAAATTTATCAATAAGAAAGTCTATCTCATGGGCTGCAAGATAAGCAATATATTTCTCAACTTGTTCTATATCATGACATGCAAATTTACACTCTTGATAAGAAGCAATAACAGGATCACTATTATACTTACATTGATAGAGAGAGTGTTTATAGTCTTTTCTAAAGCAGCAAGTTATATTATGTAATTCACAAAACTCAGTGGCCATATCATTAAGATGTTCAAGCAATTCAAGCATTCTATTTCCTTCTTTGGTTGATCGATATTCATAGTAAGCTCCCATAGTTTTAACATAACCTTCCTCCATAGCTTAAAACACATATTAAAAACAACACTAGTTTTTATGGATTTTATGTTTTTAGATGAAAACTGAAAATAAAATGATACTAAACAATGCAAGCCGAAATAACAAATGCAAAACAAAATGCAAAACTGAAAATAAAAATGCAAACCGAAATATAAATATGATATGCAAGACAATAACAAAACAAAATAAAATGATTTGAAGGTAAAGATGGATAAGATGATGCTCACGTAGGTGCAACCTCCCCAAGCTTAGGTGTTTGCACAAGTTGGTGATGAAGTTGACTTGTTGTGAGATACCCTTGGATAAACCCAGCGCCAGAAAACAGAGCTAGTGCAGGGGACCTTTGGATAAACCTTTCAGCAATGATTCCCCGGCAACGGCGCCAGAAAACAGTCTTGATGGCCCTTCACGTAGTTACCTGCGTGAAAAGTAAATTGGTTAGGTTGAGACTCCAAGTGCAGAGTGTGTAGTTAGTGGAAGACGTGTTTTCCCCACGAGGGGTGACTGGAGGGTTTATTATCGAACTCTCGGGGAATCAGTAGTGAAGATTTATCTTTTCTATCCTTCTTTTGGTTACCTACAAAACAAAGTAAATATTTTGGTCCTCAACCTCACCTAGTGGTTGTCAAGCACAAGGTGTGAGAATGATATCAAGATAATATGCAATGCAAACAAGAAATAAATATGCAATGGTGGTAAATAAATATGCAAGGATGGTGGTAGCAATGATAAATGATATTTTTGGGTTTTATATGATGAGTGCAAGATGTAAAAATGTTTTTGTATTTTCGGATTTTTAAATGGCAGAAAATGGAAAAATGGTAAAAGTGGTTGGAAAGGTGTTTCTTATGATTAAAAATGGACAGGGGTTCATGGTTTCACAAATGCACTCTCTCTTTAATAAAGTGGTAGACAATGGAACACTAAAGTTGACATATGAGATTGCAACATAACAGTTTAATGACAAGTTATAATTATATGGGCATCACGTCCTAACATAGAGACCTTTTGGTTATTAGTCTCTCTTATACTCCACCAAGATGCGAACTAAATCATAACACCTCAGTAATTAAGATAACTCAGAGTATAGCAATAAGTATCATGACATGAAGTTAAAATAAGAACATGCTAGATCTAGTCATGGAGGAAGTGGCAATGGTCACACCCACATCTCCGGTAGCACGGTATTTCTTTTTATCCCTAGTGAGGCAACAAAGTAAGGTAGAGATACCCAAGTGGATCGCAGAACTTTCTCTCACGTTCACTGCACTAGCCACCCCCCATTACTCCAACTAATGCACACGTTCCCCCTCACACGCTCTCATAAACATCACTACCACAAAAAGGCCTTTCTGTGGCGCACGTTTTTGACTTTCTGTGGCGCACCCCCAGGTTTTCTGGTTGCGCCACAGAAATCTCGCCACAAAAATTATTTCTGTGGCGCACCTGGCTTGGTGCGCCACAAAATTCTCACATTTCTGTGGCGCACCTGGCCGGGTGCGCCACAGAATTTTCAAAAAATTCAAAAAATGCAAACAAATATAAAAAGTTTCAAAAAAATCAGAAAAAATCAGAATATGAAATAATATGAATAATACTAATTATTGGAATTATTTTCATATTTTTTGAACTGATACCTTCCCGCTAGGTCACGCATCCTCAAATTGCTCCAACCCTAGCACGCTTAACTTCTAAGTTCCATCCAATCCACCTACCCTTGTGCTACTCAAGTTCTTATTGATACATATATATATCATATGAACCCTCTTAAGTCTTGTATGTGTATATGTGGTATGTGTTATAAATGTGTGTTTTTAAATATCAGATTTTCCAAAAACTTCTAAAGTTTCAAAAGGAGATTCAAAAGTTTCAAAAGATCCAAAAAAAATCAAAAAACTTAAAAATTTTCAAAAAATCCAAAAAATTCAAAAAAAATTGTGTCTTTTTTGGACTTTTTTTTTCTTTTTTTCTTTCTTTTTGATTTTTGCTGCGAAAAATCGTCTGTTTGAAATAACTTTTTTTTGTTTTGGAATTTGAGGAATCTGTGAATTGCTGAACGGGTAAACCCGGGTGGATTCGAACTCGGATTTTTCTCACGATTTTTTTGACATATTATTTGCGTTATTTCGACGTCGTATGCAAAAGTTATGGCCGTTACAAGTTTTTTTCCTGTTTGTTACAAAAAAGGTCAAAATTGATATTTCAAAATTTCTATACCTACTAGACACTCAAACCTAACTACATGTCAATGGATTTTATTTATTTAAATTTTTATCATTTTCCTTTAATTCCAGCAAGACTAAAAAGGCGATCCACTGGGGGGTGGGATTTGAAAGAAAAAAATTTGTGGCGCACCAGGCTTGGTGCGCCACATAATGTCTATTTCTGTGGCGCATGTAGTTTAGTGCACCACAGAAATGTGACTTTCTGTGGCGCACCAATTAAGGGTGCGCCACAAAAAATAATTATGTGGCGCACCAATTAAGGGTGCGCCACAGAATGCCAACCTCCCTATAAGGGTTTTCCTTGTAGTGCATGCTTGATCATGACAAGTAAATAAGAACGGGGTACATAATATGCATCTAATTTCATAACTGAAACAAAACCATTGCAATCTCAAACATATATTAACTCATAAAAAGATCCACCACAAAGGTATTACATAGATGACCGTAATCATGTTCAGCAGCTCATACGGTACTAATTAGTGAAGCTCAAGAGAGAGAGAGATACATAAGTTACTTCCACAAACCCATAGTCCAGAGGTGGACTACTCCCTCTTCATCATGGAGACGGTGGAGAAGTCGTTGGAGAAGATGGAGACCACGCCGGCAGCGCCCCGCCAGAGTTTTCCCCCTCCAATCTACAACTCCAGATCTCTGTTTCGGTGTTTCTGTGTTTCTGCGGCGCTCCCTCCTGAGAACGTCGGGGGGCTATTTTTATAGGTGGTTTTAGGTCAAAACCGAGTCGGTGGAGGAAAGATCGACGGCAACGGAGCTCCGAGGGCCAAAAGGGGGGGTCCCACGCGACCAGGTACATGGGCCGCGTGGGCCCACTCATCTGGGCCCTCGGGCCTCCGCTTGTTTGCTTCCTTCGCTCCCACGCTTTGTTCCTTCCAAAAACTAATGCTCGTAAATTTCCAGGCCATTTGGACGTCGTTTGGGTCCCTGAAACATTAAAATATAGAAATAGGGTTTTCTGCCTGCGCAGGGTTAATTCCATAAAAAATATGAAACATATCAAATATTCCCAAAATCATTATAAAACAGTGATATAACCCTTATATGATGCAAATATGACTGGAATATAAGTGAAAATAATGCAAAGTTCATGTATTCATTTCACATGCATCAGACCCTAGAACTTAAGGCTATGGTGGGACAATTATGTCTTAATAATTTTGGTGCTGCACATTTACTTGGCTCCTTCCTTGAAGAAACAATTAAGACTGAAATATCTGCCTTGCTGGTAGAAATAACGTCCTTCATGGGAGCCGCTCTTAAAAGTCTGGTTGGCAGGGGTCATATTGTACTTTCGATTTTCTGATTCATTGACAATTAACAAACACCTCTCAAAACTTATTTTTACTCTCCATATGATTTCAAAAACTTAAAAAGCTCCGGCACATGATTTAATCCCTGCTTCCCTCTGCGAAGAGCCTTTCTTTTACTTTTATGTTGAGTCAGTTTACCTACTTCTTTCTATCTTAGAAGCAAACACTAGTGTCAACTTTGGGGATGCTTGATACGTCTCAAATGTATCTATAATTTCTGATGTTCCATGTTGATATTATACCAATTGTTACATGTTTTATATACACTTCATAGCATTTTTATGCATTTTCTAGGACTAACCTATTAACAAGATGCCGCAGTGTCAGTTCCTGTTTTCTGCTGTTTTTGTATTCCAGAAAAGCTAGTCTAGAAATATTCTCGGAATTGGACGAAACTTGGACATAACCTCCTATTTTTCCAACACGAAGACAGAGTCCCGAGGAGAGACGGAGGAGGGCCACGTGGCACCCACACCATGGGGCCGCGCGGGCCCTCCTGCCACGTCGTGGGGTGGTGTGGGGCCCTCGTGGCTCCACAGCCGCCGCCCTTTTGCCTATTTATTCTTCCCGACGCGAAAACCCTAAATACCCGAGCCATTATCCACGAAAAGTTCCAGAGACGACGCCGCCGTCAACCTTAACTCGGGAGGGTTCAGAAGCTCTTCCCGGCACCCTGCCGGAGAGGGGAATCATCACCGGAGGGCTCTACATCACCATGCCTGCCTCTGGAGTGATGCGTGAGTAGTTCATCCTTGGACTATGGGTCCATGGCAGTAGCTAAATGGTTGTCTCTCCACTTTATGCTATCATGTTTAGATCTTGTGAGCTGTTTATCATGATCAAGATCATCTTATTGTAATGCTACATGTTGTGTTTGCTGGGATCCGATGAATATTGAATACTATGTCAAGTTAATTATCAATTTATCTTATATGTTATTTATGATCTTGCATGCTTTCTGTTACTAGTAGATGCTTCTAACTCCAAGAGTGAGTATTTATGCTAGATAGTGGGTTCATGTCTCCGGTAATCTGGGGGAGTGACAATAACTTCTAAGATTGTGGATGTGCTGTTGCCACTAGGGATAAAATAACCGATGCTTAGCTTAAGGGTACGCCGTTAGGTCTAATACATTTGTTTACATTACGCACATTACTTAATGCAATTATCCGTTGCTTGCAACTTAATACCAACGGGGAACTCGGTATGACAAATTGGCGGTGAATTATTAGTCATAGACGCTGTTGGATAACGGTCTATGTATTTTGTCGTAATGCCCACATGAATATCATATTAATCATGATGTCATATATATGCATTGTCATGCGCTCAATATTTTATCAATTTTCCAGCTGTAATTTGTTCACCCAGCATGTTAGTTATCTTTTATGGAGAGACACCACTAGTGAACTGTGGACCCCGGTCCATTCTTTTGCACTGATAATACAACCAACTGCAAACATTGTTCCTTTTCATTCTCTGCAATTTGCTAATGTTTTCCACACCATACGTTTAATCATTTGTTTTCAGCAAGCCGGTGAGATTGACAACCTCACTGTTTCGTTGGGGCAAAGTAGTTTGATTGTGTTGTGTGCAGGTTCCACGTCGGTAGCCGGATTCCCTGGTGTTGCGCCGTGCCATATTCCGCCACCAACAACCTTCAGAAATGATTTCTTGCTCCTACTGGTCGATTAAATCTTGGTTTCATACTGAGGGAAACTGCTGCTACACTGTTCATACCTTCCTCTTGGGGTCTCCCAGCGGACGTGTGATCCACGCAATCAGTCATCGCCGTTCCGAACATCGGAGGGACTTATTTGCAACTATCGGACATTCCAGTGACCTTTTCGCAACGACGTGGTCATCACCTTGGTGACGTCATCACGACGTCACAGTGGGCCCGGCCTGTCAGGAATTTTTTCTTTCCCGAAAACATTTTCAGAAAAAGTTAAATTACTGACGGGTGGGACCGGGTTATTTAAACAATTTCCAGAAAAATGAAAAACGTTCAAAAATCAATATCTCTGAATATATCCATCGGGAAAATATGAATAATATATCAAAACGCTCAAGAAAAATACATGCTAACTACTCATGCTAAAAAAACAAACAAATTTGTATATTTCAATTTGGTAAATATTTAGAGAAAATTTGAATACATTTTCTCTAATTACAATTAAATATTCATAGCAAAATACAAACATATTTAAACATTCCAACTTGCTAGATATTTCGATACTCTTTAAAATATATAAAAAATGCTCAGAAAAATAAATGCTAACTATTTATGTCAAAATACAAACATATTTGAATATTCCAATTTGGTTAATATTTGTACATAATCTAAATGAACTTTATCTAATTATGGATTTAAATTTAATAGATGCTCAGATAATGCATTTTCTCTAATTACGGAGTTAACTTAAAAATTTATGCAAACATAAAAGCATTTTTGAACATTTCAATTTGCTAAATATTTGGAGATACTCTACACGACAAATTCCAACGGATTTCAACATTTTAAATCACGACAGGTGCGGCTTCAAGTTATGCAGCAAAATTAACACCACGGGCGCGGCGTGCCGACGCGCCAATTTTCCTAGTATATGTGAATTACATAAGGTCTTACGGTCTTACCTCTATTTCCGGACAAGTATGACAACTTTTTTTCCATTACTGCCTTTTACATGTTTGCCATATTATTTTCCTTCTAATATATTTTCCTACTAGTAATTAAAAGGTCAAAGATGACCTATTAGTTACCTCTAAAAAAGCATTGTATCAGAGGAAGATATTGGTTCTCGATCATCAAATGAGGTATATCTTAAAATCCTTCCTCGTTACTTACTTGATAATCTGATGCATCGTCTAAAAACTACAGCGTTAAGCACATTTTACTTGCCGACTATCATGCATTTTAATGCATGCCAAATTTTCTCTTTCAGAAATAGTGTGTATAAGGAGTTAATAGATCATTTCTTAATCTCATATGACCAAATATTTTAATGGCAAGGCGATTGTGGGGGCGTTAGCTATACACTGCTTAAAAAGTTAATTAAATGTGATAGATGTTGATATGCATTCGACCACATATAGTGTTCTATAAAAGGGGCTCGAAAAGAACTCATCTGGAATACAAAACGAGAAGTACAGATCTTGAACACTTATGTTCTTAACCAGCTAGCATTCTTGATCTCCTGCTAGATAGCTAACTAGCTCAGGCTGTAGTCAAGTAGGAGCGCTGCTAGCAATACTAAGATGGGGAGTTTCATGGGCCAGTGCTCCACTTCCCTGCCCGTCGCCCTCTTCGTCTCTGCTGTTCTGCTGCTCAACGCTGACCTAGGGCTGTGCAGTTGCTTCAAGCGCATCTTCTCCTTCGGTGACTCCATCATCGACACTGGCAACTTTGCTTATGCAAGCCGCAATAATCCTGGCCCGATCATGCAGCTCCCTTATGGAATGACCTACTTCCACCACCCAACTGGCCGCGCCTCTGATGGGCGTGTCATCGTCGATTTCTACGGTGAGTATATGTGCATATATATGTGTGTTATTCCTCTTGTGCCAATTATCGATAAATGTTTCGTGCATGAAGGTAATCTGAATTGTATGAGCTTCATTTATTTATGTTTCAGCTAAAGCGCTGGGCTTGCCACTGCTGCCACCTAGCATGCCTGAGGCGGGGACAGGGCAGTTTTCAACCGGCGCCAACTTCGCTGTGTTTGGTTCTCTGGCGCTCTCCCCGCACTACTACACGAAGTATAACTTCATGATGCCGATGCCTTGGTGCCTCGACGGTCAGTTGGATTCCTTCAAGAAGGTGCTCGCCCGGATAGCTCCGGGAAAAGGTAAGTTCATGTATGCATGCATGACTCTTTTTTGTTTTAAAACACACTACAAACGCAGTTACTCATAAATACGCACATACGCTCAACTCTATAAACGCGCGCACGTCATACCCCCTATGAAGAGTCGTGCATATTCTACGCAACGTCTGTACATGCATGTGTATATATCAATTGATCTTTTTATTTATGTGATCATCATCAGCTGCCACCAAGAGTCTCCTAAGGGAGTCCCTCGTGGTGCTAGGTGAGATCGGGGGCAACGACTACAACTTCTGGTTCTTCAATCCCATACACAGCCAGGACCGGCAGACCCCCCAGAGGTACATGCACGACGTGGTTGCGCGCATAGGCACCGGCGTCCAGGAGGTGATCAATCTCGGCGCCAAGACGATCCTCGTCCCGGGCAACTTCCCCATCGGGTGCGTGCCAGCGTACCTGAATGCTCACAGGACCAACAGCTCCGCTGATTACGATGAGTTCCACTGCCTCAAGTGGTTCAACGACTTCTCCCAGAAACACAACCAGGCGCTGAAGCAGGAGATCATCCGACTCAAATCGCAGAACCCGGGCGTGAAGATCATCTACGCCGACTACTATGGCGCTGCCATGGAATTCGTCAGGAAACCCCATAAATATGGTAATTTAGGAAACATCGCTCCATCAAGATCTAGTACTCCCCATAACAGAACCATCCTAACAATTAGCATGCTGATCATTGGCTTTTCTGCATCACTTGGACAGGTATCGATGACCCTCTGGTGGCATGCTGTGGTGGCAACGGCCCGTACCACACCGGCAAGTCGTGCAACAAGACGGCCACTATCTGGGGCGACCCGGCCAAGTTCGCCAGCTGGGACCAGCTCCACATGACGGACAAGGCCTACAATGTCATCGCCGATGGGGTGTTGAACGGCCTCTACGCGGACACGCCGTTGCTCCACGCTTGCTAGGAGAATTCATTTTGTTTATTTCAATACTTGAAGAATTATTTTTACTTACGAAATTCGTTAAAAATCTTTGGTCTCTTATTCATGTACCAGTGAATGAACTATTCAGAAGTAATATGTTTCATCGACCACATGAGTCTGTACATTACTGTATTTACCACAAAACACCCGCACATCTGGATGATAATTAATATGCCGGACTCTATTGCTTGGAACCTCACGACGTCAAGGGAATACTCCTCCCGAATTGTTCGGGGATGGCCAAATAGTGGAGTGTGCCAATTATGGGAGAGAGCCGGAAATCGCAACTCGCCTCTTGTTCGTGAGGATTTGGATTGCGTGAAAGAACTTTTTTTTTGGAAAATTACAGTACTTGCGTACTGCTTACTTTATTGATTTTCCAAAAATTTGGTGTCGGTACAAGAGAGATATACCAACAAGGGCAACAAAACAAAACAAACAAAGAGCTGCGCTATACATCAAATGAAACTGTCTACCCAAACAGCAAAATCTGTATATGCTTTCCTGCCTGCCCTAAGCTTCAGCCAAAGCATCTCCTCTTTAAAAATAGCTCGACAATGATAGAGGCTAGGAGTTCGTTGCTGAAAAATGAATGCATTCCTCGTCTTCCAAATCGCCCACAGCCCCATCAGGATAATCTCCATGAAGAAAGGCTTTCCAATTCTCTCTCGGAGATGCATGAGACAGTCTAGTCCTTGAAAGCCCATTAGGTCAGCAGTCGGTGCAAGAGCTCGCCAGCAAGTTTTAGCAAAAGGGCAATGGAAGAACAAGTGATCCCTGGCTTCAATGGAGTCACTATTGCACATAACACAACTGTAGTCCTCTAAGAAGAAAGTCTTTCGTAGCAAAATCTCCCTCGTATTAAGTCTGTCCACTAAAAAGAGCCATCCAAACACCTTGTGTTTTTTTCTGACAGCAAGACTTCCAAAGCCATTTAAAAGCAGGGTGAGGTGTTGGGCCTGCATGAAGCCAGTCATATGCCTTCTTCGCTGCATATTTAGAACCCCAAGCATATGTCCAAACATCTTGAGTGTCCTGGGAGTGGTGCTCTTCAACCAAGGTCACAAACTCATGAAATTCTTCAAAAGCCTCCACCGAGAGCGGTAGATGAAACATGTCTAGCATGGATACCGACTCAACAGCTTGCTTAACAGTAATTTGTGGATTAATGGCAAAGAAACTCAAGTGCGGGAAGCTGACTGTCAACCTTTGGTTTGTCCATATGTCTTCCCAGAGCAGAACAGTCTGTCCCATCCCCAAGGTACAAGTGGCCATGGATTTATATTTCCCAAGGAGTTTTAAACAATCTCTCCACCAGAATGAGCATTCAGACATTTTAGCAGGCGGTAGATCAGTCTGATAATATTTTTCCCATATTAGATGCACCCAAGGCTGGTCAGCATGGTTAAAGAATTTATCCAAATGCTTCAAGAGCAGGCAATCATTTTGGACTGTCAAATTAATCACACCCAGTCCACCTTGGTCTTTTGGTTTGCAGACAAGTTGCCAAGCTGCTAAAGGAGGGTTTTTGTTCTCCAAACCTTTCTTCCTCCATAAGCAGTGTCGTCTATATTTATCTATTTGAACAACAATACCAGCATATAGCTTCAATGTTGTTAAGTAAAAAGTAGGCAACGAAGACAAGACTGAATTAACCATTTCGAGTCGACCGGCCGAGGTCAGAAAATCAGAGCAGGTCTGTAGTCGTCTACCAACTTGAGTCACCAAGGGCATTAGGTGATCCATTTTTGGTTTTGCCAGACCCAAAGGTAAGCCAAGATAAGTGAATGGGAAAACACCAGGCTAACAATTAAAAGCCTCCGTGAGCTCCTGCATTCTCTCTTCAGAGACATTGATTGGGTACATATTAGATTTACTATAATTGACCTTAAGTCATGTAGATATGGCAAACTCATCCAGTAGCAGCTTAAGGTGTTGCAGTTGAGCACAGTCGGCTGGCATAACCACTAATGTGTCATCGGCGTATTGGATTACAGGGAAGTCCGCAGTGTAGGCCACAGGCAAAGGCAGCTCAATCTGTCCATTAGCAAAAGCATCGTTCAGCACAGATTGCAAAAGATCCCCAGTGAGGACAAAAAGAGTTGGGGAAAGAGGATCCCCCTGTCTGACTCCACGTTTGCATATGAATTTGTTACCAGGAATTCCATTGAGCATAACAGCCGAAATTGCATTAGACAGAAGAACTTGCACCCACCCGCAGAAACGATTTCCAAAGTGTTTGTGCCTCAAGATGTCCAAAATCACTGAATGCTCCAGCTTATCGAATGCTTTCTCAAAGTCCAATTTGATCAAAACAATTGGCTTTTTCGACTGATGGCATAAATGAATATATTCAAAGCCCCATGATAAACAATCCTGAATTGTTCTAGACTTAATAAATCCATATTGGTTCTTATGCACTAGCTCCAAGATGACTTTATGAACTCTGTTTGCCAGTACCTTTGTAAGGATTTTAAGAACACAATTGAGCAGGGAAATAGGTCTAAAGTCATTGACCGAAACAGGGGCACTGTTTTAGGAACCAGTGTGATGAATGAAGAATTAATACTCTGCACACAAAGAGTCCCATGGTAAAACTGGTCACAAAGGTCATACATGTCAGCTTTGATGATATGCCAGCATTTCTTAAAGAATTCACATGTGAAGCCATCAGGGCCAGGAGATTTGTTATTTGGAAGGTTTTTCACCACATCATCGATTTCCTCATGTGTGAAGGGAAGTTCTAGCTCATGTAGACCGGAGTGACGCTGAATGATAGTATCTAGATCGAAAAGCATCTCATGTGGTTCAGTTTGTCCTAGCCTGTCTTTGAAAGCATTAAGAAGCAGGGTAGCCTTTGCATCATGGTCTGTACAGACCATTCCATCTGCTGAAGTAAGACTAGCAATTTGATTTCTTCTGTGCTGAATTGATGCCAAGGAATGAAAGAATTTTGAGCACTCATCCCCTAGCTTAACCCATTTAATTTTCCCTCTCTGCTGCTGATGCATGTAAAATGCATACATGAACTTTGCACTTTAATTGCTTATATTCCAATCATATTTGCATCATATAAGGTTATATTCATGTTTTATAATGATTTTGGGGATAATTCACAGTTTCCCCATTTATTTGGAATTAACCTGTTTTCCAGAAAACGTCTTTTTTAGTGTTTCAGACTTTCCGGGAGCTTCGGGACTCCAAAAAGGGCAAGGTCAAAGAGCACGGTTCAGAATTTTTGAGACGAACGCAATGGACTTAAATTGAAGACCAGAAGCCCAACAGGCTGGAAATGGGAGGGTCCCACACGGCCAAAACCTAGGCCGCGTGAGGCACCCCCTTTTCCCCCTCGTGGCTCCGATGCCATCCGTTTTCGTCTCCGTGGCTTCGTCTTGACCTAAAACCGACTATAAAAATAGCCCCCGAGGAGTTTCGCGAAGAGGCGGCGGAGAAACAGAAAACCACGAAACAGAGAGTCAGAAGGCTGCCGCCGAGAAGATCGGAGGGGGAAACGCCGCCGGAATCACCTCCGGAGGGCTCCACCCCCCTCCGGCGTGTTCATCATCAACATCTACAGCAAGATCATCTCCATCTCCCCACTGTAAACTCTTGGCAAACATGATGTGTGATGCAATATACTATTCCCTTGATCTATTGTGTCTCCCATCTGTGTTTGAGAAGTGATTTGTTCATGGCACTTGTGAAATAGTTCGTTGATTGGTTGCATACAAGTGTTGTTATCTTTTATGATTGTCTTTATGTACAATATATGAGTGCACGCATATGTTGGGGAATGCATGTAAGGTGATCACCGTAGCGTAATGGATTGAGTAGGACATGTCGGAGTAGAGAGAAACCGGTGTCTGAGACTTGAAGTTACTTTATGGGGGATATATATGGGGGACCCTAGAACTTAAGGCTATGGTGGGACAATTATGTCTTAATAATTCTTGTGCTGCACATTTATTTGGCCATGAGATCCATCATAAGAGTTGTTTTGCTCATTTACTTGGCTACACCTATTTATGGCTCCCACCTAAAAGAAACAACTAAGACTGAAACATGTGCTTCACTAATTGTGACAACCACGCGAATGAAATAACAATTGCTAGAACATTTGCTCCCTTGAGATATTTGCTACTTGAGATATTTGATACTTGCTGCTTGAGAAACTTGCTTGAGAAAACTGCTGAGAGAAACTTGCTCTAAGAAACCTGTGTCTGAAACTTGCTTGAGAAACTTGTACTAGATAAACCATTCCACATCACTTGCTTCATTAGTTAGATCCTTTCATATTTATTGCTTTGCATAAAAGGCCATATAAGAGGGTTATAGGGCTTTAGAGAATAGATAGTTTACCTTCAGCTCCTCGTGGGTTCGACACTCAATACTTATCGAATTGTGCTACAGTGATTCCTTGCTCTTGGGGATTATCAAGTACTTTTCTGGCGCCGTTGCCGGGGAGCGTTGTGCTAAACTTTTATTCTTGTTTGCATTGCATACTAACATATAAATCTAAAACACAAAAAAAATTAGAAAATGGAAAAGAACCAAAAAAAAAGAGTTGTATAATATCTATCTTGAGTTAGGACATGAAGTGTTTGAGGAGAAAATTAAATTTTATTTGCATAACACTCATGTTTGTGGTACTAACTCTTTGAACACCTTTATTGCTAATGCTCTGGAAAAGTTTAAGCTTGGGGAAGCCGTTGAGGATGAAAGTGATTTAATTGAGTTTGATGATCCATTATGCTCATTAGATGATAAGTCTTTATGTGGTGATTCTATTCAAAACTATGTGGGTATGTTTAACTTTAATGCTTGCAACTATTATGAGAGAGGAAGAGATAAGAATCCTCTTTATGTTTCTATGTTATTTAAAATGCAAGCTACTGATCACTACATGCATTGGTTATCACAAAATTGCTGCTATTTATTCATATATAAAATGCCAATGCATAGGAAAAGAGTTAGACTTAAAAGTTGATGGTTTGATATTCTGTGGTGTGTTCTTATGCTTTAACTTCCTATTCGGTTTGAGCACACCTTTATATCCTTACAACATGTAAAATATCTTACCTACTGATTTGTACAATTAGTTTAGGATTTTCATATATAAATTTGGGAAAGTAAATGAGAAGGATGAGTAATGGAGAAGTTGGGGTCGACCTTGAACATGTGTTGTTCATGCCAATGGAACCATTGCAAAATCTCTATCATTTAAACTTTTCCCAAAGCTAAAACCAAATAAAAAGAGTGATAATAGTAATTCGCTGTCCAGTTTTTGACATATCCTGTCTTTATTCTGCATTACTCTCATTACTTGTGTTTTGTGCGGTTCTTTTGATCAAGGAGCATTACATAACCATAGTAACAGTAGCTAATGTTTAAAATCAATTCATGATATGTCTTTGCTGTGCCTATGTGGATTTAATTTATGAAGGCACTAACCCCTCTAATCAAGTTTGTGACGAGTGTTGTGTAAAGAGAATTTTAAGGTGGAAGAATTGAGGGTGATGAACAAGATCAAGAGGGACAAAAACTCAAGCTTGGGGATGTACCCCTAGGCTCACCCTACATATATCAAATAAGTACAAGAATTTAAGCTTGGGGATGCCAAGCCACCTCACTTCAACCATCTTGATACCAAGTAAGTAAGCCTAGCTATATGGCTATAAAGAAAGCGCTTTGCGGGAGGCAACCCGGTTATTTTTGTGTGTGATTTTTCTTTGTGTCCTCTTGCTGTAACAAGAGATTTGTGTCTAGTTTAGTTCAGGAGTTTTTAATAAAGTGCCAAGTTTTACCCATGTTGGTCTTGAAAAGTTGCTATTTGAGTTCGGAGATTTTATTCCTGCACGAATCTGTGCACGGTATGATTTTTAATTCTTATTCTGTAACTCCGAATGAGCTCATATTTGAACTGTAGTTGCAACTTTTCATCCTCTGTATGCATGAATTTTTCGGAATTTTTCGAGAAAGTTTGGTAGGGTAGAAAAATACGTTTTGCTGCTGCTGTTTTTCTGGACAGATTCTGTCCCATTTTGTTTGATGCATGCTTTGAGCTTTTAAGTTGAATCTTTTTGATCCAATTGAGTTTATGAGTAGGCATACAACATTATACACTTTCTGGACATTCATATGAATTTTTGTTCAAGGATTATATGCAGCAAGAAACCTATTTGTTTATCACTATTAATGCACCCCACAGAAAAGAGATGGGAGAAACGGTGTTTTGAAGTTTTTTCACAGGGATTGGAGGAGATGCACCAAGAGCTATCCAAGGATGGTGAAGACCATAAGCTTGGGGATGTGAAGACAACCCCGCTGGACCTACACACTCTCGGTTTGCACACGTCCAACTTCTGTTTTTCGATCAAAACACTTTATCGCATAAACTTGGAGCGTCGTTTTTGTTTTTGTTTGAGTCTTGAGAGACCACCACACTATCAATTATATATGAGAGAGCTACTGGAAATATGGGTTGAAATATGTTGGATGCTTTATAATATGGGAAAAGGGATGTTTGAGTTGATTTTTAATGATACATATAGTTGCATGATTCATGAGCTTGTTAATGAGTAATAGTTTGTAAATCTTTTTAAGAGTTATCACTTATTCATGTTTTGATGCTGATTGTTATTTTACTTGTTTAACATGGATTAGTTAGTTCTATGGACACTCATGCATGCATCTAGATGGTCAACTTTCTCCCTTTTGCTAGCCCAAAAACTCCAACAAGCAAAAACTTGTTTCCAACACCTTCAACCAAAGTTATTCCAGTGAGTCCACCATATCTACCTACTAGCTATATGCTATTCCGAGTATGTTCATCATGATATTTGTGTTATCTATACCTCTGAATGAAAATGATTATGTTATTGATTGCCATGGGAAAAGTTGGTTATATAGCTCTCACGAACTTGATGCACATTTTACTATCATTGCAATAAATAAAACATGACCCATTGTGATTAAGATTATGATGCTAGTGGCTTGATAAATGTTCGAGGTTGGGAGTTAGCCCATATGTGCTGTCACATGCAAAGCTTTCAACATGCTCCTTCATCTCATTTAGTTGATATCATGTACTTTTGTTTATGGATGCCTATCATGGTGAAATGAGGTGGAAATGAAGAAGTTTAAATGAGTTTGTATAAATGGTTAGAGAGACGCCTGGGCCGCTAATCTAAGCCATGCATTATTCATGGTGGAAATTTACTTACATGCTATGGTGAATTATCTATGACACACCTTACAATAAAAAGCTATTCCAATGGTAAATAAAAAGGGTGTTGAGGTTTTTCATCTTGTTTGTTTGTCTTGTCATTTTGATATGGGCTTGTTCCATATCCTGGGACAAGAGGTACCCCAGTTGACGCTCTTGATGATACTATTATTACTTACAATGATATATAACTTGAACTTGCTTTGTTTCCTAAGTTGAGTAATCATGGTGTAGGTACTTGTATTCAAGGGGCATGAGACATCCAACCTTTACTTTGTCAAGCACACTACTCATATTTGCTTTCACTTTAACTTAATCATTCAAGATGCTATGATAGGGGAATGAGAGCTTGACACCAAGAATACCACATTGCAATCATTAACTTAAGTAGAAGAGTTTGGAAGTTGGATGAAACTTATGCATGCTTTACCTCTACTCACATATACATCTTTCCAAAGTGTACACCTATCATATTCAGATTTTCATCTACACTCTATGACCATTGTAGGATGTTCTACTTATCATTATGCATACATGTGTTCCATATTACTTGCTACATGTTACACTTTGTGAACTATCAATGAACATCCTTGTCTTGAATACTTGATATCACTTCATAAACTATTTGCATATTGCTACTCCTTTGAAGAATGAATCATTTGACTATATGTAGCAATAGTAATCATCTTTGATATTCATTGTTAAGTATTAAATTGCAAAGTCCATGTTAGTTTTATCATCTTCATACTCGAGGACGAGCATGGATTAAGCTTGTCACTAAGAAACCTGTGTTTGAAACTTGATTGAGAAGCTTGTCACTAGACAAACCCTTTCCACATCACTTGCTTACATTAGTTAGTTATTTTCATATTTATTGCTTTGCATAAACGGCCATATAAGAGGGTTATAGGGCTTTAGAGAATAGATAGTTTACCTTCAGCTCCTCGTGGGTTCGACACTCAATACTTATCGAATTGTGCTACAGTGAATCCTTGCTCTTGGGGATTATCAGCTGCCAATATAGCTTTTGTTTAATGAGCAACTTTGACTGTAATGCTTTTAACTGCTCCCTCAAGTCCCACTCAGCAAGAGAAAGATCTCTGACATTCTCGGCAAAATCCAGCAGACAAATGAGGTTATTAACATCTGAAATTGTGGACTTTAGGTTCCTGTGCTTGCTGGCCCATGTTTTGACTGCTCCTCGCAGAATTTTAAGTTTGGCGACAATGCGTTTGGTAGCATCAGCATAGTGTATAGAGTGCCGCCAAATGTTTTTGACTAAAGGCAGAAAATCCTCATACTCAAGCCAATAATTCTCGAACCTAAAAAGCTGAGCCCTAGGAACAGAAGACTGAATAGAGATCACACATGGAACATGATCTGAGGTAGTCATTGCCAGGGGAGAGGCAAAGGTAACTGGATACACAAGGCTCCATCCTTGCGATGTAAAAAACCAATCCAAACGCTCTAGAAGTGGAGGCTGCTGCATATTACTCCAAGTAAACCTCCTACCTTTTAGGGGAATTTCAGTGACACCAAGATTAGAAATTGCCTCATTAAATTGGAATATTTCATTCAAATTAGCTCCTGGTCTGTTTCTATCCTCAATCGTTCTATATAGGTTGAAGTCCCCTACAATGAGCCAACTCACTTCTGGCGCCGTATGTCACTGAACCAGTTCAGAAACGCCACTTTTCGATCGTGTTGACATGGGCCATATATATTAGTGATAATAAAGACCTCATCTGACTGAACTGAGGTGAATTCCACAGAGAGTGCATACTGATTCTGAAATATCATCTCACCAGTGAATTTATTGCTGCACCAGGCAGTTAGGAGGCCCCCAGACCTTCCAATAGATGGAAAGAAGCAAAACTGGTCAAAGCATCTTGAGAAAATTTTATTTAGATAAACCAGATCAAAAGTCTCACGCTTGGTTTCTTGGAAGCAAACAATCTAAGCTTCGCTTTCATCAATTCTGTTACTAATAAAAGGCCATTTAGCTTCATCATTTATTCCCCTAATGTTCCAATCCAACACAAACCAGAGTTGACAATTAGAATTCAGGTGTGTAGTCATTTCAGCACACTAGTAATGGAGATAAGATCCTGTAGCATTACAGCATACAAAGAATAAAGAGGCCCTAAAACTGTAGAGGCCGAGGGTACCAAAATTCTCTCCTTTTAGTGCCAACAAAAGCATATGACCTAAAGGACAGTCTCCTTAACATAATAGAAACAAAAGAACTCTGTCTTGTACTTCTAGCCTCACTCGACCTGGGCCTAATTATTCTTCTTCTTATTATTATTGGTTGGTTTGGAGACATTGGCATCATTGTTCTTCTTCTTCTTCTTCTTCTTCTTCACAGACTTGCTTTGCTTCTCAGCCCCCACAGAAGAGCTAAAACCAGTAACTTCATTGGGAGCCTTCTGTGCTCCAGAACAAGCTCCTGCACCATCCTTTCCAGCAGTATTCTCAGCCAGATCAAAGGTAGATGCCAAGTTTCTCACAACCCTGGGCTGTAAGGTTGGAGGAATGGCAGAGCAAGCAAGGCAATTCTTGTCAAAATAGGTCCTTGCCTTGAAACCTTGGTTCAGCTTCTTGATTCTGTCATTGCGTCTAACTTCACTAGCCACGGCAGGAGCTTTGCTTGATCGCCTTGAGACATGCAGCCTAGATGTTGACGGAATAGAGGTTACCACTGCTTTCTTTGACACCACTTGTGGAGTGGAGAATCCCTGAGACAGATCATGCACAGCATCAGACAGAAAACAGATAGGTCCTTTGTCAGAGGGGCACTTCGCATGCACAATTTTTTTCTGACTGCCGATGTAGCTTCAAGTTCCTGAACGAGCTCCCACATTTTAGAAAGCAGAAAGCTTTTGTCCCAAGGGAAGTCATCCAGTGTAATCAGCCTTGCAGTGAAGAAATCAGCCCAATGGGCTGGAATAGCAACAGAGATAGCAGCATCCGAACTAGGATGAAAAAAGGCCTCCCAAGCTAACATGCCTTCCCTTGAAAAAGTAGATTGAATACTAGCCGTTATAGCAGAAGTATCAGGAGTTAACAGCATTCCGACTTGCAGATTATTGTTGAAAGCTGGCAGCATCTGTTCATTTGGGTTTTCAGGTTGGAAAACATCCTCCACAATAGGCTGCACATGGGCTAGAGGAATTACTGGATCAACCAGCATTGCATCTACATTCAGATCAAGAGCATCATCTCCATTCGCATTGTGTAACTGCTCATCATTCAAAGCATCATGCTCACCATTCACCTGATCCATTTGCATGGGAATAGGCACAATGGGAGCCTCAGGGATCTGGTTCAGATCAGGCAAACAAAGAGCAGGAGCAATAACACCATCAGAAGAGACACTGCTAATGGTAAGAGTGATTGTACTCTCATCATCATCTTCTTTAGGATTGCCAATTGGCACCTCCAGCTGTGCATTTTCCTGAATAACAGGATTCAGAAAATCATTGAGCTCTAGGAAATCTCCTTCTTCCAACTGATGAACACTAATGTGAGGTGGGTGCTGAGGAAAGATAAAGCCCAGATTCTGCCCAATCTGATTTGCATTTGCATGAGGAGGAAATGCATCAGCCTCTGCATTACCAATATCATTGCCACCTACATTGCCGAGGGGCTGACCCTGTTGTTGCCAAGCAGGCCAATCATCATTATGTAAATTTGGGGGCTGCAGCATCAAATCCAAGTTGGGCATAGGATGAGGGGTGGCACCATTCGGAGGGGGAGGTCCTCATCACCAGGAGCAGCTCCCAAGAATTTCTGACTGAGGATAAATATTGGGACAGACCATGATTCTTCACCAGACTCATTGGAGACAATGCAGCTATAAGGTACATCTCTGAGTTCTAACAGACGCACCTTAATAATTATTTTGCCATAACTACTAGCCTCCTTATCCCAAACCATAAGAGTAGCAAAATCCTTTAATGCTCCCTTCACATGCTCCATAGTCCAAAGATCAACAGGAAAAGCTAGAAGCATAAGCCAGCACTCCCTATTGTACTGCAGGTGCCTGTGGTTAATTCCTTTGTTATGCTCTGTGAAACTAAGTTGTATTCCATTGATATTATGAGGACTTCTATCAATCAGCCAATCCCTATCTGACGGTGAATCAGATCTAATGAAAGCATCACCTATCGGGCAGCGATGCACAAGCTCCAGACGGAATCCACATACCACAACAATAAAGTGATGAAGAAGAGCACGACCATTGGCAAAAGGAGTGTCCGGCGGCAGCGCAGGGTGGACGGTGGCAATAGCTACATCTTCATGATGTCGGGGAACGGTGGAGCTCAGATGATACCTGCAATGCTGCGGGCGGTCGGCGACGTCGAGGATACCAAATCTCCCAGGAACAAAGCGCGTCGGGTCCACCAGGAAGTTCGCCATGGCAGCAGCTTCACGAGACAGAGGCGGAAAGCTTTGGGCTAGCGGGCACGGAGGAGACGAAGCGGCAGGCAGATGCAAAGATGAAGAGGGCAATCCAGAGCCAAAATTAAGGGAAGTACCGGGTCAGTGGCCCTGAGCAGTCCCATCAACGTTGAAGGCCAACGCGTGGCAGGATCAGAGGGCTCTGCGTGCCCTTTGGTCGGTGGCTGCCTAGAATCCGTTGACTGCCAATCAGTAGAGGGAAGATCCATATTTGCCAAAAAAGGTTGATTTAGATCAATATCCCAATTGCCTTCTGAGTTTTATTCTGGTTTCCTTTGGCCGCATTAAATTTGGAAGAGGAGCAACACTTGCCCGTTTAGGGACATAGATTTTCCGTGAGAATCTCAGATCACAATCCCTCTGAATATGCCCAAATTGTCGACAAAAGTGGCAACAGATTTTAGATTTGCACTCATGCCTAAAATGTCCAACAGAGAGACATCGGGGCAAAAAACTTCCTTAACACGGCTCGTCTGATTATGGGCCAAATCCCTCCTATTGGGCTGTATCCTGTCGAAGGCCGAAATCCTGTTTCCACCCTTTGGATCGAGCCTCTGAAAGACAGACGTGCGACCATTTAAATTTTGAATTGGCGCAGAGTCCGCCTTTGCCGCCTCCTTTGACGGAGCAAATTTTGCTTCCAAAGGGGAAACTTCATACAGACGAGGAATGCACAAAACTTTTGTAATTCAATCAGGGACAGTTTTCTGTCAATAATCTCCTTGAGCTCATCTTTTTGCAATTCCGTCAGACTATCCAGCGAAGAGGGGTGATCATCTCTATGCCTGAACTCAATCATAAGCTCACTAAAAGTGAAGCCAGAGAAAATAGCTACCTGCAGCAACTCACGTTCCTTCAAGTTAACCGATTTAGAAAAGAAGGCAGGGCAGGATCATGTGGAACTAGCGTGAAGGCATATCAGGAGGCAGAGAAGATGACACTCTTGTAGTCAGAGAAGGACCCCGTCCCAACTAAATCAAATTTGCTCCAGAAAGGGGCACTTTCCGCAGAGGCGTGAACTGTTTCTTATGACCCACTGTCGTCCAGGAAGCATCATCTTCCTTCTGCCAAGAAAGAAATTCTCTTCTATAATCTGGCCCACCATTGCCCCAAAGCTTGAAGAAAACCGAGAAATCAGCACACTCAAAACTTCTAAGATTGAAGATGAAAAAACCCACATTTTGATTGGCAACTGAGAACCTGAAAGTTCTATCTCGCAGATGAAGGCAATTGAAATCCCGTGCCAGTCCTCCCAGACACGCATGTAAAAGCTGACCAACCATGTCAATATCAAGCCGGAATTTGCATCGAGCAAAGGATGCCACCAAGAAGAACTCCCGATCTGAAGGGGCCGGGGTAATCGAACTTCGAAATTGTTGCCAGATCCGACGAAGAATTCCAAGGCCAGGCTTGTTGTCCAAAGAGTTGCGATCAACCGAAATCTCCAGAGCAGTTGTCGCCCTCGAAGGGGCAGACGGGAGAATACGATCACCCACCACAATACGTGTCTTGGTAATTCGATGATGGAACCGGTCTTGATGAACTCCCCCATGAGCAGATAGCGAGCTCCAACAACCTCACCAGAATCATCCAACAAAACCAACCGATGAGCCTAAGAACGTAGAATGAGAGTACCTGAGGCCGTTGCCCGCTGAGACGGGGAAACGGTGAACGAAGCCTTCCAACGTAGCGGGGGAGGATCCCCAGTGGCGGCCATGGGCATCCGGCCGGACGCCGCGCCAAATCGGCGGCGGCGGAGGCTGCCGATCGACCTAGCGGGCGAGATCCATCGTGAAATATTATCTCTAGAAAAAATGTAAATGTAGATCCATCGTGAAAGAACTAGATTTGGGCTTCCGAGCTTCATGTGAGGAATTGGTCAAATATCGTTACAGTGAAGGAATGGTGGAAGGTAACCACACTCACACATGGGCATTGTAAGGCGGTGGCATCTCTCCTCCTACTCACAGTGTGTGTGGAACGAAAGAAATGCTAGAGTGAACTTCTCCGGCCGCCATGCCCATCATTGTTGCCAAAATTAAAGTGGAGGCTAGACTTTCGGTGCTAAGCGTTTGAGTTGTATTATGTCGCAGGGGTAGGTTTTCTTTTTGGTGCGCCATTGGTGACACCACTTTTTATTTAAAAAATCTTAATTAATAACACGAGGGTCAGTTTTTGGCTCTGTTTCAAAAAACAAAACAAAAAACAAACACACGCGCACCCTAATACATCATGATCCAAGTAAGTGCCACCCATCTGGATTAGACTCAGATATTTATAAATATATGCTTTGTACATGGGAACATATATTGTTCTGAAAGACCGAAAGAATCTAAAAACTGTTGCACGGCGTCATAGAATGAAAAAATTCTAATAATCTAATAGTAATGCATGTGTTCAGTGAGAACCCTAGCAACCAGAAGCGTACCTAGGAAAATATGAGGTCTACACTTTTTTCAAAACATGACAAGGTGTACACCTAGCAGACGTTTGCAACTGAGTTCAAAATCAAGGGCGTCTGATAACACATACATACACGGCCTTATGAAAGGACAATCCACATGTATCCGTTGGTCTGCAAACCCAAGGGCTCGGCGGCCTGGGCTTCCACAACATCCGTGTCCTTAACGACCCGCTGCGAATCAGATGGCGTTGGCTTGAGAAGGAAGGCCAATTAAGGGCATGGAGTGGGCTAAAGTTCAAGCTTTCGGCAGAAGCAGAAGCCATGTTCACAGCGGCGATAGAATGTACGGTTGGCAATGGAGAGCTCACATCCTTCTGCATGACCGTGGATCAATGGTCGAAGTACGTGCTGCCAGTATTGCACCGCAGCTAATTCAATTCGTCAAGCCAAGCAGTGCTCTTCAAAAGACAGTCGCTAAAGCACTTGCAGGTGATAGTTGATCGCCAACATCCAGGGCACGCTCTCGGTGCCGGCCATTGTCCAATTCGTGCTCCTCTGGCAGGCGATCCAAGACACCCCCTGCCCTCACGATTGAAACTGACAAGTTCAGATGGCTACTAGCTGCCAATGGCCAATACTCTGCAAAATCTGCTTATCAGGGATTCCTCCTGGGCTCGACGCAGGCTTATTACGCTGATCTGTTGTGGGGCAGCTGGGCACCGATGAAGGAAAGATTTCACGTGGCTTGCCCTGCGGAACCGATGTTGGACGGGCTCGAGACTGGCAGCAAGAGGGCTGCAGGGGCCAGCGAGGTGTTTGCTCTGCGACCAACGACTGAATCGCTGGACCATCTCATGGTGCAGTGCCCCACTTCACGGACGATATGGTTTCAGGTGCTAACAGAGGCGGGTTTCAGTCAGTTCCAGCCGCAGTCGAACACGACTTTCAGAGAGTGGTGGAGCCAGCTAGCGAGCTGCCAGCCTAAGAGGAAGAGGAAGGAGCTTGCTTCGCTGTGCATTGCGGGTTGCAGACGACTATGGCTTGAATGAAACGATCGACATTTTGATAAGATTTTTTCGAGAGAGGAAGTTATTTGCCGCAGGATCAAAGACGAGTTTTGTTATGGTTGCTAGCTAGCGTCCTGCAGAGAGAAGGGAGGAGTAGGATTGTGTTAGCGGGTGTTGGTCGCGGGTTTTATGCTGTAATATGTAACACTGTCTCTATCTTAATGTCATGACATGCAAATCTTTTGCATGTTCTTGAAAAAATAATGTATCCGCTGTCATGTGCAACCCCTAACCACTTGCAGGCGAGATATGCAAATGGCTAATGGAGCTGCTTATAGCCACTAATCCGAGTAGGAACGGACCGAATCATTTCTTTGTACGGAGTAGCAAACTAAGGAGGAGATACCATAGATGTCACCTAATAGCAAAGGCGTGTTAACTTGTCAATCTACAAGCTCCGCGAGTCTAGCTTCAATGTTAGAGAGATACATCAACTGATTTTGAAAGAAAACCTAGACAAAAAATTATCAGAACTACATATGTCCATTTTACGATATTGTATTCTCGGCTGCCAACAACGCATGTCACACAAAAGACAAACATTGGTTCAAAATTATTAGAAAAAATGCAAAAATCTACATGTTTCCGCGAGTTTTCTTAACATAAACAGAAGACTTGTCTGGTTATATTTAGGGAGTGACTATTCTCGGTCGACTTAAAGTATTTTCTTAGTCGACATTAACAAGCATTAAATAAAGATGATATCATCTCTTTCTACTTACATGAATCTAAATATTGAGATCAAGTAGTACTAACTTTGACTTAATAATGGTTATTCATAAATCACCCATCAGAAATATCAAACCTATTATAGTAAGTAAACTGAACAAATCCACCCATTTTGTGACTCCCAATCAAGGGAAACATCACTTCACGATTCCCCCCCCCCCCCCCCCCCCCCCCCCCCCCCCCCTTCTCACAAAACCACAACTTTGGATGTTTAATGTGCAAATACCCAAATTCATTGATCTAGCAGTTTTGAAAGCGGAGGATTTGTGACGCCTATCTACAAGCTAAAACCTGGAGGGGTGGTTTTGTACAAAACAACTCCAAAAGTGGTGGCTTCATGCATCTGTAGCCACAAAACTGATGTTATGTGTAATTACTTTTATATTAATAAAGCATAAGTGTTATAAAAAATACACAAGCGAAAAGTACATATACCAAAAAATAATCAAGATTTTCACCATGGATTGTACACTTCCTAGCAACCACTAACTTTTTAAGCCTTCATTGATTTTGGAGATAAGAACAAAAAAAATTCTTTAGTTGCTTGGATACCACGTGTGTTCCTTTGCTTCCAAATTTAAAAATTTGTTAGGAGAAGAATGATTTAATTAATTATCATTTCAGGAAGCCTCCTGGCTGAGGAAAAGTATTATAAAAATACCACACATAATGTGGTTAGATCCATGAGATTTGGCACTGATCCAGGATGGCACAACCCACGAAATTTGGTTGAGAAAGATCATCGAAAGATCACAAAAGTGTAGGTTCTTCATAACCCCAAACGCAAGGGATATTTGTACGGCAATCCAATGTGAAAGTGAGAGTATAGAACCGTAGAAGCGAGTAGGTAAACTAAATATTCACTCAACATATATATACCACTTATATAACTGTCTATGGAATTAACTTGGACGCAAGATAATGAAGTAACTAATGTGTGTGTGTGTGTGTGTGTGTGTGTGTGTGTGTGTGTGTGAGAGAGAGAGAGAGAGAGAGAGAGAGAGAGAGAGAGAGAGGTTTTAGTCAATTGACTATTCTTAACAAGAGGTTGACCTTAAGTGAAGCTCAAGATAAAGGTTTATGGGCAATGTCTAGAAGTGATGCCCAAATGCGCCTAAATGTTTGAACTACACTTAGCGCCCCAAGGCCACCATGAGACACTTTATATAGCGTGGGTAAACAAGGCACTAAAACATGGGACTATGTGATTCACGTCATTGGTTTAGGTAGTTGTTTACTTGTATGTGTTAGAATCGTGATCGACACGATCGAGTAGATACTGAGGTGGAGGAGGTGTTGTACCTTCTCCCTGTGACGATCCAGAGGATGCCGTGGCTCCGGCCATGGTGGACGGAGGTGAGCACGGCAGTGGCGATGGCGGCGATGCAGTGGCGGTAGTGGTGCTTCCCGTGAGCCTGCACTAACCCTAGATCGGAAGGAGGGTGTCAGGTGGGGTGACTGGCGGCACGGTGAACCTCGTACGTGTGCCCCAGCCCCCACCCTTTATTTATAGCGCAGGTCATAGGGGCCCACCGTCCATAACGGAAATGGACGCCCCCGATCAGGGCGCAGTCAAGGGGGTCGCGAGCCGTTGGGCTCGTACGACCTGGAGATCAACCTAACATTCTCCCCCTTGATCTCAACTTTTACTTTTACCTTTTACTTTACTCGTTTCATCACGATTAGTGCATAGAGCATGTTTCATCGTCACAGCTCAATTGCCGATAGAATCAGACAGCCACTATACACTTTTCTGTTTTGAAACAAATTCTTTTACTTTTGGGCCTCTGTAATCCAGGAATCATAGGCTTTCCATTAAACCCATGTCGACTGCGTGTTCCATGAACACGCTGGGTGGTAAGCCTTTCGTAAGCGGATCCGCAAGCATATCCTTTGTCCTTATATGCTCGAGACTTATAGTTTGATTCTGGATTTTACCTTTCACAACATAATACTTTATCTCTATTGGTTTGATAGCTTTACTCGACTTGTTGTTGTGAGTATAGAATACTGCGGGCTGGTTGTCACAGTACATCTTTAGTGGTTTGTCAATACAATCTACCACTTTCAAGTCGGGTATCAACTTCTTTGACCATATCACCTGCCTTGTGGCCTCATAAGCTGCTATAAATTCTGCATACATGATGCAACTATTGTCTGTTTGGAGCTCCAGCGAGAGTGAACACGTATCCTGACGTGGATTTTATCATCTCTATCTCCCGCAAAATCTGCGTCTGAATACCCTCTTATCTCTAGGGAATCAGATCTTCTGTATGTTAGCATGAGGTCTTTTGTGCCTTGCGCATAACGCAATGCTTTCTTTGCCATATTCCAGTGCTCTAGGCCTGGATTTTCTTGATATCTACCGAGTACTCCGGTGATAAAAGTTAAGTAGGGCGAGTGCACACTTGTGCATACTGTAAGCTTCCAACAGCCGAAGCATAAGGTATTCCTTTCATTCGATCGATCTCATATTGGCTCTTGGGACATTGAAATTTCCCAAAACTGTCGCCCTTGACTATAGGAGCAGGTGAGGTACTACTTTTATGCATATTATACTTCTTTAGAACCTTTTCTAAATATGCCTTTTGTGATAGTCCTAGCACTCCATTCTTTCTATCCCGGTGAATTTCTATGCCCAAAACATATGAAGCTTCACCAAGATCTTTCATATCAAAATTTGAGGACAAAACTTCTTTGTTTCTAGTAGACTGACATCATTGCTCGCAAGCAGAATATCATCCACATACAGAATTAGGAAAATATATTTCCCACTTTTAAACTTTGCATAAATGCAGTTGTCCTCAACATTCTCTTTAAACCAAAACTTTTATTGTATTATTGAACTTTAAATACCACTGTCTAGAGGCTTGCTTTAACCCATAAATGGATTTCTTTAAGCGGCATCCCATATGTTCCTTCCCCTCCATGAAAAAACCCGTGGGTTGTTTCATGTAAACATTCTTCTAAATCTCCATTTAGAAATGCCGTCTTTACATCCATTTGATGCAACTCTAAATCAAAATGCGCAACTAGTGCCATGATGATTCTGAAGGAATCCTTACATGAGACCGGAGAAAAAGTCTCATTGTAATCTACCCCTTCTCTTTGCGTAAAGCCTTTTGCCACAAGTCGCGCTTTATACTTTTCTACGTTCCATTGGAGTCATACTTTGTTTTGTAGACCCATTTGCAGCCTACTGTTTTGGCTCCTTTAGGAATTTCCTCTAAGTCCCAAACATTGTTAGAACTCATCGATTTCATCTCGTCTTCCATGGCTTCCAGCCACTTCGAAGAGTGAACGCTTCTCATGGCTTCTTCATATGAAGTGGGATCTTCTTCCATATGAACTGTTTCTGTATTATAAACTTTATAATCATAGAAATAGCTGATTTCCTAGCTCTTTTAGACCTTCTGAGAGTCTCATTCTCTGGCACATCATGTGTCTCAACTTCTAAATGTGGCTGTCGTCGCTCCCTTTCATGCTCAACAACGGGTCGAGTCGGCTCCTGACGGACAGGTTCCGAATCTTGCCTCGTTGTGGTCACGGGTGGAGTTACAACAGGTGCTTGCACCACAACTCTGGGATTATCGGTGCAGGTACAACAGGTAGGGCGAAAAATGGCTCATGGATCATCGGAAAAGGTGCACACACCCTCTTCTCCTCAAGATCAATTTTCCGGCCTACCATGCTCCCCCTCATCATTTCGTCCTCTAAGAAGACCGCGTGTCTCGTTTCTACAAACTTTGTGTATCTGTCTGCACAGTAGAAACGATAACCTTTTGATCTATCAGGATAGCCAATGAAATGGCAAGTTACTGTTTTGGGGTCTAACTTTGCAATGTGGGATTAAAAACTTTTGCCTCAGCTGGGCTCCCCAGACTTTCAAGTGGCGTAGAGAAGGAACTTTCCCTGTCCACAACTCGTACGGTGTTTTGGGCACCGACTTACTTGGTACTCTGTTGAGAATGTGAATGGCGGTTTTTAACGCCTCCATCCATAATCCCAATGGCAGTGTGGAATAACTCATCATACTGCGCACCATATCCATAAGAGTACGGTTACGCCTTTCAGCTACTCCATTTTGCTGTGGTTCGCCCGGCATAGAATACTGGGCGACTATTCCATTTTCCTGTAAAAACCTTGCAAAAGGTCCAGGTACTTGACCATATGGAGTGTGCCGACCGTAGTACTCCCCCCCCGGTCGGACCTGACTATTTTAATTCTTTTATCATGTTGATTTTCAACTTCAGCTTTGAATATTTTAAATTTATCCAATGCTTCAGATCTTTTTTTAATTGGATAAATATACCGTATCGGGAGTAATCATCTGTGAATGTTATGAACGAGTCATAGCCATCCACACTTTTCACCGGAAATGGTCCACATATATCAGTGTGAATAATTTCTAGTGTCGCTGTGCTTCGGTTTGCACCCTTTTTAATTTGTTTTACGTATTTTCCTTTTATGCAATCTATGCATTGTTCGATATCTGAGAACTCTAACGGAGGAAGAATGTCATTTTTAACGAGGCTTTCTATTCTTCCCCTCGAAATATGGCCCAAAAAGTGCCATAATTTTGACGAGTCATGAGTTCTCTTTCTTTTCTTTTGTTCGTTATCCAACGGAAACATGCTTATTCACTTTGCACACTGAAATGCACTTTTCACATGAAAATAATAAATAAAGCTCATTGTGGAGTAATGCAACACCCACATGATCATTATTACACCATATGGCACACTTGCCATGTCCAAAAATAACAGTGTACTTTTCTGTCACCAGCTGCGAAGCAGCTGGGTAGCATATATCTTTGAAGAACCAGTGAACTGGCCCTTTATCTTTTCAAGGAACTCATTTCGAAGCACACTCTACAATTGAGCAGACAATAGCTTGCTCAATTGTGTTCTTTATAAATGACATGCACTTTTATTGGCGGTTAGCCACTTTATGTTTCGAGGGTGTAAGACATCTCCAGCGGAGCATAGTCCCTCTTCTTTCTTTTCCAAATACTATCATAATCCTTTTCGTCTCTGAGTCACTCTGTAGGCTTAACTGGCTGTGGAGTCTCCACAACCCAGTCGACCTTAGCACAAAACAAAGGCCAAATACACTTTCTTTCTCCATTCGGAGTAGTGTCGCCTCTGAGCGTAGGACATCCTTGATGCAGCTCATCAAGTAGTACCCTCCTTAAAACCACAATTAAGTTAGACAACAATTGCATATAAAAATCCAACGTTGGTCGAAATTAAAATATGCAACTGTTTGCGCAATTTAAAACTACATCACCGTTGGGCAGAAAATAGCAATAAAAGCACATAAAACAATAACAAATCATGATTATGTTATTAACGACGTTGGTCATAATAATAACAAAACCATAATTGTTTCAATAATTCCTTTTAACATGCTCTTGTAATTTAATTCTTTCTTTATTTCTATTTACACTTTAAGAGCACTTTTATTATTTGCAGCGGAAAAACATGAATAAAATTCATGAACTTTATACTTTTCACAACTATTTCTGTCACTGTTTGTGCAATTAAAACTATATCACCGTTGGGCAATAAAAGAAATAAATGCACCTTTTAACACATAATAAACAAATCATGATCATGCTATTAACAACGTTGGTCATTTAATAACAGAATCATAATCATCTTTAATATCACTTTAATCAAGCTTTTAATTCTCACTTTAAATCATGATAATGCTATTAACAACGTTGGTCAATTAATAACAGAATCATAATCATCATAAATATCACTTTATCACGCTTTTATTCTCACTTTATTGCTTTTAGCAATTACTTTTAACTATTTGCAGCGGAAAATATGAATAAAAATTCATAAACTTTTATACTTTTAACAAGTATTTCTTTTTCTTTATTCTGTTTCCTAATCAAAATTTTCGTTGGATAAAAATGAATAGGAAAACAGAGTAAATAACATAACTAAAACATGACTATACATGAAAAAACAAAATAGAAAAAACACTTTTATTCTTTTCTGTGCGAAAAAAACACGAGGCCCACTGCCTTTTCCTATCTGCCGCGCGGTGCGGACAAGAACCACGGCCCATAGCCCTTTTACGGCCCACGGCCCGCTGGCGCTCGCGCCGTTCGGTCCTGGCCGTCGGATTTCATCCGACGGTCCAGCGCGACTCTCGCCGGAACAAAACCAGCTGCCTGCACGACCCCGAGCTAACCCTAGCTTCATTTCTCTCCTTCGCCCTCGTCTCTGTCCTCTCGCTCCCGCGCGCCCGGCGGCGACCAGTGAAAAACAGTGGTGCATCGGTCGCCGGAGGCCGGCGGCCGGCGACGGCCGCAAGCCCCACGGCCGGCGACGGCCGCAAGCCCCACGGCCGGCGATGCTTTCCCCTGTTTCTTTCCACTCCCCCGCGCTCTGTTTCTTTTAGGGTTAGGGTTTCTCGACCCGGTCCTTGGCGGCGCCCACCGGCGACGGCCGCAGCTCGCCATCCTTGCGCCGTTGCCTTCCCCCTCGCCGGTCGTGCGTTCCCCTTGCAGTGAGCGCGTCTCCGTCGAGTGGTTAGGCCGCGGTGCTCTCTTTTTTCCCTTTGCGGGATTAAGTTCTTCGTCTCGATGCCTCGGCTTGCCGATGCGCATCGAGATCGAGAGGAACGGCGCGGCCACGACGGCGGCACTCTTTGCCTTCAAGCCTGAGGGCAATCGGTGAGTTCTTTTCCCCTCTTTTCTGTTTAGGGTTCGGGGTTCCACTGTGTGGGATTTTCTTTTGTTTTTCTTTTCTCTTCTCTTCTCCTACTCGAATCGGATCCAAAGCCGTGGCTCTGATACCAATGTTAGAATCATGATCGACATGATCGAGTAGATACTGAGGTGGAGGAGGTGCTGTACCTTCTCCCTGTGACGATCCAGAGGATGCCGTGGCTCCAGCCATGGTGGACGGAGGTGAGCACAGCAGTGGCGATGACGGCGATGCAGTGGCGGCAGTGGTGCTTCCCGTGAGCCTGCGCTAACCCTAGATCGGAAGGGGGGTGTCAGTGGGGTGACTGGCGGCACGGTGAACCTCGTTACGTGTGCCCCAGCCCCCACCCTTTATTTATAGCGCAGGTCACAGGGGCCCACCGTCCATAACGGAAATGGACGCCCCCGATCAGGGCACAGTCAAGGGGGTCGCGAGCCGTTGGGCTCGTACGACCTGGAGATCAACCTAACAGTATGGTGGTCCATAACTTGGTCGACCCATATCAATGCGGAGAATTAATTACTTCACAAGTGATTATATTTCCATAACATATACATGTGCAAGAAAGGGAAGTATTAAGGAGAAAATCCTAACCACCGCCTTAAGTTTCAGGTCCCTAAAATCCCCTATGAACATGAATCCAAGATTCGGTACACAGTTTCTAGTGTGTCTGTATCAGACATAGTGCAACCCTTATGTACCCCTAAAGTATGCACACACACTCATACACTAGCACAATAGAATTGCATAGAAATTAGACATACATGTACACTAACAATCAAAACTATTTCATCGATGTGATGCAATAATCATGGAAATAATATATAGAATCAAACATCCTGTTTTCCAATGGATTACCGAGGATGGCTATGGAGGCGAGGAAAATGCTCTGGGGCGCCCCGGTGTCATCAGATGTGAGGGAGAGGGGCATCTCTCCCCTCGAGGGAGAGATGTTTCTTCTTTGTTCTTTGGGGTCCTTGTGCCGCATAACCGAGAGCCCTCCCCCCCCCCCCCCTCGATTGGAGGTAACCCGAGGAGGGGAGGTCCTCCTCTATTTTTGTCCTGCCAAACCATTTTATATGCCGATGAAGATCTATATCATGGAAAATCTTAAAAACTTTGCGGTGGTTACATATATTATTTTCCAAGCTTCCCACCAAAGGGATCATTCAGGAATATCCTAAAGGCCCACGTAGCAAGCCTGTGCAGAAGGGACCAAGTGGCGCGCTGGTATATGGTGCCCTCGCCCCCGGGTTGCCTCCTTTGCGGTTCTCTTCATCTTCATACATGATTTTTTTTATTTTCCTTTTCCATTGTCCGAAATGTTCCTGAAATATTAAGGAAGAATAGGGTTTTAAAGTCTTTTAGTGATTATTAATAGTTCAGTCCGACTTAAAAAAAGATGTTTGGTATAATTCAAAATTACATTGGATATTAAAATTAAAAATGAATATATAAGTTTATGATGTATCACTCTGGCAACATGTGCCATAATTTGTTGAACCGTTTACTACCAACACTAAGTTCATGCAAAATATGTGAGCTAACTTTCCCCTCTCTCTCCGTCTACAGGGCCCAGAGGGCGTTTTTTGGAACCTCCCCGTCGATCCACCTCACCGCCGCAGATCCCCGGGCTCCTCCACCTCCGTCGGTCGCTCCGGCGGCGGGATGGTGGGGGAACCCCTCCTCTCGGTGTGTATATAGTGTAGGACTCGGTAGGGACCCGGCCGGCGGCGCTATGGAGGCGGTGGTGCCGGTGGTGGGTGTTTTGGCGTCGGCGTGCTCCCCCTCCTGCGGTAGCGCTCCTTGGAGTTCTCCCGCGGCGCGCGTGACTTCCCCGAGCTCGAGGTACGTCGGAGGCCTCGTGTTCTTGCAGGTGCTGGCCCCGGGCCGGCCGCCTCGATCTGGAGCAGCGGCGATGCTCCCTTCTTCCTCCCCTCCGTCGTGCGGGCACGCAGAGGCCGAGAGCGACGACTTCCCGACCGCGACGAAACCGACTGCAGGCTACAAGGCGACGCCGGCTCCAGGAGGGAGAGGCGGCAGTGGCGCGGTGGCGCGTCCTCGCTCCGCGCCGGAGTGGGTAGGGATTAGGGGTCCCAAGGACCTGAATGTAATTTCAGTTTTCTTTGGGGTGTTTGCCTCTGCTTGTTAGATCTGAGGTGTTATTCGCAAATAAAAAAAAACTATGCCCATGTACTATACAAAAATAGAAGCGATGCATGGATTACTAGTATAGCAATTGTGTGGGTACATATTTGTCCCATTATATGAGATATTTTATCCGTTGTAGGTCAACTAGCTTTCCACGATTGTCTTTATAATTCATTGATAAACTTTTGCTTGTTCTCATTTCAGTTCGATTTTCATCCCAATTTTTTTTAACTTGCTATTAAAAGCCATTCCTGATACACGTTATACTATTTAACAATATTGGCTTGAAGGGGATGAAAATCAAATCTAAAAATGAAAAGGTATATTTGTGAGGGCAGTAAGAAAAAAACCAAGTTATAGTGTCTCATAGTCACATCCATTTGTAGAATTGTTGGAAAAAATTATAGCTTATTTATTTGGAACGTTTGTAGGGTTTTGTGCAGAAGGTAATCGGTGGACCAGTTCTATGCAATTTCTAGGGAACCAGTGGATATGGAAACAAATATTTAACCCATATTTTATCACTATAGATATCTGCAAATATATCTTTTGAATTTAACGTACATGCCCTGGTGTGACTTCATGTATAGCCTTGTGATATCATGCATACCTCCTGGATGTTGTCAAGATTATGGGCCGGCACCGGCAAGAAAATATTTATAGTCTATATCCTTTAGATTCCCGAAAAAATATATGACAAAATATATGTATCTTCAAGATCACACACCATTTATAGTCACTCTAGCATTTATGCTCGTTTCGGAAGAATTCAACCCTGACGATGCTATAAAAAGGGGGTCAAATGAACTCGTTTGGGTCATAAACAATTTATCTGCATGCACCGTCTTCTCCACTGATTTGTCACCGTACCGTACTGGCTCCTCAATCATCGTCCTCGTGATCTAGCCTACCAATTCATCCCAGATGTTGTCTCCCGCATAATCAACATTGCCCAGGTGCTTACATGACATGCCATCACTTAACATGTACAAATCATCCATGCATCCACGAAGCACAAGTGTTAATTTGTCATTGCTAATTTTGGAAGCTATTTTGGTATATTTCAAACAAATTCGTTTTTCTATAAATATTTGAATTTAGTCCAAAATTTGGACATAAAAACATTTGGTAACCAGTTCATTGTGCATGCGCATGTAGGTGCTCATCAATCTTGGCGCGAAGACGATCATGATCCCGGGAAACTTCCCCATCGGTTGCGTGCCAGCTTACCTGAAAGCTTACGAGACCAACAACCCCGCGGATTACGACGAGTTCCACTGCCTCAAGTGGTTCAACGACTTCTCCATGCGACACAACCAGGTGCTATCCAGTGAGATCGATAGACTGAGGGCGCAGCACCCAGAGGTGAAGCTCATCTACGCTGACTACTTCGGTGCTGCCATGGAAATCTTCAAGAATCCACACAAATTTGGTATGTAGTATGCTCGATCGGCTTTCTCCTAATCAGACCATGCATATATGGTGCGCTCATTTGCTCAATCGTTTTGCATTGGGCATGCAGGTATTGGTGATCCTCTGGTTGCTTGCTGCGGTGCCGATGGCCCGTACCACTACCGCATCGGGAAGCCTTGCGACAAAGACACCATTCTTTTGGGTGACCCGGCGAATTTCGCCAGCTGGGATGGTATCCACATGACTGAAAAGGCCTACAACGCTATAGCCGATGGGGTGTTGCGTGGGCCGTTCGCGAACCCGCCATTGTTGTATTCTTGTTAAAATTGTTTGTTCATGTTGTTCTAGGGAGTTTCGCTATACTTTTGGCGCTCTTGTATTGGCCCATGAACTGAAGAAAAGTAGTATGTTTCCATGGGATCACCTATCCATAATACATTATCCTACTCATTATGGATTCACCATGCGATTAGATTAAGAGACGACTTACCGTATTAGTTACTCGCATTAACCCCAGTTGTGCACCATGTAAACGTGCAGACATATGCACATATTGTTCAGACTATTGTGGAACACGCTTGTCACGTGGATAAAATGTCGGGTGGTCACAACCTCACCAGGCATACTGGGAAGAGCAAGTGAATTTGTAGTCATGGAGAAAAGATCACCAGTTGATACTCGGGACACCGGTTTATTAAGGTCCAAGTTAATAACTCCATTCTTTGTTTTAAAGGGGGGACATCACCCCGACCTCTGCATCAAAATGGATAACAACTCTACTCATGCCTTTCTCTTGTATTATTTGATGATATAAAGAGGAGTACCATGCATGGGGGACTCGGCAAGATTAGATGGTGATCTCAGATGAGCCTGTTGATGGACAAACTAGAGGAAGAATCCTACATCGGTTTTGGCTTGTGCGTGATGTTGTCGATGACAGCGTAGGTTGAGGGGAGCAATTGTTAGGGTCTCCTTTATATCGCCATCGCTGATAGGTGGCACCTTCCATCTACGTGAGAGTCATGGCTCATGCGCATACATGAGTTGTTTTATTCTACCTTTTGTCCTCCAAGGCATTCCTTTTGAACCCGTATATTGCCTTTAGGAGGAAATCCGGTAGGAGTCTTATAGAGGATCTTTGATTTGGCTGTGTGGGCCCACCTGACCCACATGAGGTACACAGTGTCAGGTTAGGATCATGAATACCCTCTGAGAAGTCCCCGAGTAGCATGTGTAATGTGGTCATGATGGATAACTCAGTGGGCAATTCGAGACTGGGGCTAGGTGCTTGCTCGAGGCTTCACTTGTTTGCTCAAGAGTCAAGGCGTTGTCTTTCTCTTGATAACAACTTGGATCTTCTTACTTATTTTGGTAAGTCCAGCCTTGATGAACTCCTCGACTTTCTTTGTGAAGCTAAGGCCTTAGTCGACATCCTTGGTGAAGTCGCCTGAAATGTCTCGACTTCGTTGGTGAAGATGAGGCGCTCCGTCGACCTTGCTAGAGAAGTCGAAGTGTTCGCCGACTTCGTTTCATTTGAATCTTAAGGTTGCTCCTAGACTCTAGCGAAAAACATAAATATACCAAGCCTACACAAGCTGCGCTAAATTTGTAGGTTTTGAAGAGTTGCTTGAGGTCTTGAGTTGCTCACCGCAATATGTGAGAATCTGATCGTTGAGTGTTGTGGATGGGAACACACCCTTTGCAATGCACACCGCTGAACCACTCACTGATCAAGAAATGCACAAAATACGAAAGCCGAGAACCATTGATAAAACCAAATATAACACAACCATTTTCTTCACCACCGTCAAGGCCAGCAGAAACATCGGGTGATAAATCATACAATCTAGAGCCGATGATTTGCGAAAAAAATACCATGAACTCCTTAGCATTGTCCGTATCGGCCACGACGACAAAACCATGACGAAGATTGAAAAATTAAACATTGACACATGCGTGAATCTGGATTCCCCACCTCGTGGCGACATATCAGTTGCTGGAGAAGAGGGGAGCCACACTAATGACACTAGAAAAACTGACTTCTCCGGTGGTGGTGGCTAGGTCTCACAGATTCTGATGGTATCTGTGTGGTCACCCGTCTATCTAATTGATATAAGCGACATAAAAAGAAAATTTTAGGCGGTGATGCTCCCTTAGACCAGTCACTATGTGGCGCCGATTCAATTGAAAAACTTGTCAGAATTGAATCGCTAACTCCCGTATTTCATTATATAGAACCGCACCAAATTGCACATGCCAGCAAAAACGCTCTCCTCTCTCCACCTATTTCTTCACGCCGTAGAGGCCATGCATGTAACAAATTACTCTCTCCGTTCCACAATATAAGATGTTTTAGACTTTTTCCACATTCACATGTGTACACATGTAGACATGCTTAGTGTATATCGGTATATGTACACTTAGTTTGATATGAATCTAGACAACATGTGTATCAACTAAAACATCTTATATTTTGGAACGGAGGGAGTACTTGTTTTGGAAAATGAACCATTCCAACCGAGCGGAATCATTTTTATTGTCAGAGAACATTATGCGATGCGATGCACCGTGTTGAATCGGTTCAAAGGTCTTTGAACCGCTTTTTTTTGACACAGTGTGGCTGGTCTTTGAAGCAACCCGGAAAAGTGGAGAAGTGGCACCCGGCACGGATCTTGGAGCACACACGGGGCACGCCTCATCAA
Source organism: Poa pratensis (assembly GCA_947311845.1). Classification (NCBI taxonomy): domain Eukaryota; kingdom Viridiplantae; phylum Streptophyta; class Magnoliopsida; order Poales; family Poaceae; genus Poa; species Poa pratensis. The sequence continues at coordinate 44,429,631 of CAMZMU010000055.1, read as the reverse complement.
CCGCGGCAAACTCGAATTGGAGACTCTGTACGCTGCGATATGCCCCCGCCGTTGCCGCCGCTCGGCGCGCCTCCTGCCTGCGCGCGCTCGCTGGCGGACCTCCTCGTCGCGCTCTCAGCCGCCCGCGCTCTGCCCAAGGGCCAGCAGCTCCACGGTCACCTCCTCAAGGGCGGCCACCTCCCCGCCATCGCCTCCTCCCACGCGCTGCTCGCCCACCACCTCCTCACCTTCTACGCCCGCTGCTCGCTCCCGGACCTCTCCCTCCGCGCCTTCCTCGACCTCCCCGCCCCGCCCTCCGCCGCCGCCTGGTCCTCCCTCATATCCTCCTTCGCCCAGAACGGCCTCCCCGCCGCCGCCTTCGACGCCTTCCGCCGCATGCTCGCGGCGGGGGTCCCAGCCACCGACCGCTCCATCCCCTCCGCCGCCAAGGCCGTCGCAGCCGCCGCAGACTCATCTCGCCCCCGCTTGCCCCGCACGCCCTCCATGGCCTCGCCTACAAGACGCCCTTCGCCGGCGACGTGTTCGTTGGATCCGCGGTTCTCGACATGTACGCCAAGTGCGGGAACCTTCCGGACGCGCGCAGGCTGTTCGACGAAATGCCCGAGCGGAATGTTGTCTCCTGGTCTGCGCTCATTGGCGGCTACGCGGATGCTGGGATGCACCCTGCAGCGCTGTGGATCTTCCGCTCAGCGCTCGCGGAGGCTGTGCAGGTCAATGACTTCACAGTTTCGTGCATTGTTCGCGTGTGCGCCGCAGCGACACTCTTTGAGCTTGGGGCTCAGGTGCATGCCCGGTCTATCAAAACAGCACTCGATGCATCACCCTTTGTGGGCAGCTCACTCGTTTCGCTCTACTCCAAGTGTGGCCTTGTGGATTGTGCTTACCGGGTATTTCGCGCGGCACCGGAGAGAAACCTTGGGATCTGGAACGCCGTGCTTATTGCATCGGCACAGCATGGGCATACTGCCACGGCATTTGAGCGTTTCATGGAGATGCAGAAGGCTGGATTCCGGCCTAACTACATCACCTTCCTGTGTTTACTCAGTGCATGCAGCCATGCTGGTCTTGTCGACGAGGGGAAGCGATATTTTTCTCTCATGAAAGAACATAACATTGAGCCACATGCTGAACATTATGCTGCAATGGTTGACCTACTTGGTCGTGTAGGACGTATAGCTGAAGCACTGAACCTTATTGAGTCAATGCCCATGGAACCACCTGACTCTGTCTGGGGTGCACTCCTCATGGCATGTCGCATGTTCAAGGATGCTGACACTGCGGCAATAGCTGCAAAGCGGTTGTTTGAGACAGGGTCCCGCAGCTCTGGTGCACACATGCTCCTGTCAAGTACGTATGCAGCTGCAGGAAGGCATGTTGATGCAGCACTTGCAAGGAAGGCAATGCGCGATGCAGGTATACGGAAAGAGACTGGACTTAGCTGGCTTGAAGCTGCAGGGGAGGTGCACACCTTTGTGTCAAATTGCAGGAGGCATCCACGAAGTAACGATATTTATAATGTGCTGGAGAAAGTTGGTGAGAAGATGGAGGCAGCTGGCTATGTGGCAGACACTACTGCAGTGTTTAAGGATGTCGACAGGGATGAGAAGCGTGCAACACTGGGATATCACAGCGAAAGGCTAGCGATAGGGTTAGGTCTTTTGATTGTTCCGGAAGGTGTGCCAATCCGAGTTATGAAGAACTTACGAGTGTGTGATGATTGTCACAATGCAATCAAGTATCTCAGTAAGTGTACAGGAAGAGTTGTAGTTCTCAGAGATAACCGTCGGTTCCATCGGTTTGAAGATGGGTTGTGCTCTTGTGGAGATTTCTGGTGATATATACCCTGATCTACACCATTCTTCTTCATATTTTCATTCTTGGACAATTTGCTTCATATGGATTCATCAACGTGGTCTTTAATTTAGAGTACACTGTTTTGATAAACGGATCAATCTGAATACAGAAGCTGGTATAGTCATATAGTTGATTCTGGCCCGTGAGGTGCTGGATCCAGTAATAGGTTTGCTTGGAAACTTCTCAAGAAGTCTGATCAGTTTGGGTGAAACAATTCTTCGATATGGTAATTGACCACGTAATGCTGCTGTATATTCAGGGTCAGCATGGCACTTGGGGCTTCTGCTTTTCAATTTTCATACAGTTGACGACGTGGATCCAGAAGTCTGAAGGGTAACATTTTTTGCAGAATAGATGGAGAGCAACTCATGATATCATCTTATGGGTTCTGGCTGCATAGCAGTGGTGAATATTTCTTCCACATGAGCTGATGCGCATAGGTATAGCCTCACATGAGGGATGGAACATTTAGTTACGTCTAATAATTCCATTTTATCTGCGGGAAGATCAACAGGGGCCGGCAAACACATTATGTATAATAGCTCTCTCAGCTGTTGTGATGATCAATCACATCAGGACTCAAAAAGAAAGAGGAGTTGGCAAAAGTGCCCTTGAGGCTTTTAAACATAATCTTAAAAGAATACAGTGGATTATCTCTCTCTCTCTCCAAACTCCTTCACATCTATAAAAGAATCTAGTGCTTAATAAAGTTAGCATCTGCCAATTCTTGCTTTACCTTGATCATGATTGCCTACTTCAAGCTTTGGAGGATCCAGTGTGTGTATGCCTGTGTATGCCTGCTTTCTCGGGCTTGTCTGATAATGTACAATTAGCATGGACAATTCAATCCAATGCACTGCAAGCCACTGCAAACGTTTCCTCCTTTTGTATTGAATGTTGTCACCTGTATTTTGAAGCTGCTGGGCTTAGATATGCTCATTTGATACAGGTCTTTCGACAGGATATCCCTATAGTCAACCTGATGCTCTTTCTGTGCATATAGAACAATGACTGACATATTGAAGAAGCTATCTAAAAGTTTTCCATGGGACCAGTTTCAGTAAGCCATGGAAAGTGATGCAGCATAATAGGGAATTTTCTGACATTATATGATAATTGTATCTATTAGACTGCGATAATAGTGGTCATTCTAATTAAAATGCTCTACCTTTTTTAACCAGAAACAATAGGGGAGCCCTCTGTTTTATAGAGGATTTTAAAATGCTCTATGCTCTGTTAGTCATATTTTTTGGCAATAATGAATTTATTCCTTATGGACTGCTAAATCATGTTCTTTGTGAACTCCAATAATAGAAGTAAAATCTAGTTCAATCAAGTTGAGAAATTATTAATTCCTTAATTGCATATTTGTTAACTTGAATCTGATTCCGCGCATTGAAAGTGTCATCCATTTTTTTGTTCTAACTGACCGTCCTTTAAGTTTTCGAAACTCTTCCTGGAATTTGATTGTTTATTTAGTATAGAATAGGAGAAGAAGGGCTTCACTGCCCCAGTAATTCCCACATGTAGCTTTGAAAAGGGCGAGGTGTTGTTCAGGTTCCCTACCCCACATTTAGCTTGTAAGATAAGAAAATACTTTTATAATGAACAATCATTGAACCATCTAGACCTGTCTTAACCTAAAATGGAGGGAATCCCCAGTGGAATGGAGTGACTGCTAAGCTCACCTTTTTTTCCATACCTAATTCTTGTGGGTTGCCATCTTCTTCAGACAACAACTTTCTGGGATGAATGCTCTCAATTACAGCGATATGATGGTTGGATCCTATTATCCTACAATCTGTGATCATGCCTTTCTAAACTAAATTCAGTTGCTGTATGGTCACTGTTTATTAGGTATTTTTATATATGTATTATAGATCATGGGGGTACAGATTTTAATATCAAATGTTTTGGTTAGTCAGGATGATTTGATGGATCCTTCTAATTTGGAAAATATCTTTTGAAGTATGATTGCATATACATCACTGGCACCATTAGTAAGAGTAAAATCTTGGGGGAAAAAGACACTGTCCATTGCTGGTCCCAAATGGTAAACACCTCTCTTTTCAAGCATACAAAGGTATATGGTGTGGTGCACGTTAGTTTGCCTCCCCAACTTGTTCAGGCTAGTGCCAGTCAGCATGAATAGAATGATTGATTCTCTTTTGGTCCTTATTTGATCCTTGCAAGCTTTTGAATGCTTTGAAATCCAGGATGGATGGTTGCTAAGTGAGGCGAAAGATTTGGTTGGGTGAGAATGACAGGGGAGCTCCTCTTCGACCAGCATATTGAACTGCAAGTTTAATGGAGAAGCCAGCAGCCTAACAAATTTCCTATATATGCAAGTGAAATAAGAAGTTGTGGGCTCATAGCTTGCAAGAAACGAAGCAACACGAGCAGAAGAACTTCATGTCAAATACTCAAATATGAGTTCTCTGAGAGGGTTTGGAAATATTGCCAAAAAATGGAGAGAACTCAACGGCGTGAATTACTGGAAGGGGCTACTTGATCCTCTTGACGTCGACCTCCGGAAGAATATCATCAACTATGGTGAGCTCTCACAGGCAGCCTACACTGGGCTGAACAGAGAGAAGATCAAGGTACGCTGGGTCTTGCCTCTTCAAACGCAAGGACTTCCTCAGAAGGGTGGATGTATCGAACCCTAATCTGTATGAGATTACAAAGTTCATATATGCAATGTGTACTGTTAGCTTGCCTGATGGGTTCATGATAAAGCCATTGTCAAAGGCCGCATGGAGCAAGCAGTCAAATTGGATGGGATTTGTTGCTGTGGCCACCGACGAGGGTAAGGAAGTTCTTGGGAGGCGGGATGTGGTGGTGGCATGGCGTGGGACAATACGGATGCTAGAATGGATGGATGACCTTGATATTTCGTTAGCGCCTGCTTCAGAAATAGTACGACCAGGCAGTGCTGATGACCCCCGTGTTCATGGAGGGTGGTTATCTGTCTACACGAGTACTGACCCAGGGTCTCTGTACAACAAACAGAGTGCACGATATCAGGTAATTCTTGTTATTCTTGATTCAAGCATCAGTACATCATCAAAGGCAATATTTTAGATTATCTCGTCTTCTGAAGCAAACCACTAAATTAGGATGTATAGTTGATAATAATCTTATGCTGGTTAAAGCCCATGGTCTAAATTAGTATATAGTTTATAACAGTGCATGTGCTTGATGTTTAGGTTTTCTTTCATTTGAAGCGAGGCAAAAGGAGGACACAAAAAGATACATATCATTGGCTTGCCTATAGTTGCTCATGAATATTAGCCTGTCGATTGTATAAAAGAAAGTTTTGCTTCCTGTTTTCCATAGATTCGGTGGTGCTTCTGTATTTCATCTGACTGCACTAAGGAAGCATCATGATATATTCAAATGGGGGATAATTCCACTTATAATCCATCTAAAGTTTATCCTGCATAAAGACAATCATGGCACAACAAAACGTGCATTTTAAGACAGTTTGGGCTGCTTGGGCCATGGTATTTATTTAACGAAATAAATGTTTAACTGTGTGTGTAGTCCATGCATGCATCCTCGCCTCATTAGTCATGCATATTCGACCTCACTTTTTAGTTATATACTCATCACGAGGAAATAGTTCATGATCAAACTAACAAGCTTGTATCAGGTGTTGAACGAGATCAAAAGGTTACAGGATGTGTACAAGCAAGAGGAGACCAGCATCACCATTACAGGCCACAGCCTTGGGGCCGCTCTTGCGACCATCAGTGCCACTGACATTGTCTCCAATGGCTATAACAAGAGCTGCCCGGTCTCGGCCTTCGTGTTCGGTAGTCCCAGAGTGGGCAACTCCGACTTTCAAAAATCATTTGACAGTGCAGAAGATTTGAGGTTGCTCCGTATTCGGAACTCACCTGATGTGGTCCCAAACTGGCCAAAGCTAGGATACAGCGATGCTGGCACAGAGCTCATGATCGACACAGGGGAATCACCCTACATCAAGACCCCTGGGAACCCCTTGACATGGCATGACATGGAGTGCTATATGCATGGGGTTGCTGGGACGCAGGGGAGCAATGGAGGGTTCGAGCTGGAGGTTGATCGAGACATCGCGTTGGTAAATAAACATGAAGATGCACTGAAGAAAGAGTATTCAATTCCATCATCTTGGTGGGTGGTACAGAACAAAGGTATGGTGAAAGGCAAGGATGGTCGGTGGCATCTGGCCGACCATGAGGATGATGACTGATTTAGCTAGCCAGTTGGTCTTTTTACCTGACGCAATCATCACTGGGACAACCGGTAACAAGTTGCAACTGGCAAGCTTTGTCTAAATACGCTAGAAAAGCGTGCTTTGCTTTAAAAGGGGGAATTGACGCAGATGTGTTGATTGTTTGAATGAAGAAATGCATCATGTTGTGTTGTTTTCGATGAATTGCTGTTTTGTTTTCGAGGACAGTGAGTTTTATTTCCACTTTCTGCTGTAATCAAGACTCAAATTTGTTTAGGTATGACGTTTCTACACCATACCATGTTAAGAAATCTATATATGCTTGATTTCTTCTCCATTCCAAACTTGTTGAATCTAAATATTATCACCTCAATAGACAAACCGTTGGTAACACTTCCAAAGATCATGCAATTTGAACAAAAATACATAGGTGTTCACATATCAAGTGGCCATAGACATTACTTGTCAATCTTGGATAAAATTTCAAACATGCACGAACTGGATGTTACAAAATCATTTTTGCCCAATATCGAAGTTGATTTAAGTAGCTACAACTTTGAAATTAAATTCCCTGAAAAAATCATTGAAATTAAATTCTCAGAAACTAATCTCATAAATTACTTGCAGCGATGCTAGACATTGTTGTTTAAGTAAAGGAAATAAGGTTTGCATGAAAATCTTACTAAATCTTTTGGAAAATTCATCGCGAGAATGTCTAATTCCTCATATGAGATCTTGGGGAAAGATTGAAAAACCTGCACCGCGTTCCATCTTGCTGAAATAAAACAACGGCCATGCCAGCTCTGTTCCATAGTGCATCTCCAAATAACCACAAATTAAGAGCCACCAAACCCAGTAGGATCAGTTTTAAATTAAAAAAATCCACTGGAATATGCTGAGATTTTTTCTTAATGACCCAATAAATTCCTCTCTCAGGTTAAGATGCCTCTCCCTTCCTTAGTCCCATCACCGTCCTAGCTTTTCTCTCTCTCCCTGCACGCGCAATCAATGGATAACCGGCGACCCGCACCTCCACCGCCAAGACGCTACTGCGGTGTGATCACCTTGAAAGGCCACTGTGTCCTCTCCCCAAACCGTAGGCGCCAAAGTGGGTTCCCAAAGGTGATGATGTCCTTGATCCTCGCCTCAAATTGTAGCTGTAGCTCATTGCTTCCGTTTCCTTCATTCTTCCCGTTGTTGTAGTTGGCGTGATAGATCCAGAATTATTTCTTAATTCTAGCTTTTCTTGTATATAAGATTCTCTTTCAGACAGCTTTTGGAAAAGTTGCCAACTTGAAAAGGCAGGGGGGTGATGTTAGAAGGTTGGAAAGAAAAACTATCATATTTGAACTGCCACAAATAACATTCTCATCCCATCTCTGAAAATGAAGCATTGTTTTCGAAGATGTTCACATGGTCAAATTGCATATGCCAATGTCTGAAACTCAATTTTAGTCTGCCAAAACTATATATACTGCACAAGCCAACGCATTCACAACATGAACAAGATGTACACTTACACAATGGGCCCAATTGACATTTCTGTTGTGCCCTGGATCTTCCCAAACTTGGGGTTCCCACTGTCAGTCTGTCATGTAGAATGTTGGAAAAAAACAATACCTTCACCTGTACGAGGTCAACCTAACTTTGTCAGAACGAAAACGAACAGGTTGGCACGACGGAGGCACAACCAACTGCTTAAGGCCGGCCGGACCACAGTTTTCAGTTCAGTCCGACCACAAAGGTAAGACCCACCCGCGCCCTGGCAATGTTCTCCGGCGACATGTCCAGCCGGTGGAGGGAGCTGCACGGCAGCGACCGCTGGGACGGCCTGCTCGACCCGCTCGACGTCGACCTCCGGCGCTACCTCATCACCTACGGCGAGATGATCATGGCCACGTATGAGGCGTTCATCGCCGAGCGCCGGTCCCCGAACGCCGGCATGTGCCGGTACCGGCGCGCCGACTTCTTCCAGCGCGTGGAGGTGTCCCACCCGGGCTGGTACACGGTGACCCGGTACATCTACGCCACGGCCAGCGCCGACGTGCTCGGTAAGGTGCTGCTGCGGCCTCTGTGCCGGAATGGGCGCGCGAGGGAATGCAACTGGATGGGGTACGTGGCCGTGGCCACCGACGAGGGCGCGGCGGCGCTCGGGCGTCGGGACGTCGTCGTGGCGTGGCGAGGCACGCAGCGTGCCCTGGAGTGGGTGGCCGATATGAAGCTCGCGTTCGCCTCGGCGGCCGGGATCCTCGGGCCGGAAGGCGCCGACGGGTCTGACCCGTCGGTACACCGCGGGTACCTGTCGCTCTACACCTCGTCGGACCAAAGCTCGGAGCTCAGCAAGCAGAGCGCCAGGATGCAGGTACGTGCGCTCTGCTTCTTTCCCAGACTCGTCATTCCTGTTATCAGCACAGAAATACATGTTTTTTTTCTCACGTTCATAATCTCGATTTACAGCTTCGAATCTGCGAATTTTCATTGCATTTTCTTTCTTTCTGAATAGGCTACTACCTAGTATCTACTATCTGTTTATTCAGTTCAGATTTCGTCGACAAATTTCGACACGAGACAAGTTTAACACTTACGTTTCATACATTATTAATTTCAACCCACATTGTAAATAAAGTTCACCCTTGCGTCAAAACAATGTGGTAGCTAAAATCAGAATGCCAAAACAAAATTGAGATAGTTTAGCAAAAAATCAATATTGTGGATTTTTATCTTAAAATAAAAATAAAAATTTAATGATAACAAGTAAAATAGGATATTTTACGAAAATGGTGGAAGATAAAATTCAGAACAAAAATATTCCATCAAATATAATAAATATACGATAATTTAGACAAAAATAAAAAATGGAAATAAATCATAAGTATTCCAAAAGACAAGAGCTTTTAGCAAACTTGTAGTAAAATATATGACCACACATGAAAAATTAGAAAACCTTTTTACTGCCAATAGCAGTTGAGAAGCATAATATTTAGCCTTGATATGGATGCATGAATATCTCTTCATATATGAATGGATGTATGACCGCAGATGCACAAAACAGCTAGAAGTTTTTCAAAAAAATAAGGTATGGGAAAAGACGGCACTGAAGCAAAATATTATGGTGCTTCAGATTGTTAACCACATTTTACACATTTCTAAAATTTTCATGACTTTTTCCATATTATTGTGGTTTTCTATTTCTTGTATTTGGAGAATATCGATTTTTTCTTCAATTTGAGTTTCCCACTTGAACAAATTACTTCGTACTTCAATAAAAATATTTCAGGTTCAGTTTATGAACTACTAAATCTGCTGATGAAATTCAGCAAAGAACACACACAGATAGCCAACTTCATAGGATGCTTTACTGAAATCTACGCAATTGCAATGGAGGTTTGAGGCCAATCCGAGAACAGCGGTGGCCAGTGGCCAGTGGCTAGTCGTAGGCTAATGGCAGTACATCGTGTAGATTAGGTCGAGGCCAGAGGCCTGAGAAAGATCGGAAAAGAGGACGGTCTGTCACGTTGACACCTGTGGCAAGGGATTGAGTGAGAGTTTGAGACTGAAGACGAGATGGTGTTGATTGTTGTGGAAGGGAACTCGTGGTAGTGCAGTACCAATAGCGATGCTTAAAGCAATAGATGATCGAGAGAGGCAGCAGTGAGATAAATAGTTGGTAAGAGTAGTTCGGCGGAATCAGCGTAATTGACAAAGTGATGGTCGTGTTTCTACATCTGATTGAAAATGTAAAAATGAAAAATTACTGAACAAATTCTTGGTCGAACAGGTATTGACAGAGATCGCAAGGCTAATGGACAAATACAAGGACGAGGACACGAGCATCACCGTCGTCGGGCACAGCCTGGGCGCCACCCTGGCCACCCTCAACGCCGTCGACATCGCCGCCAACTCCTACAACAAACCCGCCCTCCGGTCGCCAGCCAGTAGCCCGTGCCCAGTCACGGTCATCGTCTTAGGCAGCCCGCGCACTGGCGACCACGACTTCCGCGACATCTTCCACCGCCTCCCGGACCTCCGGATGCTCCGCGTCCGGAACCTGCCGGACCGCATCCCGCACTACCCGCCCGTGGGGTACGCCGACATCGGCGTGGAGATGCTGATCGACACGCGCCGCTCGCCGTTCCTCAAGCCCCACGGCAACGAGTCGCAGTCGCACGACCTGGAGTGTCACCTGCACGGCATCGCCGGGTGGCAGGGGGAGCACGGCGAGTTCGAGCTGGTGGTCGACCGGGACATCGCGCTGGTGAACAAGTTCGACGACTGCCTCACCGACGAGCACCCTGTGCCGGTGGGCTGGAAGGTACACCACAACAAGAACATGGTGAAGGATACCCAAGGGAGGTGGGTCTTGGAGGATCACGATCCTGACTACGACGACGGCGACGACAGCATGTAGGAGGCTAGGAATTCAAGAGCATGACTTGGACGTACGACGGATCTTCTGCCACTCCATGCCATGGCGTCTCTGTTGCTACCTTTTGTGGGTCGTGACAAAATTATGTTTTTGTTTTACTTGAAAATTATGTATGTTTATTTTTAATTTTTTATATCATGCAGATTTGGTCTTAATATGGCCAATATAAGCGCTTGATTGCAGTGGCCAATCATAAACATAAATGATTCGACTTTGGACAATGTTTTCCAAGATTCGAAGGTTTTGCTGGAGAAGTAGAATTGTATGGAACCGGGGAGGGCTCCTCCCTGAGAATCGAAAAAAGGTCGCCTGATTACCCGTGCATCATGCTGCCATATGTGTAACCCCGTCGCTGGCCGCTCTCCTCTCGCGCCAGAGAGGTGGAGCATGGCCCTACCGTCCACTGGAGGACCCAGAGGGTGGGCCGGGTGGGCCGTGGCCCACCCGGAAATTCTGAAAGCTTTTTTTTACCTACTAAGAATCGAAAGATTATGACCTCTCCAGATAGCCCAATAGTCCCAAACAATAGTCTGTACGGGAACGAGCGGGACGAGCTCGTTTCCCTCGATCCGTCCCCCAGTCCCTCCCTCGATCCCCATCGGCTGCCGGCGCCGCCACTGCCTCCCCTCGGTGTCTCCCAATAGTCCCAAATTATTTATTCGTGGTACGATTTTTTTTCACATAATTTGCAATCAGTTTGCTATTTCTAATATTCATTTGGCAAAAAAAAAACGCAGTGCGACTTTTTTTGTAAGTGTGTCCACCCTCCAATTTTTTCCTGGGTCCGCCACTGCTACCGTCGCTGGCTTTCTGGGACCTGACCCAGCAAGGCCTCAGGCCTCAGACCTCAATGTCGTCGCTGCATCAAGTCTCTGAGTTTGTCCGTCTGTCTTTGATGTGCTAAGGGCATCTCCAGCCGTGCCCCAAGAGCCCCCAAGGCCAAAAATAGCGCCGAATTCTTCCCAGTCGACCCCCGAGGAATCCAAATAGCGCCGTTTCGGCCGAAATTAGCGCCGGCGCTACCAGGCCAGACCCAGCCCATTTGGTTCCGCCTGGGGGGTGAAAGCGTGCGTGGGCCAGCACTGTCGGCGAGATAGCGCATTTCCCCACCCCCGTCTCGCCCTTTTCTCTATCCCGTTGCGTCGCCGCCGGCACCACCCCTCCCACCTCCGCCGCATACAAGCAGCTAGGAAGCCCACCTTCTTGCCCAATCCACGTCGCCGGCCGCCCCTCGTCCCTCCGCCGTGATCTAACCGCAAGGAAGGCTCTCGGGAAGGCTCACGCCCACCTCGCCTGCTAGGTGTTTGGCGTTTTGTCCGCCCAACCATGGACTCCGACGACGAGCAGCTGCTCGCCGAACTGCTTGATGAGGAAGCCTCGGCCGCCATCGACGATGAAGAACACTTGCTCATCCTCACCTGTATTGCCGGCCTGCTCGCAAACGAGGCGAGGCCGTGGCGTGGTGGCTCAAAGCCCGGTCGCTGCAAGAGCAAGCCGAGGCAGCGCTACGAAGGCTACTGCATCCTCTACTCCGACTACTTCGCCGACAACCCCACGCAGGACGAGGCGGTATTCCGGCGCCGTTTCAGGATGAAACGGAAGCTCTTCCTCGACATCATGCATGCCATCCGAGAGTTCGACACCTATTTCAAGTTGAAGACGGATTGCACCGGCACGGTAGGCTTTACCTCCATTCAGAAGTGCACGGTGGCAATGAGACTGCTTGCATATGGTGCTCCCGCTGATGCGCGGGATGATTATCTGCGCATGTCCGAGTCCACTGCCATTGATTGCTTGAACAGGTTCTGCCGGGCAGTGGTGGTAGTGTTTGGACCAACATACTTGCGAACACCCAATGCGGAAGACACTACCCAGATCCTGGCCACCAATGAAGCAAGAGGCTTCCCTGGGATGCTTGGAAACATCGACTGCATGCATTGGGCATGGAAGAACTGTCCATTTGAATGGCAGGGGATGTACAAAGGGCACAAATGAGCTTGTAGTATGATTCTTGAGGCTGTGGCTACACAAGATCTATGGATTTGGCATGCCTTCTTTGGTATGCCAGGAACACACAATGACATCAATATTCTGCAGTGCTCGAATGTGTTTGCCAAGCTTGTTGAGGGTCATGCTCCCCCGGTGAACTATGAGATCAATGGGCACCAGTACACCAAGGGCTACTATCTTGCAGATGGCATATATCCAAAGTGGTCAACATTTGTGAAGACTATCTCCAACCCTGTGCCAGGAAGCGCGAAAGCTTGGTTTTCCAAATGCCAGGAGGCTTGCAGGAAGGATGTTGAGCGGACATTTGGTGCGCTGCAGTCTCGATTCGTTGTTGTTCGGTACCCAACTCTGACTTGGTCGAAGGCCAATATGTCTGAGGTGATGAACTGTTGTGTGATCTTGCACAACATGATCATTGAGAGTCAGTGGAATGACTCGGTGGCTGACACTGAGGCGTACTACAGACAGGATCCTCTTGCAGATGTAGATCACCAGGTGTCGGCAACATGGACAAACTTTCTCGCTATGCGTCAGGAGATTCGAGACTCGGTGGTGCATACATAGCTACAGAATGATCTGGTGAAGCACCTGGGGAGGCGCAAAGGCAATGGCAATGTCGATGCCTAGTTTTATTTTTCTATTTGCTTGCATTGTTGAACTATTTGTGTATGGATTTGTATGTTGAACTATTTGTGTGTGGATTTGTATGTTGAACTATTTGTGTGTTGATTTGTACGACAAAATGTTTATGCAATTTTGTATGTCAAATTTGGGCGAAAATCGCCGACTGAGGGGACGGCCTGGGTTCGGCGACTGGGAAAACGCCGAACCCAGGGCGTCACATAGCGCCGTTGCCCCCCTAGGCGGGACAAAACGGCGCCATTTTTCGGCCTAGGGGCCGTATGACTGGAGATGCCCTAAGTGTAAACTTTCGTCAGTTTTGGCCATGTTCTGTATACCATCAAGCGTGATACCATATAATGGAACTTCTGCCTTTAGAAACCTTCTTCCTCGACCCTCAAAAAAAAAACCTTCTTCCTCGAAGTATTGTACTCACAGCTATGGAAACATTTATTGAACTCGAACTCCAGCTAAAGTTCTATGAACTGTTTCATCTAAAAAAAGCTCTATGAACTGTTTCATCTAAAAAAAGCTCTATGAACTGTTCTCTTTGCTCAAACGCAGGGAATCTACCTTCTGCTGAAAACGACTCCGCACATGCCCTTCAACTCACGGAAACGAGCAATATGCCAATTGAACGCCTGCCAATTTCGCTAAGACCCACACATTCCTGGACCTGGGCTACCCGGGCCACCATTTTGCTGAACCTCTGCATGGAAACAAACAAGATAGAAAGACCCAGCAAAGAGCTACAGTCCACAGACAACCAATCCCCAGTGGACAACCGATCTGCATCACGCTATCCGGCCGCTAAGATTGTCCTGGAGACGGGTGAAATGTGTTGTTACAGCTTCTGTTTGCTCACGACCATTGGCCATGCCTGCTTGTCGACATGGGGAGGTACAGAAGCTGTGATCGGCATTGCACGAATTAGTTCTTGCCCACAAGAAGGCAGTGTTAGTTACTCGGTTAGTTCGGCGCTTCCCAGTCATATATACCTGTATTTATGGTGGTATCCCATGGCACACAGTGCTGTCTACTTTCTTCTTGATCCTGTCCTTGGCTCCTTGCAATCCCTGGACGGCAACCTGGCATCCATCCATCCCAAGAGCGCATGCCATCATAAATTCATAATGGTATCTGGAGCTCTCCGCAATGCCCTGTGCCGACTTGGCCTTTTAGTTGCTTCCTAGCTGGCTCCTGTTCTTCCCATTTCCCTCTCCTCTCTCTGCTTCCTCGGCAACGCTAGCTCACGGCTCACTTGCAGAGTGACTGGTAAAATACTTCTCCCATGTGGCTTCCAAGAGGCCATTTCTGGCTGGCGCTCGCCATGTCGTGTGCTCTCCTAGGCCTTGGGGACGGCGCCAGCTCCGCGCTCGGCTGCTACTCGCGCATCTTCAGCTTCGGCGACTCCCTCACCGACACCGGCAACTATGTACGCCTGACGGCGAACAAGAACCCAAGCCCGTACGGCGAGCCGCCGTATGGGACGACGTTCTTTGGCCATCCGACCGGACGGGCAAGCGACGGCCGCCTCGTCATCGACTTCATCGGTAGGCAAACTGCTCGCGTCTGCATTCTCTCTTCACCGTTTTGCTTAGCATCTCTGTATCGGGGAGGGGGACTGTGTGTCCGTGACTGTGTTCTCGGTTATGCATGTTAACCTTTTCTTTCACAAACATCGATTACACCTTGTTAGACGTACACTGCCACCACAAATTTATGGCCAGTTTTCAATATATCAGATAGATTATCTAGCAGGCTAATGAATACATAGGTTTACATGACGTATAATTTTACATGATCTTTTGTTTGGTCTCAGATTTTACATTTGGTTAATAGGTTTGGTTACGAAAATTCACTTTGCCTGCCGAGTTCCAGTGATCGCTCTATTTTTAAAACTTTAAGTTTTTTTAAAAAATCTAAAAACAATTCTGGATGTAGTCAATGATGTTTCCTATAAGAATGCAAAATTCTTTATATTACGAGTTCAGAAAAATCACAAAATCTTATAAATTGAGAACATGCATGATTTTTTCCTAGATTTTTAAAAAACTTTTAAATATGAATTTTGAAATTTTTAAAATAAAGTGGTCACTGAGCTCGGGAGTCAAGAATCTCCACTCATTTGTTTAGGCCATCGTTCAGCAAATCTTAACATCTCTTATAAAATGGACCTATAAAACCATCAAGCCCAAGGGCTATTTCATTTGACGGAAGGCAGCAGGCGCTGCTTTCATTTGATATAGATGGACCGGAACAAATGCCGGTTTGGATTACAGGGAGTTACAAACAGAAACAGGAAAGAAAAGCAAGAACTACAACAAGGGAGAAGAACAACAAGACACTAAGCAACACCCCGTAGGGAAGGCCTTCAACTCTCATCATCTTCCGGTTACCGTTGGACGCCAGTGCACCAGAATCTTCACCGCCGCAGACGAAAAGCTTTAATCCGCCGAGATCAGCTACGATGGTGTTGGAGCAGCCGAAGGGCAACACATTGCCGAGTCCACACCCAGACGAAGGGCTATTTCATCATACATGCAAGACATTAACAACGTCATAACCGTAGAATTGGCCATATAAACTAAAGAAATCAATTGTTGGTACGTGCAAACAAAAAAACCAGTTGAGGACCAGACCAGTTTTAAAGGCGACATGTATCAAAGTGGGGCTAATAGCCAAGGAAGTGTTTACTCAACATGTATTGCAGCGTAAATTATACCCCTCCATGTTTTTGGCTTAGGCCACTCCATGTTTACTCATTCTATATCAATATGAAAGGCAAATCTTTTGCCTCGCTTAAAAAAAAAATCTATTGCAGCGTAATATATGCATCTGTCCTCTCTTACTCAGATTGTTTTCTTCTTTTTTCACTACAATTTGGTTTGATTTATGAAATGGTATGTACCTTTGGTATTTATGTGTAGGTGCATCTTAGTTATACAGAGAGTGTGAGAAAGGTAAATTAACTTTTTTGCTTGTACATCTTTGATGAAAGGTTTGAGTAATTAAAAAAAAACTTTTTCGAAGAAGGTAGCACATGGCTTAATTATTTGTGTGTCCTTAAACTGTGCACTTGGCAACTAATTAATTTGTAGAAGTAGCCCCCTCACCGAAACAGTGACAGTAGCTAGCAAGTACCAGATCATACCCTTCTCAACGATGGGTGTCAAGATCATCCCCTTCCCCTGTACCCTGTACCAAGTACAGGATCGAAGATGCTGCCATTGACCCATCGCAATATGTGTGCCTGGCTGCAAGTTGCAAGATGCTGCCACTTATGCATGGACCCGTCGCTTACCTAGACGTCCCCGACAGAAAGTTCACCCAGAAACCGAATGCTAATTCTTCGAATGCTAGCTTACGCAGCTGCCTTAACTTTCCCATGTATATATGGTTGATCGTTGATGCACAATGACAATGTACTGACGATCGAGTCTTGCTTGGTGTTTATTTACATATATACGTTGCATGCAGCGCAAGAGTTTGGGCTGGCCAATGTGACGGCCATACAGGAGGGCACGGCCCCGGCGGACTTCCAGCACGGCGCCAACTTCGCCATCATCTCGGCGACGGCGAACAACGGGTCCTTCTTCGCCGGCAAGGGGATGACCATCAACCCCTTCTCGCTCGACACGCAGATGTTCTGGTTCAGGACCCACATGCAACAGCTAGTGCAGAACAGTAAGCTCGATCGAACTGTATTATTATTACCACGCTAGCTTTAGTTTTCAAAATGATCAATCGTGATAAGACCCGGCCTTAAGTAACGCGTGTGGCGTTTTCCCAGTTGGCGCCAACGTGCTGAGCGACGCGCTGGTGGCGCTCGGGGAGATCGGGGCAACGACTACAACTTCGCCTTCTCCTGCATGCCGCGCGACAAGGTGCGCGCCTTCGTGCCGGCCGTCGTCGACAAACTCGCCGCGACGGTGGAGGAGCTGATCGGGATGGGCGCGCGGGCGTTCATGGTGCCCGGAACCTGCCCTTCGGGTGCACGCCGCTCTACCTGCGGCGCTTCGCGAGCGCCAGAGCTAGGGACTACGACGCGCGCACGGGGTGCCTGTCGTGGTTCAACAAGTTCGCCGAGCACCACAACCGCGTGCTCAGCGCCAGGCTCGACCAACTCCGGCTCATCCACCCGGAGGTCACCATCGTCTACGCCGACTGGTATGGCGCCATGATGAGCATCTTCCAGGCCCCCGAAAGGCTAGGTACGTTCCTGTAGTCCTGTACACGCGCGGCCTCTCTATTTTCTTCTCACTTTGGCTCTTTGCGTTGGGACGGCGACATCGTACCAATAATCACCGTTACGCCCAAGATAGTCGTTTGTTTGGTATACCACTATCTTTGGAAGCACGTAGTGTGGGGGCGATCGATGGAGTACAGGGTAACACGGGCACAAGCACACATATATAGTTAAGCAGTTGTGGCCAGATAAGCAACAGCAACATGCATGCACGTCGTGTCCTGAACTTGGGCCGACGGTTCACGTGCACTTACTTTGGTAAATATCCAGCTGACAATGAGTGCGCTTACGACCATTATTTTTGGTATGATCTTGTACGCTTATTCGCCATGCCAGACTTTCTTATGCCGAAGAAACTTACTACGTCAAATTATAATCATTCGTTTCTATGATTGAAATTAGCAGCGGACATGTAAGAGGGAGTCCGTAGGCGATTTATCCGTAGGTTTAGTATTTCCATATGTTAAACGATACGAGCACCTGCATAGTATCATGTGGGTGAGTGAAAAAGTTGGAAGTAGAGAGATAGTTTTGCTGATTTCTTTACCACCTGGGAGTGTGGTGTTTTCGTTCGTTAGGATAGTAAACTTGTTCATGTTCTGGTGCTTTCAGGATGGTGGTGTCCCTGGGGTGTGAGAAATTCTGAATCCTTGTATTACCATCAGTTTTAATGTGAATGAAAATTGGAGGCCATTTTTGGCTCCTCCTCTCGATAAAAGCTCATCTTTGCCCTGCTCCCTTTATTCACACTTAGCACCTCGCGCGTAGTATTAACACTAACGTGATCTTTTATAAATTTTAGAAAACCTTTACTCTGAAAAACCTAGATCACCCCGTGTGCAAAACAGACCCATTGATAAAATCATGTCACTATGTCAGTGTGGTTTTCTTATATGAGATAATGATCATATGTCAAATGATACGAGCACCTCCAGAGTATGGCACTCGTCTAGAAATTTTCTTATAGCTAATCTTTTCCTGGCTCCCTTATTCACACTTAGCACCTCTAGTATTAACACTAACGTGATCTTTGATAAAGAGCAACGTTTAATTTAAGCAATAGCCTAACAGATAAAAAAATACATGTAAAAAAGAAAACAAATAGAAACACTAATAAAAATCATAAATCATATACACATACATTTGAGTATATTTTGCACTGAGCTAGAAAGCCGCAGATAATTTTTTTTTTTGTTGAGGAAATAATATTTAAAAAATTGGTCGAAAAAAATATTGTTAGTTTGTTGCATATAGTGGATACAACTTCCAACATTGTTTATGTCTTTTGGGTCAGACAAACTTCAATGGGCCTGATCATTCACAGGCTCGTAAGGAAGCAAATACGAGAGACGGTCCTCATCAGGTTGGACAAACTTAATGCCGAATAGCCATAGGCAGGCCCAACTACAAGTGCTAAATATCTTGTTACCCCTACCCTTTTTATAGTCAAATTTACCCATGATGAATCGCATCTTAGAGAATTTACCAGGTAAGAATCTTGATATACATTTTCTCAGAAATAAAGGAGAAACATAATAACATCTGAATTTGGTTTGTCCAGACTACCAGTAAGATGCTAGAGTTTGTGGTTTATTTCGTGATTATCTTGATATGGAATCGGCCTCCTAACGTGAGGCATATGGAAAAAAATATTTCTGTTCCGAGAGTCGAACAGAAACGCAACAGGCACCATGATTGATCCCCATACATGCTGCCACTGCAGGAATAACAAACGCTCTGCTCTCCTGTTGCGGCAACCACACCGTGGCGTGCGGCAAACCTGGGTGCACTGTCTGCGATGATCCATCCACCTACGGCTCGTGGGACGGGACGCACCCGACGGAGGCGGTGTACAAGGTGATCGCCGACGGCGTGCTGCACGGGCCGCACGCGTCGCCTCTTCCTCTAGCCAAGACTTGCCCTCCGAGCTGAAGAAACCTCTGCTCTTCTTTGGAACGGTTGAGGAAACCTCTGCTCAGTTTGCTGATATTAGTGGAAGGAAGAAGAAGAAGGAATTGTGTGAATTGTGCGACATCATGCATGGAATACGGTAACAACTTCGGTTCAGAGTATAGGAGAGGTTACAGATATATTTTGTGTAGAGAAGTAAAGTGTGTCCAATACAAAGTACTATACAGTAGAAGTTTGCACAGCCATTGATGGAAGTTCGTAATTTGTTTCGAATTTCACCAGCATCGCACGTTGTATTCTTCCTCGTGATCACAGTATTTTCGTGAGCAACTGTGCGCTCCGTAATTCCTGTATGAGCATATCGTGGTTCTGCAGGCGTGCCACAATCCACATGACCCGCGCCGCACGCCGCACGTACATCTTCCTACCTTGGCCGCGCGTGTATATAGCGCTTCTTTGCATCGAGGAATCTGATCCGATCGATCGATCACACCACTTCATCCAGACTACTCGGTTCATGGTGCAGCATTGACTCCGTGGTGCCGGCCCAGCTGGTTCGTCGGTCCGACATTGCCCGCGCGCCGGCCGTGCTTACACTCGCACCGCGCACGCGCCATGAAGGATCTCGAGCAGCCGACGATGACGTCGGAGCTGAGGGCCCTGGCGTGGACGGCGATCCTGGTCCCGGTGTGCGCGGTGTACGCGCGCTCCGCCTGCGGCCGCCTCCGTCCGGGCCGCGCCCGCCTCGCCGCCCTCTTCCCGACGTTCCCCGTGTTCATCTACCTGCCGTGCCTGTTCAACTCCCTCCACCTCCGCCTCTTCTCCTTCTTCCACACCTGGCTCGCCACCAACAAGCTCGTCCTCCTCGCGCTCGGCCTCGGCCCGCTCCAGCCCTCCCTCCCCCTACTCCCGTTCCTGCTCTGCGCCGGCCTCCCCATCAAGCTCCGCGTCGACGGCCCCACCAAGCACTCTTCTTCTTCTTCTTCTTCGCCCGTCGCCGATTTCCTCGTCCCCTGCGCCCGCAGCTTCCTCTTCCTCACCTGCCTCGCTGTGCTCCATCCACACACCGGCTCCCTCCCGCTCTACGTCGTCCACTACCTCTACTGCGCCCAGATCTTCCTCACGCTCGACCTCGTCTTCTCCTCGGTGGGCTTCCTCGCGGCGGCAGCGCTGGGCACGGGCATGGAGAGGCAGTTCAGAGCACCGCTCGTCGTCGCGTCGGTGAACGACTTCTGGGGCAGGCAGTGGAACCTGATGGCGGTGGACCTCCTTCGCGCATCGGCGTACATGCCGGTGCGCGCCAGGTGGGGCCGGGACGCGGGCGTGCTCGCCGCGTTCCTCATGTCCGGCGTCCTCCACGAGCTCCTCTACTGGTACATGACGCTGGAGCCGCCCACGGGCGAGATGCTGCTCTTCTTCACGCTCCACGCTGCCTTCCACGTCGCCGAGCGCTGGGCCAGGATGGCCGGACTGTGGCGGCCCCCCAAGGCGGCGGCGTACGTTCTCGGCACCACGTTCATGGTTGTCACCATATCGGACCTCTTCTTCGGGCCCTTCATCAGGGCCGGCATAGACGTGCGCATGATGCAGGAGTCCGCCGCGGCGGTGGAGCTCGTTAGGGCTGTCGCTAAGCGTCTCATCATCCGTTCGTTTGGGCCTGTCTCGAGTTAGAGAGAGAGGCGACGATCGATGATTCCATTCAAGACAAATCTTTGACCAAAAATTTGATTAACAATATCTCTATTATGATGTACAAAATTCATATCATTGGATTCATATTGAAAAACACCTTCTAGTGATCCCAATATTATATCAAACAAATATCTTATACTTGGACTAATGCTTGAACGTGTGCGCCTTATTCATGAAAATGGAGTTGGTATACAACTTTGCAGTGTAAGGTTCGATAATTAACTTGATGATGATGTTTATAACATCTGACATTGTCTACTACTCCCTCCGTTGCGAAATACAGTATCACTACAGGAATGTGAGTATATGCCGATGGCTTTTTGTCGGGGCCGTCGGCACAGGGTTCAACGAGGCCGTCCCGTCGCCCTGGCCGTCGGCATAGGTAAAGCCGTCGGCATAGATTGGACGCAAGGCTGTGCCGACGGCGTCGGCATAGCTATGTTAAACATAGCTATGCCGACGCCAAAGCCGTCGGCACAGCCTAAAAAAAAATTAAAAAAAATTTTGGAAACCTATGCCGACGGCGCCGTCGGCACAGCTATATTTTTTTCCTATTTTTCGTCTAATATGGAAAAATTCATATCTTTAAATCCGTAAATCAAAATTTAACAATAAAATGTCTAAATTGATTAGAAAAATGAGAGGAATCGAAATATAACATCCATATCATATTTTTCATCATATATATGACTTTTTGCAACATGTTTTTGGTACTTGCTTAATAAAAAGTCATTTTTGACACTTAAACAATGAAAAATGATATTTATAATATTATTTTAAAAATTGTTTTTGGCAACAATGTTTGCCATACCAATACACACCTATGTGTCAAATATGGGCATATTATTACAAACTATGGCACGGGATGACCATAACTTGGTCATTTGACTCGAAACTTATACATGTTTATAGATGATTGACCTTTTTGTGAAGAAGTTTTTTGTAAACTTTGTCAAAACTCAAGTTTATCATTTATCCTAGCAACTAGTACACATAAAGGTACTCCATGCCAAAGGATTTTATTTTTTGACTATTTTTTCACTTTCTTTTAGTTTGTTGAAAAAACGGTCAAAATGACCAACGTGCATATTCATTAAAAGGGGTTGCATTTTTCAAAACTATCAACCGTTATGTGATATAACTACTACTGGTGTATCTTAAAATGAATTTTGTTAAAATTTTAGAGCAAACTATCACACACTTGTAGTTCAAAATTCAATTACTTTCGGAAAATAGGCATAAAGTCATTTAAATAGGCGAAATTAGATAAAAACCGAGAAAATTCCTAATATTGCTGGATTGTCCATAAAATATGGTCTACTTTGTGTTATAATTGGATGGGTGCCATTTTCCACCATATTTTTTGTACTTGCTTCACAAAAAATATCATTTTTGACAATTAAAAAATGAAAAATGATATTTATAAAACTAATTTGAAAAACCTCAGTTCTGCAACATTGTTTGTCATACCAAGACACACATATGTGTCAAATAGGGGCACATTATCACAAACTATGGCACGGGGATGACCATAACTTGGTCATTTGACTCGAAACTTAAACATGTTTATAGATGATTGACCTTTTTGTGAATAGGTTTTTTGTACACTTTGTCAAAACTCAAGTTTATCATTTATCCTAGCAACTAGTACACATAAAGGTACTCCATGCCAAAGGATTTCATTTTTTGACTATTTTTTCACTTTCTTTTATTTTGTTGAAAAAACGGTCAAAATGACCACCGTGCATATTCATTAAAAGGGGTTGCATTTTCAAAACTATCAACTGTTCTGTGATATAACCACTACTAGTGTATCTTAAAATGAATTTTGTTAAAATTTCAGAGCAAACTATCACACACTTATAGTTCAAAATTCAATTACTTTCGGAAATAGGCATAAAGTCATTTAAATAGGCGAAATTAGATAAAAATGGAGAAAATTCCTAATATTGCTGGATTATCCATAAAATATGGTCTACTTTGTGTTATAATTGGATGGGTGCCATTTTCCACCATATTTTTTGTACTTGCTTCACAAAAAATGTCATTTTTGACAATTAAAAAATGAAAAACGATATTTATAAAACTAATTTGAAAAACCTCAGTTCTGCAACATTGTTTGTCATACGAAGACACACCTATGTGTCAAATATGGGCACATTATCACAAACTTAGGCACAGGGATGACCATAACTTGATCATTTGACTCGAAACTTATACATGTTTATAGATGATTGACCTTTTTGTGAATAAGTTTTTTGTAAACTTTGTCAAAACTCAAGTTTATCATTTTTTCACTTTATTTTATCTTAAAATGAATTTTGTTAAAATTTCAGAGCAAACTATCACACACTTGTAGTTCAAAATTCAATTATTTTCGGAAAATAGGCATAAAGGCATTTAAATAGGCGAAATTAGATAAAAACCGAGAAAATTCCTAATATTGCTGGATTATCCATAAAATATGGTCTACTTTGTGTGATAATTGGATGGGTTCCATTTTCCACCATATTGTTTGTACTTGCTTCACAAAAATGTCATTTTTGACAATAAAAAATAAAAAATGATATTTATAAAACTATTTTTAAAAATCTCAATTCTGCAACATTGTTTGTCATCCCAAAACACACCTATGTGTCAAATATGGTTATGGATGAAAAAGTTATATACATGATGAAAAAGATGATGTGGATGTCATATTTGGATTCCTCTCATTTTCTAATCGATTTAGACATTTTATTTGTTAAATTTTGATTTACGGATTTAAAGATATGAATTATTCCATATTAAATGTAAAAAGAAGAATATGGTTGAAAATATGATTTAAAGATATGAGTTATTCAAATATTATTATTACATAATCATTGTTATTTATTCAACTAAATTTTCAAAATTTAAATAATAAAAAGTGTAACATTATGACCCAGGGGTTAATATGGTTGATAAGATACTAATATTAGTAAGTTCTAACATCTAATTTGGAAACTAATTTGGAAGGAACTCAAAAGTTAAGCGTGCTTGGGCTGGAGCAATTTTAGGATGGGTGACCGAACGGGAAGTTTGACCGGGGTAAGTACTTTGACCTTAAATTGTGTGTAATATGTAATTAGAAATTATGTGTGTGGCTAATTGGGAAATTTCGAAATAAAAAAACAAAAATTCATAATTTAAGTGTAAAATTAAAAAAAAATGGAAAAAATAATTTTGGAAACCTATGCCGACGGTGGCATAGCCTAAAAATAAAAAAATTAATTTTTTTAAAAATAAAAAAAATTGAAGAAATAATATTGAAAACATATGCCGACGGCTTTCTAGGTTGTGCGTACGGGCACCTACGCCGACGGACCTATGCCGACGGCTGCCGTCGGCATAACCTGTGCCAACGGCTTTCAGGGCTTTGCCGACGGCATAGGTCTTCATTCCTGTAGTGTATGTTTTACCATTTGTCCACATTCATATGTATACAAATATATGTACACACGTTTTAGTGTGTACTTTCACTCATTTCAGTATGCATCAAAACAACATGTGAAACTCTTAAAATATTTTACATTTAGTAACGGAGTGAGTAATTGCAAAATCGTACTAGTAATCACATGCGTGCGCTACTTTTTACATACAACGCCACTATATCATTTTTAAGATACCAAAAAAGCCAACTAATAAACAATACTCCCTCTGTTCCATAATATAAGACGTTTTAGATCTCACATATATTGTCAAATGCATGATACAATGAGTGAACATGCACACTAAAATATGTCTATATACGTCTACATATATGTGAACATGCACACATGTTAAAACGTCATATATTGTGGAACGGATGGAGTATATGTTTACACATTTGGAAACCTCTTGTGTTCTAGGGTAATTAAGTGTTGCATGTGTTTCCTTTTTCTTTATCTCATCCTACGCGGCAGCGAGCCTTCCTCACGCGCGGAAATTAGGGGCAAAATTGGGGATCACATATTTGCCGCTCTATGCAGGCAGCAGCGCTACTCCTGCCTACCCTCCTGCCTACCCCGCACGTACTTAGGCTCGGCCCAATTTCTGTTCCCTGCTCGCTGTGTTCTCTCGACCGTTTCTGTACATACATTCCGTTGTTTTTTCTTGAACCTGTTGGGCAGGCCCCACCGGTTTCCCTGAGATCTGCTCTTTTAGATTTCTTGTTTTATATTAATAACTGTTTTACACTATCTTGTGACCAACGAAATATTCCATATTGTCACAATATATATATGTTAAGTTGTATGAAAAATAATGAACATTGTGAACAATTTTTTCAACCCTAGTTAACTTTTTTGAATCCGTTAACGAACTTTTTTCGAACCCGTTAACATGTGAATATATTCTGAATCAGTGAATGTACTATTTTTGTAGCCCGCGAACATTTTTTTGTACAATAAAATTTATTTCGTAACATGTAAACTTATTTTAAAAGATTTATGAATTTTACATACACATATCTCAATAAAATGTTCATGAAACAATAAAAAGGGGAATTAAAAAGTAAATGAAACCATGAACATTTTTTACCACCCTGAACATTTTCTAAATCCAGTGAACATGTTTTTTTCAAAACTCAATAAAGGTCATGAACATTTTTGAGCCCTCGTGACTATTTTTTAAATCCTTGAACATTTTAGTATGAACATTTTTTCAAACCTTATAAACATTTTTTGAACCACATGAAAATCTTTTTCATAATCTCTAGAACCTTTTAGTACCCGGTGAACATTTTATAGAACTCGTGAACTTTTTCAAACCCGTCAATACTTTTTTGAATCCAAGATTTTTTTTGAACCCGTGAACACTCTTTTGAACTCGCGAAAAAATAAACATTTATACTACTATAAATAAAATTAAATCCGCAACAAAAATAGAAAAGAACAAATAAAAAAGAAAGAAAATAGAAAAATAAAATAAAAGGGGAAAGTTTAACAAAACAGAAGGAAGCACCCAACTGGGCAAAAAACGCTCAGCCTCTTGCCTTGGGGTGGCAAAAACGCTCCCATGGTTTAACCGGTTGAAGCTAGTCTTTTTTTTGCAGTCGTTTGAAAATTATGATTGAGTTGTGAAGGGAGCTCCCATCAACCGGTTTCCATTGGTTCCACGGTTTGGGTTTCAAATTTTGCACACCGGTAGCCTTAGCGTGGCGGCTCTAGCATAAGATTGGTGGGGGTGACAAGCTTAAAAAATCCCTATTAGGTTTCGCATTTAGCCAAGTATAGTAAAAACACTACTATTTAAAAGAACTTTATATTTTTGGAGGGGTTGTCGTGGCACCCCCACTAGATACGCCCCTGCCTCTCAGGATCTCACGGAGGGTTCATCAAACGATGGCCAAAGATTCCAGGCCTCACCGATTCGACGGCGTGAAGTTGGGAAAGTGGTTGCTACAACTCGACGGCAAGCCCAAGTAGTGGCAGTGTCGACAACAAATTGAAACTAAAGATTCAACCGTCCCGTTCAAGCAATGGACAATTTGCAAATCAATTCGAAAGTCTAAACTCAGGTGCAACCAGTTGCTTTAGTAGTCCCCCAATAGGCGCTCTAGTATCAAGTCATCATAGCAAAGTCTGTTTTTTTCTTCTAGGACAAGTATATAAACAATTAGATGATGATGGCGGGACCTCCAGGCAGCCTAGGCCTGCAACGTGGCAAGAAAATGCATCAAGTTCTGCTGGTCACACAAAAGAGGTTAACTAGGGTGAAATTTATTTTGAACCAGCTGATCGGAAAAAAAATCTAAGTTACACCGACAATCCTAAAAAGTGATATGGCTAATTTTGCCGGTTTCCACGACACAAGTGGAGATGTGCTTTTCAACAATGAATATTGTCAAGAATGTGACAAGGAATAAAATGGGCTAGTAATTCATGAATGATTGTCTAATTTGATTTGTGGAGAAAGTCAAATTTTCCACTATTATTAAGAATGTCGTGATTGATCAGCTTAAGAAGAGAAGGATAAAATGTGAGTCTCATCTCCTATTTATCTTACCATATCGTCTCACCTCAATCATAATATATTATAACGTTGTGAGCGTAGTTTCTCATTATTTTTATTTAAGCGGGGGGATTTGTCATGCCATCTAACTCATATGTCTTGTCTTGTCTTGTATGGTTGTACATTGTGGACACTTACACTGTATTTTAACGTTGTATTATGGTATGGGAGATGGTGTGGCCATAATACAGAAAGAAAAAATAAAAAGGAACAAGGGAACAAAAACATACTTTTATATAATTACCTAAATATTTTTTCGTGTTATTTAAATTTAAAAATATGAGTTTGCACCAAGTTGATATGTTTCCATTTTTATCAAGCTTCTTATGTTTACTTGGAGAAACCACGGAGTCACAATCAGAAAAACATGTACATAACAGCATAAAAACGGAGGGAAGAAAGATCTTCCGCACACTTCAAACAACATGTACTCCTTCCGATCTATAATGATGTCGCTGATCTAGTACAACTTTGTACTAAATTAACGACACTTATTACACGTTGAGAGAGTATGTAGCTAGCGTGATCAATCAAACACATAAATAGTAAATGGGCCAAGCCTAGATAAAAGCTCTAACGAGAGTGGGGTTACGCGTAGTGCCACAAACCGACGCTAGGACCGATGAATAGGAGCTCCCGTCTGTGCATTTATAGCAAATTAACGCGTGTATCTTGGTTGATGTAGGCCCAGTTTGATTAGGCTTATTTCTGACTTTTTGGACTTTGACTTATAAGGCAAAACACCTATTTAGATGTTTTTAATTTTTTGACTGGATTTACACGATCGTATAAGTCAAATACCAAACCACACCTAGTTAGATATTTTTGTGGTTTATAGCCAAAATTAAAAAAAATGTCTCACCAAACAACCCCATAGTCCGATTGGGGCTGGCGACTGGAACACGCTCTGTAGCTCTGCAAAACACCGGCGACGGGTCGTAAGGTACCGAAACGAGCAGGATGTACTACATCCGTTCCTAGTTTTTTTTAGATTTTTCTTGATTCGTACAAATGTACACGTATCTAGACATATTTTAGTATGTAGGTTCACTTATCCCCATATGTAGGCAACCTTGAGATATATATCTAAAAGGTTGTATATTATGGAACGGAGGAGTACTCTGGAAGCGAGGAATCTCTCCATACGTACGTGTAGCAAGCCACCGAGATCGATGTCATCGTTTCAGAGTGAGTGATCGTGTAGGAATCTAGACCGTAGAGTGAGCATCACGGTGTAGTCCATACGGAAAGGCGGGTCGAGTCTATGCTGGCTAAAGTTTGGAGCGAGTGATCTGGTTGAGGTCAGGCATGGGCAATCTGTTCTAACGTGTCAACTGTCAACAACTTCTAGTAAGTAGATGATTTCAGTTGCTGCTTTCAGTTGTATCAGCTTTTTCTTTATTTCCGATACGTATATTTCAGTTGTATCAGTTATTTATTTATCTCACTCCGAAAATTTGATGCTTGGGAAGACGCCATTGGTAGAATTTCCAAAGAGCTTACATTTTGAATCAGAGGCAGTGTTATTTTCATAAGAGGTATTTCAACACAATACATCCTCGACCACAAAATAGAAAAAAGGAAAAATCATCACACGGCGAGGTTACCCTCCTCGTGATCGTTCAACACCCAGTGTCCAGTGGCGTTCTTCACCATGCCCTTGTTATTCTCCGCCCACCAATTGGCCGGCACGGGGTACTGGTCCTTGAGCGCGTCCTCTTCCTTGTTCACGAGCGCCACGTCGCGTTGGACCTCCAGGCTGAACCCCGCGCCGTCGCCGGCGCCCTGCGTGCCCGCGACGGCGTGCAAGTAACACTCGAGGTTGTGCCACTGCGCGGGGCCCGCCGGATCCTTGAGGTACGGCGACTTGCGCGTGTCGACGAGCAGCTCCGCGCCGACGTCGCGGTAGAACAGGGACGGCAGGATGGTGGGCACGATGTCCAGGGCGTTGCGGACGCGGAGCAGGCTTAGGGCGCCGGCGCCGGCCATGTAGTCGAAGGCCTTCTTGAATTGCTCGTCGCCGACGCGGGGGCAGCCGAAGAGGATGGCCGTGACGGGCACGGGCGATCGGGACGGACCTTGGACGTTGAATCCGTTGGCGACCAGGTCGACGGCGTTGAGCGTGGAGAGTGCGGCTCCGAGGCTGTGGCCCGTTAAGGTGATGCTGCAGTTCTCGTTCTTGTATGTATCCAGTAGCCTTCTTACTTCAGCCAGTACCTGTGTAAAATTTTGGAGCATGTGATTTTTTGTTATTTTCGTTTGAACTTTGAATTCAGTGTATGAAATGCAGATGTTCCAAGCAGGTTCCCTTGCTCTTCCTACTCTGCTAGACTACTCACTCTAGAGAAAACCAGCAACCCCTATTAACAACACCATGTGCAGTTCAGAGAAACAGGGTTGTCGATTTGGGCAAGAATTCAGCAGAATGAGTGTGAAACGTGCCGCTTTGCACAGTGCAGTTTCCTACGTCGTCTTCAATGCGCTGTGTCGTTATCTAACTTCAGTCGGATCATAGATATTCGGATGACACAACAACGCGTCCCAAGCTTGACGAGGACCCATGCAGAAGTGTGGACGAATTTATGCGCTACAGAAGACCACCGAGCTACTCCAGCTAGCTGGGATGGGACTACAAGTACGTACTACCAAAATATTCCAATCCTAGGACAATAAACCCCATGCAGAAGTGTGGACTGATTTATGCGCCATAGAAGAACAGCGAACTACTCCAGCTAGGACTACCGGTGCCAAACTATTCCAGTTCTAGGATTGTAAGACCCATGCAAAAGGGTGGACGAATTTATGCACTACAGAAGAACGGCGAACTACTCCAGCTGGGAGCCTTGGACTACCGTCTACCGGTACCAAGAAATTCCAGTTCTAGGACAGACCTGATTAGAGAATTAAGATGCATGCATATTTACCGCCTTCAGAAGTGCAGATAATGTAAGACTGTCAACGTGAGAAGTCACAACAACTAAATTAAATTTACCTGCTCGCGCGCGCTCTGCTTGTTGAACCTCGACGTGGAGTTCTTGGACATATACACGGACAGGAACCCCCTGTGCACCGACGGCTGCGACCAGCCGCTGCCCGGTCCGACGACCCCGGCCGCCGGCACCAGCAGAAAGTCCAGGTCGCTGACCCACTCTACCGTCCGCCTCGTCGCGCGCCACGCCACCACGATGTCCCGCCTCCCGAGCGCCGCGGCGCCGGCGTCGGTGGCCACCGCGACGTACCCCATCCAGTTGGACTCCGTGCTCCACGCGCCCGCCGGTGCCGGCCTCGTCATGAACCCGTCGGGCAGCCGGTCGCCCGACGTTGCGTAGATGAACCTCGTGACGCGGTACGCGCCCGGGTCGGACGCCTGGACCTTGTAGAAGAAGGAGGACGGACCATACCGGGAAGAACCGGCGTAGGGCGACGCCGGGTCACCGATGAAGGCGTCCGACGTCGCCTGCGCCAGCTCGCCGTAGCGGATGACGGTGCGCCGGACTTCGATGTCGAGGGGGTCTAGGAGGCCGTTCCATTGGTTGCTGCCGCTGATCTCCCTCCACCTTTCAGCAGTTGCAACGTCCGAGAGAAGGGTGACGAGCAATACAGAGAGCTGCAGATACGGGTACATTTGGGATACTTTGATTGTCGGCATGCAACCAAAAGGAGAAGAGTTTTGATGGCACAAGCTGGCTGCAAGCAAGTATGGATGCCACTGGCTCTCCCAGCAGCGAAGAACGTGCAGAGGAAGGCCGAAAGCAAAAAGGATTGAAGAACCAAATGGTGTACCTTGGAGAAGGAAGAGAAAGAATCAAGGAAGGAATATATAGGCAACCGGGAAAGAATGGTGAACATACTTTCGTTTCAGAGGATTCCAGAAGTGTAGGAATTAAAAAAAAGTATTGGATTTACAATATTCTAAGAGGTAGCTTGGTAGCCATCATTTTTTCAGGCGAAATCTTGGAATTCATTTGTGATTCTGTAGCCAACCTGTTTGGCTGTCATGAAAATAGACATGTTATTCATTTGAAATTGCAACAAATGACTATGGTATGTTATGTACATTTTTTATCTCTATCCTTGTCATTTCACTTGCCAAATGAAATGAAATGATGAGTGCCAAGAATAGTCCCGGCCTCTGCAACCGTTAGACGAAGAAATGAAAGGGAAAACTAGACAATAAAGTCGAACCAAAAAAAAATAAACACAACCTACCTCCCGACATGAACTTCATAAACGTAACACAAATCTTATGAGAACTGACTGAAACAAATGAGAAGTACACAACTTTTAACCAAAACCTTGAAAAAGGGTTCATCGTCTCATGTCAGCTGATGATGACAAGTCTTACCGTATGTTAAACTTGTGATTTGTATTCACAAAGGTGAGTTTTGAGCCACCACTTTCGATAAAAACACTACGCATGCACATCAATATCAATGGATCAGGAATCTAGTGTTTTCCACAGGAGTGTCCGTATACACTAGTAGAAAGCAGGGCTTCGGTTTGGCCCTTTAGTCCCGGCCATTATTGGAACCGGGACTAATGTGAGCATTAGTCCCGGTTCCAATGGCTAGGACGCCGGCCAGCTTCAGTCCCGGTTCGTAGGTGACCTTTAGTCCCGGCTGGTAATACCAACCGAGACTAAAGAGTTGCGGCAGGCAGCCACAGAGGTGAGGCTCAGCGCGAGCCCCTTTAGTCCCGGTTCATATCACGAACCAGTACTAAAGATGGACCTTTAGTACCGGTTCGTGATACGAACTAGGACTAAAGGGTTCCTTATATCATCTTCCACCCCGAGCCAGCCATCTCCATTTTCATGTTCGAGTTCATCCCCATTTTCTCCTCTGTTTCCTCTCCCGAGCTCAAGTTCATCCCCATTTTTTTCCACCATTTGTCAAGATTGGCGGCGCCCCATCTATCCAAGGGTTAGCAACTTCCTCCTTCATCCGGCATTGCTAGTTTAGCTCATTTCATATTTCTAGTGCTAGCTAGGTGTTTGATGAAATGCCTAAGCTAGCTAGTTAGGGAGTTTTTTTTAGTTCTATATGCAATTTGAGCTAAAATTAAAGTATGATTTGTGGGTTTTAGTGCCGTCTCGTCCCCGTCCTCACCGCCGTCGATCACCCGCGTCGTCTCGTCACCGGCACCACCTTGGTGAGCCTCTTGTTTTTATCTATTATTATTTTTAAACAATCTTACTTGTATGATTTAGATGCATATTATTATTTGTATAATTTTCTTACTTGTATGATTGTTTATTATACGTATAGTGCCATGGTTTTGATATCCGCCCCGTCAGCCCTCGTCCGGTCTATGATTCGGATGTGGTATATTATTTTTATAACTATTTATTTCATTTCGTGTTTATGACAATTATGCCGACCAACGCTTGACATAGATATTTGAATCAAGGTGGTATGTGAACCGGAAATTCCAACCGACCCTCTTGTCGAGAAGTTAAATTTAGTTGAAAAAGAAAACGATGATTTGAAAGAAAGATTGAAAAGAATTGAAGAAGAGAAGATGAAATTGGAGTTGGATCTTGCCGACGTCGTCGATGATCACAAGATCAAGATGGATGCAATGCGCTTGAAGATTAGAAAGATTAAAAAATATGCAATTAATAAAGAGGCTTGGTATCATTATAATGTTGGATCAATGGTTACCTTAGTTGTGATTTTGATCGCATTTATTGTTGCATTTAAATGCGTTAGATAGTTGTATGTTAGTTTTAATGTATGTTTTATGAGAACTATGTATTACATCTGGTCACTACCCTACTTTGGTTTAATATGATGAACTTGTATTAATTAATTTGGTCACTTATCTATTCATGATGTAGTGTAATGGTTTTTGATATATTTATATAATGCAGATGAGCCGGCAATAGATGTACGGTGACTGATGTTGTCCCGAGTTCATTAATGGCATGCATAATTTTCTCGATGTGGCTGAGTCAAACAAACAGAATGGTTTTATTTGTTGTGCATGTAGTGTTTGTAAGAATACAAAGGATTACTCTTGCTCAAAAACCCTACACTACCACCTGTTGAAGTCCGGTTTCATGTCCGGCTATAATTATTGGACCAAGCACGAAGAAAGTGGGGTTATAAAGGAAGACAATGAAGAAGAAGAGGATGATGACAACTATCCTATGTTCCCTGAACACGGTGTTACTACAATGGGTGAAGACGAAGCTGAAGAAGAGGCCATAGTTGATGAGCCCGATGATGATCTTCGTCGGGCCATTCTTGATGCACAGATAAACTGCGAAAGTGAAAACGAGAGGTTGAAGTTGAAGCGCATGTTAGAGGATCAAAAAAATTGTTATACCCAAATTGCGAAGATGGCCAGAAAAAACTGGGTACCTCACTGGAATTGCTGCAATGGAAGGCGTAGAATGGACTATCTGACAAGAGATTTGAAAAGTTGCTGAAAATATTAAAAAGATGCTTCCAAGGGATAACATATTGCCCCCCAGTACGTACGAAGCAAAGAAGGTTGTCTGCCCTCTAGGATTAGAGGTGCAGAAGATACATGCATGCATCAATGACTGCATCCTCTACCGCGGTGAGGAGTACGAGAATTTGAATGCATGCTCGGTATGCGGTGCATTGCGGTATAAGATCAGGCGAGATGACCCTGGTGATGTTGAGGGCAAGCCGCGCCTCAGGAAGAGGGTTCCTGCCAAGATGATGTGGTATACTCCTATAATACCACGGTTGAAATGTTTGTTTCAAAAAAAAGAGCATGCCAAGTTGTTGCGATGGCACAAAGAAGACCGTAAGAAAGACGTGATGCTGAGACACCCCGCTGATGGGTCGCAGTGGAAAAAATCGACAGAGAATTCAAGACTTTGCAGTGACGCAAGGAACTTAAGTTTGGTCTAAATACAGATGGCATGAATCCTTTTGGGGAGCAGAGTTGTAGTCATAGCACCTGGCATGTGACTCTATGTATTTATAACCTTCCTTCTTGGTTGTGCATGAAGCGGAAGTTCATTATGATGTCAGTGCTTATCCAAGGCCGAAGCAACCCGACAACGACATTGATGTGTACCTGAGGCCATTAGTTGAAGAACTTTTACAGTTGTGGCGTGAAGAAGGTGTACGTGTGTGGGATGAGCACAAACAGGAGGAATTTGACCTACGAGCATTGTTATTTGTAACCATCAATGATTGGCCTGCTCTTAGTAACATTTCAGGACAGTCAAACAAGGGATACAATGCATGCATGCACTGTTTAGGTGAGACTGAAAGTATATATTTGGATAAATGTAAGATGAATGTGTACCCGGGGCATCGTCGATTTCTTCCAAACAGCATCCCTTAAAAAGAAAGGCAAGCATTTCAAAGGTGAGGCAGATCACCGGACGAAACCTACCCGCCCTACTGGTGATGATATATATGGTATGGTCAAGGATTTATAAGTAATATTTGGAAAGGGTCCTGGCGGACAATCTGTTCCGAATGACGCTGACGGACACGTACCCATGTGGAAGAAGAAATCTATATTTTGGGAGCTACCCTATTGGAAACTCCTAGAGGTTCGCTCTGCAATCGACGTGATGCACGTGACGAATTTTTTTTGCGTGAACCTGCTAAACTTTTTGGGCGTGTATGAGAAGACGAAAGATACACCGGAATCACGGCAGGACCACCAACGTATGAACGAACGAGACGGCCTGCATCCAGAGAAGTATCAAGGTCCTGCCAGCTACGCTCTTACCAGAGAAGAGAAGGAAATCTTTTTTGAACTCCTGAGCAGTACCAAGGTCCCGTCTGGCTTCTCGTCGAATATAAAGGGAATAATAAATATGGCAGAGAAAAAGTTCCAAAACCTAAAGTCTCATGACTGCCACGTGATTATGACACAATTACTTCCGGTTGCATTGAGGGGGATTCTACCGAAAAATGTTCGAGTACCCATTGTGAAGTTATGTGCATTCCTCAATGCAATTTCTCAGAAGGTAATCGATCCAGTAACTCTACCAAGTTTACAGAAGGATGTGGTCCAATGTCTTGTCAGATTCGAGTTGGTGTTCTCACCATCCTTCTTCAATATTATGACGCACCTCATAGTTCACCTAGTGGAAGAGATTTCCATTCTCGGTCCTGTATTTCTACACAATATGTTCCCCTTTGAGAGGCTCATGGGAGTCTTAAAGAAATACGTTCATAACCGTGCTAGGCCAGAAGGAAGCATCTCCAAGGGCTATGGAACAGAGGAGATCATTGAGTTTTGTGTTGACTTTATTCCTGATCTTAAGCTGACCGGTGTTCCTCAATCGCGCCATGATGGGAGACTGCGTGGAAAAGTCATGCTAGGAAAGAAAGAAATAATATGTATGGACGGACATTCTTTCACTCAAGCACACTACACAGCTCTACAAAATTCTAGCTTGGTGGCTTCATATATCGAGGAACACATGAATATTGTACGCTCCGAAAACCCGGAGCAGCCTGACTCCTGGATTAAAGAAGAACACATGGAGAATTTCGGAGGTTGGTTAGTGAAGTGAATGTACAACCCAGCCACCCAGGTTCAAGTCCTCACGGACGCATATTTGGGTTCTTATTATTTCCATAAAAAAATCCGTTGTAGGGGCTTCCCCTACCGCATTCCTTTCAAAAAAAAAGACTTTCGGAGGTTGGTTGCAAACACATCTCATTAATAACACCACTGTTGGAGAAGAGCTATACTTGTTGGTCAAGTCGCCATCTTCGACTATATTGACTTTTCAAGTGTACGAGATAAATGGGAATACATTTTACACGGCCGCCCAAGATAAAAGAGCACGAACCAAAACAGTGGTGTCCGCTTTGATGCAACAAACAACAATGGGCAAAAGGACACATATTATGGTTAGATAGAGCAGATATGGGAACTTGACTATGGATCTGATTTTAAGGTCCCTTTGTTTCGATGCAAATGGGTCAACCTGACAGGCGAGGTAAAGGTAGACCCACAGTACGGAATGACTACAGTGGATCTCAAGAATCTTGGGTACCACACCGAACCATTTGTCCTAACCAATGACGTGGCTCATGTTTTCTATGTGAAGGACATGTCTACCAAACCAAAAAAAAGAAAAGATAAGCAAGCGAATACATCATACGATGAGCCAAAACGCCAGATAGTTCTTTCAGGGAAAAGAAATATCGTGGGAGTGGAGGACAAGACAGACATGTCAGAAGATTACAATAAGTTTGATGAAATTCCGCCCTCCACAGTGAACACTGACCCAAGCATCCTGTTAAGTAATGAAGATTGTCCATGGTTACGGCGCAATCAGAAGAAAGGGTCGACATACGTGAAGAAGAAAAGCTTTATACCCCAACACTAGATAGGGATGTTGTTGGTGATGTGTAATAATGTATTAAAACTTTTATTTAACCTTTTTGGTTCTGGTTCTATGAGACAGAGGACTCCATTTGCAACCAAGTGCAATAAGATTCACTCAAAAATATAGATATGATGTTTACAAATATAGATAATTAAATCAAATATAGATATGATTTTTACAAAATTTTAGAAACTAATTTGACTTCATTTGGACAATTAAATCAGTAGATATAAAAGAAATAAGAAAAAAGAAAAAGGAATTAGAACAAAAAAACTATTTCAAAAGTTGTTGAGGATTTGGACAATTAAATCAATATATATAAAAGAAATCGGAAAAAATAAAAAAGAATGAGAACAAAAAAAACTATTTCAAAAGTTGTTGAGGATTTGGACAATTAAATCAATAGATATAAAAGAAATCAGAAAAAAGAAAATAGAAAAAGGAACGAGAAAAAAAAAACTATTTCAAAAGCCCATTTAGTCCCGGTGGGCAATACCAACCAGGACTAAAGGTGGGCTTCGCGCGCGCTAATTTTAGCGGCGGCCCAAAAATACCTTTAGTCCCGGTTCCATCCACGAGCCGGGACTAAAGGTCCTTTAGTACCGGTTGGAGGCTGGAAACGGGACTAAAGGTCCCTTCCGCGCATACTTGGGTGGTTCTCACCCAAAATCGACCCAATTTCCACCCAATCGTGCGCGCCTCCTCCTCTGCTCCGGCAAACGCTGCCGCTCCACCGCCGTCTCCAACCGCTGCCGTCTGCCCCCGCCCTCGCCCGAAGATCACCGCCGGAGCCACCGCTCCTCCACGCCGCGGATCGAGCGGAGGAGCCGCCGTCCCCTCCTCAATCACCAGGTTTGTCTCCGCCTCCCGAACTCCCCCGCACGCGTCACGACCGGCGATCGGCCGGAATAGCTAGGGTTAGGGTTAGGGCAATGAAGAACGGTGGAGGGTGCACCACGGCGGCCGGAATGGACTAATGGGGGCCTTTAGTCCCGATTTGGTAGTCCCGGTTGGGAAACCGGGACTAAAGGCATGTTTTCTAATAGTGATACTTGTTGCGGAATACATCATTTTCATTAATATTTCTATCACTGATTATATCTTGCTAGTCCGATACCAATGAACGAGATGTTTGAAAAAGGAAACATCCCATAGCGTTCTGATTCTACTCACTGCCGCACCACCTTCGATCCAGCTCATGCGGTGACAAAGGGATGCCTTCCTGTTGAAGCCAACAACATGTTTGCATGACGAGTCTGCGTGAAGCCCCGCTTATCACTTGCAAGCCCGATCGAACCCGGTCGAATATGGACGGGCGTCCCATACTATTGCTGGCTGCAAAAGCTCAGTGGTCTAGGAAGGTGGCATCCCATGCGATGACGTCATGGCAAGCAATGGAGCCAATCGGCCAAATGTGGTAACAATCTCAGGATCCAGCCGTTGCGCCGTCCACGCGACCACAACATGTCGCCGCCATCGATGATCCAGGGCCGCCACACATGTTTCTAATTTCCAACGACCTTGGAGGGCTGACACGAGAGGGTTGTGTTTTCTTGATATGCACCATAAGTTAAAGTTACACATTTCTTCAGTCATTGCATGGTTTCAAAGATGTGCAACTACCATGTTGACATTCGAGAAAGAGTCAATGACCATGATCGTCCTCCCCCTAAAATCATGATCGACGAATAAGAAACAAAAATGTTCCTAGTGACTTATAATTGGAGAGACCCAACAAATACTCATCGTTGGAATGGATTACATTTTATTATAAGATTAAAAACTATGTTTTATCATAGACAAAAGCAAAGACAACTCACCACTAAGTAAGGTAGGAGTGATTATTCATCACGAAAGGTAGGGCATATTAATCTTATGAAAAATTACTATGGATTGTAGAATTGAAGTCAAACATTTCCATATAGTAAGTTTTCTAAAGATAGATTCTCCGAAAAGGCCTTATGTGAGCCTAGTTTTTTTTTTTTTTTTGGTAGGAGCTTCTTTTTTACAAAGTTTTTAGAGACCGGTAACAGAAGAAGCATCGAATGTACCATCTTGAGAACAATTATGCAAATTAGACATCCTAGCAAATATTAAGATCTTTGGTTGGAGGGCTCAACACGGGATTACTCCCTGTCTTGGTGTATTGGCAAATCGTCATATTGGTGAACTATTTGGATGCCCCATTTGCAGAGAAGCTTGTGAAGATATTCAACATATATGTTCACATGTAGCAGAGCTAAAGAGGTATGGAATATCTTGGGTTCGGTTGGACTGCAACAACTAACTATTTCCAATGATCAGCCAAGGCTTTTTTAAGGTCACGGGTTTGAAGAATTGGTGCTGACATAAGCTTGGTATATATGGTGGGAGAGGCGACCGAATTGTACACGCTGAAAGAGTTCTTTTTAGACGAAACCGCAGTCGGAGCTGCTTATTCATTGCTTTAGAAGAAGAGTACAAGATGTACAAACAAACAGAAATGAACATAAAAGGAGCCCGGAAATGCCAGGCTCCAAAAAGATATGAAAACCTAACACATCAGTCCGGTTCCCTTGGTCTGTGGAGCAGCATGTCTGCTCTGGTCTTTCCTGCATGCCGCCAAGATCTCGCTTCCTCCATTATGCCATTGTAAATGTGGCTGAGTGGTGCTGCTTTATTTTGAAAAATCCTGTTGTTCCGCTCTTTCCACACGTTCCACCAAGTAAGGTGAACCACAGCATTTCAATTCTTCCGTGATGGTGTTGGCAGCAAGGCTCGAGAAAGAGTTCAATCTTGTGATCGTTCAGCTATGTCTATTGCCACTCTAGCAACATATTATTTGCGGGTGAGGAAGAAATCATGAGTGATTTGTCGAGAAGGAGGGAAATGTCCACCCGAAAATGAGGTAAAAATAATGTTTTTTTGACAACTTTTTTTTACAACGAGGTAAAATAATGTTGATGTGTTGCTTTCAGTGCTGATTACAATCATGGAGGTGTTGGGGTGATCATAAGAGATAGCAAAGGTTCTTGTATTTCAGCAGCCTGTCAAACTATTGATCGTGCATTGTTCAGGAGGCACGCATGGCCGAATCATATGCTCTAAGGGAAGGCCTAATTCTTGCTTAGTTCATCGGATGTAACCACATAATTATGCAATCCGATTGTATGCAGGTTACTGATACAATAAAGAAGGGAGGATTTTTGGCAACTTCATGTTGAGGATTGCAAAATCATGGCGAGTGGTTTGTTAAGATAGTTTTTGAGTATTGTCCTAGGGAAGCCAACGTTCCAGCCCACGAGCTGCCAAAGGTTAGTGTCAATTCCAATTTGTCTTGTAAGTGTGGGCGATGACCCTCCTAGTATTATTTTACCAGCACTTGCAAACGATGTAATGTTGTCCGATTATCAATAAAGCTATCCGGATGGCGTTCCCTAAAAAAGAAAGCTTTCGGAGACCGTCAACGTACCTGAGAGCGCCCTGAACGAATCATTCCAGCTATCTTGGCTGATGAGTTAAATGGGGTGCTAAACTAAATGCTAATATATGTTTTCTACTTTTTTCTGGTGCTACCCACAGTATAAGAAACTCGTGAAAAGCTTTAAAGAGTGTAAGTGGCTTAACACAATTTACATCAGTCACCCTTCCAATGCATCTACACATTTAGAAAAGAAATAAAAATAAACGAGGACTTGATATACATCTGAAATATTCTATCGGAAATAAAGAAAAAAATTGATATACAACTGAAATACAGTAGTCTTATCGGAAACAAAGAAAAAGCTGATACAACTGAAAGCAGCAACTGAAATCCTCTAGAAGTGGTTGACGACACGTTAGAATAAATTTCCCATGCTTTGACTTCAACCGGATCACTCCCTCCAAACTTTAGCCAGCATAGATCGACTCGATTGACCCGCCTGTCTGTGTGGACCATGGTTTTCAAATTCAGTGAGATTTCATCGAAATTCACTGAATTTCAGTGATTTCGGTCCACCCCGAAATAATTGCCTTTCGGTCAAAATATTTCAGCACTTTCAGTATTACACAGGAATTAAAAAATTATTTAAAATATTTTGTATATTTGAACGAATTTGAAGAGAAAATTTCGGTCATTTGGCTGAAACGAAAACCGAAATCGTTGAAATTCACTGAATTTCAGTGGTGGCCAAAATTTTTCCGAAACTGAAATTTGAAACCATGGTGTGGACTAGACCGTGATGTTCACTCTGCGGAGCTGAAACGATGACATCGGTGGCTTGGTACTAAGGGTGTCAAGCGGCGGCCCGCATAAGCGAAATCGTAGCACAAATTGTATTAGCCCATCTAAACTCACGTATAACTAAATCGTTAAAGTTTGTATACGAACACTACAGGAATGGCGCTATACGCCGACGGCTTTTTGTCGGGGCCGTCGGCGTAGACCCCGCCGCGGCCAGCTCGTCGTGGTGGCCGTCGGCGTAGCTATTGCCGTCGGCGTAGAGACGCTACGCCGACGGCCACCCTCGGCGTACAATTTACCGTCGGCGTAGATCTCGCGCAGGCCGTCGGCGTACGCGGGCCGTCGGCGTAGAGTCATATTAGGCTTTTTAAAATATTTATTTTTTATGTATATAGCTACGCCGACGGCTTTGCCGTCGCCATAGCTATGTTTTTCTTTTTTTTTCTATTTTCAGCTAATATGTAATAATTCATATCTTTAAATTCGTAAATCAAAATTTAACAAACAAAATGTCTAAATTGATTAGAAAAATGAGAAGAATCCAAATATGACATCCAAATCATCTTTTTCATCATGTATATGACTTTTTGTAACATATTTTAGAAAAATCACTTTATGCCTATTTTTCGAAAGTAATTGAACTTTATGTGAAAATAGTCAAAAAATGAAATCCTTTGGCATGGAGTACTTTTATGTGTACTAGTTACTAGGATAAATAATAAACTTGAATTTTGACAAAGTTTACAAAAAACTTCTTCACAAAAAGGTCAATCATCTATAAACATATATAACTTTCGAGTCAAATGTCCAAGTTATGATCATCCCCGTGCCATAGTTTGTGATCATGTGCCCATATTTGACACATAGGTTTATCTTGGTATGACAAACAATGTTGCAGAACTGAGGTTTTTCAAATTAGTTTTATAAATATCATTTTTTATTATTTTTATTGTAAAAAATGACATTTTTTGTGAAGCAAGTACAAAAAATATGTTGGAAAATGGTACTCATCCAATTATCACACAAAGTAGACCATATTTTATGGACAATCCAGCAATATTAGGAATTTTCTCGGTTTTTATCTAATTTCTCCTATTTAAATGACTTTATGCCTATTTTCCGAAAGTAATTAAATTTTGAACTATAACTGTGTGATAGTTTGCTCTGAAATTTTTACAAAAATCATTTTAAGATACACCAGTAGTGGTCATATCATAGAACCATCGATAGTTTTGAAAAATTCAACCTCTTTTGATGAATAGGCACGGTGGTCATTTTGACCGTTTTTTCAACAAAATAAAAGAAAGTGAAAAAATAGTCAAAAAATGAAATCTTTTGGCATGGAGTACTTTTATGTGTACTAGTTGCTAGGATAAATGATAAACTTGAGTTTTGACAAAGTTTACAAAAAAATTCTTCACAAAAATGTCAATCATCTATAAACATGTATATGTTTCGAGTCAAATGACCAAGTTATGGTTATCCCCGTGCCATAGTTTGTGATAATGTGCCCATATTTGACACATAGGTTTATCTTGGTATGACAAACAATGTTGCAGAACTGAGGTTTTTCAAATTAGTTTTATAAATATCATTTTTCATTTTTTTAATTGTAAAAAATGACATTTTTTGTGCAGCAAGTACAAAAAATATGTTGAAAAATGGCACCCATCCAATTATCACACAAAGTAGACCATATTTTATGAACAATCCAGCAATATTAGGAATTTTCTCGGTTTTTATCTAATTTCGCATATTTAAATAACTTTATGCCTATTTTCCGAAAGTAATTCAATTTTGAACTACAAGTGTGTGATAGTTTGCTATGAAATTTTTACAAAAATCATTTTAAGATACACAATTAGTGGTTACATCTCAAGACCGTCGATAGTTTTGAAAAATTCAACCTCTTTTGATGAATAGGCACGGTGGTCATTTTGACCGTTTTTTCAACAAAATAAAAGAAAGTGAAAAATAGTCAAAAAATGAAATCCTTTGGCATGGAGTACTTTTATGTGTACTAGTTGCTAGGATAAATGATAAACTTGAGTTTTACAAAGTTTACAAAAAAATTCTTCATAAAAAGGTCAATCATCTATAAACATGTATAAGTTTCGAGTCAAATGACCAAGTTATGGTCATCCCCGTGACATAGTTTGTGATAATGTGCCCATATTTGATACATAGTTTTATCTTGGTATGACAAACAATGTTGCAGAACTAAGTTTTTTCAAAATAGTTTTATAAATATCATTTTTTTCCATTTTTAAGTGCCAAAATGACTTTTTTATTTAGCAAGTACCAAAAATATGTTGCAAAAAGTCATATACATGATTCAAAAGATGATATGGATGCCATATTTGAATTCCTCTCATTTTTCTAATCGACTTAGACATTTTATTTATCAAATTTCGATTTACGGATTTAAAGATATGAATTATTCCATATTAAATGTAAAAAGAAGAAAATAAAGTAAAATCAATTTTATTGTTATTTATTCAAAATATTTTTACATAATCATTGTTACTTATTCAAACAAATTTTAAAATTTAAACAATGAAAAAGTGTAACATCATAACCGAATGGTTAATATGATTGATATGATATTAATATCAGTAAGTTCTAACTTCTCATTTTTGATGATGGGTGACCGAATGGAAAGTTTGACCAGGGTAAGTACTTTGACCAATGATTAAGTGTGTAATTAGAGATTAAATATGTGGCTAAGTGGGAAATTCCGAACTAGAAATAAAATAGATTTAAAAAGTTCAAAAAAAAAGTTTTAAAAAAATCGATTTTTTTTTGAAAAAGTTTTAAAAAATTCGAAAAATTAAAAAAACTGAAAAGCCTATGCCGTCGGCGTACGGCCGTTGGCGTAGCCTACGCCGACGGTTTTTCTGGCCTTTGCCGACGACTTTAGGTTGTCGGCGTATCGGGCGATTCCTGTAGTGGAAGCGGGATGGATCGGGCGCCCGAAATCACTAGAAAAAGGGTTCCCTTTGCAAAGGGAACCCCACATTCGTTCTCGTCGTAACAAGTGTCGTCTTCTGTTTGATTGGCCTCGCATATCTGACAAGTATCGCTACCAGATTGAAAGTGGGGAGTATGGGAGAGAAAGGGATACGGGAGGTCGGAGGTTAGTTTTTCCCTTTTATTTTTCTAAACCAAATTTTCAAAATTGGTACACGTATGAAGAGATTCCTTGCTTTCAGAGTACAATAGTACATCCTACTCCTTTCGGTAACTTACCATCTGTCGCCGGTATTTTCCAGTCGCTAGCCCCAGCCGGACTACCTCACCCAAATAAAGCGCGCGTGAATCTGCTACTGACTACTGAGTACTGTACCACAGGCGAGGATCAAGCTTGATTTTTTTTTTTTTATCATCCTCGTTCGTGCCTTGATTTGTTTTTTGAGAGACGTTCGTGCCTTGATGTTTTCGCATTTCCGGCTGTATTGTTACAGTGGGCCGACCATCCTGGGGAGCCCAGCCATGCTAATATGGGCCTCACACTTTTTGAAACGCAATTTGGGCCTCACACTTGCACCGACAGCCAAACCGAAGTCACGGCACCCTACTGCATTGCATCTCCATCTTGTACGTCTTCTGATCCCGTGTGCCCTAAGTATTTTGGACGAGCCATTCATCCATAGAGTAGAAAAGGCTGGCTTATGCGTTTCTGTACGTCGCTCATGGTTTCATTTAGAATTTTACTTGAATAGACTATGTTTCCCAGATGCATTCGTATTTTTTCACCACGTACGATGGTTCATGGTTTGAGATAGCTTATCACCTGTGCCACGCGTTGATAGAAAGGTTTTGGCATCATGGAGATTTGCTCCGGATAAATCGTTGAACTACTAAGAGAAATACTAAGGCTTACATTTTTTATAAAAAAAAATCGACTTTTGAGTTTCTTAAAGCGTCAATCGTGACATCTTGGTGATAATGGAAAAATGTCTCTCTCCACAAATCAAATTAGACAATCACTCATGAATTACTCGTCCATTCTATTCCGCGGCACATTCTTGATAATATTCATTGCTGAGAAGCATCTATCCACGGGCAACCGGTAAAATTAGCCTGATCTCATCTTGTTTATTAGGATTGATGGTATAACGTAGAATTCATTTTGATCAACTGGATAAAAAGG
This sequence comes from Poa pratensis, assembly GCA_947311845.1. Lineage (NCBI taxonomy): Eukaryota > Viridiplantae > Streptophyta > Magnoliopsida > Poales > Poaceae > Poa > Poa pratensis. The sequence continues at coordinate 44,384,937 of CAMZMU010000055.1, read as the reverse complement.
AAATTCGTCCAATTAAAAAAGGTATCTCATCCAATTGAATCTCTTACGGGAGACTAGCATAACTTGATGCATTTCTTGTCCAATTGCAGGCGTAGGCTGCCTAGAGGTCTCACACATCAACAGCCGATCGTTTTCTACTCAACGCAAATAGATCCATGTCCTAAAAAAAATCAAGAAATTGTTTTAGTCTTTGCTACTTAAGGATAAATTGGCTACTACAGCCTAGAGGGAGTATTGAAGCAATTGGTTGCACGAGTTTAGACTTTTGAATGTATTCGTGAATCATCCATTTACTTGAACGGAAATGACTGAATCTCCGGTTTATCAGCTGCCGATGTTGCCGTTCGTTGGCCGCCGATTTCTAGCAGCCGCTTCCCGAATTCACGATGTCAAATCGCTGAGGCCTGGACAGCTGGACTCCTTAGACTCGCTGGCCGCTCGATCGAGTCTCGGTGAGGTAGGACGAGAGACGAAAGGGGTCTTTGGGAAGATAGACTCTTTGTCCGACATTATGGTGAAAATTTTGAGGTTCGATGACTCTACACTTTTAGGCGATTATCTCCTTCCTTTTTTCGATAAAGGGAATTTATTAATATCGAGAGATACCAATTACACCCAGACTCTGCAACAACAAATTATCTCCGTCCTAAATACATTCATCGCTCATGCCTCTCCATCTTTTCAGATGGGCGACTCGTGGAACAAGTGACAATATCATTACTGCAGTCCAATTGCAATCTCTTTACTGAAATATAGGCACTATTTCATCTTGCAAAGATTGATACCTTATAAAGATGTCCTCAAATGATTCATTGTAACTCTTAGTCAAAGGAGGTACGTTGTAATTTCTTAGATAAATAATAGATTCAAAACAGTGTATCTGGAATTATCGGGAGTATGGAGCTCTGCCCCTGTATCATACTCACTGTACACTAAATTCTCAGTCAATAAATTGCCTGTTAACAAGCCGGGTTAATAACTTTATTATATACTAGATGATACCCCGCACGTTGTTGCGGGATTTATAGAATTACTTTTTTGGCTAATAAATTGTAAGACATTCAAATTTCTCGATAGGCTGAAAGATCATAAAGGTGGATGGGAAGTTGTGAAAAGAGTCGATTTATGCGGATAATGTAGACAAAATGTTTGGCGACAATAATCGAAATGCTTACTATGCATAGAAATAAAACTTTAGTCACAAAAACGGGAATAAATCTTACTTTCTTGAGATGAGCAACCTAGCTCAGTAAGACTTTTTTTTGTAAAATTCCATCAAGCTAAACTATGCCGTGCTTAGTATATAGTTCACAGGAACAAAAATGACCAATGGTTGTCACAACATAGAAACGTACGCCACGAAGTCATGAGTTTACGGCAGCACATAAGTACGCTTCCATTCACCTAAATTCTCAGTTAGATCAAACAAAAAACACAAACAAATCATGTAGAGCTGGACGGAGGAATAGTTCTTACATAGCTCAAATGTATCATTGTTGATGGTTGCAGATTGCAAGTAGTAACGGATGTGCCGAACCGAACAACATATCGTAGTACATCATAGTTAAATAAGTATGGTACCCTTCAAAGGGAAATGTCGAACATGTATGACAAAGGTAATTTAGTAGCGCTCTTGAACAGCAATAAACAGTATGGTATTAAAGCCATATAATTGGCGGCATGAAAAAGTATGAACAATGGGAGATGAACATTGCATTACATGAATGTATTATGGAAAATAGAAAGGATTTTGAGTAAAAAATCTGTAAGAAATTCTGGTACTGGAATTCCATTGTACGCGCCTGTAGATGCTTACATCCATATTATCTGGCCTGCTGGTCATGTTCAGTTTAAGCTGAGAGCCAAAATTTACCACACTTCTTTATAATAATACCAAGGTACGTGGTCAAGAAGTGAACTTCAAGAGAATAATCCCAAGCAGACTGTACTACAGATTGCAGCTAACTTCAGAAGCCCCATGGCAATACGAAACGCTGAAGGTCCTGGATCGACGGCTTGGTATTTGACTGCACATTCGCTAGAAAGCTGTAACATTAGCTTGACGTTACAAATTTCCAAGTTGCTCATCCAGTTAGAATTAGATCATATAATATGAGACCAGAATCACATCGCCAAAATAACCTGTTTGGCTGAAAGCACTGTTAGTGCACACCTTGCGCCTTTCATAATTCCTATTCTCCATCTCCTTCCTCTACCAGACCCACGCAGCTGAAAGGATGAGCAGCAACCGATAGAAGGGGCTCAAAAGGGGGTCTATGATACAGCCAAACAATCCGAGAAGAGGCCCAATTCAAGAAGGATTGTATGCACCGTCTCCCTAATAACACAGTTCGTGAAAGTTGTGACCGCATCATCCAGAGAGGTGGAGATGAGGTTGGAGGAAGAGGTGTGGCCAGCGACATGTATTCTGAAGATGGATGGTAGGAGAAGGGGAAGAGAACGCACTCATTAGAGTTTAGAAACCCACCAGGAAGAGAAACGGTTCGAATTAAAGGCACACGGACAGCCGGATGGGAACTGCGCTAGCTGTGATGAGTGTTAGTGGGACAAACTTTTTTTTAATTATGTGGCATATTTGCTTACATGGGGGGCTAGGATTTGCTAGAGATGATTGATGAGGTGGACACCTTGCATGTTGATAGAATTTCTTGTAATAGGTCATTCCTATTTAGATATAGAAGATATGTCCGGGCAGCCGGACTAATATGTCGGAGCCTAGCAGAGGTAGCAGTAGCTAGGACTCAGAACTGACGCCACAGATCCTTGATCGAGGTCGATGCACCCACCGTACTAGGCACCCCGTACATGCATCCTTGTAGTACTATCTTACGTGTGGATCGGTATATATGTCCTGCGGATCGACTGATATGCTTTGCTGTCGCCGTTTCCGCGTGCGGTCACATAAATTCCCTGCTGATTAGGTCGCTTGTTTCGTCCGAGTTCACGAGCGAGAGAATCCAGTTGCCGATCGATCAGGCATTCGGGCTGTGTCCTGCTTGCCAAGAGGCGCCAGGCAGACATGCATGGTTGTAGCCTTGTGGAGTATGAGCGAGCACTGAGCAGTCTAGGTCGAGTCAGATAATGGTGTCCAAACCGGACACGGACCTAGCAGTGCACATATGTACAGCATGCATGCGCGTGAAAACAACAAGTGTGCTTGGCAACGCCATGATTTTGTCCGTAAGGATGACTCCAACGAGGCGACCCAAACGGACGCGCGTTTTGTCCGTTTGGGTCGGGAACGGACGCGCGTCCGGCCCATGTCCGCCCCTTTCTGGCCAGTGCCCCTAACGGGACGACGCATCGAGTCCGTCCGCATGTTTTTTTAGCTAAACAGGCCATATGTGGGCCATTTTCATTCATATATAGGGGGGTGGGCCGACGCATCGAGTCCGCCCGGCCAGGGTTTTTGATCATTTTGATCATTTTTATCAATCCATACAAAGCAAGTATATATGAAACAAAATAAATTATACAATCCAAATGGTTCATCACATAGTTATTACAATCTATATAATTCAGCAAATAATACAAATTGTTTCACAAATAACAAATTGTTTCATGCATAGTCTTACAAACTAAATAAAAATAAGACCAATAGTTCATCATATGGAACTACTGGTTATCGTAGTGCTGCCAGACATGCTCCGCCAAATCATTTTGCAGCTAGGTATGAGACACCTTCTCACGAATGTCACGGTGGAAGTCGAGAAACTGATCAAATGTGGACGGTCCCTGGGGCTCAACCAATTGACCCTGAAACTGCCAAGGCTGATCATGCATACCCTCATCGCGTTCGTCCTCCACGATCATGTTGTGCATGATCACACAAGCTGTCATCACCTCCCAGAGTTGGTCCTTATCCCATGTCCTAGCGGGGTGGCGAACAATAGCCCACCGTGACTGGAGGGCACCGAATGCACGCTCCACATCCTTTCTAGCACTCTCTTGTTCCTTGGCGAACCTCTTCTTCTCATCACTGGGATTGGAGATGGTCTTCACAAAAGTAGTCCATGTAGGATAAATCCCATCAGCAAGATAATAAGGCTTGTCATACTCGTGACCATTGATCTCATAGGTCACCTGGGTGCGAGGCCATTGGCAAGCCTGTTGAACACCGAAGACCGCTGCAGCACGTTGATGTCATTGTGCGAACCGGCCATGCCAAAAAACGAGTGCCAAATCCACAAATCTTGTGATGCCACGGCCTCAAGCACGACCGTGCACGCCCCAACATGGCCCTTGTACTGCCCCTGCCAAGCAAATGGGCAGTTCCTCCACTCCCAGTGCATACAATCTATGCTGCCAAGCATCTCAGGGAACCCTCTGGCCTCGTTGATGGCCAAGAGCCGGGTCATGTCGGCAGCATTGGGCTCCCTCAAGTACTCGGGGCCGAACACCTGCACCACGGCCTTGCAAAACTTGTACATTGCTTCTAGGCACGTGGACTCGTTCATCCGCACGTACTCGTCCACAAGATCACCTGCAATTCCATATGCAAGCATGCGAACGGCGGCGGTGCACTTCTGGTATGATGAGAAACCGAGGGCACCACACGCATCTGGCTTGCATATGAAATAGCCATCAAAATGCATCACCCCCAACCGGATACGGTTGAACAAAGATCTTCTCATCCGGAAACGGCGCCGGAAAATCTTGGGAGGATACGTGGGTCTGTGGGGGCGAAAGTAGTCCCCCCAGAGCTGGAGTTGGCCAGCTCTCCGATTCCGGTCCAATGCAGGAGAACGGCCCGGCAACGAGCCTCGGAACACCGGCCGCATCCTCTCAATGTACTCATTGACGACGAGGGTGGCAACCAGGCCGTCACTCTCATCGTCCGAGGAATCATCCGATGATGGCGCGCACATGATGTAGTTCTTGTAGTACCATTCATCGGAGCTATCCATGACCGAGTTCGTACCTGAGTTGGTGCCGGGGCTGACGGCCGAACACCTTGTGGGCGTTGTTGGTGTCGCGGCCGCTCCGACAGATGTGGCCGCAAGATTCACCGGCCGTGGCTGGGAGGAAGCAGCTCCGGTGACGGGGAGGAAGAGGAGCAGGAGATGGCGTCCCGGGAATGGCCTGCAGTGCCAAATCGAGGGAGCGACGGCGGGGTGGCGGCGGGAGGGGCGAGAGAAGCGGAGGAGATTGGGGTGGGGAATGGCCTAACGGTTGGGTCAGGGGCGGACCAGAGGAGGACACAATAGCGCTCCGCTCGCGTCCGCGCCCGACGCATTGGTGGCCCAAATTTGGGCCAGGAATGGGTCGCAGCGGACCAAAAAACGGACCGCGGTCCATTTGCGTCACCCCGTTGGGCCGTGTTTTTGGCCCCCGCGGACTCGATGCGTCGCCCCGTTGGAGACATCCTAAGTGTTCACTTAGCTGGCCAGATCGAGGGGCGGACTTAGAGCAAAACTATACCGGTGTCACGATATGATCAGTCACACGTAATTTTGACCAAAATTTAAGGCACTATAATTGGATGAAATATATATGAAAGAAAACAATTTGGACCCGGTGTGTCCCGTTACCCCGAGTGGCTAAACCTGGTGTTGGCTCCTGCTTTGTCCAGGTCCTGTACAAGAACACGTTAATGTGTGCCCTTTGGAGGCAAGGGGGATGCACCACGAGGCGGCGAGGGAGACCACCTTCCAGCGCGATACGCAGGATAGAGAGCCACGCTCTTTGAACCAGACGCCCCACTCGTCCGGGATGGAACCCGTCGGGGCGTGCGGCTGCGATTCGCTGAGCTAAGCTGATTCGCTCGCTCCTAGCTTGGTTTTCAATCAAGATGAGTGGAGTAACGGAGCCACCGTGATGAACGGAAGAAGGGGCAATTGGGAAATGAGGTAAAAAGTAGATGTAAAAGTACGATTGATTGATATGTGTGCTTAGGTTTACAATCGGCCATCACCCTACATTTATATGGGCGGCTAAACTTCCCGTGCAAGTCACGGTCTACGAGTTACAAGTTCGAGTCGTGTTACAATTTTAGGCTATAAGTAGGAAAGTTTCCCTCGGTTTCATACCGGAAAAGGACTCCAAGCGTCCAACTCATCCTGTGCCGAGCTCCTTCCGTGTTGGGGTCCTTCTCCTATAGTCTTCGCGTCGAACTCCTACAGCTTAGGGCTTGCCGCCAGGTCCTTCTAGCTCCAAATCTTTGACCCCTTGGGTCCGGGTTCTTCGCCTTCCGTGTCCTTAATGTGGGTCCTTTGCTTTTGGGTTCGTTGAGCCCAGTTGTCGGTTCCTTTGGTATGACTCCCTTTGAGGACTCCTTGTAATGACTCCCTGTGGTCATGAGCTCGAACCGTCTCCCATCCTTGACATGTACTAAGCTCATGGCGGCTTGCATCTTCAAGTCTCCACGTATAATTTTGCTCCACCTTGGTCAGCTCCTACTTCTATGGCCGGCTTCCTCCTGCTTCCATCTTTCACCTAGCGTGTCCACCCAGCGTCAGATCCTTCTCCAGAAGTCACCCGTACATCTTGGCAGTCGGCCAAAAACTAGTGCCAACACCTCGGGTATGCCTCTGCCAGAGCATCTCCACCGGACAACCCGGATAATGCGCCAATTATCTTGGGGTGGCGTACGCTAAATGAGGGATCAAGATAGGCAATCAGAGGGGGGGTGAATGATTGCGCGGAAGCAAATTAAAACTTTTCTCGAAAGTTCAAACCCTGAAACCCTAATCTGTTTGTGATACTAAAACAGTCGTATCTCAAGATCTACTTAACCAAAAATTACGTATGAATACTCTAATGAAAGGTATGGAAATTATCTATCCAATGCAAAAAGAATCAGCTCAATCGAAGTTACGAGTCAAAAGATATGACCAGAACAGTAACAACTGACAGAAGACTGCGAAAATCAATCTAGATCTAATTTCGAGAATTAGTAAGAAAGACAGATTAATCACACCACAAACTTCCCTTGATCTCGTGAAAAACCTGCAGCAAAATATTAGAGAGATCTAACCCGAAGATTTCAGCAAGATTAGAGAAACCTAGAGATGACACCGTCAAAGATCATTTTATTGCAACGATGTCGATCGATTACAAAAGATGCGTGCCAGCATCCAAAAACTCTCCAAATAATTTCTAGACTACAGATCTGAGTTTCTCTCCTGAGACGCACTCAAAAACCTAGCCAATGTCCCTCTATTTAAAGAGCTAGCCAAACCCTAATGCTGTGTTTGGATGTATGAATTGGGCCTTGGAATCGTTATTTTGGAATTGCCAAACCGAATTCAGCTGTTTGGTGTGGTCTAGGAATTAGGCTCTGGAAACTCGGTCCAATTCCACGCGAGCCCCGCGCGCACGTCCGCCCCTCGACCGAAAATTCCGAGCGAACAAGCTCGGAAACGCACCCCCACTCACGTACCGCTTCGTTGCCTCGCTCTCCGCGTTTCTTCCCGAGTGCGTCCGCGGACTGCTCTCCGCCCGCAGCGGCGACCTCGGCGGCGTGGCGCCGCCAGCCCGCCAAGGCCTCCTCCTTCACTCCCTCCCGCCCAGCCCCGTCCTCCTCACTATATGTACTCCTCCCTGCCCGTCCCTGGTCCTCCTCCTCCCAGGCCTTCCTTTCCTCACCCCTGTCCCACCTCCGGCCGGCCTAACCCTAGGTCGCCGGCTGGACAGAAGGCCGGTGTGAGGGGAAACGGCAGCGGAAGCCAACCGGCTGGCCTAACCCTAGGTCGCGGCCGGCAGGACCAGAACCCCCTCTCCCCAATCCTTCCTCTTCTTATCTGATTTCACTTTGAATCTTGGCCATGGCAGATTGCCATGCCGTGCGTTCTCCAGGAGGAAGAACTCATCCCTAAGCTGCAGGTACTGATTGCAGTGTAACCTGTTGGCGCATAGCCTGATTTAGAGCAACAGATTTAGCCTGATTCATATTCTAGTTTGTCCCTCCTGTTTGCAATTCTTTCAGATTACTCAACAATTTGGATGACATTGAGTTCCACTTCTTGTTGATTGAGTTGGGTGTGAATGGTATGGCAGCCATGTCAAATGAACCATGCGCCCATGATGTTTACTGTATTGTTTATATTTACTTGTCCTCCTGAGTCCTGACGTTCCATGGAAGCAGCAGCAGCGACGATTCAGTGCTCTCTCTGTCTCTAAGTGCGTCAGGCACACATTAGTATCAAGCAGTGTAGAACTCAGTTTTACTTTGGAAGGAGGCCCTGGAAGAGTGAACAATGCTCCATTTTGACAGCCAGGCACATTTAATTGAAAAATAATATATAAACTTTCAAATATGTGTGAATAATACTGTATAACTTTTCAAATATGCACATACCATTTTTTATGTCATTATGTGTGCAAAATAATATATCAATATTCAAATATATACATAATACTTTTTCATATATGTACACAAGTTTATATTGTTCAAACTCAACAAAACAATCAATTCCATAGTTTATACATCCAAACAGGAATTGGAATTGTGTACTACACTTTGATTCCAACTGTAAATTTCATTCACAACCAAACAGCGGAATTTGAATTGGAGCACATTTCCTTTCCATCTTATAAATGGAATTGCCAGTACAATTCAATTCCAAGCAAATTTTCCTACATCCAAACACAGCCTAAAACATAGTCCAATGCGGAACAGAAAGTCGGTTCGGAAAATAAATTTCCGTCACGCGGTCTGATTTGGTCGGTTGACCACAGAGCCCGTCTGCCCTCGGGCGACCCGCGCCTGGCGTGGCCTGCTCCTTCGCGCCTCGCGCCTGCTCCTTGCCTGCTGCCTCTCGCACCTGCTATCAACACACAATGCAAGCAAAACGGTACGTACGAGAAAGACAGGAGAGGAGGCGATCGTGGCGATCGTGGCGGCCGCCTAGGGTTTCAACCCTAGCCGCCGCCGCCGGTGATATCTGCAGCTTCATCGTCTCCGCCGGCAAATATTCGACGGGTCCTCGCCTCCTCTAGGTGCCATTCTGGCACTAGAAAGGGTGGGGACCTCGGACCTGCGCACGGCGCTTGTCGACGGTCCTTAATAGTAGAGTTTGGTTTTGGTCGTCATCTTCTTCGTTAATGGAGATAGTATCATCTGCAATAAGTGATCTTCCAAGCTTCGTTCGACGGCGAGATATCCTTTCCGACGTCAATGGTGGCTTTAGAAGATTAAGTCTGTCTAGGTATGGTTCTTCAGATCTTGCTTCGCCAGATCAATCTTGGATTGTTTCTCATGGTTGTCGCGAGGAGGTTTGTCCTCGCAATATCTATCCCGGCTACTACGTCTTCGGCAATGGTGATTTGTTCTCTCGGCTCCCAACGACGTCGACAAAGTGGTTCGGTTATTTGTCCCTGAAATATCAGTGGTGATGCTCTTGCCGATGTTGCTTGATTAATTTAATGGCTGCGTGCGTGCACAAAGGCTTGGCATTGCGGCTCAAAATTAAAAAGGGAAAACCTTCGGTGGTATTCACAGGTATGTGGTTTGGTGATGTTGGCGTTGTTCCACGGCTGCCTTCAGAAAAATACAAGATTATGTCATGGATGAAGAAAGAGTTTGAAGATCTCATAAATTTGCTAGTCTCTTTTAGTTTTGTTTTTGTAATCGATGTAATCGTATACTCTTTGCTGGTTTAATATACGTGAAAAAATTCAAAAAACACACAATGCATGCATGCACCATGCAGATGCAAGGGAGGACTCGATCCCTACCATGCATGCATGCATGTAATCCAACTCCAAAGCATCACGTGCATGCAACACTATCACATACATGCCTCCACATGCATGAGACAAAACGCACCTACTAATCAAATGCTCTAATTAGCAATAACTCGATGACCGTCGGCCACCGCTTTTCATCCGCATATTTTTTTTCTCGCAACGTCTCGCTCCTCATGAAGTCTTCAGAATCTCGATCCTCGGCCAACATGTCTGAGTGTCATCTTTAGTACCGTACATCTCCAGTACAAGCCATGTACGATAAAACGGTACCCTCCCGGATCATCGTATCCTCCACTTTCATTGTTCCTTCGCACGAACGTCCCGCATGATCTTGATCTCTTGACCTCAGCTTCTCCCAAGATTTGTCCCTCGATCCCGTCATCGACCACGTTCCTCCAGCTCCAGCAACACCTGAAAGTGATCACAACAAATAACCAGTACGAGCACAAGTCCGCGACTTGACTCAGGTAAGTTCTACACAACTCACACCATCCCATATGGTTTGATGACTCCAAGTTCACCTCGAAGAAAAGCAAACCGAGAAGAATCCAATGGTTTAGTAAAAATGTTTGCGAATTGAAGTTCAGTATCTATAAAATGTAGCACAACATTTCTTTTTTAACATGATCTCTAAGAAAATGATATCTTATGTCTATGTTCTTAGTTCTAAAATGTTGCACAGTGTTTTTAGCAATACATATAGCACTAGTGTTATCACAATAAAGTGGTACACTTTCTAAAATAACCCCCTAATCTTTCATTGTAGCTATTATCCATAAAATTTGTGAGCAACAACAAGCAGCAGCTACATATTCACTCTCAGCAGTAGATTGTGCAACAGAACTTTGTTTCTTAGAAGACCAAAGTACTAATGAATCACCCAAAAATAAGCATGTACCAGATGTACTCTTCCTATCAATTCTACAACCTCCAAAATCAGCATCTGAAAATGCACGCAATGAAATACTAGAGGAAGCAGAAAGCCAAATGCCAAAAGATTGGGTGCCATGTAGATACCTGAAGATCCGCTTGACAAATTGTAGATGTGATGCACGTGGGGAAGCTTGAAACCGTGCACACAAGCATACAGAAAATTGTATATCCGGTCTAGAAGCGGCGAGATAAATAAGTGAACCAATTATACTTCTATACATCTTTTGATTAACAAGTTCACCATCCTCATCGAGATCAAGTGAGGCCGTAGATCCCATTGGTGTCATAATGGGGTTGTAGTTTCCCATCCCAAAGAGTCGTAGAAGATCCTTCTTATACTTACTTTGATGTACAAAGGTGACATCCTTTGTTTACTTGACTTGTAGTCCCAAAAAGTAAGTAAGTTCACCCATCATGCTCATTTCCAATTCCCTGCTCATAGTTTCTGAAAATTCGGACACCAAAGCATGAGAGGCACACCCAAAGATAATATCATCAACATAAACTTGTACAAAAAGTTGATCATTGCCATGTTTGAGTACAAAGAGTGTTTTATCAATCTTTCCCATGGTAAACCCATTTCCAAGTAAAAAGGTTTTCAACCTATCATACCATGCACGGGGGCTTGTTTTAAACCATACAAAGCTTTTGAAAGTTTATAAACATGGTTGGGAAACTTTGGATTCTCGAAACCAGGTGGTTGCCTAACGTAAACCTCCTCATCAATAAAACCATTAAGAAAAGCACTTTTAACATCCATTTGATAAAGCTTGAAACCTTTAGATGCAGCAAATGCCAATAAAATTCTTATGGCTTCCAATCTAGCAACAGGAGCAAAAGTTTCATCAAAATCAAGACCTTCAACTTGAGCAACCAACCTAGCCTTGTTACGAACAATAACACCATCCTCACTTTGTTTGTTTTTGAAAACTCAACGAGTTCCAATAAGAGTATGACCAGAAGGAGGTGAAACAAGAGTCCAAACTTTGCTACGTTCAAAATTTTCTAACTCCTCATGCATGGCATTGATCCACGATTCATCGGTTAATGCATGAGATATATCTTTGGGCTCGAAAGAAGCAACAAATGCAGAATGAGTGTGAGAGTCAGAATCGATAAACCTTGACCGTGTGACTCTCTCAGTTATGCTTCCAATAATCTTCCCAGGAGGATGCCATTTCTGAATGTGTTGGGGGGCTGAAATATTTGACTCAGCAGCTTGCTCATTCCCAACGTTTGTAGTCGAAGTAGTCTCCTGAGGATGTCCAGCTGTAGCAGCAGTAGTTGTAGGTGTAGGAACTGCTGCAGATGGCGCAGGGATAGCAGGGGGCGTGCCATCCTCCTCATCTTCATCATCTACAAAGATTTCCTCCCCCTGAACATATGTTCCTGCATTAGAAATAAGAGGACTAGAGCCAGAACTAGCCTCATCAAAAGTCACTTCACTGGTTTCCATTAGTCGGTTAGTCTCATAAACATAAACACGATAACCACGTGAATGAGCAGGATATCCAAGGAAAATGCCATCATATGATCTAGACTCAAACTTATCTAGATTGCCAGATTTAAGCACAAAGCATTTACAACCAAAAACTCTTAGGTGAGATACAACAGGTTTACGCCCAAATCGTAGTTCATATGGTGTTTTGCCAATTTTAGATCTCAAGAACACACGATTTGAAACATAACAAGCAGTAGATATAGCTTCAGCCCAAAACTTTCTAGGAGTAGAAAATTTGTCAAGCATAGTATGGGCCATCTCAACTAGATTTCTGTTCTTACGCTCCACTACACCATTTTGTTGTGGTACATAAGGTGAAGAAAATTGATGCTCAATGACAAGTTCATCACAAAATATTTAAAATATGAATTCTTAAATTCAGTTCCATTATCACTTCTTATTGTCTTCAAAGATACTGTGTGTTCAACATTTAATCTATGCACAAGACTCTTAAAATGACTAAAAGCCTCATCCTTAGATGCCATAAAGTAAACCTAAGAATATCTCGAATAATCATCAACAATCACCAAAACATACCACTTACCACCAAAAGATTGTACCCTTGATGGACCAACTGTATCAAGATGTAGAAGCTGTCCTGGAGCGTTAGTCATGACACTGGTAATGCGTGCATGTGAACCTGCAACCATCTTACCATGTATACAAGGAGAGCACACACTATCTTTCTCTCTCTTAAGTTTAGGCAAACCATTTATAAGATTCATACCACTTATACGAGTGAGATGATCAAAACCAATATGCCCAAGTCTACGATGCCAAAAGAATAAATCCATAGATGCATTGGCAACTAGACACCTAAACTTAACATTTAAAGAAGCATGGAAATCAGCCTTAAAAACTCTCCCAAAACGTGATATCTCAAAGACAAGATCACCTGAAGCATCTAAAACTTTGCAAGCACTTTTCTTAAATGAAACTTCAAGATCCTCATCAATCATTTGTGAAACCGACAACAAGTTGTATTTCAGATTTTCAACCAAATCAACATCTTTGAACATAAAATTGTCGGTTACCTTTATTGTACCTTTCGCCAAAATAGTAGAGGTAGAAGCATCTCCATAAGTTACACTTTCAGCCCGAGATGCACGTGTGAGGGAGGAGAACCAACTTTTATCACCGGTCATGTGACGAGAACAACCGGAGTCCACTAACCATATGTTCTCCTTCCTCATGCGAAGTGCCTACAAACAACAAACACATGCCGAGGTCTCAGTACTGGGGTTAGATAAAAAAACTTTTAGGTATCCAGTACTGAGACATGCGGCGAGTAGGCAAAGCACGAGTTTCTTTATACATTGGGACAGATTTTACATGTCTCGTGCAAGTAGTAGAAGGTGAAACATTCACCCTAGGCATAAACTGAGGAGCAACAGGATTATGATGAGCATAATGTGCCTTGAAGAAATTAGATCTAGCTTGCTTTCTTTCTTTCTTAATAAGTTTATCTAGTCTAAAACAGGAACCTATGATGACCCACAAGTATAGGGGGTGTATCGTAGTACTTTCGATAAATAAGAGTGTCGAACCCAACGAGAAGCAGAAGGTGTTGACAAGCGGTTTTGATGAAGGATTCACTATAAATGCTCACAGACAAGTTTTTAGGAGTTTTTTATATGACAGATAAATAAAGTACAAGTAAATAAAATGCAGTAATAATAGTTGCAGCGAGTGGCCCAATCCTTTCTACAGCAAAGGACAAGCCAGTTGTTGTACTTATAATGACCAAACGTTCTTGAGGACACACGGGAATATTGTCAAGTGCTTTCGCTTCATATAGTTTATTAATCTTCATTGTTTTGATAAGTGCTGTGTGGGTGAACCTATGCTAATGCACCGCCCTTCCTAGGACTAATACATACTTGTGATTATACCCCTTGCAAGCATCCGCAAATACAAGAAAGTAATTAAGATGAACTAACCACAGCCTTAAACTTTGAGATCCTGCTATCCCTCATGCATCGATATACCAACGGGTGTTCAGGTTTCTGTCACTCCGGCAACCCCACAATTGGCAAACGAATACACAATGCATTCCCCTAGGCCCATAAAGGTGAAGTATCATGTAGTCGACGTTCACATGACACCACTAGAAGAATAACACCACAACTTAAGCATCAAACCATTAAATATTACTCAACATAATTCACTACTAACATCAAGACTTCTCCCATGTCCTCCCAACGAACTACTCACAAGACATCATACGGAACATGATTAGAGGTGATATGATGATGAATAACAATCTGAACATAAACCTTAATCCAATGGTTTCACCCAATAGCATTAACAAGAGTAATCAACACCGGGAGAGTTTCCCCTATGAAATGGACAAGATTCAGCCCTAGATGTTACAGCGGAGACGGGGTGCAGTGGTGGTGATGATGATGTTGGCGGTGGAGATGATGATGATGATGATGATCCCAATGAAGTCCAGCTCGATGACGGTGATGATGGCGATGATTTCCCCCTCCGGGAGGGAATTTCCCCCGGCAGATTTCTTCCTGCAGGGGAGCTTTTCGCTCTCTGGTGTTTTCCGCCTCGTGGAGGCGGCGGAATATTTCGATGGCCTCCCTCTGTGTGTTAGGGTTCCGAGGGGTCAAGTACACGAAGGGGGAACGGCTGGGATGGCCCTGGGCCTCCAAACCACCAGGCGGCGCGGCAGGAGGGCCACCGCGCCAGCCTGTGGTTTGGGCTCCCCAGGTGCCTTCTCAGCCTCCCCTTTTGGCCTCCTCCATCTTCTGGTAAAATAGGGACTTCCATATGTCTCCTTCGATTTATTGATCTTCAGAAATAGTGCATCTCGACGGTGCTTTTTCCAGCAGAATCCTGACTCCGGTGTCCAATTCTCCATTATTCATCAAACATGCAAAATAGGTAAAATAACATAAGTAACACTTCTAAATATGAAATATATCGATGAATAGCAGTAAATTATGATACTCCCTCCGATCCACTAAAACTTTCGTGACAAACAAACGTGAACAGTACAACCGGTTGGTACAGCTTCCGACTCTTTTTTTGAATCGGAGGGAGTATAAAATAGTGATGCAAAATGGACGTATCAACCCCCCCAAGCTTAGACCTCGCTTGTCCCCAAGCGAAAACTGAGCTCAGTAAACATGACCACAAGTTTATGGAGCAAAGTGTCGATAAATAAAATACGGACAAGAAGCATCACATTCATTGATACACAAGTCATTCTAGACAGCAACTTCCCTTCATATAATCTAACTTGAAATAAGTAAAGGGAACCACGATGAAGTGCATAAAGAGAACCATGATTGGTGAAGGCAAACTTAAACTCTTGGTCAGAGAACAATTAACAGATCATACTTATCTTTCGAGAAGAGTCTTTATATCAGAGCTTATATAGCAGAACTTACATGCCTTAATCATAACAGTCTCCTTACAGTCATTGATAACTTTCAAAGTTATATTCATTCGGATAAAAGCTATTGTGCGAAACAAGGAAATGAGAGATATGATTAGAAGTATCAACACATATAACTAATTGGATCTCAACAACTCAAATGCTTGCTTGAGATAGAGAGGAATGGGTTTACTGACTCAACAATAATGTAAAAGATAGGCCCTTCGCAGAGGGAAGCAGGGATTAAATCATGTGCTAGAGCTTTTAAGTTTTGCAAAGCATATAGAGAGAAAATAGTTTTGAGATGTATGTCGTTGTCAACGAATCGTAGTGTGAACACTAACCCCTTGTCAACCAGACTTTCAAGAGCGGCTCCCATGAAGGACGTTATCTCTACCAGCAAGGTAGATCATCCCTCTTCTCTTTTGTTTACACATGTATTTTAGTTTCTTTATAGTTGACACTCCTCCCAACCTTTTGCTTACACAAGCCATGGCTAACCGAATCCTCGGGTGCCTTCCAACATTCACATACCATGGAGGAGTGTCTATTTGCAAATTAAGTTGCTTACTGATAAATCAGGGCAAAACATGTGAAGAGAATTATTAATGAAAGTTGTAGTTAATTGGGACTGGGCACCCCATTTGCCAGCTCTTTTTGCAAATTGTTGGATAAGCGGTGTATATGCCACTAGTCCATTGGTGAAAGTCTGTGAAAAATGACAAGAGAAAGAAACACCACAACCCTCATGAGCTAATAAACAGTGACACAAAACTAGGAGTAATAAGTTTTGAATAATTTAAAGGTAGCACATGAAGTATTTACTTGGAATGGCGCAAAATACCATATAGTAGGAAGTTATGGTGGACTCGAATGGCAATGGTTTGGCTCAAGGTTTGGATGTATGAGAAGCATTCCCTCTCGATACAGGTCTTTGGCTAGCAAGGTTATGTAGCAAGCATAAGAGTTGAGGGATACAAACAATTATACAAGTGATAAGAATAATCATGCAATCTTCCTTAGAAGCACAAATAGTTTAACTTAAGAATACTAAGCTTATGAGCTACAAAGAAAGAAAGATCATGGAATAATATATTTGCATGCACTCCCCTCTCTCTACTTAAGTCTCAAAGTATTGTCTACTACTGACCAATGCTAAGTTTGCCAAAACCAAAAAGATTAACTTGGTGCTCTAAAAAGTGATCCCTATACTAACAACAAGGTTATCAATATGAAAGAGAATTGCAAGCTAAAATAAAGTATGCAGAAAGTAAATGATAAAACTTCTCATTAATATTTCATAACGGCAACTCACACCAAGGGATACATAGATAACCAACTAAAAGAGAGATACTTCCACATTGCAAACCATCATATAAGATAACTTCCCTACTCACGATATGACTTTATGGAAAAGTAAAAGGTAAAGATAATGATGTGATACCGCGGCACTCCCCCAAGCTTGGAACAAACCAAGGGGATGCCAATACTTATGATGAATTACTCCTTCGGTGGTGGTGGTGAATTGTCCTCATCATCAGACTTCCAGGGAAGGGGTTTCCCATCAACAAAGGACGACTTGGTTTCGATTATCCTGAAACTAGCAGCAGCGCTTATGTTTTTAAACCGAGTTTCATACTCACAGTTTTGATTCTGGATCATAGAGTTGCGCCTGCAGTTTGTTGGTGGTGTTGATGAGGTGAAATATGTCTTCCCAGAGTTGTGCAGTCTCCTTCTTATGTTCAGCGACCAGCGCGGACACCATTGAGTGGAAGACTCCCACTTCACGTTCCGCCAGCTTTTTGTATGTGAAGACCTCTTGCTCCAGCTTCTCCATCCTGGCTTCCAGGCTCCCTTCTCCTTTGGGTCCTCGCACGTCTTCCGTCCGCAGCTTTCCATCAACCATCTGCGACTCCTTGGGATGCATCTTCAGCTCATCCATGTATGGGGTGACGACGTTCACAAAGAAACTGTCCTTTGGAGGCTTCGATGAAGACATGGCAGCTCTAGATCTGAAAACAATATCTGGACAGAAACAGCTCGAAACGAAACACGATGAAAAGGCGAGATACGAACCTCGGGGGTTCGGGTGAGTTATATAGCAAAAAGTTTTACAACATAAGGAAGGTACAGGAGGAAACCTGATCGGAGACGAGCTCCGGGGTGCTCAAACCACCAGGCGGCGCGGCTGGGGGCCCACCGCGCCGACCTATGGTTTGGGCACCACGGGTGCCGTCTCCCATCCGGTTCGGTCTCTTATTTTTCCATATTTAATAAAAACGACGAAAATATCTTCTAGAAAGTTATTCGCGAAACTTTTCTTACCGAAACTGTTACCTATTCGAATCGAATTCTGCAGTCCCAGAAAAATGTTCTTCAATGAAAGTTTCCGGAGTCACCACTTTAATTGTATCAACCTCTTCATTAATAGAATCTCCAGAAATATAATGCTTGAGTCTTTGACCATTTACCACTTGTGTAGAGTTATCTTTCAATGAAGCAATTTTTATTGCACCTGAACGATACACCTCCACAATAACAAATGGTCCTTCCCATTTTGAGAGTAACTTTCCTGCAAAAAATCTGAGACGAGACCTATACAATAGAACTTTCTCACCAACATTAAATTCTCTTTTAAGAATTCTCCTATCATGCCATCTCTTAACTTTTTCTTTAAAGAGTCTAGCATTTTCATAAGCCTCACTTCTCCATTCATCTAAAGAACTTAAATGCAACAACCTTTTCTCACCGGCAAGTTTAAAATCTCTATTAAGTTCTCTCACTGCCCAATAAGCTTTGTGTTCTAATTCTAAAGGCAAGTGACAAGCTTTACCATAAACCATTTTATAAGGAGACATGCCCATGGGGTTCTTATAAGCAGTTCTATAAGCCCATAAAGCATCATTTAACTTACTAGCCCAATTTTTTCTAGATTTATTAACAGTCTTTTGCAAGATAGATTTAATCTCCCTATTTGACAATTCTACTTGTCCACTAGTTTGAGGATGATAGGCTGAAGCAATTCTATGATTAACACCATATTTAGCAAGAGTCTTTCTAAAACCACCATGGATAAAATGAGAACCTCCATCAGTCATAAGATATCTAGGTACACCAAACCTAGGAAAAATGACATCTTGAAGCATTTTTAAAGAGGTCTCACCATCAGCACTTTTAGTAGGTATAGCTTCTACCCATTTAGTGACATAATCAACAGCAACAAGTATATGAGTATTACCTTGTGAAGAAGGAAAAGGACCCATGAAGTCGAATCCCCAACAATCAAATGGTTCAATAACAAGAGAATAACTCATAGGCATTTCATTGCGTCTAGAGATATTACCAACCCTTTGACATTCATCACAAGATAAAATAAACTTTCTTGCATCCTTAAAGAGGGTAGGCCAATAAAAACCTGATTGTAGAACTTTCTGCGCAGTTCTATCTCCAGCGTGATGCCCTCCATAAGCACTTCCATGGCATTTCCTCAGTATTTCCTGTTGTTCATATTCAGGAACACATCTTCGCATAATACCATCGACTCCTTCTTTATATAAGTGTGGGTCATCCCAAAAGTAATGCCGCAAGTCATAAAAGAATTTCCTTCTTTGCTGAGCTGAAAAGGTTGGAGGCAAGTACTTGGAAACAATAAAGTTAGCATAATCAGCATACCAAGGACTATCTCGCGAACTTACACTTATTGCAGCCAATTGTTCATTTGGAAAGCTATCATTAACAGGAATAGGATCATAAGGAATGCTTTCCAATCTAGACAAATTATCAGCAACAGGATTTTCAGCACCTTTTCTATCTATGATATGCAAATCAAATTCTTGCAAAAGAAGTACCCATCTAATAAGCCTTGGCTTAGCATCTTTCTTTTCCATAAGGTATCTAATTGCAGCATGATCAGTATGAATAGTGACTTTCGAATCAACTATGTAGGGTCGAAATTTGTCACAAGCAAAAACTACAGCTAGAAATTCTTTTTCAGTAGTGGCATAATTCTTTTGAGCAGAATCAAGAGTTTTACTAGCATAATGAATAACATTTAACTTTTTATCTACTCGCTGCCCAAGAACAGCGCCTACAGCATAATCACTAGCATCACACATAATTTCAAAAGGTAAATTCCAATCAGGTGGTTCAACTACAGGAGCGGTGATTAAAGCCTTTTTCAAAGTTTCAAAAGCTTCCTTACAATCATCATCAAAAACAAAGGTACATCTTTTTGAAGAAGAT
The DNA here is from genome assembly GCA_947311845.1 of Poa pratensis. Lineage (NCBI taxonomy): Eukaryota > Viridiplantae > Streptophyta > Magnoliopsida > Poales > Poaceae > Poa > Poa pratensis. Next base: position 44,365,159 of record CAMZMU010000055.1, on the reverse strand, counting down.
TAGTAAGAGGCTTGGAAATTTTAGAGAAATCTTTAATAAACCTCCTATAAAAACCAGCATGACCAAGAATACTACGAATACCTTTAACATCTTTGGGACAAGGCATCTTTTCAATTGCCTCCACTTTAGCTCGATCAACTTCAATACCTCTTTCAGAAATTTTATGTCCAAGAACAATTCCTTCATTAACCATAAAGTGGCATTTCTCCCAATTAAGAACAAGGCTAGTTTCTTCACATCTCTGCAAAACTTTGTCAAGGTTGTGCAAACAATTATCAAAGGAAGTTCCATAGACGGAGAAATCGTCCATGAAGACTTCCACAATTTCCTCACAAAAGCCATGAAAAATAGCAGACATGCATCTTTGAAAAGTAGCAGGAGCATTACATAAACCAAAAGGCATACGTCTATAAGCATAAGTTCCATAAGGACAAGTAAAAGTAGTTTTCTCTTGATCTTGCGCTCTCACAGCAATTTGAGAAAACCCAGAATACCCATCAAGGAAACAAAAGTGAGTTTTCTTGGACAACCTCTCAAGCATTTGATCAATAAAAGGCAAAGGATAATGATCTTTCTTAGTTACTTTGTTAACCTTTCTAAAATCAATGCACATCCTATAACCAACTACTACTCTTTGAGGAATTAGTTCATCATTTTCATTAGGAACAACGGTAATTCCTCCTTTCTTAGGAACACAATGCACAGGACTTACCCATCTACTATCAGCAATAGGATAAATAATACCAGCTTCAAGAAGTTTTAATACCTCATTTCTTACCACTTCTTTCATCTTGGGTATTAAACGACGCTGATGCTCAACAACAGGCTTTGCATCAGGTTCCATGTTGATGGCGTGCTGACATATAGTAGGAGAAATTCCCTTCAGGTCATCAAGAGTATATCCCATAGCTCCGCGGTGTTTCCTCAACACTCCCAATAACCTTTCCTCCTCTGTACCTGAAAGTTTAGAGCTGATAATAACAGGATATATTTTCTTATCATCAATATAAGCATATTTAAGATTATCAGGCAGAGGTTTCAAATCAAAAACAGGATCCTCCTTGGGTGGCATTGTGGTACCCAAATCTTCCACAGGTAAATTGTGTTTGAGCATAGGTTGACGAAGGAATACTTCATCAAGCTCATTCCTTTCTTCCCTGAAGTTCTCACTTTCATGATTCTCCATATGTTGCTGCAAAGCATTGTTAGGAGCAAGAACAATAGATGCAAGTTGAGCAATTTCAAAATCCTCACTAGGCAATTCAGTTTCATAAGGTGCTTTAGCAAATTTAGAGAAATTGAATTCATAAGATTCACCAGCAAATTTAGTAAAGATTTTCTCTTTCTTACAGTCTATAACAGCACCACAAGTATTCAGAAAAGGTCTACCAAAAATAATAGGACAACTATCATTGGCAGCCGACCCAAGTACAAGAAAATCAGCAGGGTATTTAGTCTTACCACAAAGGACTTCGACATCTCTAATGATACCAATTGGAGAGATAGTTTCCCTATTAGCAAGCTGAATAACCACATCAATCTCTTCAAGTTTACAAGGAGCAATTTCGTGCATAATTTCCCTGTAAAGCTCATAAGGAATAGCACTAGAACTTGCACCAATATCACATAAACCATAATAGCAATGATCACCTATCCTAACAGAAAGCACAGGAACACTAGACTTCCTAGAACTTTTAGGATGTGAGACAATATTAGAAGCATCCTCACAAAAGATAATGTGTCTATCTTCTAAATTTTCAGTGACAAGATCTTTAACCAATGCTACAACAGGTTCAACAGTTATTTGCTCATCAGGTTTGGTAGTTTTCTTATTACTTTTACTAACAACACCAGTTATGATAGTATGTTCCTTAATCTTATTAGGAAAAGGAACTTTTTCAATATAAGGTTCTGGAATAATGCGATCACAACATTAACCTCAACACCTTTAGATATATGAGAAACAGATTCATCTTTATATGGTTCATGATAATTTTTAAAACCCTCCTTCGGCAAACCGAAATAGGAAGCAAAGGCTTTATAAAAGTTTGCAACAATTTGAGAGTCAAGACCATAAGTAGTGCTAATTTTGCGATAATCATCAGTATCCATAAAATTTTTAACACACTCAAAGTCATAGTTTATACCTGACTCCCTACCTTTGTCATTCTCCCATCCTTCAGTGTTCTCCTGAATCCGATCAAGAAGGTCCCACTTAAACTCTTCTTTATTACGAGTGAACGATCCAGCACAAGTGGTATCCAATAGAGTTTTATCTTGAAAGGAGAGTCTTGCATAAAAGTTATCAATAACAATATTACCAGGAAGCTCATGAATGGGACATTTGAGCATTAATGCCTTCAATCTCCCCCACGCTTGAGCGATACTCTCTCCATCATAGGGCCAGAAGTTATATATGAGGTTCCGATCCTTATGAATCTCACTTGGAGGATAGAATTTGGAGTAAAAGAGAGGTACAATTTCCTCCCATCCAAGAGAATACCCATTCTTCAGCAGTTTATACCAATGTGCAGCTTTACCAGACAGTGATAGAGAGAATAATTTCTTCTTAACTTCTCCCATCGAGATACCTGCACACTTAAATAACTCGCACAATTCATGCAGAAATAACAAATGATCTCCAGGATGGACAGTTCCATCTCCTGCATAGCGGTTATTTGTGACACGTTCAACAATTTTCATAGGAATTTTGAACGGTATTACCTGCTCATCTGGCGCCTCCTCTACTACCTTAGCAGTGGTAGTTGTTTTCCCAAATAGGAATTCAAGAGAAGACCCCTCCATAATGAGATATAGCAGCAGGCAAAAATAAAAACAGCACGTACAATAAATGTTTCCCTTACCAATTCCACTTACCAATAGCGCTACACTCCCCGGCAACGGCGCCAGAAAATAGTCTTGATGACCCACAAGTATAGGGGGTGTATCGTAGTACTTTCGATAAATAAGAGTGTCGAACCCAACGAGGAGCAGAAGGTGTTGACAAGCGGTTTTGATGAAGGATTCACTGTAAATGCTCACAGACAAGTTTTTAGGAGTTTTTGATATGACAGATAAATAAAGTACAAGTAAATAAAATGCAGTAATAATAGTTGCAGCGAGTGGCCCAATCCTTTCTACAGCAAAGGACAAGCCGGTTGTTGTACTTATAATGACCAAACGTTCTTGAGGACACACGGGAATATTGTCAAGTGCTTTCGCTTCATATAGTTGATTAATCTTCATTGTTTTGATAAGTGTTGTGTGGGTGAACCTATGCTAATGCACCGCCCTTCCTAGGACTAATACATACTTGTGATTATACCCCTTGCAAGCATCCGCAAATACAAGAAAGTAATTAAGATAAACTAACCACAGCCTTAAACTTTGAGATCCTGCTATCCCTCATGCATCGATATACCAACGGGTGTTCAGGTTTCTGTCACTCCGGCAACCCCACAATTGGCAAACGAATACACAATGCATTCCCCTAGGCCCATAAAGGTGAAGTATCATGTAGTCGACGTTCACATGACACCACTAGAAGAATAACACCACAACTTAAGCATCAAACCATTAAATATTACTCAACATAGTTCACTACTAACATCAAGACTTCTCCCATGTCCTCAAGAACTAAACGAACTACTCACAAGACATCATACGGAACATGATCAGAGGTGATATGATGATGAATAACAATCTGAACATAAACCTTAGTCCAATGGTTTCACCCAATAGCATCAATAACAAGAGTAATCAACACCGGGAGAGTTTCCCCTATGAAATAGACAAGATTCAGCCCTAGATGTTACAGCGGAGACGGGGTGCAGCGGCGGTGATGATGGTGTTGGCGGTGGAGATGATGATGATGATGATCCCGATGAAGTCCAGCTCGATGACGGTGATGATGGCGACGATTTCCCCCTCCGGGAGGGAATTTCCCCCGGCAGATTTCTTCCTGCAGGGGAGCTTTTCGCTCTCTGGTGTTTTCCGCCTCGTGGAGGCGGCGGAATATTTCGATGGCCTCCTCTGTGTGTTAGGGTTCCGAGGGGGTCAAGTACGCGAAGGGGGAACGGCTGAGGTGGGCCAGGGCCCCCAAACCACCTGGCGGCGCGGCAGGGGGCCCACCGCGCCAGCAGGTGAGGCCCCCATGGCCCTTCTCAGCCTCCCCTTTTGGCCTCCTCCATCTTCTGGTAAAATAGGACTTCCATATGTCTCCTTCGATTTATTGATCTTCAGAAATAGTGCATCTCGACGGTGCTTTTTCCAGCAGAATCCTGACTCCGGTGTCCAATTCTCCATTATTCATCAAACATGCAAAATAGGTAAAATAACATAAGTAACACTTCTAAATATGAAATATATCGATGAATAGCAGTAAATTATGATATAAAATAGTGATGCAAAATGGACGTATCAACCTACAACATGTCCAGATTTACCACAAAAAATGCAATTGTACCTACTTTCAGGTTTAGCATGTGATGTATGAGCTAGATTTGCACTAGCTGAAGGAGCATTAGACATGATGCCGGCAGATTTAAAAATCACATTGGTTGGCTTGTTAGATGTTTCGAAAATTCCATTACCAAGTGATTTAACAATAGTGGGTGGATTAGCTTTAAAATGAGCATGAGCATTGAAACCAAGTCCTGTCTTATTTGTACTCACTTTAGACTTATCTAAGATCATATTCAGATTTTTATGCCCACTAGAAAACTTTTGCAAAGAAGCTTGTAGATAATTAACTTGATGAGACAAAGCAAGACAATTATCACAAGCGGCATCCATGACTTGTTTCCCGCTTTTGCCATTAGCACACGACAAAACCTCATGGATATGTAAAGAATTTTCAACATGAGAAACCCTAGCCTTTGCATCTTTCAACTTCAATTCAAAGAATATGACAATTATCACAAGAAGTTGAATCTATCAAATCAGAAGTATGCTAGCATCATTAATTTGTTTACGTTTATGCACAACAGGTTTCTCATTCTTTTGTAGTGCAATTCTAAGCTTATCAAGAGTATCATCATGAATAGAACGCAAAGATGTAAGGTCAGAATAGATAGAGTTACAAGTCTTGCAGGAATCATCATCAGGAATCAAGGACTTAAGTCTAATAATTTCAGAATTCGATGATACAACTTTCAAGTCATATTTCTTAATTTTCTTAGTGGCATGATCTAGCAAAGAACTCAATTTACTAGCACTTTCAAGTAATTCATCATAAGAAAGTTCTACCTCATTGTCGTTGTCGCTATCATTTTCTTCACGAGAGGTAGCACTCTTGTTGCTAGCCATTAAACACATTCCACTAATGTCGCGCTTGCCTTTAGGTGCATCATCTTCATCAGATTCGATATCAACATCACTCAAGCATGGTTCACCATATTCATTGATGATTGAGAAAATATTGTGAGCCACCGCTCGAGCAAAGTCGCCCCTCTTCTTATTCTTGATGTTGAAAGTGCGCTTGTTCTTTTTGTCCTCCTTGGCAGAATGATCCTCATTCCCTTCTTTCGCCATCTTGGATAAAAACTTGGGGCAATTTTGGCGAAAGTGATTAGGGTCACCACATTCAAAGCACCTTGGAGTGAAGTTCCCACCTCTCTTCCTTGAGCGAACATTTTGCGGGGCACGTACGAGAGGTGAGGAGTGCCAATTCTTCTTCTGGGCATTGCTCTAGCTGTTCATCGGTTAGTTGAGACAAAGAAGACAATGCATAGCAATGTGAAAAAGTACCATCATTAGAGTTGCTAGGATTAGTAACAAGAACAATTGATTTGGAACCAGTTCTCCTAGCAAGAATGTCTAATTCATGAGTTTTCAATTTTGAATATAAGATATCAAGTGTAAGTGTGCTCATGACAGTAGACTCTCTTATAGATGTAACTTTCATCTCCCAGATAGACATATCTAAAGCACTCAAAAGCTGCCTAGAAGCCTCAGCATCACTATAGATAATACCTAATGCGCGTAAGTTGCTTAGAATCTTATTAAAACGAGCAAAGAATTCATCCAAAGATTCACCTGTTTTCATCTCAAACCTCATATACTCCTTTTTGTACATGTCCTGACGCACTTCCTTAACTGAGTTTGATCCTTCATGATAGCTACAAAGTGCGTTCCATACCTCATGGGCGGATGCAAGGTGAGAGACACGGTCGAAGTCACTGTGTTGTAGACCTTGGATGATGAAGTTCCTCGCCTTGTAGTTGTTCTCCACATGAACCAAGTTTGTTGGCATGATCGCATCGTCCGTGGGAATCTCGTAGGGCTTGGCGACTTTCTCCCAGATGGCGTAGCTTTGCGCCATGATGTATGCCTTCATCTTCGCCTTCCAGAACTTAAAGTCAACACCATCAAAAACAAAGGGTTTGGTAGAATACCTATCCATGTCTAGCAATTCTAGTCTACCGGTTAAGATAAATTAGAAGACCTTGCTCTGATACCAATTGAGGGATCGAGATAGGCAATCAAAGGGGGGGTGAATGATTGCGCGGAAGCAAATTAAAACTTTTCTCGAAAGTTCAAACCCTGAAACCCTAATCTGTTCGTGATATTAAAACAGTCGTATCTCAAGATCTACTAAACCAAAAATTGCGTATGAATACTCTAACGATAGGTATGGAAATTATCTATCCAACGCAAAAAAAAAATCAGCTCAATCAAAGTTACGAGTCAAAAGATATGATCAGAACAGTAACAACTGACAGAAGACTGCGAAAATCAATCTAGATCTAATTTCGAGAATTAGCAAGAAAGACAGATTAATCGCACCACAAATTTCTCTTGATCTCGTGAAATACCTGCAACAAAATATTAGAGAGATCTAACCCGAATATTTCAGCAAGATTAGAGAAGCCTAGAGATGACACCGTTAAAGATCGCTTTATTGCAACAATGTCGATCGATTACAAAAGATGCGTGACAGCATCCAAAAACTCTCCAAATAATTTATAGGCTACAGATCTAAGTTCCATGCCCCTCTATTTAAAGAGCTAAGCAAACCCTAAAACATAGTCCAATACGGAACATAAAGTCGGTTTGGAAAATAAATTTCCGTCACGCGCTCTGATTTGGTCGGTTGACCACAGAAGCCCGTCTGCCCTCGGGCGACCCGCGCCTGGCGTGGCCTGCTCCTTCGCGCCTCGCGCCTGCTCCTTGTCTGCTGGCTGCTGCCTCTCGCACCTGCTATCAACACACATGCAATCCAACTCCAAAGCATCACGTGCATGCAACACTATCACATACATGCCTCCACATGCATGGGACAAAACGCACCTACTAATCAAGTGCTCTAATTAGCATTAACTCGATGACCGTCGGCCACCGTTTTTCGTCCGCATATTTTTTCTCGCGACGTCTCGCTCCTGGTCCAACATGTCGAGTGTCATTTTCAGTACTGTATATGTCCGGTACAAATCATGTATGACAAATCGGTGCCTTCTCGGATCATCGTATCCTCCACTTTTATTGTTCCTTCGCACGAACGTCCCGCAAGACCTTAATCTCTCGACCTCAGCTTCTCCCAAGCTTTGTCCCTTGATCCCGTCATCAACCACGTTCCTCTATCTCCGGCAACACCTAAAAATGATCACAACAAATAACCAGTACGAGCACAAGTCTGCGACTTGACTCAGGTAAGTTCTACACAACTCACACCACACAAGTATCCATATCACCCAAAATATCCATATTAATGTTCTACTTAGCACTTGTCAATGTTGCACATCACACATGATTTCACACTAAAGCTATGTTAGGAGGGTTGTCACAATTGTTCTGACTTCGACGACGACGAAGAAGAGGGTGTGGCCGGATTCACGATGATTACCGCTTCAACGACAACTTAATCAAGCTCATTTTTTGACAAGCTCATCTTTCTTTGCCGTCAACTACTTTGACTTCAAGCGCAATTGCCTTATGGAAAGAGATAGCACAAGATGCATTGTTTGGGTCATACCACCTCTTTGATGCCCACCACGGTTTCGAAACCTTGGGGCCCTCCAAAGTGCAAGTTTTTTGCTTGGTTGATCCTTTGAAACCGAGTGTGGACGGCGAATAGACTTGACCGAAGGGGGTGGCAGAATTGCGGCCTTTGCAAGCTTTGTAACCATGTTCAAGAGTCGGACGCCCATCTTCGGATTTGGTCCTCCTTGAAGATATGGCTTGGACTCCATGATGTGAATCCGGAAAGCTTTACAAAACGTCAAGCAATGGTGGGTTGAGGTGATCCCCAAATGTGACCCATAGAAAGGAGTTGGCCTTGCTCGCCATGCTAATCTCTTGAAAGATTTGGAAGGAGAGAAATGTAAGGATTTTTCGAAACCACTCTACTACCGTAACCATGCTAGTGACTAAAATCAAGGAGGAGGCGCCACTCGCCGGGGTTAAGGCCCTTAATAATGTAATGCCGTGAGAGTACACTTTCTTGTTGTCGCCGTGGTGGTTACGACCACGGCGTGTAAAACCTCGAAAAATATTTTTCTTTATCAACGAAAAAGGCAAATATTTGCCTTGTTTCAAACAAAAAAGCAAGATAGAATATCCTCCAATTCGCAGACCGGTCAAAGGCTCAAATTTTAAGAAACATAATCCTCGGTTCCAAAAATCCCGTTCTATTGAAGTTTCAGATTTTTATAACGTCTGAGCTTCCAAAACATTTGTCAGCTTGTTGGTTTGCTATTTCTAACACATGTAGCTTGCGACTCGCCCCGCGCCCACGACCGTTCGCCCCAGCCCAACCCTAGCCGCCTCGCGCCCGCGCCGCCCCGGCCCTCCCCTCCTCCTTTCCCCTCACGGCGGGTCGCCCCCCGCGCGGTGACCGGCCACGCCGCCACATCCTCGCCAGTGCTCCTCCCCTCCTCTCCTCCTCCGCCGTCGTCGGTGTGCGACGTCGGGCTTGTCCCGGGCGGCGTCGGCGCCGGCGGCCCCCTTGCTTCTCCCCACTTGGCGTCCTCCTCGCGGGGGCGGCGCGACGCCGGGTGTGCTCTTCGGCGGCGGCGGTCCGGCTTGGTGGCAGGATCTCCAGCGCCTGCGGGTGGTAAGTGCGACGGCGGCGCCACCGTTGGTGGCGCGGGTTGCTACGGCCAGGGCCCTACAGACCCAAATCGAGCCCAAGATTTAGCCCCTTTGGGCTCGATTTGGGTCAGGGCGGGCCAGGCCCTGCTACCCGGTTTGATTGACGTACAGTCCTGTGATGGGAGTGGCGGTGACGACGCCGCGACTGCTGCAGCGTGGCGGTAGGAGCTTCGTGGACCCATCTGGGTCCGGCTGGGCCTTTGGTGCCGTTCTTGGGTAGCGGCAGCGGCGGCGGCCTACGTGCAGCAGCGTGGCGGCAGAGACTTCATGGGCATGTCCAGGGCCCGGCCGGGCCTACTCGGCCTGGTGTGTCTCTGCTGCCGCGTTCGGTCGGCACCCGTCGATGGCGGTGGAGGATGTCCTCCAGATGGATGTGCTGCTGCCGCCCTCCGGCTCCATGGTGGCCTGGTGTGCTCTTGTCTGTTGCGTCCGGTCGGCTACCGTCTAGGACGGTGGAGGATGTTTCCTCCCGCGAGGATGTAGTACTACCGCTCCTTGTCTATGGCGGGTGCTTCTCAGTTCGGCCAGTCGTGCAGTGTTTGCCATGGTGATACGACGAGGGTGGCTTCAATTCCGTGGTGGCGTCTATTGGTGGGTGGCAAGTTGGGTGGAGCGCGGCGGATGTCCGGAGATGTGGTTTCTTGGGGTCAGGAGAAATCCTTGTCATCTTGACACCGTCGCAGTGACGCTTGTGGGTGTCGCTTCTCCTTCCTGAAGGGCGTCGGATGTACCTCTTCCCCACTATCGGTAGCGTACCGGAGGAAACCCTATGACTAGTCTGGGCAGCAGCGTCGTCGTCGTCGCTCTCCTTCTTGGAGGTGCTGCTTGGTACGCGGCGATTCGGAGTGCTAGGCTCGTGGTGGGAATTCTCCGGAGAGGACGCAACGGTTGCTAGTCGTTTTCGTTTTCGTTGATCCGCCGGTGTCGGCATTGTTTTATTTTCTTTTGGGCTTAACTGTGTTGTTTGCCCCAGCAGTGAACTCTTTGTTGTACGGTGTGGTTACTATATTAATATAGTGGGACGAAAGCCTATTTTTTCAACACATGTAGCTTGCTAATAAACTGGATTTGTGCGTATATGGAACCGAGAAGATATTATCTTATACTCCTCGTCCGAGAGTATGTTGTTGTTCCAAAGATAAGGAAGTTTCAATCGGATATTTTGGATTTCCTTGGCGGCAGAAATCTGCATGCAGCTGGCATCGATCTTGGTAGCTAAAACTTGGTTTCAAAGGAATAGCTTCCACCGTCACCAGACCAGACGATCTCATTTACTCGTTGCGGCGAGGGCGGTGAAGGCCACGCGCGTACATACACAGAGCGCGAACCTGGTGCAGATCGACGATCCCGTGGTCCTTCGTCCTGTTTACTCCGTATTCAGTAAACTTCCTGTCGTTCTCATTCACTGTGGTGAAGAGAAGAAAATCACCTAGCCTGTGGTCCAGCTGTCGCGGGATGCGTGCAAGTTAGGGAAGTCCTTGTGTATAGTGATCGGTAGCGCCATAACAGGGAAGAAGACACATACCATATCCGACGTGTCATAATGACTCTTTGTACAATGCTTTGCTACTTACGAGGCCAGTGACCATGCGGCTATCATTACGGGCCACTCCCCAGAACCCCTACCAACTCCTAGCTGCTTGTATTGCCAACTGTTGTTCGTAATGTTCTACCTAACGACGCAAATTAAGTAAGGCCGGTACTGGTTTCCCATGTGGATGGTACGCCAAATATTGTCCGATCCATGTACAACGATCCACAATACACCATCCAAGATTTATGCATGGTTCAATGTGATAATTTCACTTTATTACACCTAGCTAGGACCTTCGTTACACGGCATACGCACATCGCCAAAAATAACTGGGCCAGTAGGAAATGGGGCGAAATCCTGTTTCGAGAATACCTAGCTAAAGTATACCAAATCTTTAGCGGGTTAATTTCCTACCGAAATCATGTCTTGAGAGGAACATAACAACAAGTTTGAAGACCTTTCCAAACTGATTGGAGAATCCACAGTATGACTAGTGCTCCATGACTGAGAATTAACTTAATAAACTCCGTAAACTATGCAATAAAACAGTTGTGTGCATCAATCGATGCAGAGGCTAGACCTTCACCCCTTTACGAAAAACATGTGACATCACTCAATCTCACTTATAACCCATGTAAACTCTCCATTCCAACACAAATAACGACGTAATCGAATGGCTCGGATAATTTCTTGTTTGTACCAATGTGCCCTGTGTGCACATGTAAAAATCTCAGTTACAAATATAACTCACAAGCAACCATGAATCACGACTCAATCCAACTATATGGGACTTTTCACCCAAAGTAATAAATATTTTATGAAAGAAAAGTTGCAATGCCCTAGCCCTAACTCCTTTTGGAGATCATGGGTTCTCGTTCCCCACCCCCTCTCTCTTTGTCTCACAACCCTAACTCTTTCCGGAGATCATGGATCTATGGCGCATGTTGTGTCCTACGTCTGTTTACCTCTTGCCAGCCCAACTGGTCGAACTCCGATGTCTTGTTAATGTACTCCTATGGTGAAGATGGCTTGAAGGGAGGCAGTTTAAATTCGAACAAATGTCCACTTCTTCTACTTCCTCAAGGATGTGGAGGTGGGGTTGTGGCAGTAGTAATGTACCAATTAGTTTCGTCACCAACGACAGTTATGCTATATATGTGCTTAAGCTATCAATTGGACCTAACCGTAATATAAGTTTTCTTCATTTTAAGGCCCTTCGACTTGAATTCAGAGACTGGATTGTATTTTATTTTTGTCCTTGTGTGCGATGTACTATGCTCCTTTTAGATACTTCCCTTGTTAAATAAAATAATATGAACAAGATAGGACTGAACACCTTGCTGTCAAAACGAAAATAGATGAACGGGCTCTTGATTGTTGTTTTTACAATGATCCAAATTCATATGACGACTATGCACTACAGGAATGGCTCACTATGCTGACGGCTTTTTGTCGGGGCCGTCGGCATAGGGGCCGAGCTGGGCTGTGCAGCAAACTGGCCGTCGGCACAGATTAACCGTTGGCGTACAGGGCTACTACGCCGACGGCTTTGCCGTCGGCATAGCTATGTTTTTCATTTTTCCCATTTTTCATCCAATATGGAATAATTCATATCTTTAAATCCGTAAATCGAAATTTAACAAATAAAATGTCTAAATCGATTAGAAAAATGAGAGGAATCCAAATATGTCAACTATATCATCTTTTGCATTACAAAACTCATTTCACTAGGCGGAATTACTTTCGAAAAATCGACATAAACTCATTTAACTAGGAGAAATTGGTAGAAATTAAGAAAATTTCTAATACTTGGGATTATCCATCAAATGTGGACTACTCTTTGTGAGAATTAGATGGGTGCCATTTTGCACCATATTTTTTGTACTTAGTTCACAAAAAAAGTCATTTTTGCCAATTAGAAAAAGGAAAATGATATTTGTAAAAATAATTTGAAAAATCCCTTCAGAACCATTTTTTCCTATACCAAGATACACCTATTTGTCGAATATGAGAACTTTATCACAAACTATGCCGTAGGAATGGTTATAACTTGATCATTTGGCTTGAAACTTATAGATGTTTATAGATAATAAACCTTTTTGTGAAGATTTTTTTTGAACAATTTGTCAAAAATCAAGTTTATCATTTTCATAGCAACTACTCCATCCGTTCCATTTTGACTGACTCACATATATCTAAATATTGATGTATCTAACACTAAAATATGTCTAGATGCATTTATATGTAGATATATGTGAGTCAATTATAATGGAACGGAGGGAGTAGTACAAATAAAAGGACTCCATGCCAGCGGATATCTTTTTTTGAGGTTTTTTCACATTATTTAATTGTTTTTAAAAGATCAAAACGGCCATCATGACTATTCATTTAAAGAGGCCAAATTTCTAAAACAATCGATGTTTTCTGTGATATAACCACTAGTTGTGTACCTTAAAATGATTTTAAAAAATTCAGACCAAACTATCAAATACTTGTAATTCAAATTTGGATTACTTCGAAAAATCGGCATAAACTCATTTAACTAGACAAAATTAGGTAGAAATCAAGAAAATTTCTAATACTTGGGGATTATCCATCAAATGTGGACTACTCTTTGTGATAATTAGATGGGTTCCATTTTGCATCATATTTTTTGTACTTGGTTCACAAAAAAAGTCATTTTTTCCACTTAGAAAAAGGAAAATGATATTTATAAAAATAATTTTAATACACCTATTTGTCGAAAATGAGAATTTTATCACAAACTATTCCGTGGGAATGGTATAATTTGGTCATTTGGCTTGAAACTTATAGATGTTTATACATGATAGACCTTTTTGTGAATTTTTTTTGAACAATTTGTTAAAAATCAAGTTTATAATTTTTCATAGCAATAGTACACATAAAACGACTCCATGCCAGAGGACATCTTTTTTCGAGATTTTTTCCACTTTATTTGATTTTTATCAAAAAACGGTCAAAATGGCCACCATGACCATTCATCGAAAGAGGTCAAATTTTCTAAAACTATCGATATTTCTGTGATATAACCACTAGTTGTGTACCTTAAAATGATTTTTTAGAAAAATTCAGACCAAACTATCAAACACTTGTAGATCAAATTTGGATTCCTTCCGAAAAATCAACATAAACTCATTTAACTAAGCAAAATTAGATAGAAATCAAGAAAATTCCTAATAATTAGGTATTATCCATCAAATATATACTACAATTTGTGAGAATTAGATGGGTGTCGTTTTGCACCATATTTTTTGTACTTCGTTAACAAAAAAAGTCATTTGGCTCCATGCTAGAGGATACTTTTTCATAGCAAGTTTATCGATATTTTTGTGATGCAACAGATGATATGGATGTCATATTTGAATTCCTCTCATTTTTCTAATCGACTTAGATATTTTATTTGTGAAATATTGATTTACAGATTTAAAGATATGAATTATTCCATATTAAATATAAAAAGGAAAAAATAACGTAAAATTCATTTTATTGTTATTTATTCAAAAAAATACATAATCATTGTTATTTACTCAAATAAATTTTTAAAATTTAAACAATAAAAAGTGTAAAATCATGACGAGGGGTTAGTATGATTGATAGGATACTAATATCAGTAAGTTTAACTTCTCATTTGAAAGCTAATTTGGAAGAAACTCAAAAGTTAAGCGTGCTTGTGTTGGAGCAATTTGATGATGGGTGACCAGGATAAGTACTTTGACATGACATTAAGTGTGTGGCTAATTGGGAAATTTCGGAATAGAACTAAAAATAAAATTAAAAAAATCCAATTTTTTTAAAAAAAATGGAAAAAATATGCCGACGGCAAGGCTGTCGGCGTAGAGCCGTCGGCATAGCCTACGTCGACGACTTTTAATACGCCGACGGCAATTTGGCCTAAGCCGAGGCCCGCATACGTCGACGGCCATATGTCGACGACAGCCGTCGGCGTAGCCCTATGCCGACGGCTTTTGGCCGTCGGCGTATGCGCTGTTTCCTATAGTGATGCAAATAAAAACTTAACTTATGTCGGAGCGAAGCGGAGGCCCGTCGCCGGAGGCTTGGCCATAGCGAGCGGATAAGTCAAATCATTGTCACTGTTATATATACCTTTTATTAGCCGATGGTTTAGATAAGTCGAATAATTGTAAATCCCGGCGTTTGTAACCTCTCCCGAAACCCCCTAGTTTATGGCCTATCGTTTGATAACACCGATTAGGATTACCAAAGTCAAAAGACATGTTATTATAAAACAAAAAAATCCACAGACATGTCACCCTGACCAGAGCAGTAGCACCTAACAATTACGGTCATTATTTTCGGACTTTCTCGGTGCGCACTTTTTTTCTTTGAACAGAGCGGTGCGCACATAGTTCGTGTCTTCGTGAATCGCCAAGGCATTTTTTTTCTTCGAAATGGATGATAACCCTAGCCACTATATCCCGAAACGATACACACAACTTTCTTTTTATTAATATAAAAGGGAAACAGTAATGCCTCAGCGACTGTCCAGCCTAAAGCCACCGTCCAGACGATAACTCGCTACACCTACAACCATAATGAAGGGGTGGACCAATCGGAGCCAACTGCCCTGACCTCACACACCAACACACATCATGCAAACCCGAAGGCTTCCACCAAGCCGCCCAATAACGAGCCGGAAGCACAAACCCGTTCTGCACACACTCAACACACACCACATGCGTACACTCATAAGTCGCTCCCGCCGTCTTCCACCAACCCATCTTCAAGAGAGATGAATGTAATGACCTTGTCATACCTGCCGTCGCCGCCGCCACGATGCTAGACAACTCCACCGCCCTGCGCATGCCCATCATCACGCTCCGAAGTCGATACTCCGCTGTGCTACGATGAGCGCTACGATGACGATGCCTCCGAAAGGGCAACGACGGCAAAGGCGCCGCCATCGTCCTCGGTTTTCAACGGCAGCTGCGCATCCCTAGACCCGCCGCCGACTGGACCGCGATGTAGCCGCCGAGAGAACTCGACGACATACACGACTGACTAGACGCCCAGGCGCCCAGCCACGAACGAGACCCGAAGGACCCAAATCGAAACCTAGCAGCTCGCTGCCGCACAGATCATGGACGCCGTCGCCGCCGGAGACGGCATGCAGCCTTCCGCAACCCGCTTCATCCACCACCCGTGCCGCCTAGAGATTGGAGGCCGCAGCCGACGCAATCCACATCGCACACCGGGTGCCGGCGGCTGCACCACGCCCCGGCCCGAGGGCATCGGGCCGGCCCGATCCCTGCGGGCGAGGTGGGGAGGAGACCCCGCCAGCGCCAGCCCGGGCACGCCCTTTGGCAGCGGCGATGGAGGAGGAGGAGGAAAGGGTGTGTGGGGGTGGGGGTGGGGGGGTGGCTGGCGGCTGGTTACACTAGAAATATTAACTCCAGCGTTCTTACTCCACGTCCCATGCCAGCCGTCCCCTCCCCCTCTCTCACTCGGTCCCTACCGCCATCATCAGCCGGTGAGCTGCTGGCCTTGGCGTCTCGCTCCCTTTCCTCGCCACCCGCTTTCCAACCAAGGTCGGACCGTTCCTCGGAAACCGCGCCCGCCCTTTTCGCTTAAACCCGAAAGCAAGGGACTGAGATCCTGTGCCTTGACACAGGCGAGGCACCGGTGAACAGTGCCGTGCCTTGCGCCCTCAGCCGTCGGATCGAAAACGAACAAACAAGATTAAACACTGTAGCGAATCACTGTACGCGAGCGACTGTAGCAATATCCCTGTAGACAAACACTGGCGAATCACTGTGCGCGAGCCCCTGTAGCAGCGCATCTGGCCGTCCATGGTCGATCCAATGGCCAGAAAAGGAGGCAAGGCACAGCACTGTTCACCCGGTGCCTTGACTGTGTCAAGGCACTGGATCTCAATCCGAAAGCAAGCGACAACGGGAGAGCATCAGCAAGCACGCTGAACTGAAAGTCTGAAACACCCGGTGCCCGCCAGTCCGCCACGGCACAATCCTAATCCGCCCGTGCTTCATGGTGGCCGGGCGTGTCAAGGCGGCCATGGGCTTCCACAGCAGTCCCAGGGCGCCCAACTCGCCGGCGCCCCACGCTGAGGAGCATACGCAGACGCCGGCCCGGCTTACGCCGTCGTCCTCGTCCGCGCCGGCCGGCTCGGCGTCCAAGGCGTCGGCCTTCGCGCGCTCCTTGGGCGCCTACTTTCCGCGCTCGGCGTCGGCGCAGGTGCAGCCCGCGCGCGCGCCACCAGAGGTCGCTGGGCTGCTGCGCACCATCGAGCAGCTCCAGGAGAGGGAGTCGCGCCTCCGCGTCGAGTTGCTGGAGCAGAAGATACTCAAGGAGACCGTCGCTATTGTCCCCTTCTTGGAGGCCGAGCTCGCGGCCAAGAGCAATGAGCTCGAGAGATACAGGGAGTCCGCAGTCCGGCTCGAGTCCGAGAACATGCGGCTGTGCGCCGAGCTCGATGCCGCCGTGCTCGAGGTTACGAGCAGGAAGCAGAGGATTGTTCAGATGGAGAAGGAAATGGCGGACCTGAGGAAGCAACAGGAAGCGCTCGCGGACGACTGCTGCTCGTCGTCGGCTTCGGTCTCGGTGGAGCGTTACGAGAGCTCCAGTGCCGCGGCGAATACCGCGGGTTTAGCTCAACCGAGAGCTGACCAGCCGTCCGCTCCGAGACACCCGCCGCCACCTTTCGTCTCCAGGTCAAACTCGTGCGCCTTGCCCGCCTCACCTGCCAGCTCGTCGTCATCCTCACCGTCTTCGTCCACGTCGAGTTCACCCACGGATTCCGGCTCCTCGTCGTCAGGCACTTCGCCGATACCAAGAACCCGCGTGCCAGAGCTCTCGAAGCTGCCGCCGATACCTCTGCCACCGCCACCACGGACTTCGCTGACGCCGGCTCCCAGCCTGGGCATGAGCTCCTCGCTCTCCAGCTCCCTCGCCGTGAGCGGAAGTGCGGGCGCCCCGCCTCCTCCGCCCCCGCCCCCACCGTCTAGGAGGACGTTCCGAGCATGTTCGCCGGCGAAATCCGAACGTTCATGCGTGAGGCGCGTGCCTGAAGTGGTCGAGTTCTACCACTCGCTGATGCGGAGGGAGTCCAAAAGGGACGGAGGGAGCGGTGGAGATTCAGCGAACGGTGGCGGCGCGGCGGCAACCAGGGACATGATCGGCGAAATCGAGAACCGATCAGCTCACCTCCTCGCGGTACGTTTCTCTTTTCCATTTCTGCGATGGGTACGTATTTATGGCCGCTTTGATTAGTAGAATAGGAAAATTGTAGAGATATAGGATTTCAATGTCATGTACACATCAATCCTATAAGATTTTGCATGCATCAAAGTTTGTTTGATTCTACCAAAAGAATTGTAAAATGAGCTTGGAGTGAATGTTAGATTTCGTATAGGAAGTATTACAATGATTACTATAGAATTTTTTTCTATAGGATCCAATCCTACAAATTAAATGACTAAGATAGGAAAATTTCCTATAGGATTTATTCCTTCGCAAATCTTTTGCAATTCCTTTGAATCAAATGAGCCCTTACTCTGAAATCGATTATTTTTCTTCTCGGAATTGCATAACTGCATTAAGGAGAAACTAAGCTGGAAATAGTATAGGGTACGTTTAGCAACCTCGTTTTGCATCCCAACTGAAGAAGTTGCGTAACAGGGTTGGTATAGCAACGAGGTACAAGTGTTTTTCAGGTGGTACAGCCGTACAGGCCTATTATAGCAAAGGCTCCAACTTGGAAGTGATTAATTTTGAGACATTATAGTTCTTGGAGGGCGACACACTGCAAGACGTGAAACAAAACCATTCCAGCCTTCCTCCTCCTTACACGAAATTTGATTTCATGTTTCATTTTTCGAAAACAGAGCGATCGAGAGGGTTTGACAGTGTTTCAAACACGAGATTTTCTTAGCACAATTAAATCGCATCTTGGAGTAACAATGGTTGCCTATAGAAGATAGAAGCAGAAGCAGCTTCACAGGATCCGAAGTGGGCATGGGTCGATGGGGTCAGGCGATCGAAAATACACTGAATATACAGTATGGCATTTAAGTGCGGTACGGTAGACGCATGTGCGAAATACGGCCTCCGGTTAATCCGAGAATTACTCAGATCTCGTCCGGACGCTCGTTATCCGTTAGCTGCTGGAGTTATTCGTACTACGGGTTACTACATACGCCGCCGCTGGAATTGATAGGGAAATTAACCGTGTGGTACTTGTGTGCACTACTGCAGATCAGATCGGACGTGGAGAGGCAGGGCGACTTGATCCGGTTCCTGATCAAGGAGGTGGAGGCCGCGGCGTTCGCGAGGATCGAGGATGTGGTCACCTTCGTCAAGTGGCTCGACGACGACCTCTCCCGCCTGGTACGAACCCGCACCCCGCCCTGAGATGTTGGTCGATCGATCGATCGGCCAGTGATAAATAACAAGTATACGAAGTAATGTGCATGGCGGTGGGTGCAGGTGGACGAGCGCGCGGTGCTAAAGCACTTCGAGTGGCCGGAGCAGAAGGCGGACGCGCTCCGGGAGGCGGCGTTCGGCTACTGCGACCTCAAGAAGCTGGAGGGCGAGGCCTCCTCGTTCCGCGACGACGCCCGGCAGCCCTGCGCCGCAGCACTCAAGAAGATGCAGGCCCTCTTTTTTTTTTTTTTTTTTTTGCGGAAAGACAAAGTTGACATTAATCCAGAATCCTTACAGGACAGACCTTAGAAAAAAAGAAAATTACAACCGAGTCCTTATGGATAACGAAGACGCCGTCGACGAAGAAGACATGCCGCTGGCGCGCCGCCGCCGCTCCGCCATTGCAACCTTGGATCAGCAGGAGTCCCGTGGCAGACGGGAAGTCAACGAACCTCGAACCCCGCGAAGGGCCTCCATCTTGCGTCGTCGCCATCATCTTCCGACTGGATTTGGCCACCTCCATCTTCATGAAGCTCAACCGCCGGATCCGCCGCACACGGGCTCCGGCCCGGGAAGACGGCGCACGGCACCTCCACCGAGGTACGAGCGCCGGAGAGGAAGCAGAGAAGCAGCCGGCCTCCACGGAGATCAACCACCGGAGGAGATCCCTGCCACCGCAAACCACCTCACCAGCAACACCTACTCCTCCATCGCGTCGCCGGAGAGGAACACACTCACACCTAGCTATGTACAGGCGAGATCCGCGGTTCCCCCACCCTCCCGCCGCCGGAGCGGCCGGCGGAGGGAGGGAGAACCGGCGAATCGCCGCCGGCGAACTGGAGCGAGCGGAGAGTTTCAGAAATCGCCCTCCCTACTGTAGCGGGGGGAGGGGAACGGAGAGTTGGGGTTTCTTTTTATGCAGGCCCTCTTTGAGAAGTAAGCGAACCGAACCAATAATAATAAGCACGTCCATTCGGCGCTCCTCGTAGTACTCATGTGGCGGCCAACGACGGCGGCGGCGTTTGCAGGTTGGAGCACGGCGTGTACAACCTCGCCCGCGTCCGGGACGGCGCCGCGGGAAGGTACAGCCGGTTCCAGATCCCGTCGGAGTGGATGCAGGACGCGGGATCGTCAGCCAGGTAACGTAAATAATCCACTTGCCTCGGCGGTGTTTTTGTCGGCGTTACACGGGGCCGGACCGCTCAACGGCGGCGTGCACGTGAGCCTGCATGCGAGGCAAGCAATCTCGTGAACATGCTTCGTTCTCTCTGTATCAAGTGTACAGCTAAAGAACAAGCCAGTGACGCCTCGGGTGCCGTGTCGTTGAGCGTAGCATAGGTACGCCTTGCAGGGAACGATCGATCCGTGTAGATCTAGGCGGTCCCAGTTGAGTGCTGAGAGCTGTTCTCAGCCATTCTCTGAAGACCAGTACAGTTACATACTACAGTAGACTGAGTAGAGCATCGTTTTGTTTTGCTGCTGCATTCTTCGGCAGGTTGTGGAGCCCCTGCTAGACGAGTGTCACGACTCATGAGTGCCTCCAGGAAACTAGCTGGAAGTCTGCAAACCCAAGAATCAAATTTTGGCCTGAATTTCTTGGAAACTTTGTGATCAGAAATCTACAGTGTGCTCTCAGCATTAGACACGGAATGATGGGGATAAAAGCTCTCAGTCCAACCGATGTCAAAATGTACAATGTGGTGGTTTATTCTTGGCATAGAATTAGCAAAGCAGCTGACCGATGTCAAAATGCGGCTATAGTCGATCTACCACATCGAATTCACCCAAAATCCATAGGAAATAAACACATCCAGCTAGCCCGACCTCTTCCTTTTCTTTCCTTTGTGAAAAATATTCTGCAGTGACTCCGTTTCATATCAAACACAAATTGTCTGGAAACATTAACATGTTCCATGCCTGCTTTAAAATGCAATTTGCATTTGGAATATATGATACACATCCACTGACCGGTTTCCCCCAATTTTATGATCGAGCTTGTTCCATTTGTATGATAAGATTTAGAACTACAAGAGTTATTCCTATGGACTAATTTGCATGCGGTTTCAAAAGACTTTTTCCATGGAATTGTTTCTGTGAAAACTATGAACATCACTTTACCTTTCAAGACAGTTCATGCCTATTTTCCTTCTTGCAGTACAACCAAATAACTTCTATTGCATGAACAGGACATCTGTTGTTGCATATGAGGCTAGTTTTAATTCTAGTTAGGCCAACAGTCTTCCAAAAAAATGGACTCATTGATAGAAAGTTTACATTTTCTTTAGTATTACTATTAATATACTAGATATCTTTTTCCTAGGAAGAAGACAAACAATATAGAAATTTCAGTTCTGCCTTTGTGGTAGTATAGTTGCTAAGGATTGTTGCATAGACATAGTTTAACAGAAGAAGGAAATGAGATGCGGATGCAACTAGTTCTAGATTTTCATTCTAGGGTGGAACGAATAATCTCTTATTTTGTCCACAACACTCTATTTTATTTCTAAATCTAGTAATTTTAGCACTTTGTGGACATGTTATGTCCCTTGTTCTGGACATTTGTTTGGAAACACCTATAAGTTTGATGGTTGCTAATGATAGATTTAATGTACAGATAAAATTTCAATCAGTGAAGTTGGCCAGGAAATACCTGGAACGGGTTTCCTCCGAGCTTGAAGCCACTAAAGTCGGCCCAGACGAAGAGGAGTTGATGCTTCAAGGGGTACGATTCGCCTTTAGAGTGCACCAGGTAGGTTATATAGGATTCTTCACATCATAAGACATAGTAAGTATCGACTTAAAAGGAATTTGTAAATGTTGTTTTGCGCAGTTTGCGAGTGGTTTTGACGTGGACACGATGCGCGCATTCCAAGAGCTCAAAGAGAAGGCGTCTATGTGCCATTTTCAGCGGCAAAAGCAGAATCGACATCTGCGACAGCAAAGACTTGTCGCCAGGACCTGAGCATCTCCTTATTTTATGATGAACCATACGGCATACGGCATCTTTTGTTGTGATGTACCATACACCAATACACCATCTCGTATTCTCGTGGCTACTATAGTACGATTAGTTGATTGTTTTCGTTGAAAAGCTCTCTAGATTTTACCTCGGAACAAACCTTTTTTTCTTTCCAGTTGAACTCTGTGTACAATGTTTCTTGTTACACTTCCCTGATCTCTGTAGGGTGAGCATTTTGGTTGTAGTGTCACGTGATGTGGAATTTTCGTACCTGTCTCTGTGCAAAAATGGTGTCAGACGATCGCGCTCATACATGCATGGTACTGCTAATAATATATGGGCTAAAATTTGTGTGGCCGATATGAGTTTTCAAAATTCCTATAAATTTCAGTCTCATGTGGCGAGAGGTGGAGGTGCAAATTTTCACATTGGTAGTTGAACAAGAGTGAGACCGCAATATATAGTGAGGTTTCACTAGCATGCAAACAATACCAGTAAGCTATTTAGGGTTCCGAGCTACACACATTTTGAGGGGATGAATTCAATCACGGGGTTCGAGTGGGTGTTGGTGGAGATGGCGATGGAGACGCTCCTCTCCACGTCGCGGGGGGCGACGACAGAGGAGATGTGTCGGAGGCGATTCCAACAGCGCCACCCCACCCACCCCCGGACACAAATTCTCTTCCAGCGGTGCCCTGCACATGCTATGTTTTTTCTTCTATGTGTCCTAACACCGCTTCTCCTCGCAAAGGTATACATAGGGGAGGGGGCAAGAGGGGGTAGGTGAAAAGCGACGGAACTAACCTTGTCAGGAAACATCAGCACAAATTGAACTATTTTCGAAAATATTTTCAAAACTAAGGTGAAAAGCGACAAAACTAACCTTGTTAGTGAACTTCAGCACAAACTGAAATATTTTCGAAACTAAACCAAAACGGTAGCGCATGTCGCTCTACACTATAGCTCCATGGAGTGGGGCGCTATGCCCCTGCTAAAGCGGCAACACCGGGTCCACTCTCGTCGCAAAAATCCTAAGTCAATGAGGGTAGCCCCTGAGCTGCGGTGATATGCTCTTGAGGCTAGTGTCCTTGTACGGGGCACTATGCCGTAAAACAAAGAATTTCGAACTCCTATAACGTTTGATCATAAAATCCAAAGATGATATTAAATATATATATAATTAAATACTAAAATTGTAGAAGCAAATCCACATAGATAAATACCACATATGTAAGAAAAAAACCTAATTGATTGTGGCGAGCAAATCCCCATGAGCGTTTGTTTACGGAAGATGTTGTCCATTGCATGCGAGCATACGAAATAATCAAAATTGTGAATATATATACATAATCCATTATAATTTTTATTTAGTAGCTGATTGCAATTAGTGATTCTATTTCAATACAACTGGAGATTACATACATGTCGTCAACTTATATCAGATCATAATAACTTTAAGACACATTTGACCATGAAAAAACCCAATAATGAATCTTACTAACAATTCAGTTGTCATGTGGAAGTTTCTATAGGTATATATATATATATATATATATATATATATGCTTAAAAATCATATACTAAAGTTAGTATATTCCTTATACCATATAATTTAGTGATCTCTAACATAAATATGTATATAATATATAGTTTATGCAATTATAAAAATAAACTTTATTAGAAATAATGTTAAAATATTCAGCTTTCTAATATAACATGATGCAGTTATATTTTCGTGGATACACATTATCACTTTACACAATAAAAACTAAACTAATATTTACTATATTTATTATGTGTTACCTATGTCAAATAAGTAATAGAAAATTATACTCGAGAAGACGGTAGCATGCTATCTATGAGTTTGAAGTATAGAAGTTTAGTATAAAAATAGAATTTACAGACCCTAGAATTTTTTCAATTCGCTTATGGTCATAATTATGTTTGGATTGGACCTATCCGAAGGCGGTGAACCACCATCTAACTGAGACAGCAACATTGTCACTGAGGACTACCACCTCGAACACAGAACCTTGATTGACTCAAGGGCATGAGGAGTGCAGATAATGTTGCACTCCTCGTGCTCTAGAGTCCTTGTCAATGACAGACCATAGGAAATAATCTGGCATGCTAGCTAGGGGTCTTTTGTAGGGAGACCATGTCTCATCGTTTATCGCCATGATCGAGCTATGTGATCAACTGGATATCTTCAAGCGCAAGTGTTGTGTGGAATTAAGCATATATCTCCTTATCTTCATATGATTTGGCTCTTTTTATCCACCCATGTGAAATGATTTTAGAGATATCCATTGAAAACTCAATGCATGCGGGGCAACCTTAATTCGTCTCGTCAATCTGGCTAAAAGTGGGATCAACCTCCATCCACAGTGGATTGAAGGATTTTGAACGGTTCTTGCAAATCTTCCACCGTAATAATTCCTCCCATCCAATTAAGGGGCTCTTTTTTTGTTGTTTTAGGTGCTTTCCACGGAAATAAGTTGGGTGGACAAAACAAATGGTTCGACTTTGCAGTAGGCTTCTGATGTCTTACTGTCGTATGTGGAGAGTTGACTTG
The DNA here is from genome assembly GCA_947311845.1 of Poa pratensis. Classification (NCBI taxonomy): domain Eukaryota; kingdom Viridiplantae; phylum Streptophyta; class Magnoliopsida; order Poales; family Poaceae; genus Poa; species Poa pratensis. The sequence continues at coordinate 44,340,583 of CAMZMU010000055.1, read as the reverse complement.
CAACCCTGGTTGATCGCATCGCAAACAAATTGCCAACGTGAAAGGCAGTTCCCAAAGTGGTCGTGTCATCCTGGTGTAGGCTTGCATCATTTCAATGGCAAGATAATCATATGATGGCCTTTACCACCACGGCTGCTAAATGAAATCGGTAAAAATAGTCGAGGTTTATTTTTGGAGTAGTTCAGAGTGTGCGAAGAGTGGGCAATGTGTAGTGACTTATTTGAATGTTTGTACCAAGTGGATATCAGTGGCCTGAGTATCCATAATTTTAAAATTTTGAATGACGATCTTCACTCTAATGGCTTTGCGCAGCACGGACTTTCTATCCACTCAAATACAAGCCGTGAATGGAAGTATGTAGTGATTAAGTGATAGTCTAGTCGAGAATGGATTTTTAGAACCCAGGCTACATGGAGCCTTTGTTTTGAAAAAATCAAAAATGACATTTTTGAGTTTTCAAAAATCGCGAAAAAATCACAGATGTAGTTAGTGTCGAGATCTACAAGCATGCAAAGTTTACCTTAATTTTTTTTATATTTTGGGTTGTACAAAAGAGACAAATCGGGGAAATTTCAAAATAAATAAATTAAAATATGTACTGTTCACCGCCCAGATCACCCATTTTTTTTTGTACAGCCCAAATACAACGAATTTAGAGTTGAAAATTTGCAAGACTGTAAATCTCAATAATATCTACATCCAGGAATTTTTCTCGATTTTTGGAAACTTAAAAATGTCGATTTGTTATTTTTTAAAATGGTCACCATGTAGTCTAGGTTCCATTTAGGTTTTCGTAGTCTATTATGATTAGCACCCTAGTTTGACCGGACCGGACTCACCGTGTTGTTGCTTGTGGCACCCCTGCTACGTGTTGTACCAAATTCTCTCCATCCTTAATATATAGACAAGTATTGGGAGTTCTCAAAAAAGACAAAGTTTAAACCTACATGAAGCGACAGCGTAGGACGGAAGAGAGAGAAAATAGATCGCGAGCTCCCGCGCGACCAGCGAGCTCAGCTAGGCCTCCGCCGCCGGCGGCTCCTCCCCCCCCCCCCCCCCCCCCCCCCCTCCTCTCGCGCGCGTGGCCGCTGCCCCCCGTGGTGGCAGCGCGCGCCCGGTCGAGCTTCTCTCGTGGGTTCCTCCCATCTCTTCCCCCGCGCCGCCGCCGTCGGCTGAGGCCACCGGGCTCGTCCCGGTCGGCGCCGGCGGCGGGGCTGGTCCTTCCCCGCGGTGTGATGGTGGAGGCAGGGCTCCTCCGGCATAGCGGCGGTGCAGTTCGGGCGGCGGCGGCTCGGCTTCGGCCGAGAGGCAGCACGGTGGCGGCGGTGTGCTCGTGGTGCTGCGGGCGGCGTGGCATGGCAGCATGATGGGCGGCGCAGGGCGGCGGTGGCGGCGCCCCTCGGCCCAGATCTTGGCCCTGTGGGGCCCATCTGGGTTGGGGCGGGCTGCCTGGCCCTGCGAGAGGCCCGTTCTGCAGATGACAGCAGGTATAGCTCGTGCTGGGTGCAGCGGCGACGGCGGCCGGCTTGTTGCAGCGTGGCAGCAGACTTTACGGGCCCATCCAGGGCTCGGCCGGACCCGATTGGGATTGGTGTGCCCCTGCGGGGGCTTTATGGGCCCGATGGGCTCGGCCGAACCTAACTGGGACTCGTATGTCATGCGGCTGCGTCCGGTCGACTACCGCCTTCGGCGGTGGAGGTAGTTCCCTCCCGCGTGGCCGTGGTACTGCTGTCCCCGCTTCTGGCTACTCCTTGCAGTCGTCTTACAGACCTCGTGACGGCAGCTTCGGTGAGACGACGATGGCGGTTTCGTGACCGTGGTGGCGCAAGTTGGTGGGTGGAGAGCCTGGTGGATTCGAGGCTTCGTCTTCGTGGGGCTCCTGTGCAGCAGATCGTCCGGGGGTGTGGATTGGGGTTTTTCCGGAGAAATCCTTGTCAGCTCGCCTGACACCGACGCGGTGCCACCTGTGGGTGGCATCTCCCCTTCTTGAAGGGTGTCGTGGCTACCCGTAGTCCGCTTCCATCCGTGTGCCGGGGGAAACCCTAGGACCTATGGTCCGGGCAGCAGTGCGCTCCTTCTTGAAGGTGTTGCTTGGTACTCGACGATTCGACGCTAGGAGAGTGGTGGTACTTCTTCGGAGGGCGCAGCGGTCGCGGGTCACCGTCGCTTAGTTGATCCGCCTATGTCTCCATTGTGTTTTTTCTTCTTTTCTTGCCTTGGGTGTATGTTTGCTGCCGCCCCAGCATTGCGTGTCTATTGGTTGTATCGGGTTGTTGCTATATTTATATAGCGGGGCTACGGCCTATTTCGTGAAAAAAAAACCCTACATGAAGCTGTTTCTCGAGGTTATTGCCCATGGTTGGGTTTCAATTTCGCCAGACCTTTGGGTACCATTAGACCGTCCAGATCGAAATGTGTGAGGAATATCCAAGCATATTCTCCGTTTGATTGATCACCTTGGTTTTGAACACCAATTGATGAATCGCCACAGTACAACAACCAAAAGTTACTATATGAAAGAACAGCTGCAAGCAAGTCGGTGCTTGACAAACAATGGAGTGAGACACACACGTCCCCCATTTCCTTTTTCCTATGCAGTGAGACACACACGTCCAAAAGTTACTATATGAAACAAAAACCAAAAGTTACTATATGAAAGAACAGCTGCAAGCAAATCGGTGTTTGACAAACAATGGAGTGAGACACACACGTCCCCCATTTCCTTTTTCTTATGCAGTGAGAGACGCGTACAGTATCTGGTTCCATGTGTCGGGCAGGCCGGCGAGGCACCAGTGGCTGCAGTCGTTGCCCGGGTGGCCGCCGCTGTATGCGGACGGGTGCGCGTCCCTCCGGAGCTGCGACAGCAGCGTGATGTCGAGCAGGAACACCGGCTTGGACATGCCGCCGAGCGCGTTCCTCACCGCGCCCTGCGCCGGGAGCGGCCCGCCGGCGTAGGCCGGCCCCGCGATCGGCTGCGTCTGCTGCGCGCAGCTGCTGGATCTCTCCCCCCACTCTCCTCCACTGCGATCGATTTTCCAAATAAGTGTATTCAGTGTTAATTTATTAAGAGCGGAACAAGAGTTTTTTTAGCAGGAACAGAACAAGAGTTGGGCTGGGCGGCCTTTGATCGTACTTGTAATGGGTCGGGGAGATGCCCTGGAAGTAGACCTTGGTCTTGGAGGTATCCACGTTCGAGTCGACCCATCTCGCCCATGTCGACATCCCCTTGGAGAAGGCGGTGAGCCTGTCCATGTCCTTCATCACCTGCGCGCCATCTTGCACATAGTCCCATCTGGATCATAATAAACAAACAGAGTCAATCAAATGCCATGTGTGGTTAATTTCGTGAGGAAAATCGCAGGGCAAAAGCCGATATAGATCTTCATCTTACGGCTGGTCTCTGCCGGTGTGGGTCCACCAGTGCCAAGTGTTGAAGATGAGCATGTCGGCGCCGAGCCAGGGGTCGCCGGAGATGGAGTCGAGCTTGAGCACCCGGCCGATGGACTCCTGGACGATGTCCACCAGGTAGGTGCTCCGGTAGTAGGCCACCGACAGCCCGTAGTCCTGCATGCAACGACACGCGCACGTTCATTATCAATGCGTTTCGGCACCAACTGTCTGGTGGATCGCTCGTCCCTTCCAAGTACTGTACCTGTAAGCCACAAGTACGTACGGGTTCTTCATACAGAGCATCTGACGAACATGCACAAAGTTCCAAATCTGTCGGCGCACATACGGCGGACGCGGCTATAAAACCGGCAGATACTCTATACTACTGTAATATCTCCGCTTGTCTGCGTCTCTCTGTCCCAATTGAATTCTTTGATGGGGCAGGCGGGATGTCATGGCCGCCGCCCATAGCGATTCCTGCCATGGCCGGAGCCCGGAGGCATAGAGCCCCGAGCTCCCTAGCCGCTGTAGACAATTGTTTAGGACTATTTTAACAAGTTGTCCGTGACTACACATACTATGGTAGCACTCGTGCGTTATTCATCGTGGTAATTTTTTTCTTTTTTTTGCTGGAAATCATTGGTTGGCACTCACAAAGTATACTTGATTCGACCAGAGAAAATGGTGAACTTGATTCTTTGGCGTTGGGTACATTCGAATCTAGTTGCCCAGAGCCATGCAAAGGGCAACCAAAAAGAAACTAACGAAAAGGCCAGATTGAGGTTTTTGCCTACTGTAGTATGAATGTACATCTAAAAAACAGTACGTCCGTTTCAAAAAAAAAAAAAACAGTACGAGCGCGACACAGGAAACGAGTGGTTGAGTTTTTTTTTAGATAAAGGGAGTGGTTGAGTTGTCCATATCATCTGCAATTGGCACCAGACAAACGCCCCGCTAGAATCATATCGAGATCTTAATGCATTTTGGCCATTTGTGCAGTCAAACCGCTGTAATTGTAGCTGGGGGGAGAAACTGGGTTTGACTCTGGTTCAGTGGATCGATCACGGGCTGATACAGCCAATTAGTAAAACACCAAAAAGAAGAAGTAGAAGAAGAGATTTCGCAAGAAGATAGTGGTACATTGGCGGGATAGTGACACATGATGCTCCTCTGTGCTGTCGCCCCAACACCCCCACGAGGGCCAGCCCACGACGCGATTTCTGCCATCACCAACTCGCGCGCACATGAGCGAGCAAGACGATCGAGCGCGCAGTCATCGATCTGTGCAAGCAAGGGGCGGGCTAGTGGGATTGGCTACGTTTGAGGAGCTGATTCTATGAGCGCACGGGAGACAAACATGCCGGTCCACCGGTGGTGCCCGAAAGCCGGCGGCCGGGACACCAAAAGGCCAGCACAAAGCAAGTCCCTTTTCGAAAGCCTATGTAACCTTGGATAATCTATTTACGACCTCGTCGTTAAGGAACTAGTGTGATTAGCAAACCAGTTTGGCCGATTCATGCCTCCACAAGTTATCACTACTACATCCAGAATGTCATAATATAGTCAGTAATGTGCATCAGCAAAGTGTAAAAGAAAAGAACTGCACAATCGTAATTCCTGGTACTGGTACTTTGTTCGGTGCTGATGTAATGGAAGGAAGGAATGGCTAGTGAGTGACATCAAAACTGGCTGGAACATACGGCGGCAGGGCACGGACCTGGAACGTGACGGTGGAGACGGGGTTGCCCTTGGTGTGGGTGGTCCTGGAGGACGGCGCGGCGGCGTGCAGCATGCACACCAGCGACTCCCACTGGTTCAGGCTGATGGAGTCCCCAACGAACAGTATCTTCTTCCCCCTCCATTTGCTCAGCAACTCTTGCCCATTGAACCTGCATGAACAAGCATGCTATGAACGACAGTAGACTCTTTGAACGAGATTGATAGATAGATTCATGACTTGCAGAATATATACCTCGGGAGCTCGCAGGAGGTGGGGCGCCACCGGTACTTGAGGTAGAGCTTGTCGGGGCGGCCGTACTTCTGGCAGTCGAACTCCGGCTCCGCGAAGGGGCACCCCGCCGCGTCGTACATCGGCAGCGTCTCGTCGTACACCCAGCTGCCCTGGAACATGTTACACGACGCCATCCCGCTGCTGGCGTGGCTGCCTCCTCCCTGATCCGGCCTGTGCTGCTGCCTCGTGCTGCCATGCCGCGGCTTCGACGGCTTTAGCCGGACTGCCAGGGTGACCGTGCTCTCTGAGAAGGCGGCGCCTGCCTGCAGAGAGCATGCGAAGGCGGCGAGGAGGAAGAGGCGTAGCTTGTGCTGCCGCCGGTCGGGCGCCATTGCTCGGCGCTACGGACTGACGAACTTGGGGACAGCTATCGGGGCAGCGTGAGCTAGGAGATGCTACCTAGCCATGGAGCTTTATAAGCAGCTGGACGAGTTTTACCCAGACTCTTGTCTGGTCAACTTTTATGGGTGATATCTCCGTCTAGATTTTATGGGCTGGCACCGACGACACAGAGCTTTTCTGTCAGGACGGTGATGCTCTGTCAGTCAGACATGGTGGCACCGGAGGCGGCCGGGGATTCCACGGCCCTCGATCTTACGGAAACGATCCATGTCTACTGTACAACGGTGTATCTCTCCTAGATATCTCTACTGTTAAGGAAGATTGGGTAGTTATTATTGGGTTTATATCTCTTCCTAAGATAGGTTAAAAGAAAATCTTGTTTTCCAAACAAAATCTAACTTAAAGATTCATATAAGATCACGTCTAATCATACGTGTAATATTAGATTTAGGGCTTCTCTGAGTCATAGGATTGCCAAAGGATTGGTGTAGGATTGAAATCCTATAGGATTTTTTCCTTTAAACCCGTTTGATTCATAGGATCATATCCCATAAGAAAAATTCTTACAGGAATCTTGTAGTATAAACTTCATAGGAAAATAACATGAGCTCTAGGCTCTTGGAAAAATTCTTTCACCAATCAAAGATACTTTCTCTTCACATAGGATTCAACTAGACATGTCATACCAATCCTATGAGTTTCCTATTTCTACACTTTCCCTATCATATGAATCAAAGGAGCCCTTAGTTTTTCTACTACTAACAAATATGTCTGGACGTTGTTACAAGTTTATTTTCTATAGAGTATATTTAGGTCTTCAGGATATGGAGAATTTCACTACTGCTAATCAATTGTTATTTGACGGGACGAATCTTTCTTGTTAGGGCCACGGCCACGGTCGAGAATCAGGATCCGTTTAACGCCGACCGAGAATAATTCTCAGTCAGATGAGATCAGCAAAGTTTTGTACGTGAATTATTACATACAATTTTTCCTATAGCATATGGGCTGTTTCGGGTCAGTGTATGCGTTTAACTTGTAGATATACCTGCTGTTCAACCAAATTTTGTAGTAAAGTCGCAAAAAAAACAAATTTTGTAATACGTGATTTAATTAATACTACTACTTCCAATGATTATTTTCCTGTAAACACCTAAAAAGCTACTAGTAGCAACAAAAATTAAGCTAATTTAGTTTATGTACTATCACACTTGCAACTTCAGAATGAATTGCGACGCAGCGCAAATTCAACATTAAAAGAACATTTTTTTTCTCCCTTGCAACCCCACTTCTAACTAAACAATTCTCAGCTGTTTCCAAATGGATTTGAAAGTCTTGCTGTGTGCTGAGAACGAAATTCTTTGCCTGGCTTTTACTGAATGATAGACTGAATACTCGTGATCTACTGCAGAGGCGGCATTGGAATGTGACGGATGAGTTTCATTGTGTTCTGTGCCCAACAAGACAGCATGAGGATAGAATGCATTTATTTTTTGAGTATAACTACAGTCAACGAGTTTGGAACTACCTACAAATTGATTGGACCCAAAGTCAGGATTGGCAAACTGCTGCTAATAAGGCTAGAGCTTCCTTTGATAAGCCTTTCTTCATGGAAGTGGTGATCCTTGCTTGCTGGAACATATGGAAGCAGAGGAATGGTAGGATTTTTGAGAATGAGAGACCTACTTTCTTTGGTTGGAGAAGAGGTTTTGTACATGATATATCTATGCTAGTTCATAGGATAAAGAGGAAACACGTTACTGCCCTTAAAGCCTGGATAGGCAGCTTAATGTAAGTATTTTTTGCATGCTGTTACTTGTAAATACTTGTAAATATCTGTAACCTGGTGGTATATATGGAATAAATTGCTGTGGGGCTTTTGCCTCACAGTCTTAACGTTAAAAAAAAATCTCAGCTGCAACCCCACTTACAACCGGGAAAACTCGGTTTCGGCCTGAGTTGCAACTAAAAAAATCACAGTTGCAACCCCACTCGCAACCGAATAAAACTCAGTTGCAACCCGACTAGCGACTTGCAACTAAAAAAAAACTCAGGTATAACCCACTTGCAACTGGAAAAAAAATCTAAGTCGCAGTTGCAACTGGAAAAAATCTCAGTTGCGACCCCACTTACAACTGGAAAAACTCGGTTGCAACCCGACTTGCAACTATAATATCTCAGTCAGAACCCCACCTGCAACCGAAATAAACTCAGTTGCAACCCGAATTGTAACTGAAGAATCCTCACCTATAACCCCACTTGCAACTAAAAAAATCTATGTTGCAGTCGCAACCACACTTGCAACTGAAAGTTTTAGTTGCGACCCCACTTGCAACCATAAAAACTCAGTTACAACCCGACTCACAAGTAAACCCACTTGCAGCCGGAAAAAAATCAGTTGCAATGTGTCTTGCAGCTGAAAAAATCCTCATGTGTAAGAACTACTGGCAAGGTACGACGCAGCGTTCAGAACCGGGAGATTGGATGCGTGCAATGGGCGCTGGGCTAGCCTAGCACGCTGCTCAAAGCAGTCTCGGGCCAGGCCCGCTGGGAACGGCTGAATCGGCCGTTTCCGTGGAGCCCGGCTGCGGGCGTGCGACCTAGCGTAACGCCGTGCACAGCTGCTGCTGCCACCGGAGATGGCGCGAGCTTCAAAATTGCGGCGGGATAAATTCGGTCACCGCCCGCCCAATTTGCCTATATATTTAGCTCACCTCCAAATCGAAAACTGCAATTTCTCCTTTTCGAGCTCTTGCGATGGCTGGAGCGTATTGCGTCAAGGCGAAGGCGACCTCGACGGGGACCTCGACCGAGCTGCTGACCTCGACGACGACCTCCACGGCGAAGGCGGACGACAACTCTCATCTGCATCTGGTGGCTGTAAGAACTTATGAGCCTAATCCTTCTTCATATCTTAGATTTGTGTAGTGACTTGAACATTTGGTTCATCTATATTACGGTCCACAGATCCGCTGCTTACCTTAGGCTTCATAGATTGATTGTGTATTGTGTGGATATCATCGTTCTTAAGAGATTCATGCTTACCATTGCTTGCCTGACTTGGACGACATAATCGTGTATCTAGGATACGGCCCGCTATAAGAACAGAGTCCCTCTGCAAAATGCTATGTGAGAATGCACTGCCTGACCTGACCGACATTGCACCGCCCTCCATGCCTCTGGATGAAGTGCCTCTGAATGCAATCCCTATGGGTGCAGTCCCTCACTCACCAGAGCAATGAGATGCATGCCAAGGTTTCTAAGAAGAGAGTGCACTCTAACAATGAAGAAGTGCCTCAGAGGCTGTGTCGTGGTGGGATCACGGCAGATGCCATAGGTATGGCTAAGATGGGGCCGAAAGTGCGTTGGGGGAACGGGGAGGGTTTATGCACTCAAGAAGTGCACAAGCAAGAACACACAAGAAACCGCAAGAACATGAACAAGAAACGAAGAAAGCAAGAACACAAAGCACACCACGATGTACCCTGCTTCGGGGCCCTCTTGTGGAGGTAACACCCCTACTGCAGCACTAGCCTACTCTCTTTATATCTCAATAGTCACAAGTACAGTACGCTCCTTGAGCTGTATGAAGCAACAATGGTGAGAGCTCACGATGAAGAAGAAGCTACCGAGGGGGGAAATGAGCTCTAGGGTTCATCTCCCCCGCACTAGAGGATGTGCTAGTCTACTTATACACTAACCGGATTACCTTTTTGCCCCTGGCCGGAGATGATAATGGCATGGACAAGAGGAACAGGACAAGCCCTGGCTACTGTCACTCAGTCCAGCTCATCGTCAGTTCAACGGCAGGTCTATCTTTTTCTCTTTGAGCTTAAGCCAGCGTAGCCGATCAGAGCCTAGGCCACCGCCCTTTCCCGAATTAGCCAAGTCAGCGCCTAGGGCCCTGTGACCCGGAAAACCCGTGGCTCGACCTGGCTGTCTTCCGAGCCTCGGGCAGGAGGCCTGCAGGACTCGTGAACTTACTGACATTACTTGGTCTTTGTGCATTATCCGACATCGCAGGTAATCCGGATTCTTCCAGGCAACCCGGCTAGCTGAGCCGGATCTCTTTCAGGCAATCCGGCTAGCCGAGCCGGATCTCTTTCAGGCAACCCGGCTAGCCGAGCCGGACCTCTTCCTCTGATCCGGCTAGACTTTGCCTGATCCCCTCTAGCGTCTCCCTGCACTTGAACAAGAGTGAGTATTGACCGACTCTCTCAACCGATCCGGTCTAAGAGACCCGGCTTGAGTGACCCGGCTTGAGTTTCCTTTCCACTTCTATGCCCTACCCGGGGGCAGCCCCCCGACAGTAGTCCCCGAAGCTGGTGCGGTCCTACAGCCTCGGATGGAGGGTCGTAGCAGGTTTAAAAAAACTAACATCATTAACCGAATTCCATACTACACAATCTTGCCTCAGGATTTCCCGGGACACTTGGCAGAGAATCTCTGCACAGAGGCCCCGTAATCCGGGTCTTTGATTTGACATGCCACTGATAGCACATTATCCGGATCCACCAGGTACTCCAGTGCATTTGACTAAATGACCGCGTCTCCTCGATTTCTTCACTAACCGACACACCCGATCCACAGAACCGCTTCCAATTCTGTGACCCACCGTGTGCTTGAAATACACAGCCATAGCTGCGACCGTAAAGTTCCGGTGCACACTTGATCCGGCTACACCCCGAAAACCGCGCGGTAGTGCGTCCGTTACCAGCGAGCGGCTATATATAGGGGTGCGGGATTCCTCTTCTTCTTCCCCGCACTTCCACTTCGAAAACTCCATCTCCACCATTGCCGCCGGTGCGACCTCGCCCTCGCGACCTTGCTGCGCCGGAGACACCAACAACGCCGGAGAAAACTCGCCGGAGCCGCACATCGCGCCCTGCGCCGCCGTTTCTCCACCGCGCTCCTTCCTCATCGCATCACAACCGTAAGTTCCTCCTCTTCCGGCCATGGCGACCTCGCGCGAGTTCATACTCCGATGAACTTGCGCCTGCTTCTTGCAGATTCACTCGCGCACGAGTTCACTGTCACGCCTTAGTGCATTCTCTAGATCTCCTTTCTAGGTTTTGCACTAGATTGCCCCAGTTTGGCTTGCCACTGCTTGAACAGTTCCAACATATTTTTACTCGGGATTTCATCTCTATTTTACTGCAGCGGTAGATCTTGCGTAACCCTAGATCTTCATAGAAAGGTGTTTGTAGTTACTAGCCGAATTACTTCTCCGCAGTAACTAGACAACTCTATCCGGGTTTGCCTTTACCGAATCCCTTAACAGCTGATTCGGTTACACCGTTATCCGACTCGTTCTAGATGTGAGATTCCACCTCTTCTAACTCGGATATCTCCGACCTTTTGCAGGACAGATTCAGATATGTCGAAGCTACCCCCCGCAGTTGGGAGGGTTCCGATGTTACCAACGATGACTTGGAATGGCTGCGGAGCACCCGACGTATAACACCTAATGTTATATGCCGAAAACCGGGGAAGGAACTCGAACCGGTCATCCAACCGGTGAACGTGTTGTATTTCCGGCGCACTTCGAGCGTGGATTCGGACTCCCGGCTAGTGATTTCTTCCGGAGATTCCTAGACTTCTTCGGCCTGCAGCCTCACCACCTCCCGGCTAACTCCTTTGTTTCCCTGTCTGCTTTTACCTCCTTTATGGAGGGATATCTCGGTCTCTGGCCGACTGTCGAGACCTGGGCGAAGTACTTCCATCTCCGGAAACATACGATCCCGGGTAGTGACCCGAAGGTGATGACCGCCTCTGGTTCGTCCAGCATTACCCCGAGGACGGGCTCCATCTTTCCCCGAATCACTGGCCTGGATACTTGTAAGAAATGGCAAAGGTCTTTCTTCTACGTGAAGAGCGTTGAAGGCCATGATGCCCTCAACTTGCCCGAGTTCAAGATCGAGCCCCCCACAGCCGAATTAAACTTCAGATATGATCCAGCTAACACTCTTGCGGAGCTTCAAGTCATACACCAAACTTTAGAGGACTTTCTGGAGAAGGGCCTGCTCTCGGATGATCTCCTTCGAACCTTCGTCTCTCGTCGGGTCAGTCCTTTACAACAACGTCAGCACAAGATTTGCCATATGAGCGGTCTGCTAGATCCTATCTGGATTAACAAACATGACCTCACCAAAGCTTCCATCAAGAGACGGGTAAACGCCATTGCCTACACCGAGATGTCGGATAAGTGGAAGTGGGGCTGTGGGGACCCTGGACTAGCTGTCCGAAATACCCTTGTGCCTACATATCAGCGATCCCATGATCAGTGCGTCGCTGAAGCACAATTAAACTGGTAACCAAAGAACATCTATACATACCGAATTTATTTACTTACTTGATTGAAGTGATCAACTTCATCAAGTACTTGCAGCGGAGATCACCAATCAACGTGGAGCCCAAGTCATTTGCCATAACCCTACAGGCAGCAACTGACTGGGAAGCGCCCTAGTTCGCATTGACGTCATTTCCGTCTTCTTCCTCAACCTGCTCTTCTTTAAAATCTGGCTAAGACAATAGCCAGGGACGAAACCAATATGAGTACATTTGATTGTACTCGCAAACTACCCCAACTTGAGTATGCACTAGTTTTGATAATCTTTAAAACCTTTAGTTTTAGAAAAACATCTCTATATCTTTATTGAAAAAGAGAAGAGTAGATCTTATATCCTTGTTGAAGGCAAAATATTTTGAAAAGTAGTTTCTCAATATCTTGGTTGGAAACAAACCCTTTTGGAAAAATAGTTTTCTCACCATGTTTGTTGAAAAAGGGTAAGAAGTCTATTTAAACCTTTTTCTCGAAAATATACCTTTGGTTAAAAAGGTAAGAAATCTCTTTTAAAACCTTTTCCTCGAAAATCACCATTTTGTCCATTTTTTCAAAACTCTTCCTTTTCCGATCATAGCCCCTTCAGGGTCACTCATTTTCTAGCAACCTCATACCACCCCCAGGGTATAGTTGCACATAACAATCTCCACTCATTTTCTTTTCAGAAACTCAAAACTTTGTAAAACTTGCACATGGTCTTAGGACAGCCTTCCAACTGTCCATATCCGAGGACTCGGCTATTCGAATAGTTTTACCCTCTGCAGAGGTAGCACACTTTTCCCACACCCATCCGGTCACTCATCGTGTCAGCCACGTCCCGCCATACCAGGGGTATGCGAAGTTGAGTTCCCGGCCATAGCCTGTCCTTTGCTCATGCTAGTATAGGATCCTGCCGCTACGACACTTTCCATCGACACTTAAATCCTCAGAAACTAAGTGTGAGGACTCGTAGTTCTGCCCGGCGAATTTTAATGGCCCTACAAATCCTCTATCTCCAATTCAATCATAACAGCCCTTAGGCGACCTTCTCTTTAGAGGACCCGGGTCAGGGGGTAGGTCCTCAGACCATCCCCTCATGGAACGAGGTTATCCTCGTTATTGAGGCATCCAGTACTAACACGAGCAAATTATATGACTACGCCCTTTCCCATATGTGGGTAAATGTGGTCGCACAGGTTATCGGCTGGTAGTCATAGTACAAAGACACAATGTGCATTTTTTTATAAACATCACCATACTCCATTTCTCCACTTCCATACCGACATCCCGGTATACCATATTTTATCCACGGATTTGAAAAAGGAGTTTTGAATAATCAATGTTTTTCCCATCCTATAGTTTTATATAAACAAACTGATATTTCTACATAGAGGGGCAAAATAGTTTTTCATATACTTTTAAAAAGGCTTTCAAAATCATTTCCAATTTTCATAGCAAAATATTTTTAACCAAAACTTGGGTGGATCGTAATCTCACCAAGAGAGTTTCATAGAAAGCCTTTGAGTAAAAACAAATACCTTTAGAAATTACTGCACACTACTAACACCTCTATATCGGGTGTCTCAATAATGTACTTGTATTTTGGAAAAGGGTTTTCAAAATCATAGCTTTAGTGGCAAACACCACATAAATCACTTATGCTCTTTTTATGTAAAACATGTGAATCAAAATAGATGTATATAGATGCAAGCTCAGTGAAGTAGCTTGCCTTGCTCGACAAAGTGGTACTGGTCCTGATCTTCTGGTTCAACAAAACCTCCTTCCTCGATAAATCCGTCAACGGTATCGTCTAAACGTTAAACAATCAAAATAAACAATCACTACTCTAGCTCAAGCATCATCACAATATTACAATCACAAATGCTATAAATAGCTACTGCATACATCAAGCAACACAAGGTGGTTTCAATTTAATTGAATTAATCTTTATCTAATTATTTTCAAACTAAGGCAGCAACTAGTTGTACACCAAATAATTCACCATTTAATCTATGTTGGTCACAAAAATTCAAACTAAAATTCTATGGATAGCTACTGACGTGTATAAGACAACCCAATTGGATTGAGGTCTTTTAGAGTTATCAAACTCCCTACACAAATGTTTTAGTTCAGAAGGTCTTAAATCAAGTTTTAGCTACTGCTTAAGTTTTATTGATCAATAAATTAAATCCTTTTAGGGATAACTAACCTTGGCAAAATGTGATCTAACAAAATTGGTTTCAAGTCATTTGGACTAATATATCTCCAGAAACAAATGGTTTGGTGTTATAAACCTTCTGGAGCATTTTTACTAATACACTTTTATTATTTATTTAAAAGAGATGAGACCACTTTGGTGAGTTATAGAATTTTATAAGCTTTTCAGAACATTTGAGTTGGATTTATTTGGATTCCTAGAACTCGAGTTATTGAATTTCTAAACTAAGCCCAGTACTGATTTTTCCAGAGAAAAAGAATTAGGAAATTCCTCTTCTCTGGATAATGTTTAAAGTTATGACATATGGGGTCCATTGGTCAGTGACTCAGTGGATAAATCCCGCGTGTGGATAATGCTTAAACTTATGACAGGTGGAGCCAACCCTGTCAGCCTAACTGGAAATGAAACGGTATGTGGCCGTTGGATCTAGATCCAACGGCTCACAGAGCCCGCGATAATCAACACGTTACCCGCGGCGGCGCCGGAGCTCTGGCGACGGTGGCCAGGGGTGTACCTGGGTGTCCTAGGGACGAGGCAGAGGATGGCGTTCGACGGCGGAGGGTACGGGAAGGCTCGGGGCGAACTTGTGCGTGCTGGGGAAGGCTGCAACGGCGTCGGTGAAGTTCTCCTCCTCCGCGGCCGTGCGTCAACTCCGGCGGGTCCTCCTCGACTCGTCTGTGCACGAAACAAGGGGAAAACGCGGCAGTTGAGTGCGGTGATCATGGTGAAGAGCATGCAGGCCAGAGAAGGGAGAAAGGGGAAGCATCACGGCCCGGCCGTGATCGACATTCACCCTTCTGCTCCGGCGAACTTCGAGGAAGCTCCGGGGCAACAGAGGCTGCGAGGCAGCGGCTCTGCCCTCCTGGCAGTGCACGGGGTGTGTGGAGAGTGGGGGAGAGGGTTGTGATGGTGTGTGGAGGCACAGGGTGTGTGGGTGGCCTTTTTATCGGCGGGATCGGGCTCGCCGCGGACTGGGTGCAGGAAGGGGGGCTGGGGCGTGGGAGAGCACGGCAGTGGGGGCGGTGTGGTGTGGCGACGGCGTTGCGGTGCTCTATTAGGGCTTAGAGGGAGAAGGGGGTCACGGGTGGCTCGAGTGCCCGCTCGGGGACTGACGACATCCACGGCGTGGCAGCGGAGTGCGACGGGTCGCTGGCGTCGCTGCAGGGAACCAGAGGTGGTGTTGGCGTGTCCGGGAGGTTGAGGGGTGACAGGAGAGGGTCTGTGGCGAGTTGTGCGAGCTGGGGTGCCGTGGTGGTGAAGATCGGCATCGGCGTCCACGCACGGCCTGGACACGGCGGCTGCGGCATGGCTGCACGGGTACGGCGATGCAGGGCGTCAGGGCGTGGTCTACTCCGTTCTGATGAACGCGGGGCAAAGTGGAGGTGACGGTAGACGCAGAGAGGGGCTAGTGCGGCTGCTCTCCTCGACACGCCATCATCGGCCGGCATGGGCAGTGCGGTGGCGTGCGCACGGGCATGGCCACGGGTCCCTCGACCAAATTGCTTGCTCTCCCCTTGCTCTGGTGGCTCAGTGAGGTGAGAGGAGAGTGTGGCAGTGAGGAATCGACGAAGGAAACATCCAATCATTCGATTCGATTTCGTTTTCAAGAATTTGGGGAAGAACACGTGCAGTGCTTGCAACGTGTTCGATGAAATGCGTCAACTAAAAGTTAATTCAAAATTTTGAAATTCATTTCCCTGATTTGATTCACATGTATAAACATGTATTTTTTTGATATGGTGGTAGAATTTATTTGATATGTGCAACATAGCACATTTTGTGATTTGAAAACAATAAAGAAAGATATAGAATTTTAATCTCAGATTTTAAGAAATATTTTTGGAGAGGGAAGAGATGCAATAGAAAAGTGGGGTGATCCTTACGTCACTCCACTGAATTTGGTTGGAAATATAATACCAATTCTCTTTTGAAGAATTTTGTGACATTTGTCACACATGGTTTTATGTGTTGATGTTACTCAGGATTTTATGTGTTGATCTTTTTATTTTGATTTATTTTCTTTCTTCAGGTCCTTATTTAGCAAACAATCAACACAAGAAATCAATTTGGCAGGAATTAACAACCAACACTAGACAACCAATTATAAGTTTTCAACCAAGTTTTTATTACTCAGACAAGTGGTGGGGTGGTGATCCAGTATCATCCTGACAAGAATAAGGTGGGAAAAGCTCACTTCATAATTTGATATTTTTCCAAAAAGGGTTGCTAAAATATATGGGCCATATACTTCCCACCTTTATTGTTTTCTGAAAGGACATATTTTGTGTCCCCTATGTTTTGTGTGTTAGGCAACAACACTAGGAATTATTTAATATGATGTTAAGTGGTGCAGGAATGAAATGATACAATTACACTTTGCATCAAAACACTTGACAAGAAAAAGAAGCTTGCATTTGCCTGTCCAGTCCGGAGTCTCCGGTCTCTGTGGCCGGAGTCTCCGGCCAAGTCATTTTCTAGAGCAAAAGCTCCACTGGGCGGCAGCTGCGGGATGTGGTGCGGAGTTACCCCGGAGTAACACCGGAGTTTCCGCACCGGCCGGAGTTTCCGGTCCCGCGGTCCGGAGACTCCGCCCCTGACCAGTGGTTTGAATCGAAGACGTTCCCTGGACGGCGCGTGCGGTATAGGGTCCGGAGTTGCCCCGGAGTAGTCCCGGAGATTCCGGCCTGTCCGGAGTTTCCGGCCTACCAGACTGGAGTTTCCGGTCTGCAGAGAAGAAGAGCATCGCAACGGCTGCTGCGGTATCTGGTCCGGAGTGAGGCCGGAGTCTCCGGCCCAGGCCGGAGTTTCCGGTCTCCAGGTCCGGAGACTCCGGTCTAAGTGGACTGCAACGGCTACATTTCTGGGAGGGGTATATATACCCCTCCACCTACCTCCAGCCAAGTAGCTCGCCCAGATCTGAAGTACACCATTGTTGCAAGCTCAAGAATCACTAGATCTCCCAATCCCTCCACCCAAACTCGTTGATCTTTGGAGGATTGAAGGAGAAGGCCCGGATCTACTACTTCACCAAAGCGTTCTTCATTTCCCCTTCATTCACTTGAGGGATTCGAGCCTAGGGTTTCCACTAGGAAAACCTAGGCATCTTGTTGTTCTCACTTGCTTGTTACTTTTGTGTAGCAGGTGTTGTTGGTGATTGAGAGCCCCCAATCCTTTTGTGGGTTGAGCCTCAAGTTGTTGTAACGAGCTTTTGTGCTCCGGATTCCGCTTTGGAGGATTCCGATAAAGAAAGGTGGACCGAGCTTTTGTGCGAGGTTCATCGGAGAATAGGGTGAAGCCTTTTGTGGCATCTTGAGTTTGAAGCTCACACCCCTCCAACGAGACGTACTCCCCTAAAAAGGAGGAACTCGGGAATACATTCTTGTCTCCGCGTGCTTTCCTATCGGTTAATCCTTTCTAGTTATTTACTACTTGTATCTTATCTTGTTTAGACTTAACTTGTCATATAGGTAAATTCACCATAGTTGCATATCTAGAGAATTTACCTTTTAGTCAAGCCTTAATCGAAAAAGAATTAAAAATTGGAGTAGCACCTATTCACCCCCCCCCCTCTAGGTGGCCATACGATCCTTTCAATTGGTATCAGAGCCTCGGCTCTTTATTCGGGCTTAACCGCCTAAGAGAAATATGGCCCTCGACGAACATGGGAATGAGATACCCGATGACACCATCGTTCCCACTTCTGTTTCCGTGGAGGACTTCACTTCCTTGAAGTCCTCTATGGATACTCAAATGGGAGAGTTGCGCAAAATGTTAGAGCAACTCATGGTGGCAAAGGGTATCGACTCCTCCCTAACTCCGGAGGCTCCTCCTAAGGAGGCTCTTCCTAAGGAGAGCCCTCGGATGTAAGTGTCGAAGAGAAAGCGGGGGTGAACTCAAATAAAAATGAATCCTCACCTAAAACACCTAATGGGAAGGGAGAGCATGCTAGAGTTCCTTTTGCATACTCTCCCGACCTACCCGTGCCTCATCCTCCTATTCACTTAAGAGGAGCTCCACCTAGTCTTAATGCATCTTCCTTTACCCGTTGGCAATCTTCTATGAAATCTCACTTGAAAAGTGGTTGCATAGGTCTTTGGAAGATCATTGTTGATGGATTCAAGCCGGTGGATGAAAATGACTTGACAAGGAAAGAAGAAGTTGAAGCTCAACTAAATTCCACCGCTCTTGATGTGATCCGTGTTGCCGTGGGTGAAAAGAACATCCATCACATTGAAGATTGCACCACCGCCAAGGAAGCATGGAACAATCTCACGGAGGTGTTTGTTGGAAATGAGAGCATGAGAAGAAATAGATATGAAGCCATGAGCAATCAAATTGAAGGCTTCTACAAGAAAGATGATGAAACTCATGAGGAGATGTATCAAAGGCTCAAGGCTCTTGCTACCGCATTTAGAGACCTTGGTGCTAAACATGTGGATGATACTTACATCAAGAGGAAGTATGTGAATGCCCTCATGCCGTTTGAAGAGAACGACTTGAATAGTCTCCAAGGGAAGCACAACTATGACCTCTTGACCTCAAATGAAGTCATGCAAGAGATGCAATCTTACAAGGTCCGAGCTCAAATTGCTAGAGACTCTCGTGCCCGAGCTCTTGGAATGGCCCAAAGTTCCTCACTTGCTTTGAAGGCCAAGGTTGTGGAACTAGATGAAGACCAAGATCATGAAGAGGGAAGTTACTTGGCACCCGAGGAACTCAAGGGTGCTCATAGAGATTATGTGGCTCTCATGGCGAAGGACTTTTGGAAAAATCCATCTAAAGCTAAAGCTTATGTGGATAAAAAGCATAAAGCAAGAGGCTACAAGGAAGGCAACCCAAAAATGAAGACTTGCTTCAATTGTCAAGATCAATTCCACTATGTTGCCCAATGCCCTTACAAGAACCGTGAAGAACATGGAGGAAGACTCATTCGCAAGGAAGCGTCAAGTTCTTCTCCCACGAAGCCTTACTTCAAGAAGTTCAATCCCAACAAGAAGCTACCTTCCAAGGTGTTGGTGGTGAGAGAGGAATATATGTCCGGGGATGAGAGTGATGAAGAAGAAACAACCACAAGTGAAGTGGCCGCTTTAGCCATTGCTTCATCGACAACCCCTTCTCTCTTTGAATCCCCCAATGATAATGTCACCACCAAATCCGCTACGTGTCTCATGGCCAAGCTCTCCGAGGTATCACCTTCCCTTCCTCCTAAGACTATGAATGAAATGCATGAATTTATGAGTCTTAGAGTTAAGGAAGAAAATGTTGCTTTGGATTTCTTGATGACTAACTTGCAAGGTGAAAGCAAGATTCGGCTTGAGATTCTTATGAGTCAATATGGCATCGCACAAGATCTCCTTAAAGAAAAGGGGAGACTAGAAAGAGAATATGCTAATGAGATCGCTTCCCTTACCGAGGCGATTGAGGAAGAGCATGAACTTCGAGTTTCTCTTGAGGAGAAGCTTGAGAATCTTGATGAATCTCAAAATGAAACTCTTTCTAAGATCATTAAAGAACGTGACCATGCTATTGCTAAATACAATGTTTTAGAGAAACAAAAGGTCGTATTTGGTGTTGGTCATAATAGACTAGCCGATGAGTTAGGGTCGCTCACCAAGGCTCACAAGGCCTTGGAGAGTGAACACTCTATTCTCACCAAGTCTTTTGAACAACTTCAAATACAATCTACTAAAATTGATGAACCTAGCTCCTCTACTTGCTCTTGTGATCATGCAAATATCATTGAGGAAAATGCTAGGTTGAAGAATGAACTTGCCAAGGCCTCTAGCCCTCAAGGTGAGAAACCTCTTTATGAGCTCTTGCAAGCGCAAAAGCCTCACATAGGGAAAGAGGGTCTTGGTTATGTTGCCAAGAAGAAGAAGAAGAACACGAACAAGAAGAATGCCAAGCCCGCACAAGCAAAAGAGACTACCATTGCGAGTGGTGATGCCACAAGGGGCAATGCCACTCACAATGACTTTGCGGGAAAATACAACCCTTCATATGTTCTTATGAAATCTATAGATGGTTGTGTTTTTGCTAAATATGTTGGCACTTCATATGGAGATGATTATCACTATGCTATTTGGGTTCCAAAGACCCTTGTGACTAACAAAAGAGGACCCATTTCACAATGGGTACCTAAAACAAAGACTTGATTCTTTGTAGGACTTTTCTTCCGGTGGATCTTCATGGCTCATTGATAGTGGGTGCTCTTCTCACATGACCGGAAGCAAAGAAGTAGTAAAGGGCCTATTGAATCAATTACTCACATTTTCTCATGTCACCGTCGGGAATAATGCAAGACTTAAGGTATTGGGATATGGCAATGTAGTGATCACTCCGGAGTTATCCATTGAGAAGGTCCTACTTGTTGAATCTCTCTCATATAATTTACTTTCCGTTGGTCAATTATGCAATGTCGGTTACACCGTTATCTTTAATAAACACCACGTGACCATCCTTTTCACTCAAACTCTTAAAGTAGCCTTTGTTGGATTTCGTGTAAACGGTTTGTATGTGGTCGATTTCTCGAAAGAGACCACTCAAATCGCCACGTGTCTAATGGCTAAATCCGACAAGGGTTGGCTTTGGCATCGCCGGCTAGGCCATGTCGGTATGAGAAATTTGCAAACTCTTGTGAAGGGTGGACACGTGGTAGGACTAACCGATGTTAATTTTTCCAAAGATCGTCCTTGTAGTGCTTGCATAGCCGGAAAGATGCATGAAAAGAATCATCCCAAGAAGAGCATTATCTCCACCGAGAGGCCTTTGGAGCTCCTTCATATGGATCTCTTTGGGCCTCCCACATATGATAGTCTTGGTGGCAAGAAATATTGTTTGGTGATTGTGGATGATTATACAAGATATTGTTGGACTTTCTACCTCAAGAGGAAGAGTGAAACTCAAAAAGTATTCATTGACTTTGCAACCTTAGTTCAACGCCAATATGACTCCAAGATTTTGGCAATAAGAAGTGACAATGGTACGGAGTTCAAGAATTACACTATGGATGATTTCCTAAGTGGGGAAGGCATACAACACCAATATTCCGCTGCTTATACTCCCCAACAAAATGGTGTCGCCGAAAGGAAGAACCGCACTCTTATTGATATGGCAAGAACTATGTTGGCCGAATTTCATTCCCCATATAACTTTTGGGCCGAAGCCATCAATACCGCTTGCCACTACTCCAACCGGCTCTTCTTTCGTCCTCTCATGAAAAAGACACCATATGAACTCCTTATCGGTAAAAAGCCAAATGTCTCTTACTTTCGCGTATTTGGATGCAAATGCCATGTTTACATTAAAGGTTGCCCAATTGCTAAATTTGAATCTAGAACTTTTGATGGTATTTTTGTTGGATATGCCGCAAACTCCCATACTTATAGGGTCTACAACATATCCACCGGATGTGTTGAAGAATCTATGAATGTGGAGTTTGTCGAGGATAATGGCTCCCAAGCGGAGCATATTGATCATGATAATGTAGGTGATGTACCTCCACCTCAAGCCATAAGAACTATGGGCATAGGGGAACTTATTCCTATTGAAGAACCTATTATGGACACTCAAGAAGAAGGAACAAGTTCTACTCAAGTTGAACCATCCACCTCAACCATTGATCAACAAGCTATACAAGAACAAGATCATGATAGTCATCCACATGAGCAAGATAATGGTCAAGACCCACCCAACTCTAGTGGAGAACAAGAACATGATGAACCCCCATCTCCAAGAACTCCACTTCGGGTTGACCATGAACAAGATGAAGGAAATGATGAAGATGTTCGTGTTGGTGAAACAATTGGTCAAGCCATAGAACGCCGAGTCATTCGGCGTGCATCAACATTGGATCATCTCCAACACTACAAAGAAAATATCCTTGGGAGTATTCGTAAGGGTGTGTCCACACGTAATCAATTAACTAACTTTTGTGGTCATGTCTCTTGTTTGTCTAGCTTAGAACCTCTCAAGGTATATGATGCTCTTGAAGACATGGATTGGGTTGCGGCCATGCATGAAGAATTGAACAACTTCGAGCGCAACAAAGTATGGTCATTAGTTGAAAGACCCAAAGACACATCACATAATGTCATTGGAACAAGTGGATATTCAAGAACAAGCAAGACTCACATGGTCAAGTCATTCGCAACAAAGCAAGATTGGTTGCACAAGGCTACACCCAAATCGAAGGAGTCGACTACGGTGAAACTTATGCCCCCGTTGCTAGACTTGAATCTATTCGTTTATTGATTGCCTATGCATCTACTCATAACATTACCTTATATCAAATGGATGTTAAAAGTGCTTTTCTAAATGGTCCACTAAGTGAATTAGTGTATGTGAAACAACCTCCGGGTTTTGAAGACCCTAAATTTCCTAACCATGTCTACTTACTACATAAGGCCCTTTATGGGCTCAAGCAAGCTCCACGTGCTTGGTATGATCATCTCAAGGAGTTCTTAGTAGACCATGGTTTTGAATTGGGGTAATCGATCCCACCTTTTTCACAAAAAGGATAAATGGAGAGCTTTTCGTATGCCAAATATATGTTGATGATATTATCTTTGGTTCTACTAACCATGAATTTAGTGATCAATTCTCTAAGCTAATGACCAAGGAATTTGAGATGTCCATGATGGGAGAATTGAAGTATTTTCTTGGCTTTGAAATCCACCAATATAGTGAAGGAACATTCTTATGTCAAGCCAAGTATATTCAAGACATGCTCAAGAAATTTGATATGAACAACGCCAAGCCATATAAGTTTCCCATGGACTCTAAGGCGGATCTACACTTAGATCCGAAGGGTAAGGAAGTTGATCCCAAGCTTTATCGTTCTATGATTGGATCTTTACTTTACCTTTGTGCATCTAGACCGGATATTATGTTTAGTGTGGGTATGTGTGCAAGATTCCAATCAAGTCCTAAGGAAAGTCATGAAACCGCGGTTAAAAGGATTCTAAGATACTTGATAGATACTCCTAACTATGGTCTTTGGTACCCCCATGGGACAAGCTTTGATCTTGTAGGTTATTCGGATGCGGATTGGGCGGGTTGCAAAATGGATAGAAAATCAACTTCGGGTACTTGCCAATTCCTTGGTAGGTCTCTTGTGAGTTGGTCTTCCAAGAAACAAAATTGTGTGGCCTCGTCCTCCACCGAAGCCGAATACATTGCCGCCGGAAGTTGTTGTGCACAATTATTATGGATGAGGCAAATTTTAAAGGATTATGGTGTCATTTGTGACAAAGTGCCTCTTTTATGTGACAATGAAAGTGCCATCAAAATTGCTCACAATCCGGTACTTCATGGGAAGACCAAGCATATTGAGATCCGGTATCATTTTATACGAGATCATGTTGAGAAGGGTGATATTGCAATCGAGTATGTCAACACCAAGCATCAACTCGCCGATATGTTCACAAAGCCTCTTGGTGAAGCAAGATTCAAGGAGTTGAGAGGAGAACTAAATGTGGTGGACATAAGCAATTGGACTTAGTGGACTTCTTGCATACCTACCCATATTAGACAATAGTAATTTGGTTTGGATGTAGGCATGGACATAGGGGGAGTGCGGTCCTAATCCATTGGTCTATCCCTCCCCCCATTATGCCGATAGCAAGAACTCATTTTGTCTCTATATTTTCATTTTATGAATTATGAGCTTAAAGACGAGTAGTGGCCGTGAACCCAAGATATATCTTCGCGGTGTCACACCACACACTCATACATGGTGGCCTAGGCCACCGCCCTCTTCTTTGTGAAGAGTTGATTTTATTTGGGTTTTCTAGACCTTTATGGTGTTTTGGGAGAAACACTTGGAATTGGCTTTTATATTTGCATTGCTATTCCTAGTATGTATCCCACCATCAGTGACTTTGTTCTAAACCTAAGCTATCTTATCTAAAAGCCATGCTCATCTTGCAACATACATGTCCCCAATTTAAAACTGGCAGTTTTGGAGCTTTGGGTCCGGAGATTCCGGTGTGAAACACCGGAGACTCCGGTCTGTCCAAAGTCTCCGCCCTAAAGCCCGGAAACTCCGGTTCAACCGGAAACTCCGGTGCTTTAGGCCGGAGACTCCGGACTCGGCGTTTTTCCTGGGATTCTAAAAGGGGATCGGGGTGGGGAGTCTTTCTCATAACTCTCCACACACCCCTGCTCCCCAACCTCTCCCCAGTCGCCGCCACTACTCCGGACCGTCTCCGGCCGCTCCCCGCCGCAGGAATCCGCCGTGCCACCGGCTCCTCCACCTCCCAAGCGTTGGGGATCTTCCTCCCCTCCGTTTGGATCTCACCATGAAGGAAACGTCTAACAAGAAGTATCCCGGTCCTTCATCCTCATCCTCGAATATCAAGAAGAAGCACAAGCTCCAAGGTCGAGACTACTTGGTCTATGATGCAGAGCGAGACAAGCATGTGCAGAGTGGTGCCCTAAAGCAGAAACAGGCTGCTGATGCTAGAAGGGCTAGGCAAGAGGCTGCCTTCCTTCGAGAAGAAAGGGCCAAGAAGGCCAAGTTTGACAATTTGACCACTTTAAAAGGGTTGAGCAAGGAAGAATTTCGGACAATGAAGGCGCAGAATTTCTATGACATGCCAAACAACTCCACCGATGGTCACTTTTGGAGAAAGGAGCAAGAGCTCATTATGAAGGAAATATATGCCAATTTGGACCCAAAAGCTCTTGTGTGTCCTCAAAAACCGCTGAACTTTGACGTGTTGGCCAAGAAGACATACTTTGCGGATGCATTGTGGGTTGCTAGGAAGATTGGTCTTGAGCCCCTGATTACCACCCAACAAGACTATGATATTGACATGGTCCAACAGTTCTTTGCCACTCGTGTGCTTGGAGATGAGGAGGACACCAAAATGACATGGATGACGGGACCTCTCAAAGTTAGTGCACACTATTCAGAATTTGGAGAAGCCTTGGGGTATGTGTTCAAAGGTGTGAATAAACCCGTTGGTCACCGGATGCATGTTGAAGGTGTGGCCTATGATAAGAAGATCCTTGCCCCTCTTGCTGCTAGAGGGGGCGCCCTTGCTACCACCAAAGGTCTCAAGCCCATCTACAACATCTTGATTCGCATATTTCGTTGGAGCATTGCACCTCAAGCCGGGAATACGGATGCTATCCGTGGTGCTCTTGTCAACCTCATGTACCATTGCCACAAGACATTCCTTGCCGGTCCGAATTGTCAAGGGTTTGAGATTGATGTCATGGATTTTATCAATTGTGAGATCAACATTGCTATTCACGAGAGGAAGAACCCTATGTATGCTCCCTATGTCATGAAGCTCATTCTCAAGAAGATTCCCAACCTCAATCAATCTCACTTCAAGAAACACACATATGGCACTCTTCAAGTACTCCGCCATCACCTTACTCCAGCCTCTTATGAAGAGATAGAGGAGCAAGAAGCTCCTAGGGCAAGAAGGAAAAATGCCACTCCACCCTCTTGGGATCAAGGTGGCAAACAAAGAGTCAACGAAGAGTTGAAGAAAGTTTCTTGGTGGCAAAGGGCCATGATGTGTATGGGTGTTGGGTTGCACAAGGAAAATCATCAAACTTATGTCACTAACAAGAGGATCTTGTCAAATCAAGCCAAGATGATGAAGGAAATGCGCAAGATCAGCAATGGTGGTACCACTCCTCCTCGCAATGAGGATGATCCCGAAACTCCGCCATCCTCTTCAACTATCTCTCTTGACAAGTGGAATGAGGATACATTTCATTGGTCTGACTATGCGAGGTGACCTCCATGCCCTCCTCTTCTCGCAACACCGGTAAGGCTCCCATGCGCTATGAAGAAGAAAGTGATGATGATGAAGAAGAAAGTGATGAAGCAAGTGATGCTGAAGATAATGATGGGAGTGGTGATGATGAGGACAGTGATGCCAACGATGATGAAGACGGCGAGTGATCGCCTTGGGTTCCGTTAGCATCGCTCTTCACCCTTTTTGGTGTTTCGATGCCAAAGGGGGAGAAGTAGTTCTATTAGGCTCTCTCACCGTGGGATTTGCATGGGTCGGACACAAGCACGTGCTTTTTATCATTTATTTGCGCTTGTGTCCATTTATCTTATGTCATTTGAACCTATTTGCTTTGCTTTTATGTTGTGAGACTATGTTCCTATTTGTGGTACTGTTTGTGGTATGAGACTATGGATTTCATAATTCCTATGGTTGAGATGATATTAATTTTGGTCTATTATTGTGCATTGGTCTCTATGTCATAGTTATGCACAAGGTATGGTTCCTTTTTCATCTCAACCCTATATCATGATTTGTCTCATGTTGGTGTAATTTATATTGTTCCATATATTTCTTGTGAGTTGTCTCTCCTCTACATGTTGAGCATTTGTATTCAAATGCAAACTACTTATATGCACACATGTAGGGGGAGCCTCTCAAATCCATTGTGGTATATGTCGATATTTGTTGTGTGCTTTATTGCAAATCCGAGTGTTATCATCTAACACCAAAAAGGGGGAGATTGAAAGGACATATTTTATGTCCCCTATGTTTTGTGTGTTAGGCAACAACACTAGGAATTATTTAATATGATGTTAAGTGGTGCAGGAATGAAATGATACAATTACACTTTGCATCAAAACACTTGACAAGAAAAAGAAGCTTGCATTTGCCTGTCCAGTCCGGAGTCTCCGGTCTCTGTGGCCGGAGTCTCCGGCCAAGTCATTTTCTGGAGCAAAAGCTCCACTGGGCGGCAGCTGCGGGATGTGGTGCGGAGTTACCCCGGAGTAACACCGGAGTTTCCGCACCGGCCGGAGTTTCCGGTCCCGCGGTCCGGAGACTCCGCCCCTGACCAGTGGTTTGAATCGAAGACGTTCCCTGGACGACGCGTGCGGTATAGGGTCCGGAGTTGCCCCGGAGTAGTCCCGGAGATTCCGGCCTGTCCGGAGTTTCCGGCCTACCAGACTGGAGTTTTCGGTCTGCAGAGAAGAAGAGCATCGCAACGGCTGCTGCGGTATCTGGTCCGGAGTGAGGCCGGAGTCTCCGGCCCAGGCCGGAGTTTCCGGTCTCCAGGTCCGGAGACTCCGGTCTAAGTGGACTGCAACGGCTACATTTCTGGGAGGGGTATATATACCCCTCCACCTACCTCCAGCCAAGTAGCTCGCCCAGATCTGAAGTACACCATTGTTGCAAGCTCAAGAATCACTAGATCTCCGAATCCCTCCACCCAAACTCATTGATCTTTGGAGGATTGAAGGAGAAGGCCCGGATCTACTACTTCACCAAAGCGTTCTTCATTTCCCCTTCATTCACTTGAGAGATTCGAGCCTAGGGTTTCTACTAGGAAAACCTAGGCATCTTGTTGTTCTCACTTGCTTGTTACTTTTGTGTAGCAGGTGTTGTTGGTGATTGAGAGCCCCCAATCCTTTTGTGGGTTGAGCCTCAAGTTGTTGTAACGAGCTTTTGTGCTCCGGATTCCGCTTTGGAGGATTCCGATAAAGAAAGGTGGACCGAGCTTTTGTGCGAGGTTCATCGGAGAATAGGGTGAAGCCTTTTGTGGCATCTTGAGTTTGAAGCTCACACCCCTCCAACGAGACGTACTCCCCTAAGAAGGAGGAACTCGGGAATACATTCTTGTCTCCGCGTGCTTTCCTATCGGTTAATCCTTTCTAGTTATTTACTACTTGTATCTTATCTTGTTTAGACTTAACTTGTCATATAGGTAAATTCACCATAGTTGCATATCTAGAGAATTTACCTTTTAGTCAAGCCTTAATCGAAAAAGACTTAAAAATTGGAGTAGCACCTATTCACCCCCCCCCCCTCTAGGTGGCCATACGATCCTTTCATTTTCAAATAAATGAAAGTATGAGTTAAAGATAAGGGCTACCAGTACAAGGGAAATAACAAGGTTGGAGATAGTATACAGATCTCCATGTTTTTGGAAACTTATAATTTTGGAAAATACTTTTATTCTCTCAAGGAGTGGGTATTTTGGTTGTTGCTAAACAAAGCATCATTTGAAAATAAGTTGGTCCAAATAAGAGTGGAGGAGATATATGGGATATTTTGTTCTTGTCATGACATGATCACCAAGTTTAATATATTTTTATATGGGTTGGGTCTTGGATTTACTAGTCAAACAACTCAAACAACAAGTCACACCAGTTCAAACATGGCAATGGGAAGGAAAACACAATCATCAGCAAAACATTTCAAATAGTTTTTGTTGGTTCTGAATTTTGGGGTCTGGTAAAACTAAGTTTTTCTTGGTTCCAAAATTTGGGATGTTACAGATCCTTCCCCCCTTAAAATAAATCTCGTCCTCGAGATTTGCCCGGGGGTACAGGGGAGTACGAGGGCATGGGTTTTGGGGAGATGCAGGGGTTCTTTTATACCAAAATATTTGTGCCACCAATAATTGGCTCAAGGACACAGTGGGGATTGGATTATCCAGAGGGAATTCTTTTGCAAAGTATACTGGGAAAGCGAGGGATACGATTTAGAATAAAGGATATAAGAACACGGGGTTCAACCGTTTACTCACTGACGTGTGGGTCCGAGGTCCACCTGGCAGTCTCTCCTTCCCTTTCTTCTCTTCTTCCTCCTTGCTCACCCTGGCTTCACACCCGCCCACCTCTTAGTGCGCGAAGCACTCCCCTGCGGCACTGCTGCGCGTGCGGTCCGTCGATGCAGCGGCAGACACGGCTTTGGGACACGACGCCTAGATGGTTTCGCGCCATTAGGGCGAGTACTGCTCGAGATTCCTCCCCTTTCCCGCGCAAAGCGGTGTCGAGGAGCGGCATCCGAGCTCCGGCTATAAATTAGTAACCTTCGAAAACATTTCTCCTATCGCATCATCACCATGGGCTTCATTAGTGCTTTCTTCAGAGCCTACGTCGATATGATGGAGGATGCGGGCTTCATCGAGGGCTTCATCATCTTCGTGCTCTTCGTGTTCTTGATTTTGATGGTGTATACCATGCTGTTCGTGGCAGTGGTCCTCCTAGCCGTGGCCTTGTGTACTTTGTGGTCTGGGGCTGGTGCTGCGATGGAGGAGCAGGCTGCGGCGGGGGAGCAAGCTGTGCCGCCGGTGGCTGAGGTGGTTGTTCTTCGGCTGGAGGTGAGCAGGCTGCTCGAGCCGTCCGTCGCCATCGCGCGGCTCGTGACGTGGCTTCGGGTGAGCCAGGCTCATCTTCTAGCAGTGTCGTGGAGCGTGAGAGCGAGTAGACATTTTTGGAGTGCCTTTGTATCCGCACTCAGTAGTTGTAGTGTTCTTCGTTGAGGTAGAATTTGTATCCTTCAATTCTGAGAGTTTCCCTTCTGTACTGATCTCTGGGGTTGTATCAAACTTGTCTTCGCTGATGAACTGGAACAAGATTTGCATTTTCGAAATTTTCTTGGTTGCCACTACTCTGGTCTTGCAGCAATCATAGAGGTGCAGAGGTACGGGTATTCAGATAGGAGAGCTTGCTACTGAGAAAAATGTCTCGGTAGAGTATAACCTTGCGGGTGGCACATGGTTTATCCCAATTGGGAAATCCATAAATAACACTGGGTAGGTAGTTTTTTTTTCAAACCTACACACGAGTTATCATCAAGTGAGCGGGGCACCGTTGTTATAGTGTTTCCTCAAATACTTCCACTTAATGATTAACTGGTGCAACACACCCAAAATATTTTGCTCATTAGAAAATAATGGTATTTGATTTTGGGGTTAAAACTCAGGTGACATAGGTGATAATCTAAAGAATTAAAGAAAGAAATGGGATTTGAAATATACGTTCTTGAAGAAAATATTTGGGAGAGGAAAGTAATATGAATAAGTTGAGAGTGATTATATTATCACTTCTCTGGGAAAATAGTAATTTCTAGGGTTGAGAAGGTCACAAGTCAAACTGTGTAGCTGTTTCCCATTTTATTTTTGGGTTCAAGATTTTTAATTCACTCCAACAGGCAACACAAATAACAATGAACAATTAACACACCCTATGACTTGTTTCCAAGTCAGCATAATTAACAAGAAGATCAGGTACGAAGTTTTATCATGAGCTGATTTGACATCAACCAAACAGCTTACAGCAACTTACACAACACCAACAACAAACAAGCAAACAACTTTGCCGCCTCTCTCTACTAACCTACGAGCACAGACCAGGCTAACTAAGCATGGGTTCTACTCCGCTTGACGGCCTCTGGTTGTTGGTGGAGCGTGAGCGAGACGAAGGGTGGTGTCCACATCTCCGTCTTCCAAGGGGTGGGGAACTACAGGCACACCTTCGAGGATTACACCTCGCCCTTGGGGTTGCTGCTGAACTCGGGCTAGAACTTGTGCTACAGATGCATCAAGGCTGCGGTCCAGCAATTCATCTGGGAACGGTTGTCCTGTCTCCTGAGCTTGCACACGATTGAAAGTGGGTGGGTTCCTTGCTCGACTCAGTTCCAGGTGGGCACGACCAAGGTGGCGCCTTGTTTTCATGAGTTCCGCCATCAGGGAACGGAGGAATCTTGTCATTGAGGCTCCATAGGTGACCAGGGTGATTACGGCAGGGTCGACTTCCCTTCCGACAGGAATTTGAGCAGGCTCCTCTCCATGCGGGGGAGTAACTGGAAGAAGGTGGAAAGCTCGACTCTGCGCCATCGCCGGTTCTGAGTACCGGAGACGGACAAGACCTTCCCAGGCTGCTACCTGGAGGGCTTGATCTAGGTAGGCATGCTCCTACCATGGATCAAGTAGGCCTGACTTGTGCCCAACGAACACGAGCCGATTTGCACGTCGACTTGAAATTCACTCTCGGCAAGCGAGAGGGAGTTCTCGAACACCACATATCGAGGGCGGGCAGGCCGACCAATAATATGGCAGACGGCCTTCCAAAGCATCAGCGGAAATCCGCCATGCTCCTCGGTAGTGGTTTCCAGAATGACCTGGGGTTTGCCATTGGGTTATTTTGGCTCTGGGTAAAGGATAAGAACGCGGGAGTCCTGCCTCAAGAGAGTTGGGTTGCTAAGGACGGTGAGTGAGGGTGGGGATAGAAGGCAGATGGAACGGGGTCTTATATTAGCTAGGTTGTGTCGGCTCCTTTTTGTGGAAGAACCCGGCGAGCGTCTCTCATGCAGTGGGGACAAGTCCTACTGTACCTTACTGTGGACCGATGCCTAGCCATGCCGGTTAGGCGGGGATGGGTCAAATCCATCGGGCTCACTGTAGGGGAACATCACAAACAAACAACAAACACACAAGGTACATTTAGTACCAATGGACGCCTAATACTCGTGGTAGTCGGGTAATATAACTAAAGTTCCTATCATATGTTTTTTTTCCTATGGGTCGTGGGTAAACATGGTTGATGAAGTCTTCATTTTGTCGCCTTAGTCTTCAGCTGGAAAATTTGAGATTGTCGAGGTAATAATTGAAGGGAATTGTTGACGTTGAGTTGAGGTCTTCGGAGGTCTCTTGCTTTGTTGATATCGACAATCCTGGTATTTGCAGATCAATCACCCTGATGTTGAATGTTGAATATTCAAGATGGATGCTTCTTCTTGTAGGTGCTAGCTAATTAGGTCTCCATAGGGTTCATCGTCAAGTATTTTGAACAGATAAGAGGGAGTAGAGAAATCCTTGGTAAATTTTAAAATAGAAAGGTAAGACTCAGAAATTATTTTTAAAAGATGAGAAGAGTGGAAGTCATTTTTGGACTTCCCTAGATAAAGATATATTTTTGGTATTAATATTTTTTTAACAAAATATTTGCTTTCCTAACTAACGTCCATGCTAACTAAGGTCTGTTACAGTCAGGATGGCTCTGATACCAAGTCTGTGGGGGCCCCGGACTAGCTGTCCGAAATACCCTTGTGCCTACATATCAGCGATCCCATGATCAGTGTGTCGCTGAAGCACAATTAAACTGGTAACCAAAGAACATCTATACATACCGAATTTATTTACTTACTTGATTGAAGTGATCAACTTCATCAAGTACTTGCAGCGGAGATCACCAATCAACGTGGAGCCCAAGTCATTTGCCATAACCCTACAGGCAGCAACTGACTGGGAAGCGCCCTAGTTCGCATTGACGTCATTTCCGTCTTCTTCCTCAACCTGCTCTTCTTTAAAATCTGGCTAAGACAATAGCCAGGGACGAAACCAATATGAGTACATTTGATTGTACTCGCAAACTACCCCAACTTGAGTATGCACTAGTTTTGATAATCTTTAAAACCTTTAGTTTTAGAAAAACATCTCTATATCTTTATTGAAAAAGAGAAGAGTAGATCTTATATCCTTGTTGAAGGCAAAATATTTTGAAAAGTAGTTTCTCAATATCTTGGTTGGAAACAAACCCTTTTGGAAAAATAGTTTTCTCACCATGTTTGTTGAAAAAGGGTAAGAAGTCTTTTTAAACCTTTTTCTCGAAAATATACCTTTGGTTAAAAAGGTAAGAAATCTCTTTTAAAACCTTTTCCTCGAAAATCACCATTTTGTCCATTTTTCCAAAACTCTTCCTTTTCCGATCATAGCCCCTTCAGGGTCACTCATTTTCTAGCAACCTCATACCACCCCCAGGGTATAGTTGCACATAACAATCTCCACTCATTTTCTTTTCAGAAACTCAAAACTTTGTAAAACTTGCACATGGTCTTAGGACAGCCTCCCAACTGTCCATATCCGAGGACTCGGCTATTCGAATAGTTTTACCCTCTGCAGAGGTAGCACGCTTTTCCCACACCCATCCGGTCACTCATCGTGTCAGCCACGTCCCGCCATACCAGGGGTATGCGAAGTTGAGTTCCCGGCCATAGCCTGTCCTTTGCTCATGCTAGTATAGGATCCTGCCGCTACGACACTTTCCATCGACACTTAAATCCTCAGAAACTAAGTGTGAGGACTCGTAGTTTTGCCCGGCGAATTTTAATGGCCCTACAAATCCTCTATCTCCAATTCAATCATAACAGCCCTTAGGCGACCTTCTCTTTAGAGGACCGGGTCAGGGGGTAGGTCCTCAGACCATCCCTCATGGAACGAGGTTATCCTCGTTATTGAGGCATCCAGTACTAACACGAGCAAATTATATGACTACGCCCTTTCCCATATGTGGGTAAATGTGGTCGCACAGGTTATCGGCTGGTAGTCATAGTACAAAGACACAATGTGCATTTTTTTTATAAACATCACCATACTCCATTTCTCCACTTCCATACCGACATCCCGGTATACCATATTTTATCCACGGATTTGAAAAAAGGAGTTTTGAATAATCAATGTTTTTCCCATCCTATAGTTTTATATAAACAAACTGATATTTCTACATAGAGGGGCAAAATAGTTTTTCATATACTTTTAAAAAGGCTTTCAAAATCATTTCCAATTTTCATAGCAAAATATTTTTAACCAAAACTTGGGTGGATCGTAATCTCACCAAGAGAGTTTCATAGAAAGCCTTTGAGTAAAACAAATACCTTTAGAAATTACTGCACACTACTAACACCTCTATATCGGGTGTCTCAATAATGTACTTGTATTTTGGAAAAGGGTTTTCAAAATCATAGCTTTAGTGGCAAACACCACATAAATCACTTATGCTCTTTTTATGTAAAAAATGTGAATCAAAATAGATGTATATAGATGCAAGCTCAGTGAAGTAGCTTGCCTTGCTCGACAAAGTGGTACTGGTCCTGATCTTCTGGTTCAACAAAACCTCCTTCCTCGATAAATCCGTCAACGGTATCGTCTAAACGTTAAACAATCAAAATAAACAATCACTACTCTAGCTCAAGCATCATCACAATATTACAATCACAAATGCTATAAATAGCTACTGCATACATCAAGCAACACAAGGTGGTTTCAATTTAATTGAATTAATCTTTATCTAATTATTTTCAAACTAAGGCAGCAACTAGTTGTACACCAAATAATTCACCATTTAATCTATGTTGGTCACAAAAATTGGATTGAGGTCTTTTAGAGTTATCAAACTCCCTACACAAATGTTTTAGTTCAGAAGGTCTTAAATCAAGTTTTAGCTACTGCTTAAGTTTTATTGATCAATAAATTAAATCCTTTTAGGGGTAACTAACCTTGGCAAAATGTGATCTACCAAAATTGGTTTCAAGTCATTTGGACTAATATATCTCCAGAAACAAATGGTTTGGTGTTCTAAACCTTCTGGAGCATTTTTACTAATACACTTTTATTATTTATCTAAAAGAGATGAGACCACTTTGGTGAGTTAAATAATTTTATAAGCTTTTCAGAACATTTGAGTTGGATTTATTTGGATTCCTAGAACTCGAGTTATTGAATTTCTAAACTAAGCCCAGTACTGATTTTTCCAGAGAAAAAGAATTAGGAAATTCCTCTTCTCTGGATAATGTTTAAAGTTATGACATATGGGGTCCATTGGTCAGTGACTCAGTGGATAAATCCCATGTGTGGATAATGTTTAAACTTATGATAGGTGGGGCCAACCCTGTCAGCCTAACTGGAAATGAAACGGTATGTGGCCGTTGGATCTAGATCCAACGGCTCACAGAGCCCGCGATGATCAACACGTTACCCGCGGCGGCGCCGGAGCTCCGGCGACGGTGAGGGTGGCCAGGGGGTGTACCTGGGTGTCCTAGGGATGAGGCAGAGGATGGCGTTCGACGGCGGAGGGTACGGGAAGGCTCGGGGGCGAACTTGTGCGTGCTGGGGAAGGCTGCAACGGCGTCGGTGAAGTTCTCCTCCTCCGCGGCCGTGCGTCAACTCCGGCGGGTCCTCCTCGACTCGTCTGTGCACGAAACAAGGGGAAAACGCGGCGGTTGAGTGCGGTGATCATGGTGAAGAGCATGCAGGCCAGAGAAGGGAGAAAGGGGAAGCATCACGGCCCGGCCGTGATCGACATTCACCCTTCTGCTCCGGCGAACTTCGAGGAAGCTCCGGGGCAGCAGAGGCTGCGAGGCAGCGGCTCCGCCCTCCTGGCAGTGCACGGGTGTGTGGGGAGTGGGGAGAGGGTTGTGACGGTGTGTGGAGGCACAGGGTGTGTGGGTGGCCTTTTTATCGGCGGGATCGGGCTCGCCGTGGACTGGGTGCAGGAAGGGGGGCTGGGGCGTGGGAGAGCACGGCAGTGGGGGCGGTGTGGTGTGGCGACGGCGTTGCGGTGCTCTGTTAGGGCTTAGAGGGAGAAGGGGGTCACGGGTGGCTCGAGTGCCCGCTCGGGGACTGACGACATCCACGGCGTGGCAGCGGAGTCCGACGGGTCGCTGGCGTCGCTGCAGGGAACCAGAGGTGGTGTTGGCGTGTCCGGGAGGTTGAGGGGTGACAGGAGAGGGTCTGCGGCGAGTTGTGCGAGCTGGGGTGCCGTGGTGGTGAAGATCGGCATCGGCATCCATGCACGGCCTGGACACGGCGGCTGCGGCATGGCTGCACGGGTACGGCGATGCAGGGCGTCAGGGCGTGGTCTACTCCGTTCTGATGAACGCGGGGCAGAGTGGAGGTGACGGTAGACGCAGAGAGGGGCCAGTGCGGCTGCTCTCCTCGACACGCCATCATCGGCCGGCATGGGCAGTGCGGTGGCGTGCGCACGGGCATGGCCACGGGTCCCTCGACCAAATTGCTTGCTCTCCCCTTGCTCTGGTGGCTCAGTGAGGTGAGAGGAGAGTGTGGCAGTGAGGAATCGACGAAGGAAACATCCAATCGTTCGATTCGATTTCGTTTTCAAGAATTTGGGGAAGAACACGTGCAGTGCTTGCAACGTGTTCGATGAAATGCGTCAACTAAAAGTTAATTCAAATTTTTGAAATTCATTTCCCTGATTTGATTCACATGTATAAACATGTATTTTTTTGATATGGTGGTAGAATTTATTTGATATGTGCAACATAGCACATTTTGTGATTTGAAAACAATAAAGAAAGATATAGAATTTTAATCTCAGATTTTAAGAAATATTTTTGGAGAGGGAAGAGATGTAATAGAAAAGTGGGGTGATCCTTACGTCACTCCACTGAATTTGGTTGGAAATATAATACCAATTCTCTTTTGAAGAATTTTGTGACATTTGTCACACATGGTTTTATGTGTTGATGTTACTCAGGATTTTATGTGTTGATCTTTTTATTTTGATTTATTTTCTTTCTTCAGGTCCTTATTTAGCAAACAATCAACACAAGAAATCAATTTGGCAGGAATTAACAACCAACACTAGACAACCAATTATAAGTTTTCAACCAAGTTTTTATTACTCAGACAAGTGGTGGGGTGGTGATCCAGTATCATCCTGACAAGAATAAGGTGGGAAAAGCTCACTTCATAATTTGATATTTTTCCAAAAAGGGTTGCTAAAATATATGGGCCATATACTTCCCACCTTTATTGTTTTCAAATAAATGAAAGTATGAGTTAAAGATAAGGGCTACCAGTACAAGGGAAATAACAAGGTTGGAGATAGTATACAGATCTCCATGTTTTTGGAAACTTATAATTTTGGAAAATACTTTTATTCTCTCAAGGAGTGGGTATTTTGGTTGTTGCTAAACAAAGCATCATTTGAAAATAAGTTGGTCCAAATAAGAGTGGAGGAGATATATGGGATATTTTGTTCTTGTCATGACATGATCACGAAGTTTAATATATTTTTATATGGGTTGGGCCTTGGATTTACTAGTCAAACAACTCAAACAACAAGTCACACCAGTTCAAACATGGCAATGGGAAGGAAAACACAATCATCAGCAAAACATTTCAAAAAAATTTGTTGGTTCTGAATTTTGGGGTCTGGTAAAACTAAGTTTTTCTTGGTTCCTAAATTTGGGATGTTACAGGGGCGTGGAGCCATTCCACCGAGACGCACTTCCACCACAGGTTAGTTCATCATTTCCCGGATTAATCCATACCCCACCAAAATGCCATTGGACTAATCCGAACTTGCCTTAACTCTACTGCAGCTATTCGACCGCCAGATCACCGAAGATGGAGATCTCTCCACCAAGGTGTGGGCATGGGATCGCAGCCCGCTGCGCGAGGGCGAAGAGGATGCGGATACGGACGATTATTTGCTGATTCCGCGTGCCAAGCCCATCCGCAAGGGTAAGCAACCGACTATTCACAAACTTTCCGAGGATGAAGATGATGATTGCTGGATCCTAGATCCTATTGATGCCATTCCGATTTCATGGTCACAAACCTTGTGTTCCAGCCAAACCGGATGCTCAAGGGTCATCCCGGAAACGCCCTGACGCGTCCGGATCAGATGCCCTTCCAGCCAAGAGAATTAAGAAAGCTGCCATTAAGGCGAATCGGCTTAAGGCCATGCCTACCACCAAGGGGTAATGCCAACTTCATTTGCTTTTTTCCTCTATTATCCGAGTCATCTTTATCCGAGTTAACTGTTTACCTTGCTCTATGTAGTGACGTCATCGTCACCGAGCAAACTCATTCATCCATTATTTCTCCCATTCCTCCACTGGATACGGCCATGGAGCACCAGTCTCCTGAAAAGGCCGTCACTTCTCCCGCGCGTGCCACGACCGCCAAGACTCCTCCGCCAACTCTCGCTCCAGAGTCGGTTATTGACTTGGAGAAAGAGGAAATCTCGGGTCCCACCCGAGATTCAACTTGGCCTTACCCTCTGAAGGAGTTGGAGAAGGAGAAAGCTAAGACTTTGACTAAACCGGAGCCTCGCCCTACCACCAAGGCTCAAGAGCAGCAGAAGAAGCAGCAGCAGCAGCAACCTCTTGAGAAACAGCAGAAGCAGCAACAGGAAACACAACAAGCATCCTTCCCAGAGAAGAAGAAGACCGTCCAGGATCAACCTCAGAACCAACCGAAACAAACAGATCCGGCTAAGACCCCGGTCGCATCGCCTCTACCTAAGCCGACTCAGGTCTTCTTTGGCACAATTCCAATGACCTCGGATAAGCAGATGGTTGCTAGCAAGCCGGTTTCTGCCGCTCCATCAGCGACTCGGGTGCATGATCAACTTTCTGAGGCGATCACTCACGCCCGCGTTAGTGGCCAGGTCTTGCCGAATCTCCGCACTCCGGGCGGCAACAAACTCGGCTCCGCAGAGGAATTTGTTAAAGCTTGGAATGTTGCGGACCTTGCCGAAGGCTTCTCCACAACAGCGTCGCCACATCCGGCTGGCCCTAGCCGGGTGTTTCAATCTCTACATTCTGTACAGGCCTCGGTCGTCGACGCTAACCGGGTCCTCGAGGTAACTTTGCTGAATCTTGCTTTTATTTCACCATGATCAATCTACATTATCCCCAGTCCCCGAGATTCGGGTCGAACGACTGATACTCCTCCGAGTAAGAAAGTCATTCGGCTTGAATCTTTAACACTTGATCATAAATTTTGTGTTATCTGAACAAAAATCGTGGGACTCCCAGTCCCCGAGTCTCTTTTCCAATTGATTCGGTAAATTTTCTTTTTTCATTAATCTCGGGCCTCCAGTCCCCGAGTCTCTTTTCCAATTGATTCGGTCAACTTTCTTTTTTCATTAATCTCGGGCCTCCAGTCCCCGAGATTCTTTTTACGCCATTAACCCTTTTTCTTTCAGGAAATCACGACTGCGCGCAGCCGGCTTTTTAAGCAGCTAGTCTTGCAGCACCAGGCCCTCCAAGCTTCCTTTGATGCGCAAAGTGAGGAGATGAAAAAGAAAGATAGGAGCATAAGCGCGCTTTATCGGAGGAAAAGTTAGAAGTGACTCGGCTGCTGCGGGAGCTTGACCGGGTTGAAAAAGTGAAGGAGAAGGTCAAAAAAGACCGTGACACGCTGCAGAGGGAGAAAGACTCGATCCAGAAGGAGCGAGATACTTTCAAAGCCGGGATTGAGAAGCGGGCCGAATTGGACAAGAAAATCCAAACGCACGTTGCAGATGCTGAAGCCGAAGCTAAAGCGGCGAAAGATGATCTGGCTGCCCACAAGGCGATCAGCGCGAAATGGCTTGCTGATCTTGCTAGCCTCAATGAAGACATGGATCGTAAGTTTGCCGAATCTCCTTTTTCCCTTCTGCTCTTATCCGACTCAAAATTTTGTTTACCCTCGTCTAACTCAGCGTTAGCTCATCTATATGTAGGAGAGTTCACCAGCATCCGGTTTCAAGCCGCCAAAGCTGTGAGAGATGCCCGAGCTGAGAGAGCTAAGTTAACTGGGGCTCCCCTGCTCGAGACATGGGATATCGAAGACCACATCACTGCACTTAAAGCTCGGATTGCTCCTTTAAAGGAGTCCCACACTACTCTGTTCAATGCAAGTCTCAAAGCTCACCGAGTCTTGTTTCCTGAAGCTCGGCAAGCCCGGTCTGCGGACGAGCTAATCAAAGACCTGGATCAGGCAGAGACCCGGTTAAAGCTGTGGAGATCTTCGTCGCCCGCGCTGGTGCTGACGCAGGTTTGCTATTCATCATGTCTTGGTATGAGCTGATTGATCTTGCCAAAGTGCGCTCCCTTCGCGAGGGTTCTTCATGGGCTTCAGATCCAGACCGGATCAAGATCCGCGAGGAGGCTGCCAACTTTATGGCCGAATTTGCAAACACCAAGCATCTTGATCTGCAGGCTCCGGTCTACTCGGATGGAGAAGAATCTGAAGAAGAAGAATCGGACGATGCTTCAATTGAAGAATACGCCGAGTCTGAGGGCGAGTCTGGTGATTCGGCTAACTCTGCCGATCATCTTAGTACCGAGTCCACTAAAGTGCCTGCTTCTGACTCGGCTAAGATCGCCGATGAATCTGCATCCAAGACCTCCAAGATACCAACCACCGACTCGGCTGAGACTGCCGAACAAGCTTTGGTCAAGACCACCAATACTTCAGCTGATCCGGATGCCTCCGAGTCTACCAAGCTATCAGCTCTTCGTCCAAGGTCATTCCTGCGACCGAGGCTCCTGCGACCGAGTTTCCTGAACTATCTTAATGAAAAAACGTTAAATCCCCGGTATGCCGGGAGCAGATGTAATATACAATTTAAGCTCTTTCGAGACTATTTTTATTTTGCTTAATGTGATCCGGAGAGGTTTATGTTGGATCATCTTAAACCGAGTCCCCGAGTCTGTTTTCTTGTTTACTATTTTTGCCGAATCTTTGCTCTTGTCTACCTTTTAGGTGTTGACAGTCGAGTCACAAGATAGGAATCATAGCATACAATACTTGAAACATGCGAGTTGTGGTTTAGAATCATCTAACATAAACAAAAAAGAAATAACAGGGGTTAGTAAACGACATGTGCCGAATCGGATTTGGACCGAGTCCCCGAGTCCATTTTCATGTTTCCCATATTCTCCACCTCTGCTCTTGACTACCATTTTGGTGTTTGTCAGTCGAGTCACGAGATCAACAACACAGCATACATTACTTGAATTTTGGGACGAGGTTCAAAGCAATCCGACACATGAACGGTATGGACAAAACAGTAATAAAAAACACATGCATAAGGACGAGGCAGTCCCCGAGTCCAGACTCGGATTGCCGAAATTTCATTTATATAAACTGAGATACATACATTGCGCCCTTAAGAGTAAAAGGGTCGAAGCAGAGCTACATTCCAGGGTCGCTTGGTTTCTTGTCCGGGTCTGTCCAGGCCGTCCGTCCTTGGTTCCTGTGCATCTACAAGGTAGTACGAGTCATTGTGCATAGCCTTGCTCACAATGAATGGTCCCTCCCATGGAGGTGATAACTTGTGTCGGCCTTTGCTGCGCTGCACCAGCCTTAGTACTAGATCTCCCTCATGAAACACTCTAGGGCTGATTTTCCGACTATGATAACGTCGGAGACTCTGCTGGTATATCGCTGTCCGGATAGGGCCAATTCTCTTGCTTCCTCTAGCAGATCCACTGCATCTTCCCGGGCTTCTTTTGCCTCGGTTTCGGTATACATTGTCACCCTTGGTGCATCATATTCTATGTCAGTGGGTAGCACTGCTTCTGCCCCATATACCAGAAAAAATGGCGTATAGCCAGTTGACCGATTCGGCGTGGTCCTTAAACCCCATAGTACTGATGGTATCTCATCTATCCAGCACCCCGGAGTCTTTACCAGTGGTTCCATTAACCGAGCTTTTATCCCAGCTAATACCAAAGCATTTGATCTTTCCACCTGTCCATTGGACTCTGGGTGTGCCACTGAGGCTATGTCTAACCGGATCCCCTTATCCAAGCAGAATCGGGCAAACTCTCCCACAGCAAAGTTCGTGCCATTATCCGAGATGATGCTATGGGGGTAACCGTATCTCAAAATGATTTCTTTCAGGAAGGTTACAGCCGAATGACCATCCACTTTCCGGATCGGTTTCACCTCTATCCACTTGGTGAACTTATCCACCATCACCAACATATGTGTCATGTTACCTCTAGCCGGCTTGAATTCTCCCACCATATCCAAACACCACACAGCAAACGGCCAAGTGATAGGAATTGTTTTGAGCGCCGATGCGGGTAGGTGTGTCTGCTTGGCAAACCTTTGGCATCCTTCACATTTTCGGACTATGTCCTCTGCATCTGCATGAGCAGTAGGCCAGTAAAACCCATGCCGGAATACTTTAGCCACCAGGGCTCTTGTACTGCAATGATGCCCACATTCTCCTTGATGTATCTCCAGGAGCATCTCCTTGCCCTCGGCTGGCTCCACGCAACGTTGTAGCACCTCGGTTGCACTCCTTTTGTATAACTCCTTATTTATGATGGTGTAACCCTTGGACCTCCTCTGCACTCGCCTAGCTTCGGTTTCATCACTTGGCAAACTCCCCTCCGACATGAATTTCATGATTTCTTCAGCCCATTCCGGTACTGGATGCAAAGGGAACAAGTGCTCATCTATTTCCACTGGTTCGGCCGCCATTATTTCTTCAATCAGTTCTGTCCATTCCCTAAGATTCGGTTAACATCATTTTCTCTCTTCTCCTTTTCCCTAAGACTCGGTTATCATCCCCGAGTCTCGGTGCGCAGTCCCCGAGTCTAACCATAGTCCCCGGGTCTTCCCAAATGTACCCGACATCAACATTCATAGGAACAGCTTCAGATTCTTGCTTTGGGATAAAAATTGACTCGGAATCAGGTGAAGGTTTGATTGAAGGGATCCTTAGGTGATTCAAGGATATCCCGGGTGGGATTGCATCCCTAGACGACCCCAGTTTTGACAGGATATCAGCAGCTTCATTCTCTAGCCGGGTATGTGCTTGTACTCGCAGCCTTCAAAAAATCCTGAAATTTTCTGGACATGAAATCGATATAGTGCCATATTGGCATCAAGGGCATCCCAATTTCCAGAAGATTGCTGCACCACAAATCTGAATCACCAAAACATTCTATCCGGCGGATGCCGATGTCCTTAGCCACATTAAGCCCATGGATCAGTGCCTCATATTCGGCCACGTTGTTTGATGCTGAGAAATGAATCTGCAACACATATCGCAACTGATCTTGCTTCGGTGATGTGAGTACTATCCCAGCACCTAGTCCGATTTTGGTTTTGGAGCCATCAAAGTGCAACTTCCAGTAATTGTAATCCGGCTTGGGTGGCTCATACTGCATCTCGGCCCAGTCACAAAGGAAATCCGGTAAAGCCTGAGACTTGATAGCATCTCTTCTTTCATAATGCGGGGTGTAAGGAGACACTTCTATTGCCCATTTGGCAACTCGGCCAGTCGCATCTTGCACCCAATGATCTCCGAGATTGGAGCTTCGCATACTACGGTGATCGGGTGCTCCTGGAAGTAATGTTTCAACTTCTTGGCCGCCAGGTATACCCATATGTCATCTTCTGGTAGTGAGGATAGTTCTGCTTCGAGGTTGAGATCACCTCGCTTAAATAGTATACCGGTCTCTGCACGGATTTACCCTCCTCTTCTCGCTCTACCACTATCACCACACTTACGACCCGGTTAGTGGCCGCAATGTAAA
This sequence comes from Poa pratensis, assembly GCA_947311845.1. Classification (NCBI taxonomy): domain Eukaryota; kingdom Viridiplantae; phylum Streptophyta; class Magnoliopsida; order Poales; family Poaceae; genus Poa; species Poa pratensis. Next base: position 44,297,450 of record CAMZMU010000055.1, on the reverse strand, counting down.
GTAGCATTGGCTCATTCGGCAAAGGTGATGCCAGAATTGGTGCAGTGGACAACATCTTTTTTAATTCATTGAAAGCCGAGTCTGCCTGCGGGGTCCACGTGAACCCGGTGCTCTTTTTCATCAATTGATACAAGGGTAAGGCTTTTTCTCCTAGCCGACTCACAAACCGACTCAGCGAGGCTAGACACCCGGTAAATTTTTGTACATCTTTTAGACATTTAGGCAATTTCATGTTTTCTATGGCTCGGATCTTAGCCGGATTCACTTCAATACCTCGGCTCGATACAAGGAAACCGAGCAACTTTCCAGCCGGGACACCAAAGGTGCATTTATCCGGATTCAATTTTAACCGATACTTTCTCAAGTTCACAAATGTTTCCTCGAGATCCTCGAGGAGAGTGCGTTTTTCTTTAGTTTTGATAACAATATCATCGACATACACTTGCACATTTTTGCCCATTTGAGAATGTAAGCATTTCTGCATACATCTCTGATAAGTTGCACCGGCATTTCTCAAACCGAAACACATGACACGATAGCAATACGCCCCATACGGGGTAATAAAAGCAGTCTTTATTTGATCTTTGGGGTTCAGTGGTATCTGGTGAAAACCAGAGTACGCATCAATAAAAGACAACAACTCACACCCAGCAGTAGAATCGATCACTTGATCAATCCGAGGTAAAGGAAACGGATCCTTCGGGCACGCCTTGTTCAGGTTGGTGAAGTCGATGCACATACGCCACACCTTGACCACCGCTGGTTCGTCCTTCTTCTTCTCTACCAGAACCGGATTGGATATCCAGTCTGGATGCAACACCTCCATAATGAATCCGGCTGCAAGTAGCTTAGCCAGCTCATCAAGCACCACTTTTCTTCGATCGTCTGAAAGACGACGAGTCGGTTGCCTCACCGGCTTCACATCCGGCCGGACAAATAAAGAGTGCTCTGCCAACTCCCTCGGAACACCAGGCAGGTCCTTAGCCGACCATGCAAAGATATCCCGATTCTCACGGAGGAAGTGACAGAGCGCGCTTTCCTATTTCTCGCCCAATCCGGCCCAATGATGGCCATGCGCTCCGGATTCTCCGGGTCAATGGGGATCCTCTTTGTCTCCTTGGGCACCTCAAAGTTGCACCTGCATCCGGATTGGTCATGGCCAGGACGCCGAGCTGAGCTGACTTCGCCATCGCTACTACTTCATGCATCTTGCTCTTCTCAGCTTGGATCACCAACGACTCGGCTAAGGTGGAACCAACCGTAGCACACTGTATGGCCTTCTTGTAATCTCCCGCAACGTGATGATTCCATTCGGGCCAGGCATCTTCATTTGAGGTAAGCAACATGAGTGGAAATCATGAACTTGGCTAATGCCGGCCTGCCGAGCAGAGCATGGTATGGGCTCTCCAAGTCTACCACCTCGAATTCTAGACTCTCAAGTCTGTGATTGTCCTTGGTACCAAATAGCACATCTACCCATATCTTACCCATTGGGGAACAAGACCCCGGGTACTATACCATGGAAGGTACAACTGCTCTGCTGCAACTGATTCGGCGAATAACCCAATTTGACCATTGTGTCCCGATACATGATGTTTATAGCGCTGCCATTGTCAACCAAGACTCGAGTGAATTTCACATTGATCTTTGGTCCAACCAAAGTCGGATCCACCACCAGTGCGTAGTTTCCTGGGCTTGGCATAACCCTAGGATTATCAGCCCTGCTCCAGGTGATCTCCTGCTCGGACCAGTTCAGGTATTTTGGTACTGCTGGTGTGACTGCATTCACCTCCTTCGCCCTTCGCAGCTGACTTTTCTTGTCAGTTGGCTCGGTCACAAAAACCACATAACTTTGATGAGCTCCTTGTAATCATTTCCGGGGTATCCACCTTGCCTACTCGGACCAGCATTGTTGTTGTTGCCTCCCATATTTACCAGTTAACCGGCTTTGTGGCTGCCGGCCTTGGAGCTCCTTCGTTCACCGGGGTTGCATTGGCTCCGGATAAAGGCGTATTTGGCCTGAAATTCGGTCTAGGAGCACCTCTCTGAGGTGGCCCTCTCTGACCTTCTGCCTGGATGCGATGATGCCAGCTACAATTCCGAGTTGAATGATTGGCCGGCTTGCGTGGGTCTGTTGTGTGATAACGGCAAGGCCCATCTATCATTGCCTCAAAAGTTAGAGGTGGACTCGGTCCATCCCACACTTTCTTTGCCCAGGCACCTTGATTCGGCCTCCAAGCTGGACCCTCATTTTTTGGTCTCTGGCTATCAGGATGATCCATATTTACTGCAGCAACCTGGTCTGAGCCGTATCTGTAATCCGGATCCTCCTTTTATAACCGAACTCATGTCGGTCATTGGGCCTCAATGGTCCAGTTCGGTTATTAACCGGTTGCCTCCTGCTTGTTCCCACCACATCCAACGCTGGCTGCGTCGGATCGCCAAGAGCATATGTATCTGCTATCCGGATCATTTCCGCTAGGGTCTTTGGCATATCCCTCTGGAGCTTCTGCCAAAGCGGGGTGCCATGTCGGCAACCCTGCGCGAACCAAGAAATGGCCTGCTCCTCCACGACACCTTCACAAGAATTGCGAATGTTGCTCCACCGAGTCAAAAATTCTCGGTCTGTCTCCCGCTCTTCCTGCCTGCACGCAGACAAGAGCTGAGGTCGGTTTGGCCTCTTGTAAGTGCTGGAGAAGTTGCTGTAAAATGCCTGCTCCAAATCCATCCAAGAGTTGATACTACCCTCTGGTAAGTTATTCAGCCAAATCCGGGCTGGCCCTTCCAACATATGCGGGAGATACCGGACCGCCCATCGGCGATTGCCCCCGCAATGTGCACCGAGGATACATAGTCTATCAGCCAATCCTGCGGCTTAGTGCTGCCATTATACGGCTTTGTGATTCGGCCAAGCTGAAACAACGGCACATTCGGCTCGTTCATGATCTAGGCCCAAAGCACGGAGGACCTGGTGGGCCTTGCTCTTCCAGCCTCTCGGACTGATAAATCCTATCCAACCTGAGACGCTGATCATCCGGAGCCAACGTCCGAGGTCCCAGTCTGGATGCAAGTGCATTGTCATACGTTTGGTATCCGGCTCGCGCCATAGCCGAATTACCATCATCATAGCGGTAGCCCGCCTGGCCACCACCTTGCTGCTGCGCTTGCACCATTACTTGCTGCTCCTGCCGGGGTTGATTCTGCCCGGGAGGGCGAGGTGGTTGACCTCGGCCAGCCGAATTACCCCTTCCGGCCCCGGATTGCCTTGACCGCCATTGTTTCTGCTCTGGCCACCTCTTCCTTGAGCAGCTAGCTGCTTGCCGGCATACTCAGCATCATAGGCCTGCAGCTGTTTGCTCTTGCCCGAATTCACACTTTGGGCCCGGTCAGCTCCGACATGCGGGGATGACGCTTGCCCCTTGGACCTCTGGCTAACCGCCTTAGCCGACACCACTACCCGAGAACCACCAGCATCCGGATTAGCCTTCCGGTAAGCCTCATTCTGCCGGTTACACACATCAACCAGCTCATTGACCCTTTCTGCCTGCTTGCGCCAAGCATCCCCGGTTAGTGTGGTCAACTCGGCTCGCGCTGCCGCTGCAGCCCTAAGATTTTTGGCCGGGGAGCTATACACCGGCTTGCCTGTACCCGATCTATGACTAGTAGCCTTACCGAGCTCGATCTTGCGGCTCTAGCTAACTCGTCATTGAGGTCCTTACCCCTGTTACGCAAATCTGCTCTTGCGCGGGTGAGACGCTACCGGAGTGAAACCATCAGTGATACCATTGGCAGCATTATACTCTCTCATGTCTCTATCAAATGCTTGCCTAGACTCTACCACCAACCGGGCTTCTTTTGCAACCTCAGGCGCTCTGCCTCTAACTGAGCTATAGTAAGCTCTACATTTGCCCCAGGTGCCACTGGCCGAGCTAACTTTTCCAGGACATCCTCCAAGGGAGCCTCCCTACTTGACATACCAAGTGGACCAACCGGATCTGGTTTCTCCTTTGGGAACTTTGCCGTCCGAGTCGGCTTGTCAACCGGATCGGTTGGCGTAACCAGCTCCTCGGGTATGCTATTGCCGGCATCTCCTTTGCCAGCTCCAGCACTTGCTCCGGTCATCATCACTTCCACGCTACTCCCGGGGCGAGCGCTACGCTGTCCGAGAGCTGCGCGGAAAGAAGGAGGGTCCTCGGCCACGAGCACCTGCGCCGGGTACTCGCGAACAGCCTCGACAGCAACATAGGTGACGAAGCTACCGAGCATCATCAGGAAGCCATGCTCGGGGAAAGGCTTGCCGGCGAAACACCCTGCATTGTCGCTGACGAAGGTGAACTCGCCGATCTTGGCGATTAGACCAGAAAGAACACGCTCGCCTGAGCCCGTCCGGATGTAAACTCCCTCCAACGCCTCAATCTGCCCCACGGTGGGCGCCAACTGTCGTGGTGGGATCACGGCAGATGCCATAGGTATGGCTAAGATGGGGCCGAAAGTGCGTTGGGGGAACCGGGGAGGGTTTATGCACTCAAGAAGTGCACAAGCAAGAACACACAAGAAACCGCAAGAACATGAACAAGAAACAAGAAAGCAAGAACACAAAGCACACCACGATGTACCCTGCTTCGGGGCCCTCTTGTGGAGGTAACACCCCTACTGCAGCACTAGCCTACTCTCTTTATATCTCAATAGTGACAAGTACAGTGCGCTCCTTGAGCTGTATGAAGCAACAATGGTGAGAGCTCACGATGAAGAAGAAGCTACCGAGGGGGGAAATGAGCTCTAGGGTTCGTCTCCCCGCACTGGAGGATGTGCTAGTCTACTTATACACTAACCGGATTACCTTTTTGCCCCTGGCCGGAGATGATAATGGCATGGACAAGAGGAACAGGACAAGCCCTGGCTACTGTCACTCAGTCCAGCTCATCGTCAGTTCAACGGCAGGTCTATCTTTTCCTCTTTGAGCTTAAGCCAGCGTAGCCGATCAGAGCCTAGGCCACCGCCCTTTCCCGAATTAGCCAAGTCAGCGCCTAGGGCCTGTGACCCGGAAAACCCGTGGCTCGACCTGGCTGTCTTCCGAGCCTCGGGCAGGAGGCCTGCAGGACTCGTGAACTTACTGACATTACTTGGTCTTTGTGCATTATCCGACATCGCAGGTAATCCAGATTCTTCCAGGCAACCCGGCTAGCTGAGCCGGATCTCTTTCAGGCAATCCGGCTAGCCGAGCCGGATCTCTTTCAGGCAACCCGGCTAGCCGAGCCGGACCTCTTCCTCTGATCCGGCTAGACTTTGCCTGATCCCCTCTGGCGTCTCCCTGCAGTTGAACAAGAGTGAGTATTGACCGACTCTCTCAACCGATCCGGTCTAAGAGACCCGGCTTGAGTGACCCGGCTTGAGTTTCCTTTCCACTTCTATGCCCTACCCGGGGGCAGCCCCCCGATAGGCTGGCTACGCAATGGGCACCTCCTATGTCACTCTTTGTTCTGAATAGGGTTGTTGAGTTTGAAAAAGGCTTCAAAGATCAGTACGTAAGGAGGGTAAGTGTAATACCCGCATTTATAGGACTCGAGTGGGTAGAACTTAGGAAATGCATTTGTGCATTCATGCATGTTTTGGTGAAATCTGGAAAATTTCCGCGCTTTTGTGTTAAAAGGATCTAGGGTCGATGCCAGACGAGTGTCGATGGACTGGGATTCAGTCATGGACAGTTAGTCAGGTGGTGTCGAGAAAACCCTAAGTCATATTTTCAAAGCAAATAATATTATTTCTTAAAACTACTAATTTGAATTCCAAAAAGGAATTCTATAAAATTTCAACTCAAATCAATTCTATAACTTTTCTATTCCATATTCAACGCATACATGAATCATCTTTATATATAAAACATCTCAAACACAAATTGCAGAACATTTCATCCAAATTATTATCGAATCTCAACACCTGTTCTTTACAATAAGTAGTATTTAAAAACATAATACAAATGTCTTCCAAATTCATACACAGACCTCATTTGAAATATTTACAACTCAAGGCATGTGCGGTTGTCTGGCATATATTTGGCAGCCCCTGCATCTTTTGACTATGTCCTCCGCATCCTCCTTGGTTGTCAACTAGTAGAAACCTTGTCGGAAAGCCTTGGAAACAAGGGAGCGTGAGGAAGCGTGGTGTCCACAAACTCTAGCATGTATCTCGTCCAACAGGTCTCTGCCTTCTTCCGGTGAAATGCAACGTTGGTAGACACCAGTGGTGCTACGCTTGTACAACTCGCCTTTAATTATTGTGAATGCCTTGGCTCTTCTTATGATTTGCCTTTTCAATACCTCATCGTCCGGCAACTCCTGATTAATCAGGAAATCCAAGTATGGCATTGTCCAATCTGGCTTTACCAGGTAGACGGCATAGCTAGCATCTTCTACTGGTTCTGCCGACTCTGGGTCAAGGAGGTCTGCTCCCTTTATTGACGGCTTGTGGAGGTGTTCCAAGAAAACATCTTTTGGTACTTTTTTGCGTTCAAATCCAAGTCTGGCAACTGTGTCTGCCGCCTCGTTTTTGAGGGGATAATAGACAGAAAACAAAAAATTTCCTACCGACGATAACCTTAAACTAGCCAAGACCTATACTATGCAGATATACTAATACGGAGGAGATCGGAATACATACCCTTGTAGACCGGAAGCGGGATTACGTTCCCACACAAACGTTGTCGGTAGAGACGACGGCGCCGACCTCAGGGTCATGTAGTGGAAGAAGACAGCTCCCAGCACCAAACAATGGTGCCTCGCGGTTCCACACACGTACGGTGTGGATGACGACCTCCGGGCTCCAGATCTAGCAGAGCAGCGGAAGTGGAAGAATTGATCTAACAGCACGGCGGTGTGCGTATAGTGGAGAGATTTCCCGCCTCGTACGCAGATCCAGAAATGGAACCACGCTCAAGGTAGGAGAGAAGAAGAAGGAGATGGATTGGTGAATTTCCAAGGCATGGGGCACTCCTATATAAAGGAGGAGGAGGGAGGCCAACCTCCTTGGCTCCCCCATGTGGGACTAAACCCCACATGGGGTGCGCCAGCCAAGGGAGGCAGCCGGCCACCTAGGTGGGCCCCATTCGGCCCACCCTAGGTCGGCTAGGCCCTCCCCCCCCCCCCCCCGATTTACCAAATTGGGTTTTTCCCTTAATGAGCCTCTAAGGCCCATTTATGATTTAATGCCTTTGAAATTTGAATTAAATTAAATAAAAAATATATTTAATTACTAATAACACTTATTAATATTAAATACATATTATTTAATTCATTCGGACCCCGAAACATATTTCGTTGCCCTCCGATCTCCATCGGACATGTCCGAAACATTTCCGAAGTCTCCGGTTTCTTTTCTCTCTAAATCCAATCTAATCGTCACCCACCCTTAAGTGTGTTACCCCACGGTTCGGGATCACTCTAGACATGATCGAGACACGTTCTCCGATCAATGACTAACACCTCTAGTAGGCTCTAGGCAATGCCCAGGCTCTAGCCATTTCTTGTAAATGAGGTGTTTCTGCTCGTAGAGAGGATCTTCATAGCCATTTCTTGTAAATGAGGTGTTTCTGCTCCATAAAGCTTCCACCAGCCCACTACAAAACGAAGAGCAAACATTAGTTAACAAATAATTAAAAATAGTAGCAGCAGTAGGTAACAGCAGCTAGCAGCACTACATCATACCTGGATTGAAATCTTTGTTTTCCCAAGATGTTGCAAGCCTCTTCCCAAAGAGGCCAACCTTATTTTTCGAAAGATTGAAGTTCCTCATTGACCGCCTTGTAACAATCATCATACCTATCATGAAAAAACTGCTCAGCACATAGGATGAAGGATACATTTGCTTCTTGAAAGATGGAACTATTGGCATAACTATAGTATGGGTTCAACAAATAGGTCGCCATGTGCAACGGAGAATCAAGCCTCCCTTTCATCTTCTTCTCAATGATGGACATCGTCTCTTTGTAGTTCTTCTCAACAATAGCAGGGCTTTTACCTTTATCGAAAGCAATAAATGCCTCCTTCATCTCCTTCTTTGCCTTTACCAATTCTCCATACAGCCAAGGCATAGATGGCTTGAAATTCGCATCAACCAATCGAAGAACTTTCACCAATGGTTCAAACACCTTCACACAAAGGATCACATTTTTCCAAAAGTTTGCATCCATCACCGTGGCTGTTGCCTCCTTGCCTTTCTTTGTTTTCACATGACTCATATCTTCCCATTGTCTATCAACCACCATGCCCCTTAGAGAATCTCTCTTCTCCAACAAGCTTTCCAAAGTAAGAAACGAGGAAGCAAATCTAGTAACCCCCGGCCTCACAATGTCTCTTCTCTTTGTGGCAACCCTCATCAATGCCAATGTCTTGTGATGCGCATATATGAAGATTGTGAGTGCCTTTGCTTGATCAATTGTAGTCTTGAACCTTTTGATGTTGCCAATTCCTTGGAGCATCAAATTGATAGTGTGAGTTGCACAAGAAGACCAAAAAATTCTCGGCCTCTTCGCAAGCAACATTCTCTTGGCTCCCATGTTATTGGAAGCATTGTCCGTAACCACTTGGGTCACATGCTCCTGCCCTACCTCCTCAATAGCTTTGTCTACTAGTTCAAAGATGACATCACTGGTGTGTGACACATCCGATGTTTCCTCAGATCTGAGAAAGCTTGTCTCCCCAATAGAATGGGTGCACAAGTTCATTATGCTTATCCTCTTCATGTCAGTCCATGCATCGGTCATGACGGTGCAACCATACTTCAGCTTTTCCTTCTCACGCTCCTCTAGCAAAGCCTTGGTCCTTGCATATTCATCATTCAATAACTTCTCCCTTAACTCATATTGAGTCGGAGGTTCATATCCGGGGCCAAATTTACCAATGGCCACATACATTTGCTTGAACTCATCATTGTCAAGAGCATTGAAAGGTATACCTACAAACAAAACAATGCATGGAAAAGATATATCAAACAAGGCAGCATCAAACTAACAACGATGAGTAAAAGATTTGGGATTCGGATTTACCATGTGCATACACCCATCTAGCAACATATGGTGAACATTGAGCCCTTCTCTCCCTGAATAGTGCCTCGTTCATACTTAGTTGCCTCAGAGCTTCCTCCCTGGTGCATTTACCATCAATAGGACGCACATACTTGTCCATGGGGCCTAATTTGTTAGGCTCCGAGGTTGTGCTCCCAACAACAACCTCATCATATCTTTCTCTATCTCTAGCGTGTTTTTCTACATCTACAACCGCGGAGACAATCACCGCAGCCCTTACTTCAGCATCATGTTTCTTCTTTGCCTCCTTCTTTGCCTCAAAGTTCCCAAGAGCTTGTTTGCATGCTTCAGTAGCTTCTGGTGGGCATTTTGTGCATGAAGACACACTTGGTTTGGTTCCTGCTATGTGTAGCTTGAAGCGATTGATTCCTCCGGTGCTAATATGACCGCAGAAGTCACATTTCACCTTATCTTTGTTGTTTACATCACACATTTTGCCATAGTTCCATCCTATATCTCCTGACTTCCTCTTCAGAACAACATGCTCTGTCCCAGCGTCAGTGTCCCCGGATGCAGACATGCTGGTATCATACAACAGCGAGCAATGAACGAAACTAGCATACAACATCAAGCAAGTGTGTAGTAGAAAAATCACAGCAAGAAAGGTTGCGCACACAAACTGCACAACATCAAGAAAGCAAGCACACATGCTCAAGCAGCAACATCATAAACAACAGCAGCAAGTAGCACCACGACTAGCCAAGCTCAAAATAGGGGGGAGTGGGAGACAGAGAAAGAAGCCTATTTCACCTGTGGATCCGGTGGCTGGGCGAGGAGGAGCCTTGGAGGTCGACGGGGACGAAGGAGCTTGGGTCCGACGGCTGGACAAGGAGGAGCCTTGGAGGACAACGGGGACGGAGGAGCTTAGGTCCAGCGGCAGGGCAAGGAGGATTCGAGGAGGACGGGGGCGTCAATCGCGAGGTCGGGACGGCGGCGCGAGGTCGGGGATGAGGCTCAGCCGCCACAACGCATGAGGGAGCTGGAGTGGGAGGGTATCTGCTCGATTCGTCCAACCCTAACCCCAGCCCTCCCTTTATACCTCTGTTTCCCGCTGCGAATTGGAGCTCCCGCTCGTGGTTCATCGTCGCCTTGCACCGCCTTTGCGCGTCCGAGCGCCGCCGAGGCGCGATTAGGCGAGCGCACAGAAAAAAGGCGCTTCGCCTAGGTGCCCGCCCGCCTAATTGGACGCCCATGCCCAAAGCGCTGCGTTAGGCCAACTCCACGCCTAGAATAACGCCTTTTTGAATCTTGCCCAATGATATGACTCTGTTGTCAACCGACGTGATTGTCCATGATCAGGAAATCTTGATCATTTGTAACCCAACGAACTAGTTAAATAGAGGCTACTAGGGACCTGGTTGTTTACATACCACACGTGTTCTAGCATGGTATTAAAACATATTATGAACAATTGAGATATGACAAATAAAATCACTTTATTAATTGCCTCTAGGGCATATCTCCTTCAGTCTCCCACTTGCACTAGAGTACAATTTAATCTAGTTTACAACTTGGTAAAAACTTAACACTATATCAATATTGGTGCATGCTCGTCTCGTGGAAGAGGAAGCAAGTCAACGGATCTCCCACATTGAGATATGTATGTGCTTTGCAACACTTCTATGTCACCTAGTTTGACATCATCCCGTATCTTATGATAATGGTGAAATATATGCTATGTCTACGACTTGTACACTACAATATGCAGTGGTGTATCAGATCACCGCAGTAAGCAATGATGTTTTTGACTTACTGAGCTTACTATCACCAACACTCAAATTTACAACCACCTGAGAAAATGGAGAGCCAAGTGGGCTAGGATTAACCAACTGAAGCAGATGTAAGGAACAATTTGGTTTGAAGACAGATCGACTCTCATGATGGATGAAGTGAAGTTGCTGGCACACATCACGGTAAGTTTCCGTGGACCACGACATAGAATTGTATTTCCTTTCCCTTGTTCATTACCAACCTGAACTAATCTCTACACTCTAAACAAACTATCTTGTCAATATTAGATCCACCCGAAGGACGAGGAATTTCTGAACAAGCCCATAATCAACTATGGTCAAATGAAGACAATCTACACGAGAGCGAATGTTCAGGCTCCTAACCTCTACAGTCCAACATTAATGATCCAGGCTATAAACTTCCTTGCGGACCACAAAGATGAGCAGATCATGTATGCCAACATGACAACCCTGTAGAGGAATACTGGCTTAGGACCTATATGTGCAACCACCACCTCAGTGCATTCCCTCTTCACTAGTAGAACTGATTATTGGTCTGTAATATGTTCGGAGTGGTATATAGTAACCCCTCCGTTGATGAACTTCAGATGCAGCACGATCTACGGTTCTTTTACTCGTGGTGCATCAGTCCTTACTATGATCCGGATGAACTCGGTTTGGTAACACTATGCTATTATATGCTTTGCTTATTTTATAACTTGTCTTCTGTGATTTATCGATACGCATTGGGTAACCTCACCACAAGGTAGAAGATGTTACCGTAGCAACAACTTTGCATGCAACCAAACACAGTCATAGTTGGATTTGAGCATGCAAACCATGTAACCAAACACCCATGACCATGATCGCAGCCCATGCCACGTTCTTTGCGGCACCCTACCAAACAAAGCACACAAGACGGCTGATGGTCTGTTTTTTTAAGGCCATGCCCCGTGGATCCTGCCCCCAACGAGCTCCAAAATAGCTGCTGGCTACCAAACGCGCCCTTTATGTTCTCGGCAAATTTGATCAGGTCATTGTAAGTATATTATGGTAAATGCTGATAGCTCCATGCACCATGAGCTCGAATGTTCAAGGGCCTGATTATAGAGAGACGACAAAATATTCTTTCGGGAAAGGTACCGTATGATCTCTACCACGTCCACTTCGCTGTAGTATCCAGTTGGAGCAATCGAGTAGCAATAGCAAAATTGTCCATCATGTGAATATCCTATTGTCGCCCTTGCAATCATATTCCTACCCATATATGCCCAGGCACTCAGCTGCAGCAACCTCCTCTGTTTCCGCACGACGCCTCCCACCCTAGTCCTCGCATCCCATCACCAATGGCGGCGGCCACTTCCTCCGCTTCCTCCCTCGCCTTCTCCCACCCCAAAACCCTAAACCCCGCCCCCAAAACCCCAGCCCTCGAGTCCGTATCCTTCCCCGCCACTCAGCCCCCATGCCGCCTCGCCGCCTCCGCCGGGCGCCGCGGCGCTGTGGCCGCCAAGGTCGCGGCGCCGTCGGTGATGGGCGCCACCATGCCGTCGCTCGACTTCGAGACCTCTGTGTTCAAGAAGGAGAAGGTGTCCTTGGCCGGCCATGAGGAGGTCCGATTTGTACCCCCACGCTGTCTTCTCTATGATTCTTTGGTGACTAATCTGTGAAAGAAACAGATACAGTTTGTGATGTTTGTGAGGATTTTTGGTTGCAGTTTATTGTGAGGGGTGGGAGGGATCTTTTCCCGCTGCTGCCAGAGGCGTTCAAGGGGATCAAGCAGATTGGCGTGCTTGGATGGGGCTCTCAGGTTAGAAAGGATGCAATCCTTCTTTTCAATTTGAGTGTGTATTTTGACAGCGTCGATGTCTGGTTATTATATGTGTGAGACCTCTCTTATGTTTAGCAAGATGTTGTGTCCTATAATGGTGGTCAAGCTCTCGCAACGGCACAGTTTTTATCTTGCTATGAACAATCACAGAGTGATTATTTAGTTTGCCCGTCAGTTGGATAGTGCTACTGTTAATTTTAGATATAGTAAGGGTTTAGGGTGGGTTGACACTTATATTTGTGGTGCGAGATACAATGAGGCATCCGCATCTCTGCTTAAATGAAAGTAATGATATGATATCTCTAGCATTCTTCCGATTTACTTCAAAGATCTTCTCTGTAACTTGTGTTCAGGGAAAAAAATCTGTCGTCAAAGGCCCGTTCAGGTATTAACAGTGTCTATGCTATTTTTACAGGGTCCAGCACAAGCTCAGAATTTGAGAGACTCACTTGCTGAGGCTAAGTTGGACATTGTTGTTAAGGTTAGATCTTGCTTGCATTTGCCACCATTTATATTTTTGCACTCCTACATAAGGTCAAAATTACTGGCTTGTTATGTAAAACCTCTGAATCTTTAACTCTACTTTCCGTAATGTGCCCTAACGAGCACTTTTTAATCCTTTATTCTCGAGAGATGTATTTGTTTCTTTTTTCAATAATTCTGTTAGCAGAACAACAGTAACATATGACACTAACATCCCGCGTTTTGATTTCAGATTGGTCTTCGGAAAGGTTCAAATCTTTCCAAGAAGCCCGTGCAGCTGGTTTCACTGAAGAAACTGGGACCTTGGGAGATATATGGGAGACTGTCTCGAGCAGTGACCTGCTTTTGTTGTTGATATCAGATTCTGCCCAGGTTTGCTTCTTTTTGATTCACACTCTCACATATTGGATACGTGCTATGATCGGCCCCTGTGTGTTGCTGCATCCATGTATAGTTGTATTTTTTTAAGGGTATAATTTTGAGATCATATTGGTTCTAGTCTATTGAAGATTTATGTTTGCAATCACATACTGAAACTTAGTTGCATGTATGTTCTCTTTCATATATTTATAGAATAGTACCTTTGTCATGATAGAGAAGTCCATTTCTCACCCCTCAACTTCTCAGGTTTATCACTTTTGGTCGTTGACTACAGAACCAGACAACTTTTAACCCCTTAATTCACGAAGCCAGACACTTTTGGTCCCTCTCCCAACTCGAAACGGTTTCGTCGATGACGTGGTGTCGTATTGACCAAAGCTGACACATGCCGGTCCAAATTGACTTTCAGTTTTGCCACCTCACATTCTTCTGCCTCCTCATCATCCATCTATTCTTCTCCGTACTGGGCATTCCGTCGAACTTTTCGCGTGCGTCTACTCGTCTCTGATGATGGCCAGCTGGTGGCATGGCGAGTGTTGGCACGTTGACCCAACCAGCCATCCTCGAGACACCCAACCAGAGCATGTTGGCCCACTTCCATCGGATGTGCAGCTCCCACAGGCCGTCTGGAGCAGCCAGTGTGAGGATGGGTTGCACACCACGAAGGCGTGGTCCACCCATTGGAGACACTCCTCCGTGCCGCGCCATGTCGCCATCCCGACCGTCTTGCTTCAGTATGTCACCGTCTTGTCCGGGCTCTCGTCCAAGGTCCACGAGTCCGTCCTCAGCCGCCTACCCTTCGATCGTCGTCATCTGCACCACTGGCGGAGGGCCGCCATCGTCAGCACCATGCCTCTGTGCTGTGGCCGTGCTGTCCCCATGTCCACTATGCACAGCATATATGACGGCAGGCCGTACGCCATGACACAGTTGTCTCCAGCGTGGAGGTTCATTCCCCTCCACCTGGCCATGCTCCTTTGTCCGTGCCATTCTTGACCCAGATTGCAACATTGTGAGCTTGGTACTGCTTTGCCACTGCCGCCGACGATGATGCATCTGTGATTGTCCCGGGAACCGTATGCGAACTGTTCGATAAAATGGCTACTAGAGAGTATGATTAAGACGGGGTGGCAGAGTTAGATGTCAATTTTAACTACGACGTGTCAATTTTGGTCAGTAATCAGACAACGTAATCAACAACGAAGGACCAAAAGTGACTGTTTTTTTCAGTTGAGGGTTTAGTTTGTCTAGTTTTGTGAGTTGAGGCCTTGAGGGTCTAAATTGTCTGTTTGTTTTGTAATTCAGGTGCCATAGTGATTAAAGGGACAAAAGACGTACTTTCCTCTTTTCCTGATAATTTCAGATTAGTAGCATATATCTTTATATTGCCCATCATGTTCAGCATGACAATTTTCTCTTGCAATTTCCCTTCTTGCTATTTATAGATCACAGTTGTGTTTCTGTCTCAGTGTTGATAGCTTGCACATCTGATTTTTTTTTTCTTTAGGTTTTTGTTTGAGCAAGTTTTTGTTGTTCCTGTCTTACTTCATATACACAAGAATGCTGGAAATTGATTTTTCTTAATTCTTTGTGCAGGCAGATAACTATGAGAAAATTTTCTCACACATGAAGCCCAACAGTATTCTTGGTTTGTCACACGGATTTCTCCTTGGACATTTGCAATCAGTTGGCCTTGATTTCCCAAAAAACATCAGTGTGATCGCGGTATGTCCCAAGGGAATGGGCCCATCAGTTAGAAGACTTTATGTTCAGGGTAAAGAGATCAATGGTGCTGGTATCAACGCTAGCGTTGCTGTTCACCAGGTATGTTATAAGGTTGTATTGCCTGTACACTGCACGTTTCACTATTCACCTTGATTAATTTCATTTCAGTGAATACACATCCTTTTTCTTGGTTCTTTTTCTTCAATTATATATGTGTTAATAATTGTTCTGTTCTGTTCTTTTTATAGGATGTTGATGGAAGGGCTACAGATGTTGCTCTAGGGTGGTCAATTGCTCTAGGTTCACCATTCACATTTGCTACTACTCTAGAGCAGGAGTACCGTAGTGATATCTTCGGCGAGCGAGGTCACCTACTTTCCTATCTGACCCAGTAAATTTTTCCGCCGCGAGTCATTGACGAATAATCTACTACATAGGTATTTTGCTTGGTGCTGTTCATGGCATTGTGGAGGCTCTTTTCAGAAGATACACAGAACAAGGAATGGATGAGGACTTGGCATATAAGAACACTGTAGAGTGTATCACTGGAATAGTCTCAAAAACTATTTCAAAGAAGGTACACAGAGTTTTATTTTCAATATATATCTATCTGCTTTGGACTCTACTTAATAGTACTTTATATGGTATCAGGGGATGCTTGAAGTTTACAACTCTTTAACAGAAGAAGGAAAGAAGCAGTTCAACGAGGCATATAGCGCAGCTTATTACCCAAGCATGGACATACTGTATGAGTGCTATGAAGATGTTTCTTCTGGAAGTGAAATTAGAAGTGTTGTGCTGGCTGGGAGGAGATTTTATGTATGCTTTTCCATACACTGTTCAAATGTGAATTAAACTCTTATTTATTGTTCATGAATGTCCCCAGAATATATATGACGTCTCCTGTTGTTTATATCTTTGTAGGAAAAGGAAGGCCTCCCTGCTTTCCCCATGGGCAACATTGATCAAACACGTATGTGGAAGGTGGGTGAAAGGGTGCGTTCAACCCGGCCACAAGGTGATCT
The DNA here is from genome assembly GCA_947311845.1 of Poa pratensis. Taxonomy (NCBI): domain Eukaryota; kingdom Viridiplantae; phylum Streptophyta; class Magnoliopsida; order Poales; family Poaceae; genus Poa; species Poa pratensis. Next base: position 44,281,199 of record CAMZMU010000055.1, on the reverse strand, counting down.
GGGCCCGTTACATCCATTCACTGCTGGAGTGTTTGTTGCACTAATGATGGCTCAGGTAGGATTCTTTTATTTAATATGAGATTTCAGATGTACATTGTTTGACAAACATCTCATTCATTTGTTTTGTTTTACTCCAATATAGATCGAGGTCCTCAGAAAGAAGGGTCACTCGTATTCAGAGATCATCAACGAGAGTGTGATCGAGGCTGTCGACTCCCTAAACCCATTCATGCATGCTAGCGGGGTGGCGTTCATGGTTGATAACTGCTCCACAACAGCTCGTTTAGGGTCAAGGAAATGGGCTCCGCGCTTTGACTATGTCTTGACCCAACAAGCTTTTGTGACCGTCGACAAGAAAACACCGATTAATCAAGATCTTATCAGCAATTTTAAGTCTGACCCTGTTCATGGTGCCATTGAAGTTTGTGCTCAGCTAAGGCCCACCGTTGACATCTCAGTGACTGCTGATGCTGATTTTGTGCGCCCGGAACTCCGACAGTCTGCCTAAAGTTTGTGTTGATCGCTGGCACATCCAAGTTTAGCCGTTTGAGTTCAGTGTAGCCGCTTGTATGCTAAATGTATTGCTATAAGCTGAAGAAGTGAACACTTCAAATGTAGGACTGGTTTTGTTGTCACTGGACAGTGTTTTGCATGAATAAAAGTAGCGGTTTGTTACATATTCTTGCCTGCGACTGCTGCAACTTCCATTTTGTTTTTCTTTAGCTATAAATAGCTAAAACTCGGTTGACTTCTGAAGACCGTTCATAGTAGCAGTTTCATTTGTTCACTATTTAGACATTCATTTGCTTTTCAAACCTGGTTCTCCAAGCATAAAGCTTCTGCTGCCGTTTGTTCGCTGTTTCATTGCGCGTTGGTTCAATTCCCACAGTGCTGACAGGCAGCCTATTAGCGTTGGTGCTTTACCTTGCCGGCTGCGGATTCTACAAAGCAAATCTTCCAAGTTGGAATATACAGAAGTAGACAACAACACCTTGCCTGTTGCCATGATCATCACGTCGAACCTCCTCGTGGTAAACTCCTAAAACGTAACGGTGAATTCGAGGATGCAATTTCCTGCTTCACCCGCATCTTATAAATCTCCCACAGATGCGATACAAGCCCAAACACAAGCAAACCACAAGCAAATACAAGTGAGGACAGCTAACGAAATAAGCAGCTAGGTAGCCAACTAGCCATGGCTGAGAGGGAGGGAGCTGTGGTGAAGAAGGGACACGAGGAGGGCCTGAAGATGGCCACGTCGCTGCTGGAGGAGTTCGGGCTTCCCCTGGGCCTGCTGCCGTTATCTGAAGTCATCGAGGTCGGCTTCGTGCGCGCCACCGGCTACATGTGGATCTCCCAGAAGAAGAAGGTGGAGCACAGGTTCAAGCTGGTGAGCAAGCAGGTGAGCTACGACGTGGAGATCACCGGGTACGTCAAGGTCAAGTGCATCAAGAAGCTCAAGGGCGTCAAGGCCAAGGAGCTCATGCTGTGGCCGCCGGTCAACGAGATCACCGTCGACGACCCACCCACCGGCAAGATCGTCTTCAAGAGCCTCGCCGGCGTCACCAAGACCTTCCCCGTTGAGGCCTTCGCCGCGGGTCAGTAGGCGCGCGTGGACACCGCCGGCAGCATTTCCTGCGTACGTTCAAGATTACTGCTTAATTGGCGCCGTATATTGGCTGCTGATACATCACAAATCATACAGTAGCGTCTGCTGAGGGAGATGCATTCATTCTATTTGGCGAGTTTGTTGTTTTCAAGGTTAAGATCAACTTTGTACTATCGTTGCAAGTGTTGATCAGTGTGCGTTGTACTTTTTAACCGTGGTTATATACGGGTTTGGGGCTTCTGCTTTTCGTTGTCTGTGTGCTCGCTCGTGGATTTTGTTCTGCATGATGACAGTTTCCCTCCAAAATGCACACGACGAGCTTGCCTCTGGTGCTTCCGCAGGCGTAGACTTACCAGCTGCGACAACTGCAATCAACAAAGTTCGCCGATCGATGGATCGACTTTTTTTTAGTCGTGACATACTGACATGGAGCCATCCGTTCAGAGAGAAAAAAGACATGGACCCATATTGGGCTGCTGGCTCACCAGTTTCGCTGCGGGGCATCCTGGGCCTAGGATGAGGCTGAAGGCTAAGGCCTTATTTGATTCCAGGGATTTCAAAATGCAGGAATAAGAACAGGGATAGGAATGCAAGTGAAAAAATGAGATCACTAACAATAAGTTGCTTATTAGAGATAACTTGGCTAAACGTAGAACTATGAGTGATGTTTTTTGCTTGTTTTGCTCTAAGCCTGAATCATGTCACCACCTGTTTTTCGATTGTTTTGTTGCAAAATTAATCTAGCCTGTTATCTCTGATTTGTTTTACATCCAAATTGGTTCAGATTTTGAATCTTTAGCAAGATGGTGGCTGAGTAATGATAAAACTCTGCTCTTAACGTAGTTTGTACTGCTGTTCTGTGGGCCTTATGGAAACTTCGCAATGACATGTGTTTTCAGGGGCTATGCTGGCTAGGGGTGAAGGACATCTGGAGAAGGGTGGCAGTGGATCTCAACTACTAGAAAATAATATCCAAAGATGTTGTCTCGGATCTGCTGGCAAGAAGCACGCACTTGCTGAACAAGAAGCGTGGGGAAGTAATGCGAATTGCTTGGCGATGATGTTCAAGACCTTGAAGACTGAAGATCACTCCAGCCCATCCTCCAGGGAGTTTGATGACAAGCAAGCTGAAACTTGCAGGAAGCTAATTCTGAAGTTCTCTTGTGCTTAGATCGTAGTCTACTGGAGTTGTTTCTTTGGTGCTTTAGGTGTATGTGGCTGTTTGCTTGTTGAACCTGTTTCACAGCTGAAAAACCTGGCTTCATGCTGTGTGTAGCCTAGGAGCTGTAAACGACTTTGTCCGGCTGTGGTTTCAATGAAATCGGGGGCGGTGCCCCTTTAATCTAAAAAAAACTGAGATCACAGGAATGTTTTCCTTAGCTGCCTCGTTCTTTGCTAAGGAATGGGAAAAAGAGGCCCTACTGAATTGTTTCTTTAGTGTGTTTGATGTGGTAATCTGACTGCAAAAGAAAAAATCTTTCAACTTTCCTTTGCTGTATTCATGTGAATCAAACACTGCTAGAGGAATTCCTAAAGGAAAATGAATCGTACACTTTTCCTATGCAAATCATGTGAATCAAAGGGCGGCTAAGTTCAGACGGAGAGTGCCCGGTCGTCCCTATTTGGAGCCGTGCGATTGAGGCGCACTGTTCCTCCTATGAAAAGAATCGGGACCAATCTAAGAGCATCTCCACCGGCACCCAAAAGCACCTCCAAACGCCCATTTGAGAGCCAAACACGATAAACAGTCACACTGGCACCCAAAAAAAATATAGGCCGACTGTCATTTGCACCCCCACCCCTTCCTCTAGTTCCGCCTGCCCCGGCGATTCACGACAGCGCCGCTGCCCCTTGCGGTCGCCGCCACTCCACGCCGCATCCGGTGGTTGTTCGGCGCCACCACAACTCGACCTGCCGGCTGCCGGCGCCACCAATTTGGACATCCACTCCAACCTTTTTTTAGACTCAAGTGTGTAGCATCAATACACTTTTTTCTACTACCTCCGATCCATATTAGTGGGCACAACTTTGTCTAGATACACATGTATCTAGTCTAAATACTTAACTAGATACATATGAATTTAGATAAAGTTATGCCCACTAATATGGATCGGAGAGAGTATGTTTTTTCATATGCATTTGATCTTTATGTTTTTCCTTTTTTTTCCACCTTATCATGGAGCCATGGCGGTGGGTATGATCCTACCTGCTATACCTAGTCGCGCGGCGCGCCACCCACCCTATACCTTAAACATGTGGCTGTGGTGCGTGAGCCTTTACCTCGAGAGAACTGAACCGCTTGTACGTAGGCCTTTATCTTCCGAGCTTGTTAGTATTCGGCTATTGCCACCCTCGTGTCGTACAGTAGGTAGCAGCAGTTACTTCCGGCCAGCCACTCGTACATAGTACTATTCCGGAACGTACTAGCACAGGCGTTGAAACTTGAGACCTACTAGGCTACTACTACATGGGCTGGCGCCTCCATATTTTTTTTTTTTTTTTTTGCACAACAAGAGGCGCCTGTGGCGCCATAATTTTATTCAGCTCAATTGCAAAGTACATGGTGTAGTACAAACCCCTGTAAGAAAGCAGATTTCAACACTAAAATCACAGGGCAAAGCTCGGCAACATGAGCTGAACATAAACACCTAAAGATAGGCTGTTCTAGGCGATGCCTAAGAGCCTGTTTTGCACACTTATGGGCTTCTCTATTCAGATCTCTTTTGACATGAAACACCTGTAGGATAGACTCGGAACTGATTGATAGAAAATCTGCAATTGTTTCCCTCGAGTCCCAACGTAGCAACGGATGGTCGATTCGCCTGCTTGCAGCCACCTTAGCAAGAGTTTGATTATCTGTAAAGTAAACTGGATGTTTGATGTCCAGGATTTTCGCCAAAGCTGCTGCCAACAGAATGCCCTTCGCCTCTGCCTGAAAAACTGAAGAAGTTAATGTCGTTGAGGCTTGGATCCTGATAGTGTACTGCTGCCCATCCACCTTCCTCTGAATGAAGACTCCGATTCCTGTGGCCTCCTGTTCTCCTGTACCTGGTGATGTACCTGTCACATCTTTGCATTTCCAAGAGGCATCAACAAAAATAGCATCTCGTAGGGTTGCTCTATTAGCAGATATAATGGAACCATGCAGCGGCTCTTCCCTGCGCCACGACCTATTCCGGAGATCTTCTTCCTGCAAATTCAGCCTTGTTGCATCATGAGTTTCAAGATTTGCAGATAGAGCATTAGCGTTCATACTTATTTGGTATGGTTTTCCTGTCTTCCTTTGGAAAAGCTCGTCATTTCTAGATTTCCAGATGCACCACATGAAGTTAAAAATGTTTGGTAGAGTGGCATGAGGATGATTCAGATTTAACAAGTTGAAAATTATATGAGGTAGCGAGTTACAGTTTTGGACAATAAGTTCAGTACGAATAAACCAAGGATTCAAGAACCATGCAGCTTTAGCAAAGGGACACGTGAAGAACAAGTGAACCTCATCTTCTTCGAGCCCACATCTGCAACAGATTTTGGCAATATGTTTCGAAAACTTACCCGCCCTCGCTCCTGTTGGAAGTGCCCTGCAAAGGAAGCGCCACGCAAAAGTCTGAACTCTGGGAATAATTGACTTGTTTTTCCATACCTCATTGAGAAGTTGCCTAGTTGGCAGTGAAGGTTGGATAGGTTTTTCTTCTCCTGCTTCATATAAGTCCTGCAAACAAGCGTAGTATGCACTCTTGGCATGGCAAGTGCCATTAGTGGTTAGCTTCCAACAGAGAAAGTCGTGCTCTTGAGAGTTAATAATAGGCGTTCTCTTAATAAGTTCAGCTGCTGGTGGGGCAAAAAGAGTGTCGATTAGATTTTCGTTCCATTTCTTTTGGCCCGGAATCCAAAGGTCTCTAACATTCGCAGGGTAGCTAAAGCCAGGTGGTTGGATGATTAAGTCGTCGTAAATGGAGGTCCACAACGGATACCATGGCGAGCTCCAAATGGATATATTGCCTTGCGTAAGTTGAACAAAGGAATGGGCTTTAAGAATATGGAGGATTTTTAGGATGGATGCCCAAAACGCCGACTTTGGGACATTGGGCTTAGGGCGCCAAATCGAAGAATCTGGAAAATACTTGGCCTGAAGGATTTTGTGGAGTTGGTCATTAGGATTTTGAGCTATACACCAGCTGACATAAGGATTAGACTTTGATTGATGGCCTGTAAATTCCTTATTCCCAACCCGCCCTCTTTCTTAGGGCTACATATGTCCTTCCAGGCCCTAAGGCAAAGGCTACGGGTGGCTTCTTCCCTGATTCCTGTCCACCAAAACGTTCTCATGATAGCAGTCAACTTTGCAATGAGTTTCTTTGAAAACAGGATGTTCGACATGTAATAAACGGGAATCGAGGAAAAGACTGACTGAATAAGTTGCAAGCGAGCTGCATGGGAAAGCTTGTCAGCTTTATAGGTGCTAAGCTTCGATTTGAACTTCTCAAGGACAAAGTTATAGGCAGAGGCTCTATCTTTGGCCGGAAGAATGAGAGGGTGTCCAAGATGGGAAAAAGATTCGTCAATGGTTTGAACGGGAAATATTTTCTTTATCGCTTCGGCAATATTGCTAGTGACATGCTTACTGAAGATAATTCCTGATTTTGCCCAGTTAGGAGTTTGGCCAGACCGAGAGCAAAAGGTTTGAAGGATTTGCTTCATGTTTGTAGCCTCCTGAATAGTAGCTTTGCCACAAATAAGCAGGTCGTCGGCAAAAAGGAGGGAGTGAACATGGGGACAATTTGGACCAAGAGTGACTCCTTCCAAGGAGTTGTTGGACATCGCTTCTTGTAGTGCTAGTGATAATTCATTAATAGCAAGAACAAAAAGATAGGGCGAGAGAGGGCAGCCTTGCCTTATACCTCTATGGCTTCGGAATTTCGCAAAAGGTTGGCCATTAATTATGACCGAGAACGTTGGCGAAGAAATGCAAGCATGGATAAGGTTGATGAAATGACCATGTAACCCTTTACGTGAAAGAGCTGCGACAATGAAGTTCCACTCTAAGCGATCAAAAGCTTTGGCTAGATCAATCTTCAACATGAAGGACTGATGTTTCCAAGAACTGAGAGCAAAAGAGTGGGTTATCTCCTGGGCAATAATAATGTTGTTACTAATACGCCGTCCTTCGATGAAAGCTTGCTGGGAAGGGTGGATGTAGTCTGGTAGGTGTGGTTTAAGTCTATTTGCGAGTGTTTTGGCTATAAGTTTGTAAACCACATTGCAGAGGCTAATCGGTCTGTAGTCTGCAGGCACTTCGGAGACAAGTTTTTTAGGAATCAAAACAATATGAGTGTCATTAATGTGCGCAGGCATGATACCAGTTTTATAGAAAGAACTTACCAGCGTCGTGACATCATCTCCGATCCAGCTCCAAGTGGCGAGGTAGAATTCAACGTTGAAGCCATCCGGTCCCGGTGAGGCATTCCTCTTCATGTCCTGCAGAGTGTCCCAAAGTTCTTGCTTGTCTGGTACAGAGTATGTGTGATCCTGGTTATGTTGGGGAGGCTGCGATGCAATGTAGGGCCTGCCAAAATTGTTATTGGAAGAGGCAAAAATGTGTCTGAAATAGTTTACAAAGGTATTGCTAATTTGCTTAGGCATGTAGTGGATAAGATCATTCTCGTCCTTGATGGAGACAATTGTATTTCTTCTCCGCCGTTTGAGAATTGCCCTATGAAAGAAGGAAGTGTTTCTGTCTCCATCTTTGATCCATTGCTTCTTGGCTCTCTGCATGTAGTGGTCAGTCAATTTTGTCAAGTTTTGTTCATATCTGATGACTAGGGAGTGCTCGAGTGCATGGTCTTGCATGTGGGCTGGTTGCATCTGCAACTGTTTGATCTGCTCCTCTAGGTCATTAATTTCCTGCTGTAAGGGCTTCTTTTTCCTGCACCATACCTTAAGTTCTCCAGCCAGGTTGTTAGTTCTTTGGAAGAATGGTTTTTGCACCGTTTTGGACCAGGCAGTTTTAGCATAAGTATGGAAATCTTGTTCTTTCAACCACCAGTTTTCAAATTTGAAATTACGTTTAACTCGACGAATAGGACCATCAGTAGATAATAAAATAGGCGCATGGTCACTGATATTGTGCATCAGAGGTAAGTTGTAAACATTAGAAACAGGAAAAGAAGCACACCAATAAGCATTGACTAAACAACGGTCTAAACGTTCGTAAACAGGTCGAGAAGAGAACCGTTTATTAGTCCAAGTATAAGCTGGCCCACTAAAACCCAAATCAAAAAACCCACACATCTTGATAAGAGAATGGAAAGCATTAATACGAGAACGATTAGTAATGGGGGCACTCTTGTCCAAATCATACAAAAGATCATTCATGTCCCCTATACATAGCATCGGCAAATTATCATTATCATACACAAACTTAGCTATCTGCTCCCAGATGAGGCTAGTTTGCCGGTGATACGGATCACCGTATATACAGATGAGACCAAAACATTGATTACTAGCTCTAATAGTCGCAATAGCTAAGATCAGATGAAAACTACTACTATAGACAACAATTTGAATTTCATCAGTCCACATTAACCAAAGCCCTCCTGACCGACGACGCGAGGGAACTATAAAGCTATCACACATATTAAATCTAGTACACAGATCAGCTGATTTGAACTTAGAGGATTTAATTTCAGAGACGAAAATTACCTGTGCCTTCGTGGAATCAACGATGCGGGCAAGATGACACATTTTAGAGCTATGAAGGTTCTTACCCATACCATGGCAATTCCATCCTAGAGCCTTCATGGTGCGCACAGAGAAAGAGTCCACAGTACTGAGGGTCAGAGATGGTCGAAAGCTGCAACCTCAGGTCAGCTGGTTCTGACAGCAGAGTCGTGGCTTCGCTTTCCCTGAGGTCTTGAGGCTTGAATCCCAGCAGTTGGCAAGATCTTGAGCGTCTCTAGCCAGCGGAGCCAGAGATCTTGAGCGTCTCTAGCCAACGGAGTTATAGATACGATTATGGACGACTGCCTCTCTCCAATAGCTTGGTCTATCAGCCCAAGGGAGGAGCAATCGAAGCTAACTTCCCCAAAATCAGTCGGTTCAAGGTCTCCACCTAGGAAGAATATATGATTTGTTTGGATTATGGCTCACAAATCTGGACTTTTTTATCGTGGCTCACAAATCTGGGCGTTTTTGAGGATCTTGGTTCACTAGGACAAGAAAGGGAGAGGAAACAGATCGTGGCTCACTATGGGAGAGGAAACAGATCGAAAGGAGTTTGGAGAGAGAGGATCAGACAAAGAAACGGATAATCAGATCCACCGAAGAAAGATTGGTAGTAAGAATTGAGGAGGAGAAATCGGCATATCGCCAGCTACGGCATGACAAACGCCGATTAAAATCAGCAAGTGTGGCCACCAGTTGGCCTTCATGGTCGGGCAGCTGCAGAAAGCTGTCGAGATTGTGCAGCAGTAGTCGGTATCTCTGCTCCATGGCGACTTGATGTCATCCTCGCACCCAACAATCTTCCTCCTCTCAGCACTACCACAGCGAGTAGAAGAAGGGATCGTCTCTTCCATTAACAAGATCAAGTCACCAGCTTTCAGCCACCACTCTTGGAAAACAGCACCGCCATCGAACTCCATGCTTCCGCCACAAGCCGGAGGAGGCAGAGCAAAGAGAGAATAGCAATAGCAGAAAGCAAATTTACAGGCCTTATTGAGGGATTTGAGCACCAGTTTCACCACCATCTTCGGCTTCAACCAGAGAAGCTCCATAGCGGGAAACAAGAACAGCAGAGGGGATCGAGCTTGGCCAGAAAAGCTCCAATCCCAAATCCCAGAGCGTACCTTATTAAGAAGGATGCACGAGCTCGTCCGCTCCCTAAACGACACTGGCTGCCACCACCAGAACGCAAGAAGGCGGAAGGAACTCATGGCGCAGCGGATCTGGACGCCGAGATCCGCCGACCGACCTTCAACAGCAACGGCATGAAGCCAAAACCAGACAACTCGCCCAAGAAACCTAGCTACAAACCTAGATCTACTATTTACAGAGGGTGCACGACCACCTACTCCATCTCCACACCGGCCGGCGAGCCCGCCAGAGCGAAGGAGGGAGAGGGGCGGCGGCGATTTGCGGGAGTCGACTCTCAGGTACTGTTTAGGAGAGGAGAGGAAAATGAAATTCATTCACCGGGCTCCGGGCGCGGTGCAGCTGGCTGACGGCCTCGATAAGCGTCTGCCGCCTCTGCTGCTTTCCGGTGTGTGCCATCAGTGCGATCCATCCATACGCAGAAGCACAGTCACAGCCTCGCACCGCCACCGCCACCGCACGGCCCCAGCGAAGTTATGCGGCGTTTACTCGTTCCTCTCGTACTACCATCCCTCACCGTGGAGCTGCAACTTGCCAAGGGAATCCGATACGAGGTGCTCACTTTTGCTTCAATCGAAGATCGCTTTTTTTTCAGTAAAGGAAGCCCACTCTTTCCATGACGACCGACCAAAGATTCGGGTCAATAGTTACCAGATCCATCAAAGGAATGGAAAGGGGATTAGGGAAATACGAAATCAAAAAGGGACGAAAAAAGCGAGAGAGCTAGCCAGCCATGGAGATGATGAAACAAATCCTTATCAAAATTGACTTTAAACAGCATCAATGGCGTTTCGATCCGTGTGTGCAGACAGAGAGCACGGTTACCGACGACGGGGACGAGAGCTAGTCGACGAGGATCATCTGGAAGAGCAGGTCGTTCCAGATATCAATGGGGCCAGGCAGGCACCAGTGAATGCAGTCGTTGACGAGCTGCACCTTCTCGTTGGGCCAGTGGCCGTACCGGCTGGGATGCCCGTCCGGCCGCATCAGCATCGCCGCCGTGGCGTCCATGAGCATCATCCTCACCCCCTTCGCCCGGGCCGCCTTCTCCGCCGCCCGGTACTCCTCCATCTGCGCCGTGTAGAACTGCAGGTCCCGCCCGTCCATGGCCGTCTGGTTGCTCCGCAGCGGCTCCGTCCTCTTACAATTCCCGCCCTGGTCCCACGTCCCGTTCTCGAAGTGCGACATGGGCGACAGCATCCGCACGATCACCCGCCCCTTCACCTTGCCCTCCCCCAGCGCGTTGATCGCCTGCAGCGACACGCGCCACGCCTTGCGCTGCGAGTAGTAGAGCGTCAGGTCGGGGACGCCGTACTGCCGGCTGCAGAAGCTGCACCCGATGAGCCGCCGCTTCTCGTAGAAGAGCGAGGGGCGGGAGAACCAGTTGGCGGCGGAGATGAGGACGTAGTCGAACCGGGGCACCTGCGACACCCACTTCTCGTCCGGCTCGTCCAGGTACAGGCTGTAGTGGCCGGTGTGCGCCGCGTCGTCGTGGTCGGGCTCCCGCGCCCGCACCAGGAACGGCGACCAGAACATGCTGATGGTGAAGTTGTATGCCCTGTAGTAGTACACCTTGTTCTGGTCCAGCGGGTTCGGCGAGATGTCCTTCGGATACGCCACCTGCCCCAGTTCAGAGAGCAAATTCATTGGTCGCCATGGCAGAAATCGAATCAAGTCTTTTCTTTCTTTTTGATGCACAAGAATTGACATCGCTCGGAAAGTATGGAGTACCTGTGCGAGGAGGCAGAGCAGCGACTGCATATGGTTGCGAGCGAGGGAGTCGCCGACGAAAGCCAGCGACTTGTGGCGGGCGAACTGCAGGAACTGCACGGGGTCGAAGCGCGGCAGCTCGCACCCCGACGGCCTCCACCGCCACTTGAGGAAGCCCAGGTCGGGGCGGCCGTACTTGAGGCAGTTCTGGTGCTCCTGGATCATGCCGCACGTCTTGTGGTTGTAGTAGGGCGCCTCCGCGTCGGGCACCCACTCGCCGCGGAAGATGTCGCAGTACTTCATCACGCTCACCACCGGCGCGGAGGAGGCCAGCTTCGTGGTGCGCGGCACCCCGACGCCGACCAGCCCGAAGTACTGCGCGTTGGTGAGCAGGATGAGGATGGCCAGCGCCGAGAAGTACACCGGCACCGGGCCGAACAGCAGCTTCACCAGGAAATGGAGCTTCTTCATCCCGTCTCGCTCTATCTATCTACTGTAGCTACTAAGTACTTACACCTAGCTGTTATCAACCTTCCTGGTAGCTACAACTCGCAGCAATTCCTCATGAGCAAGAAGGGAAGAACCATTGATGATGGCAAGCCAGCTTGGGGACTGTACTCCACTCCACAATAGCTTTGGAAGAAGCAAGCGCCGCACGAGGAAAGGGATGATGATATGGCCCTTTTTTTCTTTTGCCTTTGCCGTGCACTGTCTATGGCGCACCTCTTCTTGAAGCCGGTGGACAGGACACGCGAACAGAGGAGAGTAGGTGCGAGGTTCATTTCAATCAAAATATTGCTAGTGGGATCTCAAAGGGACATGTCTGTCTTTTTCAGTATTTTATTTATTCACCAAGTACTCATGTCCTCGCACCGCATATTCGCGTGACCTATGTTGGGTTACCGCGTGCGCTTTGCCGATCGAGATGCAGTAAACCGGGACTGTCCTGGCGGGCACCCCGGCTCTGCAGATCTGAAGTAATTTCGTTCGATATTCTATGCTATCGTTTGGTTTTACTGCAAAGGAGTCGACCAATGGAACCAAAACATCTGACATAAACAGACAAAACAAAGGGATTTGGTATCGGTATCCTTTCGGTGCACGGCGATGCATAAAAAACAGACAGATTGTTTCAAAGCATCTCCAACCGGGCAAATTTCGCCTCTAAACTTTCCGCGGACACGTCTGGATGTTTGTGTAGACAGGGCCCGGACAAACCCTAAATGTGGTGTCCTCTAACCGAAACCCCAAATCACACACCTCAAAGCCATAATAACCATTAAACGTAGATCATACGAATAGACAAATTCAGTTCGGACGGATTTCAATTCAGACATACAATAGAAACTAGCGGATAGATAACAGTCTTCAATTAACGGAGGATGTAATGTGGACAGACCGGAGCTTTACTGCAGGGGCATCAAGCCCTCCTCCATCTCGGCAATTGCGACGGCCGCCACTTTGCGTTGCCTCTGCCTAGCGCGTCGCGCCGGCCTGGCTCTCCGCTTTTGGCGCACCCGCAGCTTGTCAGCCCTCTTCTCGGACTCCGGCGTGTAGTCAATTGTCGAGACATCCTTCAAAATGTCTCAACAATGGCCATGGCATCCTCCCCGAAAGTTGATTGTACATTTGGATGTCATACTCGATCTAGCAAATAGAAGATCCACTCAACAAATGGAGAAGCGGAACAACAAAATGAATCATGCCATGAACTCCTCCGCGTCCGGCTAGAAACCTCATCCTCCACCACCACAAACACATCTCAGCCCCGGACAACGCAGATATGCTTCTGGAGCCGATCCAGGTCGAGCAAGTGGAGTGGAGAATAGTGAAGTGGAAGGGGATCAGTGGGAAAGTGAGCCAGAGTTTGCTCCGGTATGAGAACGAAGTGCTATATATGTGGGGTTGGACTGGGCCGCATCCGATGTGGCGGGCGTGTCCGGACCGCCCCATTCCCTCCACACATATGAGTTGAGTTTGAGAATTGTCGGATAACCCGGACATTTGGGATTTGTTTGATGGGCCGGTTGGTTGGGTGTTTTCCGCCTGGGAGGTGTCCTCCACATATGGGCTGAGTTTGAAAATAGTTTTGACCAAGAATCATATCGAGTAATAGTTCATGCTAGGGGTCAGATTTGGTTAAAAAAAAACAGCTGGGCTCGCGCTAGGAGTTTTCACGTAAAAATTGCATCGGGGGATGCTTCTGGTCGGGCTAGCTAGCACGGTAGGTTGCTATTTATTTGTTCGATGGGCTCTGATATATCAAAACCGGGAAGTGGCTCAGTCCAGCTCCAGCACGACATGCATGTTATCCCGGAGGCGTGCATCACCGCCATGAAGCAAGCAGAAGCAACCGAATTGATCCGAAACGAAAGCGTCCACACATGTAGATATGGTCAGCCCGTGAGGAGCAAAAGGAAAAGAAAAACTCGCGCCATCAAGAGCGGTAGCTAGGGCGCGACTGTGCAAGGAGACACTACCGCGTGGTGCGGTGCCGATGCCCAGTACAGCTGGCCTCTGCAGCTTCATGGGACCGCATGCCACTCGCCCGTGGCGAGGACGATGGATCGATCTCCCGGTCGGCCGGCGAGGGCAGTTCAAATTGTAGGTCCGGCGAGTTACCCTCGCCGCACATGGCCACGACTCGCCTTGGGACATGATGGGGACGATGCGTAGCCTTAGATCCAGCATCATCTTGTCTTCTTCCTCGTGCCGATGGGCGATGGCGATGGCGATGATAAGCCGACAAAGCAATCGCACATGATAGAGAAAAGAAAAGAGGTGAAACTGCAGTGAAATTTGACAAAATTAACCCTTTGCCCAAACTTCATCCAAAAATAACCCTTTTTTCAAAAAAAATTCGAAATCTAACCCTTTTGTGTGGCTCCCGTATCGGGGGCGCCACACGTGATGGTGCAACTCCCCCACCTGGGGCGCCACACATGTAGGCACCGCGCCCCCGTCTGGGGCGCCACACATTTGCCAGCGTGGCAAGGCGGGCCCCAGCCCTGGTTAAGTAGCGCCGGCCACTGGGGCGCCACACCTTCATGTGTGGCGCCGGTGTCTGGGGCGCCACACTTTCTGTAAAAGTAACCAGCCCAGCCCGTGCCCCACCACCTTTTTCTTCTCCCTCACTCTCTTCTCTCACAAAAGCAAGGAAGAACACTCCCCCCAACACACCCCCCCTCAAATCCATCCTTTTAGGTGTGATTTTTCCGTGGATTCCGGCTCTCCTACGTGCAAGAAGGTACTCTCCCTCATCCTCCTTCTTTTTGTCCAATAGAAATCTTCCAATTTGGAGACATTGTGTAGATCTTGAAAACCCTATAATTTGAGTATGAGGACAAATTTGTGGTTATTTGTTGATAATATTGGTCAATGTGTGTGGGTATGATGGATATGAAGTGTTGGGCTCTTGATTGTAGGTTAGGGTTAGGGTTTTTGTTAGATGTAGTTAGTGAGCTAGATTTAGTTAGGGTTAGTGCATAATGAATTGATTTAAAATTAAGATAAGTAAATTGATTTTGTTTTAAATGCATAGCTTAGTGCAATGTATCAATCATTTGATGCATCCGGTTTGTTGTAAAAATTTTTAGATGGACAAAATGGTTAGTGTTCATCATGTGGACAAGGAGGCCTTTTTGAAAGGCAATGTGGAGCATGACTTGGAGGAGAAAGTGGTGGTGTTTGGCCATAGTCCTAGCTATGCCGAGGTTGTGGAGAGAGTGCGGATTGCATTGAATTGGACGGATCCAAATGATAAGTTCCATCCGCAATCTTTCCCTCCGCAATCTTTCTAGCACGGTGCGGCTTATGATAGTCCTAGCTAACATCTAAAATATGCAAAACATTACAAATTACCTTTCCCTCCGCAATCTTTCTAGCACGGTGCGGCTTATCATATTGTTCTTCAATAAGTTCCATCCTACATATTTTAAAAAACTACCACTAGTAAGAGATATAAATTTTTCAATATTCATTTCAACCTCATTAGGACATCTACCACATCCACACATACACAACATATAAAAAATATATAGAAATTGAGTAACCACTTTGACCATGCACAAAATCATATCACACATCTATACCAAATTAATTAAAAATCAATATTCATTTCACATGGTAACCACTTTTCAATTTTTTCAATATTCATTTTGACATCATATAGGACATCTACCACATCCACACATACACCACACATATACAATTTACAAACATATCTAGCTAGGTAACCACTTTTACATCCACAAATAAACCTCACATACACATGGTTCTCATATACACATCTATACCGAATTAATTTTAAAAATGTAAATAAACACTCCACTTGATTAACAACCATTACAACTGCTATACAAATGCTAAGAACCACAAAAAAGGGGCCTCATGCCATACTAATTTCGAAATCTAGGATGAACTAAAATTTCACCTAGTGTGGCAAAAACCGGACAAATCTGAAACATCTATTGGATGAAACTGAGGGGAACGGAGGAGATTACCTTGAGGAACGTCGGGGAGCCCAAATCCCTTCAGATCGGTGCGGATTTGGTGTGGATTTGAGAGGGGGAGAGGAGGAACCGCAGCCGCCGCCCTTGTTCTTCTTCCTTTCCTTTTTCTCTGTGAGTAAACGAGTGAGGAGACGCGGTCGGGTCGAGCCGGGCTGGCGAGTCAAAGTCGATGTGTGGCGCCCCCAGCTCCGGCGCGACACAACCAAGGAGGGGCCCGCTCTGCCACGCTGGCAGATGTGTGGCGCCCCAGCTGGGGGCACGGTTCCTTTATGTGTGGCGCCCCCGGTACGGGAGCCACACAAAAGGGTTAGATTTCGATTTTTTTTGAAAAAAGGGTTATTTTTGGATGAAGTTTGGGCAAAGGGTCAATTTTGTCAAATTTCACGAAACTGCAAGGGTCTACCGGCACTACTGTGCAAGGAGGCAAAAGGACACAGACCAGCTACGATCCACATTTCCCTCAACAACAAAAAAACTACGACATCATTACGATTGGATCAGGGGTGAATGAAGTGACGAATTAAAATAACCCAAAGATTTTGCACTACAATCTTTCTCTAACGCGGTCACCCGAAATCATCACTGAGAGCACCTCCACTCGGGCCGTCCAAACGGTGGTCTAAATACTTGTAGGGCGCGCCGGATCAAAAAAGGCTCCCACTCGCGGCTCTCAATCACGACGCCCAAACGTGATTTTGGTCCGGCGCGGTCCAAAGTTTGGTCTGGCACATCCAGCCCGCGCCCTCCACTTGGGGAGTCGCTAGGCTGCCGGACGAAACCGCGCGCGACGTCACGTTGGACTCCTACGTGCGGGCCACACCTCTCACCGAGACAGGAAATATATATCTCGTCGTCTTCTCTTCCGCTTCATTCCAGTCGTCTTTCCTCCTCGACACTCACCATGATTTGGAACGCCGCCGCCTCCAGACCCTCCTCCTTTTTCCCCCGCCTCGCACCCCTTGGACGCCGCCGCGCCACCCTCGCACTTCGCCATGCCTTGGCTTCCGGCGCCGGCGGTCGACGACTCCGGCACATGTCGTATCAGCGACTTCCCGCAATTCGCCTTGCCTGCAAGGTGTTCGGCAGAATTGCTGGTACGCCTGTTTTTCTCAGAATTCGTTGTCGGAACCGGCGATAGGGTGATTGATCGATCCCCTTTCATCTACAGATGGATAGCGACGATGTGTTGATGGTCGCGATGCTTTTGGAAGAAGAAGTCGCCATCGCTGAGGAGGAAGATGAGAATATAGCGATCCTCGCCTATCTTCGACAACTTCAAGCCAACGAGGCAGCCGCTGCCGCACCCAAACGAGTAGGCTCAGCGAATGGGAGGAAGGAAGTCCAAGCCGAGACAGAGAATGGAAGGACATTGCATGCTAGTCTCCGATTACTTTGCTGATGTTCCAGCATTCACCGCCAAGGATTTTCGTCGGTGCTTTCGGATGAACCGTGGCTTGTTCAACAACATCGTGCATGCTGTGAGGAAGTATGATCCATGGTTCAAGTTGAAGAAGGACGCCGTGGGAATGGTTGGTTTCTCATCCGCACTGCTGCCATGAGAATGATTGCATATGGAGCTCTTGCAGATGGTGTAGATGACTATACCTACGCATGCCAAAGTCCACATCTACCAAATCAATGTACATGTTCTGCAAGGGCGGTGGTTGCTGTGTTTGACCCGCACTACTTGAGAGGATCAAATGAAGAAGAAACAACTCGGATCATGGAAGAGATTGCATGAAAGAGGATTTCCTCAGATGCTTGAAAGCATAGACTGCATGCATTGGAGTTGGAAGAACTGTCCATTTTGTTGGCAAGGATTGTACAAAGGATGCCACAAAGGATATTGCAGTGTGGTACTTGAAGCCGTGGCCGATCATGAACTATGGATTTGGCATGCTTTCTTCGGCATGGCAGGATCACACAATGACATCAACGTGTTGCAGCGCTCTCCTGTGTTCGCGAAGCTCATTGAAGGCCATGCTCCACCAGTCAACTATGAGATCAATGGCCACCGGTACAACAAAGGGTACTATCTAGCCAATGACATCTATCTAAGGTGGGCAACGTTTGTGAAGACAATCTCCAACCCTTACAACAACAAAGATTTTTGGTTTGCCTCCGAACAAGAGAGTGCCAAGAAGGATGTCGAGCGGACATTTGGGGTGCTCCAGCAAAGGTTTGCTATCGTTCGGTACCCTGGTTTGACATGGTCGAATGACCTGATGTGGGAGGTGATAAATGCATGTGTGATTCCGCACAACATGATCATCGAGAGTAAGCACGCTAATCCAGTGCATGATAATATGCCATATGACTTTCAGGGTCCTCTAGCCGATTTTAATCACGACGTGCTGACAGATTTCGCTGATTTTCTCTCAATGCACATGAAGATTCGTGATGAAAATACTCATCATCAACTCCAAAATGATATAGTGAAGCGTTTGTTAGCACCGGGGAATGATAGCGGCACACCCGAAGACCAAAATGTTTAAGTCGTAATTTTATTTTTAATTATTGTGAAAATTTATTTTATACGTTCAAAACTATAAAACATTCATGTATGTTTGATTTGTACTTGTCAAAATATTTAAATTTAGATAGAAAAACCAATTTGTGAGGCCGATTTGGTCGCCCCGAGTGGGGAGCGACGACGCCCATAACCACAAGCTCATCCGGACAGCGCCCAAATGGTCCGTCCGGATGGCCATTTGGACGCCGTGAGTGGAGATGCTCTGAGATGTATATTGAAGGGTCTTGGTTGAAAGACGGACCATTTGAACGCCATGAGTGAAGATCATAGTTTAAAAACCGAACCGGTGGGGTGATTGGTTCGCCGGTTCACTGGTCCAACCGCCGGCTCAGGCGGTTCAACGGCGACAGAAAACCGGTAGATTTAATGAATCACAAAGTTAATTTCGGAAAAAAACATCACAAAATGCTATATATACTATTTAGTTATGTACCATAACACGTAAGAACGCTAGCGCAGATGGTATTGGCCTTCGTGGGTACTGCATGGCCCATGGCTAGGGCAGGTTCGAATCCTTCCCAGGTCCTAATATTTTGAGGATATTTTCCCGGTGTATTGCTATTAGGTCTTTGGCGCTTAAAAAACCGGACAGGTCGCTGGTTCTTGTTTTTCCCGGTTGGACCGTCGGTCCTGTCCGGTTTTTAAAACTATGGTGGAGATGCGTCCTGTCTGGTTTTTAAAACTATGGTGGAGATGCTCTGAGATGTATATTGAAGGATCGGATCTTGGTTGAAAAAATAATGTCAACAAGGACCCACGGCTGAATGACGACTGCCGCCCACCCACCCCAACCCCAAAAAAGGTGACAAGGTGATCATCTGTACTACAAAGATCGAAAAAATGCTGGAGTAAAATTGATGGCAAAACAGTAAAAAAAATAGGCTGGGCCATGAGGTCTTTGAATTGAGATGGTTGGGCCGCCAATCTGCCTGCACCAGCAGCGTCGTAAATTTCCGAGCTGCTGGCTACTGCCATTGTTCACCACCACATGGAGCTCTACTGTGCCTGCACAACACGTGATATTGACAAGATCCAGTCAGTGCCAACGCCAAGCAAATCAATTGCTAGTTTAATTTATTTATTTTCAAAGTTTGAACTAACTTTCTTGTTGCCTTCGTTTAAAATGGCTCGATGCTGCTACTGAGTACTGTCGACTGCCACTTGCACTTGCCATATAGTCCCTCACACATGAGAGCAGCATCGAATAATCATGGGTTCTGTTCTTACTGCTGGTAAAAAAGTTTCCGGGCAGGCTGTCGATATGTGCATGCGCAGGATGTTCTCAATTTGAACAAGTATGGCGCAGTCTTGGTGAAAAATTGCAACTTTTTTTACAACTACGATGGTAAAGTAAACGAGAGAACCGATGGTAAGCAAGCAATTCCCTAGAAGGCGGTAAGTGATTCATGAATAAGAAGGAGAAGCAAGTTAACTAGCGGTGGCCGGCAGTAAGCAGACTAGCACCGTTGCATGATTGGGGTTGCAGTCGGTGGACTGGATTTGCACTTGCACGGATTGAGCGCATGAACGCGGCGGTCCGATATTAACCCAAGTGTACCTGCCGTTAGAGATATATGGACATTGTGGATATAGAAAGTCATAACCTCTAACGTTGTTTAGTTCAGATGTTGCTGCTTTCATGTTCTTCACCAATCACTATCCCAGCTAATCCGCCGGACTTCCGTAAGCTGTCTCAAATGGAGGATAAGTCAAATGTTTGCTTTAATGTGAAGAACTAGTATATATTTTTAGTTATGTAAATGGAAGATGTCACCAATCGTAATTGTATGATCTATTATCTATAGTGTGTGGCAAGAGTGATATGCGGCACGCAAGCGAGCAGCGACCGGGCATGAATGATGGTCGGCGTGCGTGGCTATCATTATCCGTCCACATTCCCAAATGCTCACCCGTTTTTTTATAACGCGAGGCAAAAGTTTGCCTTGTTCTATTGATTAAGAAGAAGAAGAGAGTTGATCGGTTCATTATGAAAAACTACTGGGTGAAAACCGGTACATCAAAGATACACACGCCGGTCCCAAGATCACGCACAAAACGAGCCGTCGGCTCTGCCGCCCAAGCGACCGGAGTCGACACCCAACCACACCAGAGCCGCCGCTCCGGCACACACACCGGCCCTATGGCCGCGAACCCGTCGAGCCGACAACTCTACCGCCTAAGCAAATAGAGCAGACACCTTAGAATACAAGACCCAGAGCCGTCGCTCGAGTTACAACCTAAAGCACACACGCCGACCCCAAGGGCGCGCACCGAACTGGTCGACTAGTCAGTCGCCCAAGCAACCCAACCCGACACCCACGAAAAGAGCCGCCGCTCCGAACTCCACTCCGACCCCGAGGTCGCGATCCTTCCTAGCCGACAATGGAAAACATCACCGCCAACCACCGCTACCACCAACTTCCGCATGTCGCACCGGCCGAAGCACAACTCCAAAGACGA
The DNA here is from genome assembly GCA_947311845.1 of Poa pratensis. Lineage (NCBI taxonomy): Eukaryota > Viridiplantae > Streptophyta > Magnoliopsida > Poales > Poaceae > Poa > Poa pratensis. The sequence goes on along the minus strand of CAMZMU010000055.1, from coordinate 44,260,507 downwards.
GGCCCCCAAGAGGGATAAACGACACCGAAAATGCCTCCATCGTCCTATCACAAGGATCCAAGATTTCCCCCGAAGTTGATCCGGGAGGAGGGGTGAGAGCATTACCACAACGACGCCTCCAAGAAGGTAACGGCGCCCAAGGGCGACGTCGTTGGCTCCGGCGGTGCATCGCCAGAGAGAGGGCTTTCGCCCGAATATAGCTCACGAACCTCCACCCCATGCTTCCAACGGACCTGCCGACCTCCACTAAACTCTCCACACGCCGACCCCAAGGTTGCGCCCCAAGCTGGTCGATGGCTCCGCCGCCCAAACAGCCAAAACCCACACCAAAAAGAGTAGCCGCTACACCGTCCACATCGGCCCCGAGGTTGCGCTCCAGACTGGTCATATTGACTATCATGAGATCTTTTCTTGTAAGGCTCTCCGCCTTCCACGTCGGCCCCGAGGCCGCACTCCCGCCTTGACGACTTCACACTTTTTTTTTTGAACAAAACGGGCAACATTGCCTCATTTTATTAAAAAAGAAGGAGGGGAATTGACCGGTTCATTAACGGGGAACCGGCCGAAAACCGTTACAAGTGCACCAATGTGGTCATGGACCACCACACTAGGCAGACCCGGCCACCCTGGCTACCCACACGAAAACACACGCCGCCGAGGAGAAAAACACCATCGAGGTCTTCACCGAGCGTCATCGTCGTCACTCCTCCCCGAGCAAGCGATTCCGACTTCGCCTTCGACGACCACCGAAACCCTCGCCGTAGCCGACGCCGTAAACCATGTCGGCCTATGCCAAACAGTCAACCCAAAGCGTCGAGGAGGAGGCAGCTCCGACTTCGACGGAGAGCTTCACCGGAGAAAGTTGCACACCTTGCATCGACGGAATCCGCGAGGCCACTGTAGAAAAAGTGTCATCGTTGCCAGCCTGCCACCTCGCGGCACGCAGCTCTGACTTCACAGCTTCACGGCGGGACGCAACACGGACTGGCGGTGACGAAGGACATGCCGTGACTCGGCTCCGCTCACCACTGTCATCGTTGCCACACAGCTCGCAACGCCACGAAAGCACCCCACATCCAACCACTGGTCCCTCGACTGGTGCGCACCTCCAAGAATGATGCCCCCAAGGGGGAGACGACGCCGAAGCGCCGACACCATCCGATCCACGGATCAAGGGTTTCCCCCGAAGGTAGCGGAGGTGGTGCACGCTTCACCTCGGTGATGCCTTCAAGAAGGAGACGACGCGCAAGGGGCCGCCATCACCGGCTCCGACCACAATCGGAGACGAGTTTTCACCCGGATCAGCCAAGCATCACCACCACCAAATCAACCACCCGCAAGAACCCTGGCCGCACGCCGCCACGGCTCAGCGTGCCTCCCGCACCCCCGGCCAGAGCCAACGCCGCGCATCATCGGCCCACTGCCGGACCCGACCCAGGCCGGCAAGCCTCCACGCCTCTGCTCCTTGCGCCCCAATAGTCGACGCAGCCCGCGACCTCCTCAACCACACGGAGAAGACCAACCTCGCCGGCACGATTGCCAGCCTCCAGCACCAACCACCGCCACACTCGAAGAACCGGCGACGAAGAGATGACGACGAGGACGCTCAGCGCGTCCAAAATCCATCCGGGCCCGGCGGGCCCAGATCGGGCCCGCCAAGCCCATCTGGCGCTTGCCTTCCACCATGGCCGCAGGGGGACGACGCCGCTGCCACCAGCGCCTCCCGCCGCCCCGCGCCGACCGCTGCCTCTGCCCGAGCCCGCCGGCTCGGCTTCCACCGCCCGCGACCGCCGCCGCCCACCCGGGCCGGTCAAACCACCTGCGCAGCGCGAGAGAGCCTCCCCCAGCCACCTTTTGGCAGCGTGGGGGCGCCGCCACCGCCGCGGTCGGGGCCAGCGACGGCAGCGGCAGGGATGGGCAGCTGAGGGCGGGCGGGCGCTTTTCGAGGGGAGCCCCTAACGCCGCCGGTGGGGGCGACGCGAGGGAAGTCTTTTTTACGACGACTTCACTCTTTGCCTTGCCACGAACGTCACGCCGTTTGAATACAGTAGTGATTACAATTTACAATCTGCTGTCACCATCGCGCTGTGTATATGCCCTCTACGAATGCTCAGCTACAGCGTCATCCTTTAATATAGTGATTTGCTAATTCTCAGTCGTTTCAAAATTAGTTCATTCTCAATCGATGCTGTAACTGTCGGACTAGTTTTTTTTTAGAGAGAAACTGTCAGACTAGCTGGTGTGTGTTTTGACTGTTTCTCAGTCCAGCCAGATGGACTGGGCCTGTTCGTGTTTTCAAGTCCTTCTTAGGGCCTTCTCTAGTTGAGGTGTAGTACAATTATATTAAGCTGAGGTATTTGCTTGATGTATAACAATGAGGGGGTGGAGAATGATCCAAAAAAAAGCTAATGGGAATTGGTGGGTCTCTTTTATTTTGGCTTCCGTTCGTTACTCATTTTTGGCTTCTTATCACGTTTAGATGGTGTTTTTTTGCCACTATCCATCCCCCCCCCCCCCCCCCCCCCCCCCCCCCCCCCCCTCCATTTCGTTTCATGCTTCGAGTAAGTCAGCAAGCGAGCGAGAGATAGATACATACAAAAATTGTTTTGTTCACTCAACTCAATTTGACTATAAAAATTGATTACATTGGCTTGTCCCCTCAACGTGCAAAACATTTTTCACTTAATGTGTTTTTAACTTGTTTTCTTTTTCATTTCATTTCATTTTTGAATGTTTTGCTTATTTCTTTTCCTTTTCATTTTTATTTTATTGATTTATATTTTTCTTTTTTTTCCTTTTATGTTTTCCTTTTTCCTATTTTATTTTTCTTGGATTTACTATTTTCCTAAAATTTATATTACCTTTAATGTATTAGTGTCTTCCTCTAAAAATGTACTAGCATTTGTCATCGAGTTTTTAAAATTTCCTATTATTTATATTGGGGTTTTGCTAGTTCTCGATCGAACGCGATTTAAAGTTAGATGTCATCGACTCCAAAACTGTTGGATTGGTGATTTATCCTAGTGTGGGAGTTGTAAGTGGGCTGCAATTGTGATTTTTCACTTACAGGTGGGTCAGATTTAAAAAAAATCAGTTGCAAACAGGTTGCAGCTGAGAAAAAAATGTTTGTGTCGTTGGTGTTGCGTCATGATTCATGTTAGTGTTGGGCGTTGCAAATGAGATTTTTTAGTTGCAAGTGAGATATAATTTTTTCTCATTTGCAAGCAGGTTACAACTGAGAAAAAATAGTGTGTTTGACCATTGGATTGTGTCATGATTCATGCTAGTGTGAGAGATGCAAGCGGGTTGCAACCTACTATTTAATTGCAAGTGAGTTGGAGTTGAGCTATCCAATTGCAAGTAGCCTGCGACTGGGAAAAATGTTTCCAGCCGTAGGCTTTATGTCGTAAATCTGAGAGTCGCAAGTGGGTTTACTAAGTTTTTTCCAGTTAAAAGTGGTTAGCACCTGAGATATATATGTTTTTTATCGTTGGATTTGCCTCGTGATTCGTCCAGAATGAGAGTTGCAAGTGAGCTGCAACTCAGATTTTCAGTAGGTTGCAACTTCAAAAAAAAAAGTTTCGGCCCTCTTGGTTTTTTTAAGTAGTTGTTGTACTTTCTAAGCCCTCGTGTGTTTTAGTTGTAGCCGTTCAATGCTCACATCAAGCATGCTATCTATTTCATTTTTATTTTCAGCTCGTGTATGCTACCTACACATACAAAGACCAGCTATGAATTTTGTATGTGCACACTCGGTAGCGAAGTAGCAGGCTGCCAACAAATTCGGCCTGATAACACATAGGAGGCCCAAAAGAGTAGGTACGCAGTTTCAACACAAGCACATTCACAAAGCGAAACATAGACCAGGGTCAGCCCCATGATTTGTTTTTTGGATGAACACAATAATTTAAGGGGAGTTAGATGGTACTCGGGGCCTCGGCTCCCAAATATTTAGGACCACTTAGTAAGCAGATACTAATAACTATAGTGAGAAATAAGAGTATCTCTAAAATAGGCACCAAAAGGTTATTTTTGGATAAAATGGGGCACCAAAAAAATTCTAGTGTTGCAGACGACCTAAAATAGGACACCCAACACGATGAATTTTCATATTTTTCTTTCACATTTTAGATATTTCAAACTACAAACCGCATATTTAGATAATTTGAACTTAAAACATAATACTATCGCCTCCTACGGATAAACTACGACTCATTCCACAGTTCGTCCCAGCCAACACCGTCGGATCGTCGTTGAGGGGCCATACTCGTCTTGTTCTTCCGCGTGTCGTGGCTGGCAAAAAAATCGTACTCCGCTTGCACGAGCTCTAGATGTGCCTAGGCGAACCTCGCCCTAACGTCTGCATCACTCTCATGGGCGGTGCACTGCTGTAGGCGAGGCGGTCTCCCTTCTCTTCCTTGCGAGAAACAATCTGAAAATCGAGAGGAACGAGGAACCCTGCCTCGTGGCCATACCTCCAAGCGGAGGTGGCCAGAGTCGACGCGGCGGGCCTTACAGCGTTGGATAAGGTGGTGGGTGGTGTGGCGACGGTGCTTGCCGGATTCGGCAACGGCGTGGGTGGGCGGCAGCCGAAATCTAGAGCATGCATGGATTTGTTATTTGACAGTGCACGGTTGTCCCAAATCTAAAGCAATTTGGGTGGAAATTTTGGGGCTGGTCAGAAAATTTCGGGCATAATTTGGAATCCTTTTGGGCATCCTTTTTGTCTAAAAAATTAAACTGCGATTTTGGGGCAGCTGCCCTCTATTTGATGATCTGTTGGAGATGCTTTTACAGGTCACAAGTGCGGTAAGCCGGTAACAATGATCAAATGTTTCTGGAAGCTTCCAGTAATCAGGCTGAACCATGCATGGATCAAGGAACCCCAGCATTCAGGCAAAACTGAACTAAACCAAACCGCACATAACCAGCCTCTATGTTTGTTAGTCCGACATAATTTGAAGCAGCATGTCGTTCCAGGCATCGACCGGCCCAGGCAGACACCAGTGTATGCAGTCGTTGTACAGGATCCGCTTCTCGCCCGGCCAGTGCCCGTACCGGCTGGGGTGCCCGTCCGGCCGTAGCAGCATGACGCCAGTGGGGTCCATAAGCACCATGTCCACTCCGGCCGCCGCCGTCGCCGCCTCCCTGAACTCCTCCAACTGCGCCGTGTAGAAGTCGAGCTCCAGGCCGCCAATTGTCATCTCGTTGCTCCGGTAAGGCCGCGTCCGGCGGCAGTCTCCTCCCTTGTCCCATGGCCCTCCCTCGAAGTGCGACATCGGCGAAAGCGTCCGCACGATGACTTTCGCCCTGACGTTGCCGTGGTCGTTGATGGCCCGGAGCGCCGTCCGGAATGCCATCCGGTGGGAGTAGCGCAGCGTGAGGTTGCTGGTGATGTTGAGGGCGACGTAGCTGCCGCCCACGAGCTGCCCTCTCTCGTAGAACATGGACTGGCGCGTGAACCAGTTGGCCCCTGAAAGGATCACGTAGTCGAACTCGGCCACGCCGGAGAACCAGCTGCCGTCGGGATCGTCGACGTAGAGCTTGAATACGCCGGCATTGTCGGACGACTCCTCCGCCCTCACCAGGAACGGCGACCAGAAGATTTTCATGGTGAAGTTGTAGCCCTCGTAGTACATTATCTTCAGGTTTGTCCTCCCGGCGGTCGCGGACACGTCCTTCGGCGACGCCACCTGCCATTAGTGAGTGCCCGATGAGTAAACGGTAACACGACAGAGCAGACGTAGCTAGCTAGGTACGTACCTTGGACAAGAGGCAGATGAGAGACTGCATGTGGTTTCTGGCGAGCGAGTCCCCTACGAACGCGAGGGTCTTGTTCCCGACGAGACGGAGGAACCTGTCGGCGTCGAACCGTGGGAGGTCGCACCGGCTCGGCTGCCACCGCCACCGGAGGAACTCCAAGTCCGGCCGGCCGTACTTCATACAGTTCTGGTGATCCTGGATGTGGGAGCACGTCTCGTTGGTGTAGCGCGGCGCCGCGTCGTCCGGGACCCACTCGCCCTGGAAGATGTCGCACTTGGGAATCCGCGAGAGGTAGGACCTGTAGTAGGGGAGGCCGGAGTAGCTCAGGTAGGGCACGCTGGTGAAGCAGGACAGGATGATGAGCGCCGAGAGGAAGACGGTGGCGGGGGCGAAAAGGAGCTTCATGACCAATACCATGGCGAGAACTCGAGCTATGCGCTAGTCTGACGAGAGAGTGTGTGTGGCTGTGTGCACTTAGTGACAACTATGCGTGCCTAATACGATTGCGAAGTCCATAAATTGTCTTGACAATGGTTTCGAGGTCAAATGAGTTCAAAAATTCAGTAGTCCTACTAGCAAATGGAGGTGCAAAGGAAACTTCAGATTAGATTAATCGTGTGCCGACAATTGCAACTCGGTCTCTGAGAACAGACCGGCAACTTTGCATATGTTGATCAACTTAAGCTCTCCCATTTCATTAGCTGCATTTGGCTTTTATGTGCCGAACTGGAGCTGCACTAGCCGATGTCAAGAAACTACCACAGAGTATGACACTAGTCGTGGCCATATTCTCCTGAATCAGCAAATCTGTTCGCTGGGTGTCAGTATTATTCCTGACAGATTGCAGTTGTTCTCAGGCACACGAATAATATCCTGATATGAGCTTGGCTAACTCGGAAATAAGAACCTAGGGGGCATCAAATTATGAGGCCTGGAACGTTCGGCTTCGATCTAAAAGTACCTCGTAGTCCACACACGAGCAATTTTGGACACGTTTAGCCAAGGAAAAAAAATATGAATACCAAACCCAACCCATAAAATTGCTTGTTTAGTCTTACCAAGAAGCTGTTCGGACTAAAATGTTGGTTTAATCTCTTCGAGGAATCCAAGTTCAACTATCCAGGCAGAGAATGGATTCAATGTAGGACTCCATTTTCCATGTGAAACAGTGACCATTTGTGGCTGTGGATTTAGGGTACAAAGATACATGAAAATCAGAGGTGGAATTCACACAAAGTTTGTACTGTGACCGAGTCTATTAGAAAATGCACGTAGATAGCATGCAATATTTTAGCGGATACGATAAAAAATCACAGATCTGAAATGTCAATCCTTTAAATGTTGGCGTCCGGTCCAACGAGTTTAAAGTGCTCTCTGAAGTGATACCAAAGCAACTTCAGTCTTCATGGAACTATTCTCCTGCCTTGATGTACTCAGTATTATATGTGGATCATAGAAAAAATTGAAACGATGCAAAAGGTCTATTCTATTGATCTAGAAGAACATAATTGCCTGATTAATTAACGAAAAAACGAGCGGAAACCAATACAAGCGGGCCCGAACCCACATGAACACCAACAAGCAGACCAAGCCCAAACAACACTCATGTAAGACCGGTCGATCACCCACCTAAACCGAAGAGAAGACGTTATGACTGATATGGGAGGAGCATGCACCGGACGCTCCAACGAAGATGAAAAAGTCAACCCTCTAGAAAACCTACGCCATTGGGACGATGACAACACAAAATTGAGGACAACCTCATCGCCCACGCGGCGCGACACGAGGTCGATGCCATCAACACTGACAAATTTCTTGGACCGCCACCCCGATATCTGGCTGCTCTGCCACACGCCAAGCGTACCGTCGTCCCGACATACCCCTGCTCGCGCTCGAGCCGCAAAGATGCACGCCTCTGTTCCCAACAGCCCAATCTGCACAAGGCAAACCGCACGCAGACCCTGGCCACCTCACCAACATCTGAGGCCGCCGTCCCAACGTAGAGTCAACCCGCCTCCACTGAGACGCATCCACCGAGCTGACAATCTCGTCGCACTAATGGCACAAGATAGCCACCCAAGCCATGGCAAGCAATTGCTCTGCCCCCCTGAAATTGATGCCCGCCATGGTTTCCGAGGCCGACGCCTCGACGCACAAAGATCCACTCAGAGTCGCCGCCCCGACATCCACCATACTCAACAAATAAGGGAGTCCAGCCGCATGCAAACTCTCTAAGTCGGCCTACAAGGTGGAGGTAGAACAAGGTACCGCCCGCTTCGACATACCGGAACTAGGGATTTGCCCTAAAGTGTCCACTCCCCACGATGGGATGGGCGGAACTATGGATTTATCCTGGAGTGTCCACTCCCCACGATGGGATGGACGGAAGCTCCACGACAATACCTCCAAGGAGGGAGATGGGGTCATAACACCACCGCTGGCCCCGACCAATGATCAGCCTTTCACCCATAGCTTGTCCACGCCCGAGGGGAATTTTCCGAAAAAATTGAGGGGCATTGTGTCTGCACTAAGCGTAAATATTTTGTTGAAATGGGTGCACCCTAGTTGCACGAACCATTTAGCAGATCCATTAAGAAATTAATTTTTTTACTGATGTAGCTCATCTAATTGATGGGTCATATTCATTAGACCTTCATCATTGTAAATAAATGTATGACATTGATTAGATCTTTATAATTGTATCTAAATAGATCCGACAATTAGATCATCACAATTGTATCTAAACAAATAACTTCCCTTACATCTTCATAATCCTATCTAACAGAGCACAACCGCTTGGATCAATTGTACCTAAACATGTTAGACCCACTAAATCTTCATAACGGTATCTAAGCATATGATAACTGTTCGATCTTTGGATATGTGTTAATAAGTGCACGCAATATCCTAATGCCAAAAACATGTGCAAGATGTCAAAAAAAAAGGTACAAGAGTAAAAAAGTAAGAACGCATATACTTGGAGAAATATGTATAAACCTTTACCCAGGTGCATGTACATGTAAAGTAATAACAAGGCATATGCATGTTCTAGCACACATCTAACAAATGAGGCAACATTGCATTCCAAATGATCGTCTTACACACGATTTGAACTTTGTCCGTGTGTGGAAAAGTGTATCATGCACAACCAACATGTCGTTTGTAAATGATCGAGCTTCTAGCTATAGAAATTAGAATACTTGTGTTATCCATAAATAGTTAACGATCCACAAATGCGTAAGATCTAATCTTATGTTCTATCTACACGCCAAATTTATGATTACATAGACCGGGGAAGCTAATTGGTGGCACCCGCTAAGGACTTTCCATTTCTTGGACTCCTTAGTTTCCACTTTAATTCTCTTTTTTTTTGTATGAAAAACTTCAACTTTTGACTAATGCCCCTTGCCTTTTATTTCATTTTTTGAACATGCAAATTTCAATTTTCAAATTTTTAGATCTTTCATGAATTTCAATTTTCAAAAAAACTGAACTTGCGAAAATTTCCTACATTCCGAAAACTTCAACTTTCAGAAATTTTAAACTTTGAGGAAATTGAAACTCTCGAAAATTGTAATATTTAGAATTTTTAAAATTTTAAAAATCTAACTTTTTTGACTTGTGAATGGGCATAGGGGATAGCCAGCATGGATGGGCAGGGACAGAGCCAGGGGGCGCGCTGGGGCCATGCCCCCCCACCACCCATGGAGAACTTTTTTGGAAAACACCCTTATAAATTTGTAGATTTGAGCCAGAATTTAGCTAATTTGCCCATATGGCCCCCTCGATGTTGTTTTACATGCAATTGGGCCCCTTTGTGTCGCAACCCTGGCTCCTTCCGTAGGGATGGGCATGTAGGAGTGTTGTCTTTCTGCATGTGGGGGTAGGTAACCGCTCCCGCGGAAACCCTCCAGGGAGTTTCTCCATATACAACTAACAAAGTTACTCAGGATTATAATGTTCATATTAATAGCACATAGTAAGGAAAGTCAAAATGGAGGCCGAGCTACATGTAGCCCTTTTTTTTTGCAAAATTCGAAAATCATATTTCGAAGTCCCATAAGATTCTAAAAACAATCCCGAACGTAGATAATTGTGCATTGTACCAACGTGCAAAACGTCAACTCAAAATAATTCATATTCCGGGCTACACAAAAATAACAGAATCTGACAGATTTGGGGAGTTCAAATTTTGACTACTTTCAGGTTCAAATTTTGACATTTTTGCACAAACCAGAGATTTTGCAGCTTGCTAGAAGACAACATAATCTACATCTAAGATTTTTTTTGAAACTCCAAAATATGATTTTCAGTTTTTGGAAAATAAAGGGCTATGTGTAGCCCGAGCTACATATCGCCACATAATATATATACAGAGGTGTGAAAGATAAATATACTTTTATGGGCCTTCTCTTTATTCGTACGTGTAGCCCTTGCAGAGGGGTAAAAAATAAACATAATTAAATGTGTTTGCAAGGAATGTCTAGTTTTTTTTTTCCGAAATGGGGATAACCCCGGCCTCTGCATCAAAATGATGCACACAACCTTATTTATATTTAAATAAACATTTCAAAGTAAACATGCAGCTTATTACAATTCACGGATCACACAACGTAAAAACAAAGATCAACCAAATGAAGATCAAGAATCTAAGCATTTAGTCTTCTATGATTTAACCATCCGCCCGGGCACAAGATAGACTGCGCGACCGCTAGCATGCGGGTACATCCTATATCCATAAGCCCCCTCTGATGCACAGGTAGGAGTAAGGACCACATGTGTATCCAGTAGATTGCCTTGTTGATAACCTGCAAATAGTGAACACCATTTGTTTTGTTAAACACAATATCATTCCGGTAGTTCCATATTGACCAAAGTAAAGCTGATACGCCTATACGTATCCGTGCTTTTGTTTCTTTGTCAATGCCATAAAGCCAAGTACCAAACATATTCGCGATGCTGGTAGGAGGCGAGATATTAAAAGTAAAATGAATGAGTCTCCAAATATTGCGAGCAAGGAACATGAGATGAATAAATGTTTGACCGACTCCTCCTCAGTACAAAACACACATTTTTTACACCCTGACCATCGTCGTTTAGCCATGTTGTCTTTAGTGAGGAGTACCTTCCGATGAAGGAACCATAAAAAGATTTTGATCTTTAATGGTATTTTTAGTTTCCACAAATATTTACTAAGATATCTTGTGTGTCCATTTAGCAAATCAGCATACAAAGATTTCACCGTATACACACCATTGGTATTTAAACTCCATTTGAAAATGTCTGGCGTGTCTGTTAGAGTGAATCGTATTAGCCTCTCCACTAGTTGCAGCCACACATCCCATTTATCACCAAGAAGTGCTCGCCTAAACGGAATCGATTCCGATAGTGGCATCACCGTCATGATATCCGCTACCCGAACATTCTTATGCCGTACTATATTGTATAATGAAGGATATTCGTTCGCTAACGAATTTTGGCCTAACAAACATCCTCCCAAAATCTTACTTGGATACCATTCCCAACAATGAAAGCCCCACATGTAAACACTCACATTTTACTTTCACAATCTCCTTCCAAAAGGGCGAATCAGTGGGCTGGATTTCGACCCGAGATAAAGTTTTTTGTGCAAATACTTGTTTCTCAAAAGCTCCTACCATACCCCATCTTCATTAAGCAGTTTGAAAATCCATTTACAAAGTAGACATTTATTTTTATATCTAATACCTCAATTCCTAGTCCCCCCTGATCTTTGGGGCGACAAACGATGTTCCACCTTGTTAATCTATACTTCTTCTTTTTTTTATCGCTTTGCCAAAAGAATCGAGATCTATAGTAGTCTAGTCTTTTGAGTACCCCTTTTGGTATCTCAAAGAAGGAGAGCAAAAGCATTGGTAGGCTAGTAAGGACGGAATTAAAAAACAAGACGGTCCCGTATGAGAGCATCTTTCCTATCCAAGAACCTAGTTTGCGTTCAAACCGGTCCTCAACTGGCTTCCATTCTTTGTTAAGAAGTTTTCTATAATGGATTAGAATACCCAGATATTTGAACGGTAAAGATCCGATCTCACATCCAAAAATCTGTCGATACTCCTCTTTCTCATCATTTGCCTTACAAAAAAAAATCTCGCTCTTATGAAAGTTTATTTTTAATCCAAACAATTCCTCAAAAAATGATAAAATAAGTTTCATATTAACCGCCTTGTCAAGATCGTGTTCTAAAAACAAAATGGTATCATCCGCATATTGGAGGATCGAAACAACGCCATCCACTAGGTGCGGAATTAAACCCCCCACTTGACCATCCTCCTTTGCCCTTGCAATAAGAATGGCCAACATATCAGCCACCAAATTAAATAAAATAGGTGACATCGGGTCCCTTGTCTTAAGCCCTTAAGAGTCTGAAAATAATGACCGATACCATCATTTACACGGACTCCAACACTGCCGCCTTGCACAAATCGCGCAATCCATTCACACAACTGTGATGCGAACCCCTTCATGCGTAAGACTTTTGCAAAAACGACCACTTCACTTTATCATAAGCTTTCTCAAATTCAAATTTAACATCACCCCATCTAACTTTTTCCGATGCATTTCATGTATAGTTTCATGGAGGACAACTACTCCTTGAAGAATATTTCTACCGGGTATGAATGTTGTTTGAGTTGGACGTACCACTCTACTCACAATCGACGTCGCCCGAATCGTCCCCACCTTAGCAAAAAAATTAAAGCTCACATTCAAAAGACAAACAGGTCTATACTGTTCAATCCTGCTTGCATCTTCTTTTTTGGGCATCAAGGTGATTACACAAAATTGAGTTTAAACAATGGAAGATCTCCTGTTTGAAACTGAGCAAACATAGCCATTAAATCTCCTTTGATGACATCCCAATTTTTTTGATAAAACTCTGCCGGAAACCCGTCTGGCCCCGGCGCTTTGTTATGCTCCATTTGAGATATCGCATCAAAAACCTCCTTTTCAGTGAAACTAGAGGTTAGAATTTCATTCTCGTCCGAGGATATTTGAGGCATGTCCTCAATCCGATCCTCTTCCATAGAGAAATAATTTGTGGCCGGTGCCCCAAATAATTTCTTGTAATATTCGGAGATAAATACTTTAAGGTTGGCCTCTCCCACAATCGTTTCTTCATCTTGTTCAGTTGAAAAATTCGTTTCTTTCTATGTTTGCCATTCGCAATTAAATGAAAATATCGAGTATTATTTCCTCCTTCTTGTATATACTTAACTTTCGCCCGTTGCGCCCACTTCGACTCTTCATCACGTCTGAGCTTAGCAAGACATTCCTCGGCATCCTTCTTAGCAGCCCGCTCGGCCACACTGAGAGAATTTGTTTCTGCCCTCACATCTAACTCATCAATGAGTAATAGTAACTTCTCTTTTAATTTTTTGTATCCACCACTTAAATTTTTTGCCCACCCACGTAAGAACTGCCGCAAATGCCGTATTTTTTGCTGCCAGCGCTCTACGGGTTAAAATATTTCCCCATTTTGCTAACAGAAAGGCTAAATATAGTGCGCTAATTTGTAAAATGAAATCTGAAACCAACAGAACTAAGTTGCACCGGCACCATAGGTGACCAAAACCAACCATACTAATATTTCGTTACGGATGGCACTTGCTTGGGAGATGGTTGCCAATAATTTAGCATGCCATACTCCGTAGCCTAATATATTTCACTTTCTTTGCCCACATTAGCCAAATATGGGCAACCAAAATATTGGCTAGCCAAATTTTTGGGTGCGATTGGCTTGGGCTCAAACCAAACAAACTACATCCCTGGCATGGCCATCTTCCTAAGTAAATTCAGCCATGGAAAGCAGAGCATGAAGGTCGCACCCAAATGTCAATACCCTTCAACGCACTCCACGTCTCCACCTCCACTCTCCCTCCTTCCAAAAGCTCTCGTCCACTGCTCCTAAGGATCTGCACATTTCCGTCCTCATTCCCTCTCCTTTGTTTCCATCTGTAAGAGTGACTAGCTCGCTAGAGCAGTAGAGCTGGTGCATGACGTGATGGCACTAACCTCCCTGCAGAGGTCGAGGAAGCGGAAGTGCCCGTCCCGCCCCATTGTCTCCCTCTCCCCAGCCCTGATCCTCTCTCTCCTCTTCATCGTCCCCTTCCTCTACCTCCTCCACCACCGATCCTCGTGCTCCCCGCTGTTCAGCCACCTCACGACCGTCGTACGATCATCGTCGAGCGTGAGCGGCTTTGCCGGGGACCTTCGCGACATCGAGTTCTCGTGGAACCACCTGCCGTTCACGTCGTCCCAGCCGCCTCTGGCCAAGCTCAAGATCGCCGTGTTCTCCCGGAAGTGGCCCGTGGCCACGGCCCCGGGTGGCATGGAGCGTCACGCGCACACGCTACACACGGCGCTCGCCTCGCGGGGCCACCGAGTCCACGTGTTCACCGCCCCTCCGCCGCATATGGAGGCCCCGCCCTCGCCCTCCGCCGACGGGCCTCAGCTGCATTTCCTGGACGGCACCCCGGGCCAGTGGCGCTGCGACGAGGCGTGGAAACTGTACGAGGCCGAGTGCGAGAACGACCCGTTCGACGTCATCCACTCCGAGAGCGTGGCGGTGTTCCACCGGTACGCGCGCGGCGTGCCCAACCTGGTCGTGTCCTGGCACGGCATCTCCCTGGAGGCACTGCACTCGGGCATATACCAGGACCTCGCCCGTGGCGAGGACGAGCCCATGTCGCCGGCGTTCAACCAGAGCCTGTCGGAGTCGGTGCGCCGGGTGCTGTCCGAGGTGCGCTTCTTCAGGAGCTACGCGCACCAGGTTGCCATCAGCGACTCCACGGGGGAGATGCTCCGCGACGTGTACCAGATCCCGGGCCGCCGCGTGCACGTCATCCTGAACGGCGTGGACGAGGCGCAGTTCACGCCGGACGCAGAGCTCGGCCGCGAATTCCGGGAGGAGATCGACCTGCCCAAGAGCGCCGACCTGGTGCTCGGCGTGTCCGGCAGGCTCGTCAAGGACAAGGGCCACCCACTGCTCTACGAGGCCTTCTCCAAGCTCGCGCTCCGACACCCGAACGTGTACCTCCTAGTGGCCGGCAAGGGGCCGTGGGAGTCGCGGTACATGGACCTAGGACGCAACGCCAAGGTGCTGGGCGCCGTGCCGCCGGAGAAGCTCAGGGCGTTCTACAACGCGCTGGACGTGTTCGTGGACCCGACGCTGCGCCCGCAGGGCCTGGACCTGACGCTCATGGAGGCGATGCAGTGCGGAAAGCCGGTGGTGGCCACGCGGTTCCCGAGCATCAAGGGGAGCATCGTGGTGGACGACGAGTTCGGGCACATGTTCGCGCCCAACGTGGAGTCGCTGCTCGAGACTCTGGAAGCGGTGGTGCAGGACGGCGCCCGGCGCGCCGCGGAGCGTGGCCGGGCGTGCAGGGAGTACGCCAAGTCCATGTTCGCCGCCACCAAGATGGCCCTGGCGTACGAGAGGCTCTTCCTTTGTGTGAAGAACGACACCTTCTGTGCGTACCCCTCTGAGTTTGATTAGTTTTGTCAGCACTGGGTACTTGTGCTTAATAATCATGCGAATACGAATGTAGTACGTTGATATGTTGTTTTTCTTTCGGCTTTTTTTCCCAGTGAGCTGCCAGCTATAGATATTAATCGGGTCTGAATACTATGTATACAAATGTACACGATATATAATTTTCTTGATGATTAACATCCTGAATCACTATGAGGTGTCAACTGTAAATTACATATCTCAAATAAATAACTGCGAGTACATTGGAAACATGAAGAATACTGAAATGTGCGTAGCACGAAAGTGTCATAACTTCTTCGAGTTGACGAATGCTTTTTCGGTAAGCAAGCAATAGAGCATCACGGGGTTGACCCGCCCCGTATATATGTGGTGTGGGTGTAGAAGTGCTAGCTTCGAGGGAGCTCTCGGGATTGGTATCCACCATCTCTTTCTCCTTCTTACGGTATCCATTTCGGATTTATTAGCGATTTCAGACGACTTTGGCCGAGCTGCCGGCATGTTCAATTTGAGACAATCCTTTGGCTCGTTGATATGTTATTGTACCTGGTAACATGCTCCCATGACGCGTAAAGAAAAAAAAATGTTTAGTTTGGATTTTTGGGTATCTTCGTCCCTGAGACAAGCGACGAAAGTGAATATAACAACAACTGGTCAAGCGACACGAACTCTGAGGAACATCAACATGAGGCAAAGAAACAAAAAATTGGCATCCAAACACTATTAACTCATCACGCAAAACTTCAACTGCATCATCTCGACTAATCACAAACGGCATGAGCTACGGTCGCAGTGGCAGTAGTTCTCTTTTCGACAGGAACAGCAGATGTACACGGCTACTCACATACTGCTCCTCGTCTTTTGAGTACTACAGAAAACAAATGTCTATACCAACCGGAAAAATTACAGTGGAACGAAAGAATAAGCATACACAGCAAAAAAAATGGCACACCACTATGATAAATGATTAGAGATTTTATACAGCAGAAACGCTTGGTGGAGGTGATGGCGATGCCTCTGTTGAAGGTGGTTTATCCTGTGTCTCTGGTGCCTCGGTAGAAGGTGCATCATTTGCAGCTTCAGTGGGAGGAACAGCAAGTGCTTCAGTGCCACTGGGACCAGCTGGTGGAGCTGGAGCAGCAGCGGTATCAGGACTACTTGCTAGCTCTGTAACCGGAGCATCCTCAGTAGCAGGGGTTGGAGTAGTCTCTGCATTGCTGGTAGCTGCTGTAGCCTCCACATTCTCAAGAGCTGCTGTTCCCTCCAATGGCTTTACATCATCGGTGCTTTGTGCTGGAGCAGGAGACGCATTAGCCGTTGGAGCTCCTTCAACCAATGGGGTGCCTTGATTCATGGGAGTACCGCCTTGAGCCATTTGGGTGCCTTGATTCATGGGAGTACCACCTTGAGCCATTTGGGTGCCTTGATTCATGGGAGCACCTTGAACCATTGGGGTGCCTTGATTCATGGGAGCACCTATAGCTCCATTTGGGGTCTGTGCCGCATTAGGAAGCCCAGGTTTTGCAGCAGCCTTTTTAATAACAATGGGAGGTGCAGATAGTGGCGGCATTCCAGGAGGAAGTATTTCAATTGGTGGCTTTTTCTCGGCTTCTCCCAAACTTGTGAGCTTCGGGTCCTCAAGAGAAGCCAAGAATGCTGCAGCAGCATCGGTTTTCACGGTCGGTGTGTGATCCAGCTCCTTTTGTAGCACCTTGTTCCATGTTATGACTGAGCTCCTTAATGACGGACGACCATGGGCCTAGAGAGTGGAAAAACCTTGTAAGAACTTGACAATCATACTCAAATGGAAAAGGCGATGCCATCTTTAGGAGAACAGAAGCAGCAAAATGTATATTCGGGAAAATACTTCATTATGGTCGGCTTATTGCATAAGCAATGATGTCACTAGCAATCATATAAGTTCTTTGCAATGTATTTGCACACTATATACGCCCGTGCAGCCAAAATGCTTCACAATATTATTATTTTTTGGAGGAAGAACCAGTGCTTCACAATAGACGGACTCATTTCATGCTAGTTCAAACTGCAAGAAAGCGCAGCAACTCCATTCTATTTTCGCATCTATGCATTTAGATTTTTAAATATACAGAAATCAATTGAGAAGATGGCGTTAGGAGATGGAGAGGAAGAAGGGTCGTATAGTCAGAGCAGAAAACACATGCGTCTGAGGCAGGATGTCGATGGTGCTTTAGGTTTTAGGAACTATTGGTAGGAGTGTGTTCTGATTATTTAAGCAACTAATGGAGGAGTAACTAGAAAATAAGTACGAGAGATATTCGGGAGTGAAGGACGACCTTCTATTCTCAGCAACCGGATCTAAAGATTATGCATGTCTAAGACTGATTGCTCCACACCAAACGTGTTTTTTGTAGTAGTATAAATTCGTAAGCATACATGAAAGAATGGAATTCAATATGAAACTTACTTGAGCATGTAAAACAGCCTCTGCCAGCATTCCTGTGTCTTGCCATGCTTTTTCCATGAGGGCATTATCGCCCAGAACTGCAGCTGCAAATGCTGCTTCACGCCCATGGCCAGCTGTGATCAAATTGGTCACCAAACCCTGGAAAGGTGCAAATTAGTGATTGCTCCTAAGAAATTCTCAACATGTACAACCCATCATAAATGAAATATTACAGGTCAACAGAAAGGAAACATCAGGTTTTAGCATGCATGCATCAACTAGGAGCCTCGCCGTATTCCAGAAACAGTTACCAATAGTAAACATGTGGTCTATAGTGTACTCCATAATCATGACATTTTGTAACTACCATCACAGCTGGAAATCACCATTATGGGCGAGAACCAAGTTCTAATAGTAAAATATTATTAGGTCAAAGTAGCATACCGACAGTCTAGTAAGCTCCCCATGGTTTGCAAGACGGAGTGCCAGGCCTCGTAAGGTTTGTCCATGTAGAGCTCCCTTTACCGAAGCTGCAGCGGCTAATCTCTTCAAAACTTCACGAGCGATTTCAGCCTGGCCGGTGGCATCTGCCGCATCAATAAGGTCAAAAAACTCCTTGACAAATTTCACAATTCCCTGCACAGCATCTGCAAGACTTTCTTGCTTGGCCTGCTTAGCTACTGCTAAATTGAGAATCTGTGTAACATCAGTAGCAGTAGTTTCTTGCCCCACGTCTCGGCTATTGCTCATTGTCAGCAAACATGCAAGTGCTCTTTTCAAGTCCTTGCTCTGCATTGCAAGATCAAACTCCAACCTGAGAAATATAAGCACAAATATGAACCCATGAAAAGAGTATGGATCTATCTATCAAAGAGAAACATGAGAATAAAATTGAATAGAAAGAAACACATGAATATCTGACAACAGAAAAATTCAGGCAGCAAGAATTCTCACCTCTTAGATATTCCAGGTAAATGAAGTGCTTCAGTAGCGTAGCCCATTCCAAGCATAAACTGAGCAAGGTCATCATGATGTTCTCGGCCAAGTCTAGTAGCCCTGCATGATTGGTTTTTAAGTTGTCACTCCTAACGCTTGCAAAAGCCAATAAATGCTCTAAACCATAAAACGTACCATTTCACAGCACTGACTGGATCTCCATATGCTGCAAGGCACCGACATCTTATACCAGGATGGCTGAGAGACAAGGCATGTGCACACATATACCTTTGAGGAATATTGTAAGATGTCAGAATTGCACCCAAATGCACCTCACATATCACCAGAACAAATAAAAATAAAAATAAGTTCTATTTAAATGAATGCTGTTTTTATCAGCACTTCCTTGCGCATAAAGGATCATGGAACTGCTCTTGATGTCCTTACAGTATGTATTACCTGTCAACAAGCCACAGAACTCCATCTCTGACACCAACCAGGACAAGTGGTCCAATAGGTCTTTTCTGCTCTGCAGGAAAGCGGGTTACTGCAACCGATACCCCTCCTCCAGCAACAGCGACTTCAGCATATCTTCTATCATCTAAATCTTTCAGAAACGAATCGTCCCCATTCATTTTGGGTTGCTTTGGCACTATAAATGGTGGTATTGACGGAGCATGCTGAAAGGAGGCTAAACGAACAACCTGGAAAATTACGAAGTACAAGCTGTAATCCACATGACCTCATAATATTAGCTAATATATAAAAAAAAGTACGAAGACGAAAGCCACAGTTAAACAAAAGTCGCATAACGCATTAAAGTACATTAAAATTAAGATTATACCAGTAACCCTGAGATTCATTAACATTTAATGAACACGGAAGAAAATGATCAAGGTAAAAAAATAGGGTTACTAACAGCATTCGACATATACAATTACGCACCTGCAACATCGGAGGTCTTAATGAGATTTTCTCACTTGCCGTAACCTGGGGGGCTTCAACTGTGATAAGAGCCAAATCCCCATGCTCTGCAACTGCTCGACCCTGAGCTTCTCTTGCTTTCATTTCTTCTTTTCTCTTTTTGGTCTCGATGTCAATTGCAGCAACTCCAGCATCAACATAAACGCACCTGAAAAAATATTGTTCAAAAGTTCAAGAGATAGCAAGATGTCCCATGTGCTACCAAAGCTTTCTTTCCAGAACCAGAGTGTCATCAAAGCATCAAAAAACTGTTTGCTGGCAAAAATATACGTATACCAGAAATCCATTTAAAAGTAGCTGCCTTCTCAATATCCTAGCACTGATACTTTTTACCATTGACTGTATATTATTATACAACTCAACGAATGTAATATAGTTTTTAGAACTCATTGGATAATATGGCGTGAAACGTACAAGGACTCTAAACTTCATACGGCACCTTTGATTTGCATTTACCATCTCATATCACAGACAAGTATAGCATTACTAAAAGACAGCCAAGAGCTTGAAACAGACTCAGCAGTGGAAGTTGGGAACACATGATAACGAAAATATGGAGGCACACTAAATGAACAATTCGAACTACACACAGAAGAGTTAACTTACTCGATGGTTGTTGGTGTAGCCACAAATAACTGTCTGCGGTGCCAAACAGCACCAGTAGCAAATGGAATTGAAACATCTCCGAGATACCTAAACTGAGGTCGCAGGGAAGAAATTACAATATACTGCTGATAAGCAAATGCACAATATTCAACAGTTTGATCCCACACGGTCCACTCAGGTTGTGCAAGTAGGCCGCTTACAGGCTGATAGGTCTCCCAGCTGCATGAATCAAATATAGCTAAGTAGGCAGTTTCAAGGTAACAGATATTAGCTGCAAATATCATGGATATAGGAAGTAAAAACGTTAGCAAAAGATTAATATATGCAATACATAGCATGGCAATCATAATGTATCTGCCAACAAATAAATTTTCTAGATATCCAGGAAGCATGAAATACATAGGTGCATAGATACCTGTATAACTGGAAATTTTGGGGCGGCCCTTCTCTGGTGGAAAATGGGTCATCCGAAGCAAAAGATGATCCACTTCCTCCAAAGCCTGATAGGGGCATGGATTGAACAGTTGATATAGCTGTGGCTGTCAAAGGACTTATTCTACGAGATGTCCGGTACGTGACACCAAGCAGAGCACCACCATGCAAGCCAACGACCTGCAAGAGTACAACTATAAACCTCTTGAAACAACAAAAATGCTAAGAACAACACGCTAAACTAAGTATCTTTGTAAAACGGGATTTTAAGTACGCGGGAACAGTACGATTGAGATATCATGACTTATTGCATCCTACAGGAAACGAAAAAGGAATCTGCAAAGATGGCATTTGAGTGCTCCAAAGGATTTTTGTAAGAATTTCAAGAGAGAGTGCATCCAGGAAATAAAGGGAAATTTCCATGAGGTCAAACCTCTTGCTACGATCCTATAGAACTGGGGTGCAGAAAAGGAAATCCATACGAATTTTGGTGGTCTCATCTTATGATTCAAATGGCCTATATTGGAAAATTTCATTGAAATCCCACAAATAAAATGAAAAAACTTCAGTCCCAAGGATATGTGCCTAAAGAAAGATCATGTAGCTATATGGCCAGAAAACTAAGATTCTTGTCACAGATCAACCAAGGATATGTGCTTACGGGTGAAAGCAAGAATGCACAACCATGCGAACATCAAAATGGCATTGCAGACCAACTTATGTTTCAGTAACACTAATATGCAAGACAGCTAAACCAAGGTATGCACGGACATTTCCTAAACAATGGCAACACAATAGAGTTTACAAATAAGTAACTTGGTACAATTAACCAGGCATGATAAGAAAACTGATGACCTGATAATCAGAAGTAAATCACATGTTGTAATTTGTATGATAGAGATCAACATTAACTGAACTATAACCTTTCTGCCCAGAAAGAGAAAAGGAGCCTTTTATAGCAAATATTTACGAAACTATAGCTCTATTATCCCCACAAAAAACAATGACCGCATCATGTCAAAATGTGCTCAAGTATTTGTTTCAACATATTTGTTTCAACAATGTCTGAATGCAAGTAAGCTACTTAGGATGAAAATTTTCCAGTATATGCCGAGCATGGCATGATTGCTTTCTATAAGTGATGCGGATGGTCTTCATATTTCCATCAAGAAACAAAACCACAAATTAAAAGGAATATAATTACTGCCGCTCTAAAATCACACGTTGTCAAATTGGTGTATCCAAAGAAAAGGGACGATTCTCCATTAAGTTTGTAAAGAATATATCATAAATGATGATTACCAACCGGTTCACTGCGGCCATCAATGGACCTCTGCAAAACATGAGCTGTTCCATCATCTAACAAAATGCGAACTTGTACTGTGGCTGCAGAAGCAGCACTAGCTGCTGCAGCTGCTGCTTGAGCTGCTGCTGCTGCTGCTTCTTTTGCCTTTTTAGAAGAACCACCTTTCACAATAAGTGGCATCCTTGGAGCCAATGCACTCTCGACCAGAGCATATCTGTCACGACAGCTGTCCCACGCAAAAAGTTTTCCTGTACCTGAATCAACAACTGACCAATCACTAGCTTTGTACACAGCGAACGATGGAATGTCTGGCCATACAACTGAAACGTACCTGCAAATGAATAAATAGATTTTATACAAAAATCCTTAAAATCATAGCATATACCTAAGGAGCAACTAACTATAGCCTACACAAAAATGTAAATTAGTAGGACGTGCAAAATAGATTAGACAGCCCAAACATTGACTTCTAAACAGACATCTTGCAATGACCAACTCACAGCATATAACGGTGAAGTAAATATGATGCAACACTAAACTTCTCACACACAATGTATAATGCATTAATGCAGCAATATCCAGAATGAAGACTAGAACGAATTCAGCTAGGGCCTATGCGTACTGCAATCAACGTGAGATTTATGAAATAGAAAAACAAGTCGATGATTGTCTGCTTCTTTCGTAGTACACAAGTGCTAAGCAATATTGCGATAAGATGGCATAATACTTACTTTCCAGAGCTGCTAGCTGAGAGGATTGAATATGAATCATGAGGAGCAGGCGTGCTGATATGCTTCTTGGATTGCTTTACTATCAGCTGATCCATAGATTCATTCCTTGCTCTTCCTGTTTCAGATGCACTTCCTAGGGACGGATTTGCTGTGTTTGACAATTGGAAATTCAGTAACTTAAGTTCTCTTTCAACAATGTAAACAGCAGAGTGTTCCTTGCTTTCTGCCAGTGCTGGTAAAGGAGCAACAGCTGGAAGTGCTCTTGGATCGAACTCGCTTAAGATAATACCGATATTCGTTCCAGTAGCAACAAGATGTGGTTGCAAGGGATGTGCCACCATGCAGTAAACCTAGAGTACACACAAAGCTCAGTCTATGTTAGCATGCTTAAGAAAATGCATTACAGTAGCTTTATCTTTATACGGAAACCAGCATTCATCAGCAACAGAGTACTGCTAACCGGTTTTTTCACATTACGTACATTCAAATTATCTTTAACTGGTGTGTGATAAGCTTTCCATTTTTAAGTCCAGAATGATGTGGTATACAGGTTTTGCAAACTGCATCGTTATAGACACTGGAGAGTAGAGACATATGTTTAACACCTAAATAATTAATACTCCATCCGTTCCTATTTGTAGGGCGTATAAGGTTTCGTTCAGACAGACTTTGACAAAGAATCACTTTTTTAATAGGTGTTTTTATGACATGAAATCGGTATCATATGAAATGGAGTAATTCTTCGTCAAAATCCTGTCTTAACGAAATCTAATACGTCCCAAATAGGACAGGATACAACGTTAACAATATGACCAGTGAATGTTGAGTTCTTACACTCAGGCTGCGTGCCACATTCTTACTTACAAAACACATACCTAGCTCCGCAGTTGCTAAAGCTCAGAGAAAATGAGAAAGGAAGAAATATTTACACAATATTGTGGAAGCATAACATAATAGTCATAAACACAAAAACAAAATAGCTTGACCTGAAATGACAAAATTATATTTTCTATTAAAGGTATCAGTCCAGAAGCCTACCCTCAGTTTCTTATGCTGCGCAAGTGCTTGTGGAGGAACAAGCGAGGACAATTCACAGAGCGGTCTTGTTAAAGCAGAATAAGTCGGATGTTCTATGGCCCTGTAACAGTCCAGAATGCAAAATTATGCACGTAATTTTTTTCATCACTATATAGAATATCTGGAATCTGATGTTTCTTTACAAACACAAGAAAATCATACCAAATATGGGAGTCCTTGACACAAGTCAGAATATCAAGGTTTGGTGCACGAGGATGACACCAAGATGCAACACTATGACAAGCAAGCTTAGGTACTGGTTTAATGCGTCTTATTTCCTGCACAGCAAATGTGCTATTTTATAAGCGCTTCCTAGAATAATGAAACACATAGTTTCACGGAAATATTGAGTGTACATACCTTGAATGTAACAGTATCCCATATGGCTAAAGTTTTATCAGCCCCTATTGTAATGAGTTGCGGAGCACTTCCCATTACTCTTGAAAGTTCAACTGAAACCACCCCTCCGTCATGAGCCTTCGGAAAGTACCCACAGAAAAGAACCAGTATCAAACAACCCACGTGAGAAACTGCTTACTAATGTTATTTACATGATTAATCTAAATATTATGCATTTTAAAAAAGCAGTAAAATATATGTTAAAATGATACCTTCAAGCTAATCTTAGGTACAAGTTCACGAGAGTCATGGATATGATCAGCGCTCCATAATACCAGCAGACCATCACTACCACCAGAAACTAAATGTACCTGAAGCAACACATACTTACTGATAAGTAATGTTACAACACTACCATGTGGAAAACTAAAATGCTGCAGAAACTAACAACAATGAAATAGCAGATAAGTAAAGAAACAACACAAGCAAATAGCATATGGACAGGGAAAATCACAATTTGATGACCAAACAGAAGAGACCAAAGCCTACAACAAAACAGAATATGAGAAAAATTACCTCGCCGGCTGCAGACATGAATGTCATTAAGCAAGATATTGCTCCTTTATGTCCACCAGTATACCTTCGCACGAGCTGCAAGGACCAAACTGCTAGGTTTGAAATGCAATTCCAAAGAAGTGGAGGGGGTAAGTACAAGATGGTGCGTAACCTTCCATGTCATCATTGAGAGAACTCTGATAACGCCATCAGATGACCCGAATGCAACAAGAGGGGCATCACTAGAAGATGACCTCGAGAGGAACTCCATACTGCAAAAGCACAAACATGATCTAAGTCAACATCTAGCACTAATATAAAGCTTTAAGTACTTGTTGCTGTTCAACAGATGTACGTTGCATTGGGTTTTAGAGATAACTACATAACATAAGCCAGTTTGTAGTTCTTAATCATGTATCGGAGTAGGTGGTAACTGATTCATTCTCTCATATATTACTGTATGGTCCAAATATACAAGGAAATGCAGCGGCGCCAATAAAAAAGGAGCATGAGGTTTATGAATGTAACATTTCAGCTAAGTTCAAGTCCAGGTTCCAGTTATAGAATAATGCTAAAATGTTGGAATCGATACCACATGCAGATGTATTTGTTAATATCACCAAAGTGCGTGTAGTTAGGATTAAGAAACAAATATGCTGTTGTGAAAACTACATATATGATACCTACCAATAACGATTAATTACTATTATTTCCAAGAAAGATTGACCCAGGGATACTCAGCTGCCAGAAATGGTTCCCAACCAGTATAGCCTATAGGCTTTAAATGATGCAGGACAAGCATCACAAGTAAAATAAGTTTTCCTATTTTATGCCTTACATCACCAACCCAATATGTTAGTTAAAAGGAAAACTAAATCTGGCATGTACAATTCATTTAGGTCCATGTAAACACCATGAATAAATGAAAAGAAATGCATATAGACATAAGGATGGGTACTCTGCAAAGTAATTGTACCATAAAAGTGACTTGTTATCAAGTTCTTGCTTGGGAACATCACGGCCACGCATAGTGACCAAGTCCAAAAATATTGCTTTGTTCTCACAACAAATGACAACAAAATGCCTTCCTCTTGTAGATGGTGCAGGTGCACTGAAAGCGGATGATTGTTGATTAACTGCAGTTGGAGCCTCAGCAGCAGCAGAGCAATTGCGCCAATGTTGCCAAAAGCGCACATCGTCGTCATAAAAGGAAACCTGCTTTACACTTGGAGTGTAACAGTTGGCCGATAGGGATGTCAGGCAAGATACCATGTAAAATGGCCATGGGAAAATAACAAAACTCCCAAATCAATACCTTCCGCCTCGGATTGCCTCAGTGGGTTTTCCTTTTGAATCTGCACAGGTTTTGACAAAGGTATAATAAGCCAAAAGTATCTATATCATATGGTATGTTGCTTTTAAAGCCCATCTTGAAA
Organism: Poa pratensis; assembly: GCA_947311845.1. NCBI lineage: Eukaryota > Viridiplantae > Streptophyta > Magnoliopsida > Poales > Poaceae > Poa > Poa pratensis. Next base: position 44,234,391 of record CAMZMU010000055.1, on the reverse strand, counting down.
AGAGAGAACGCGGAACTAAAGCAAATAACTGAAAACCATGTATAGTGAAGGTTGAGGGGAACGTTGTGAAACCAGAAAACAGAATATTGAGATAAAAACTAAATTCAAACCAGCATCTACAGGGACTAGAATTTATCTTGTTTGAGAGTTAGGACTGAGGAATGTTTTCTAAATAAGTTATTACTTTCAAAATCAAAATTATACTAGATATGTCGGTTACATATAAACAATGTAAAAAAATTGGCTCTCAAACTATCACTTGGGGCTCAATTTAGTTCTTGAACTAGATAACCACCAACCAGGCCCCTGAAGGCCTGAACTTTGAATTTCGGCTCTCTTCATCCCTTCGTTATGTGTCACTACACGTGGACAAGCTAACGCAGTAGGGCAAGTCTCACCCCAGTCACAACACTCAAATAACCCAAATACCCCGTATAGACTGTAACAGATAATATTGTACCCAGACCATGTTACTAAGATATTATGCATCCATTCGAACTATGCTGCCAGCCTGCCATTATATATTATGTGTATTTGCAACACACAATAGAGTTGACACACAGAAGAAATTCTTAGAACCTGTTTGTTCCAGCTTTGGAATTGGCTTATCACCACAAAATGCTGCAAACCAAACAGAACCGGCTTCCAGGGCTGGGTTTGGCTGAAGCTCCATGGAATAGCATGCCCACCAGCACAGCAATTTGGGTTTTGTTAGGATCAATGTGAGAGGATTTTATTTGGAGGCTACTTCGGTCTGGACTTCATAAGTGAATAAGCTCGAGGGATGGACGAGCATTGGGATTTTTTGCACGGTATGACTGGGAAGTGACTTGGCTGCATTGATTCAGATGAGTCACATGTAGTGCCACCTGAGCAGCGAGAACTAAGCAAGCCAAAATTCAAAGTTCAAGGACTGCTTCGGTCAATTTTTGTAGTTCGAGGATAGAACTGAGCAACGTGTGATAGTTCAAGGACCGGATTGTGTATCAGCTCTAAAATAGTAAATATAAAGTTTCTCAAACAACGATCAGTACAACAATTGCCACTGTTGTTACTTTTTGAAGATGAATGTGTAAGAAGACGGTTGTTTATTAAATATCAATGACTAATTTAACTGGCAATCAGTTAAAACCACGTATTTCAATAATTTAAGCAACAGTCCACTGCTATTCAACAAACGAGAAAACTGGAAAATCTAACATCATCACTCCAACCGCGCATAACAACACTATGCCATGCCCAACAAGCTATTCCAACCATAGTTACTGCACAACATACCAGTTTCTCCCTCCGCGAGCTTCTCGAGCTTCACACCGACCAACCTCCGTTCATCAACGCCGCCCGCCTTCAGCTCATAGATGACCTAATCCCCCATACATCAAGGAATTCCAAAGCAAGTGGGGATCAGTTCAATCGCAGACAGGACAGAGGGTGCTAAGCCGGTTCAGCAGGACGAGAACAAATGGGGAGGAGAGGGCCCAATTCAGCGCGGGATCTCGGTGGTACCTGGCGGTGCTCCCAGTCCCAGACGGAGACGCGGTCACTGGCGTCGGCGGTGACCAGCCAGGTGTGAGTGGGGTGGAGCTGGATCTTCACCACCTTGTCGCTCGTCGGCCGGAACGCCCTGAGGCGGAGCATCTCGCCGCGCCCGCCGCGTGCGGCGGCGGCGTCGTCGCGGGCGGGGAGCGTGTTTGGGCGTGAGCGCGTGAGATCTGGAGATCCGGTGGGATGAGGCAGTGCTGTTTGTTGTGGGAGCTCGCGGGGTTGGAGGTCGGGAAGATCTGAGTCGGGGCTTGAACGACGACAGAGACGAGAGACAGAGTAAGGTGAGCTTCTTCTTTTTTTTGGAACGAGCGTCTTTTTTTTTCTGAGGACAGAATGAGAGTACGGTGAGCTATGCGAATGGGTAACTTGGGCCTGCTCGCTTTTTGGAAGCCTTCTTGTTTTATTGAGCCGAACAATTTGGGATACCCTATATATCGCCTTCGGCGAGTCGTACATATGACTCGCCCGCGCACGGCGCGTCGCCCGGCAGGCCCACTACGCGTGACGGCCCATTACCTTCGGTCTCGGTTTTTTTTCTCCAGCCAGCAAGTTACCTTCTTCGCTCGTTCATTCCGAATGTTTTTTCGATCAGCTCGCTCTTTCGGAATGCTACATACAACATTCCAAAAAAGAAAGTACACAAACTTTCAAAAAATGAACCATTTTCAAAAAGGAATTTTTTTAATAGTTCCAAATCTGAAAATGGTTCCAATTTTGAAAAAGTTTCCGATTTTGAAATGGTTCCAAATTTGAAAATGTATCCTTTTAAAAATGGTTTAAATTAAAAAAATCGTTCCAAATTTGAAAATGGTTTAGATTTTGAAAAATGTTCCATTTTTTGAAAATGGTTCCGATTTGGAAAATGGTTCTAAATTTGAAAATGTTTCCTTTTAAAATGGTTCCAATTTTAAAAATGTTCCATGTTTGAAAATGGTTCAGATTTTGAAAAATGGTTCCATTTTTTAAAATTGTTCCAAATTTGAAAATGTTTCAGATCTTGAAAATGGTTCCAATTTGAAACTGATTGCAAATTTGAAAAATGATACATATTTTGAAAAATGATTCCAATTTCGAAAATAGTTCCGATTTTAAAATTGGTTACAAATTTTAAAAATGGTTCGTTTTAAAAAATGGTTCAGATTTTGCATTTGAAAATGGTTCCAATTTTAAAATGGTTCCAATTTTGAAAATGGTTCGGAAAATATAGAAACGAAAATGGTTCATATTTGAAAATGTGAAAAAAATATTTTAAAATAAAGGAAAATAAAACTAAAAAATACTAAAAAATAAAAAAGAAACAAAAAAGAAAGAATAAATCGGAAAAAAGAAAGAGAAAAAAGAAACAAAAACCGCAAACCGATGAAAGAAACTATAGATTTAGGGTACTAATGGGTGATAACCCCCAAGAGCAGGGGATCACTGTAGCACCTCTCAATGTGGAAATAGGGTATCGATCCGCAGGAGCAAGAAGGAAAAGTTATCTATTCCCTACAACTAAAGTGTCACAAGTTTTAGTTGATTATGCACTAAACAAGTTTAAAGAATAAGATGGTTGATTTAATGGATGGAAGTTCAATGTAACAAAACAAGAATGTAAAAGTGTCACAATCTTCTTCAATGCAAGAGGACAAGACAAAGGTTTTCTCTTATAGGAACAATGGACATGGGTTCATGGGTTCACTCAATCCTCTCTCCCATCTATGGTGATTATCATGTTATAGATAAAAAGTACACACAATTGTTGTGCTTTAATGGTAAACTTCTATGACGGCTACATGTCCTAAAACACATAGTTTAAAGAAAATAATCATTTGTGTTGCTAGGTCACCCTCGTAAGGCTAGCGTGGTTTGTTGTCACTCTCACATCATATTTCTTCCTTTTTACCCCCAGATAAAGTATGTTGGGTTGTATTGTGTCACTCAATACATATGCCGTTGTCACATCGGCCATCCCGTACCTACATACATCATACTTCATAATGGATAATATTCTAAACACTAGTGCAATGATTCATATTTCGTGTGCATAACCACATCTCTCTCATCTATCTACACTTGGTGGTGTCAATCACCTCATGACATGGATAAACAAGGCATTATGCATAAATCGAACCATCACATGCATCATAGAATATCTCCAAAGTATAACAAGTCATAAAAGATCCAACACAACGGTAAATGCATAACAAATATCATCGCATACCACAATATCCACCATAGGAATTACATAGATAGATCCATACTTATGCAAGGCACATCATATGGACTTCAACAATGATCATACATAGAGAGATTAGATCAAGTTACCACCACAAACCCAAAGTCCAAGGGGTGGACTACTCCCCCTTCATCATGGTGATGATGGTGGAGATGTTGGAGAAGATGGAGACCACCCCGGCAGCGCCCCGTCGGAGTTTTCCCCTCCAATCTGCAGCTCCAGGTCTTCTATTTCGTGGTTTTGTGTTTCTGCGGCGCTCCCTTCCGAAAGCCGTCGGGGGACTATTTTTATAGTCGTTTTTAGGTCAAGACGAAGGCACGGGGATGAAGATCGATGGCATCGGAGGCTCGAGGCCCAGGATAGGGGGTCCCACGCGGCCAAGGAATCTGGCTGCGTGGGCCCACCTCTTTTGGCCCTCGGGTTTCCATTTTTTCGCTTCCTTCGCTCCTACGCTTTGTTCCTTCCAAAAAATGATCCCCGCAAAATATTAGGTCATTTGGACGTCGTTTGGGTCCCTGAAACATCAAAATATAGAAAATAGGGTTTTCTGCCAGTGCAGGGTTAATTCCAGAAAAATAGGGAAACTGCGAAATATTCCCAAAATCAATATAAAACAATGATATAACCCTTATATGATGCAAATATGATTGAAATATAAGTAATATAATGCAAAGTTCATGTATGCATTTTACATGCATCAACATCCCCAAGCTTAACCTATACTCGTCCTCGAGTATGAAGGTGATAAAACTAACATGGACTTTGCTTTTTAATACTATCAATGGATATCAAAGATGATTACTATTGCTACATAGAGTCAAATGATTCATTCTTCAAAGGAATAGCAATATACAAGATAGATTATGAAGTGATATCAAATATTCAATGTAAGGATGTTCAATGATAATTCACAAAGTGTAACATAGAAGAAAGTACTATGGACCAAATGTATGCATAATAAAAAGTAAAAACATCCTATAATGGTCATAGAGTATTCTTGTAAATCTGAATATAAAAGGTGGACACTTTGGAAAGATATATAAATAAGTAGAGGTAAAACATGAATAAGTTTCATCTAGCTTCCAAATGCTTCTACTTAAGTTAATGTTTGCAATGTGGTATCCATTGGTGTGGAGCTCTCATTACCCCTATCATAGCATCTTGAATGGTTAAAGTTTAAAGTGAAAGCAAATATGAGTAGTGTGCTTGACAAAGTATGGGTTGAATGCCTCATGCCCCGTGAATACGAGTACCTACACCACGGTGTTACTCAACTCGGGCCACAAAGCAAGTTCAAGTTAAAGTCATTGTAAGTAATATAATAGCGTCATCAAGAGTGTCAACTGGGGTACCTCTTGCCTCAGGACATGGAAACTAGCCCATGTCAAAATGACAAGACAAACAGACAATGAACAATCTCAGCACTCTTTTATTTACTATTTGTATAGCTTTTTATTATGACGTGCATCACTGAATGTTCACTTTGGTACGCTGTAAATTTCCACCATGAATGATGCATGGCTTAGGTTAGCGGCCCAGGCGTCTCTCTAGCCATTTATACAAACTCCTCAAACTTACTAAGTTTCCGCATTTATTTGGCACCATGATAAGCATCCATAAACAAAAGTACATGATATCAACTAAATATAATTAAGAGCACGTTGAAAGCTTGCCATGTGACAACACATATGAGCTAACTCCCAACCAAGACTCTTGTCAAGCATACAACTTCATAATTTTAATCACAATGGTTCATGTTTATTAAGTGCAATAAAAGTAAAGTGTGCATCAAGTTCGTGAGAGCTTTTTAACCAACTTTCCCATAACAATCAATAACATAAGCATTTTAATTTGGAAACATAGATAATACAATATAACATGATAAACATACTCGGAATAGCATTAAGCTAATAGGTAGATATGGTGGACTCACTGGAAAACTTTGGTTGAAGGTGTTGGAAAACAAGTTTTTACTTGTTGGAATTTTTGGGCTAGCAAAACGGAGAAAGTTGACCGTCTAAATGCATGCATAAGTGTCCGTAGAACTAATCAATCCATGTTAAACAAAGTAAAGTAACATTCAGCATCAAAACATGAATAAAAGATAGCTTTTGATAAAACACTTGCAAATTAATACTCATTAAAAAGCACATGAATCATGCAACTATATGTATCCTTTTGAATCAACTCAAACATCCCTTTCCCAATCTTTTTAATAGCATCCAACTTAATTCAACCCAAATTTCCAGTAGCTCTCTCATAACATAAATGAAAAGTGGTGGTCTCACAAATAAAAACCAAACCGAAATAACAAAAATAAAAGACGCTCCAAGTTTATGCGATAAAGTGCATTGATCGAAAAACATAAGTTAGACGTGTGCAAACCGAGAGTGTGTTGGTCCAATGGGGTTGTATTCACATCCCAAGCTTATGGTCTTCACCATCCTTGGATAACTCTTGGTGCATCTCCTCTAATCCCTGTGAAAAAACTTCAAAACTCCGTTTCTCCCATCTCTTTTCTGTGGGGTGACATTAGTAGTGATAGACAAATGAATTGCTTGCTGCATAAAATCCTTAAACAAAAATGTGAAACATGTCAAAAAGTAAATAATATTGTATGCCTACTTATAAACTCAATTGGATAAAAAAGATTCAAGTTAAAAGTTCAAAGAATGCATCAAACAAAATGGGACAGAATCTGTCCAGAAAAACAGCAGCCGCAAAACGCATTTTTCTACCCTACTTAAATATGTCGAAAAAATCTGAAAAAAATCACGCTTACATAGGATGAAAAGTTGCAATTACAGTTCAAATTTCAGCTTATTCGGAGTCACAGAATAGGAATGAAAAATCATACCGTGCACAGATTCGTGCTGGAATAAAGTCTCCGAATGCAAAAGCAACTTTTTCAAGTCAAAATAGGTAAAACTTGGCACTTTATTAAAAATTCCAGAAACAAAACTAAAAACTAAGCCTCTTGTTACAGCAAGAGGACACAAAGAAAATCAAAAATAAAAACAACCGGGTTGCCTCCCGTAAAGCGCTTTCTTTATAGCCATGTAGCTAGGCTTCTTACTTTGGTGATCATGAAGGTTGAAGCTCATGAGGGAGCTTGTTCTTTGGTGTGTCCCTCTTCCTTGAGAAGTGTTCATGCATGATACCAGGGTCCCATGGTGTTATCAATCCAATCAAAATAATATTCAAGTTGAGACCTAGTCGAGAGAAAAACAAAACACAAAAGTAATAACAACAAAGTCTAACTTTCTTTCTATGCATTGGCATTTTGTATATGAATGAAGCACAATAAATAGAAATTTTCCAATGCATATTAACAGTAGATACTTGCAACTTATAGTTATTAGCAACATAAAGAGGGCTCTTATCACCTCCTCTTTCATAATAGTTGCAAGAAGTAAAGTAAATTCACCCATATAACCATTGGACTCATCCAACTTAGATAATTTAGGTACATAAAGAGGATCATTAAATTTATTATGGAAGTCATTAGCATGCTTCCCTCTTTCAAAATAGTTATTAAGATCAATATCAAGTTTAATATCATGGTTGCAACAAAGATTTGGAACTAAAGGTAATTGCAAACCACATAAGTATTTCTCAACATAAGCAAATTTCTCCTCTATGGTGTAATTAGGAGAATCCAGAAACAAAGTAGGACTCTCATGAGTAAGAGTAACATCACAAACAACAAGTATATCATTTTTATCCTCACATAATTTAGTAACAACTAAACATGGAGGTTTATCAATAAGCATAGGACCATCATCTACAGCATTATCATATAGCATATTTTAGCAATACTCCTCATTATCATCAATAAGTTCACTAGTAGCATTAATAGAAAGTAAAGGAGCATTATTAGTTTCATCATAATAGCATGAGTTATCATATAGGACCATAAATTTTTCGTTTGACACTCATCATAACATGGGTTTTCATAAATAACAAAAGACTTTGGAGTTTGAGTGCTACTATCAAATGTTGATGGTGAAGTTGGGAGATCCAACTCTTCCCCAAGCTTTGGTTGGAACACATCCATTTCAATCTCCTCTTCACATATGATGGCGTGAATCACACGCTCGTTGGGAGACCCCAAGAGGTAGGTATGATGCAGTTCAGCTGCAAGTTTTCCCTCAGAAAGAAACTAAGGTTATCGAACCAGTAGGAGCAGCAACTCTTCAGAAGGTTGTTGGTGGCTCGCACGGCGCAATACGATCACCAATGTGGAATCTGCACACAACACAATCAAACTACTTTGCCCCAACGAAACAGTGAGGTTGTCAATCTCACGGCTTGCTGAAAACAAAGGATTAAACGTATGGTGTGGAAAATGAGTATTAAATTGCAGAGAATGAAAAAGGAACAGTTTGCAGTTTGTGGTTGTTTAATCAGTGTAAAAGAATGGACCGGGGTCCACAGTTCACTAGTGGTGTCTCTCCATAAAAGATAACTAACATGTTGGGTGAACAAATTACAGCTGGGCAATTGACAAATAGTGAGCGCATGACAATGCATATACATGACATGATGACTACTATGATATTTAATTGGGCATTACGACAAATACATAGACCGTTATCCAACAGCATCTATGACTAATAATCCACCGCCGGGTTGTCATCCGAGTCCCCGTTGGTATTAAGTTGCAAGCAACGGATAATTGCATTAAGTAAAGTGCGTAATGTAAACAAACACATATGCCCGTGGACATAGCATCGTTAGGTTATCCCTAGTGGCAACAGCACATCCACAACCTTAGAACTTTCTGTCACTGTCCCAGATTAAACGGAGACATGAACCCACTATCTAGCATAAATACTCTCTCTTGGAGTTACAAGCATCTACTTGGCCAAAGCATCTACGAGTAACGGAAAGCATGCAAGATCTTAAATAACATATAAGATAGATTGATAATCAACTTGACATATATTCAATATTCATCGGATCCCAGCAAACACAACATGTAGCATTACAATAATATGATCTTGATCATGTAGGGCAGCTCACAAGATCTAAACATGATGGCACAAAGTGGAGAGACAACCATCTAGCTACTGCTATGGACCCGTAGTCCAAGGATGAACTACTCACGCATCACTCCGGAGGCAGGCATGGCGATGTAGAAGCCTCCGGTGACGATTCCCCTCTCCGGCAGGGTGCCGGGAAGAGGTTCTGAACCCTCCCGAGCTAGGGTTGACGGCGGCGGCGTCTCTGGAACTTTTCGTGGATATTTGCTCAGGTACTTAGGGTTTTCGCGTCGGGGGGAATAAGTAGGCGAAAGGGCGGCGGCTGGAGACCCCCGAGGGGCCCACACCACCCTAGGGCGCGGCAGAGGGGGGCCCGCGCCCTAGGTGCGTGTGGCCTCCTGGCTCTCCTCTGTTGCTCCTTGGTCCGTCAGGTGGTTCTGGTAAAATAGGGACCCCGTGTAGTTTCGTCCAATTCCGAGAATATTTCCAGACTAGCTTTTCTGGAATACAAAAACAGCAGAAAACAGGAACTGGCACTTCGGCATCTTGTTAATAGGTTAGTCCCAAAAAATGTATAAAAGTGATATAAAGTAGATGCAAAACATGTAGCAATTGGTATAAAACAAGCATGGAACATCAAAAATTATAGATACGTTTGAGACGTATCAGCATCCCCAAGCTTAGTTCCTACTCGTCCTCGAGTAGGTAAACGATAAAAACAAAATAATTTTTGAGGTGACATGCTACCATCATAATCTTGATCATATAATATTGCAAGGCACATGTAAATGAATGAAGTGATCCAAGTCAATGGTCTATAATTTGCTACCAAATAGATAATGAGTAAACAATGAATCACACAAGCTAAACGTTTTCATGAATAGTACTTTCGAGACAAGCATCAAACAGTTTTGCATAAGTGTTAACTCATAAAGCAATAGTTTCTAATAAAAGGTATTTAATCAACACAAAGGAAGAATTTAGTTTCAGCATTTGCTTCAACTTTCAACATATTTATCTCATGGATATTGTCAACACAAAGTAGTATAACAAGTCCAATACATTGCATATAACGCATGTTGTAACAAAGTTGACACTAGTGTTTGCTTGTGGAAGACAGAAAGAATAGGAAAACTGACTCAACATAAAAGTAAAAGAAAGGCCCTTCGCAGAGGGAAGCAGGGATTAAATCATGTGCTAGAGCTTTTAGGTTTTTGAAAGCATATAGAGATTGCATAAAATATTTGATACTCCTCCCAACCTTGCTAACACAAGCCATGGCTAACCGAATCCTCGGGTGCCTTCCATCAATCACATACCATGGAGGAGTATCTATTTTTGAGAGGTGTTTGTTAATTGTCAACGAATGGTAGCGGGTGAGAACAGTATTCTACCTGTCAAACGGACTTTTAAGAGCGGCTCCCATGAAGGACGTTATTTCTACCAGCAAGGCAGATCATCCCTCTTTCTCTTTGGTTTACACACATTCAGGTATTTCACTGTTTGTCATTGCTTACTGATGAATCAGGGCAAAAGTGTGAAGAGAATTAATTGGTTAAAGTTGTAATTAATTGGGACTGGGCACCCCGTTGCCAGCTCTTTTTGCAAGTTATTGGATAAGCGGATGTATATGCCACTAGTCCAGGTGTAAAAGTCCATTCAACAAATAGAATAAAGAATAACCACACTAATTCCTCATGAGCTAGTAAACATTGACACAAAAAGGGAATAATAACATTTTGAATAATTTAAAGGTAGCACATGAAAAATTTACTTGGAGTGGCAAGGAAATACCACATATAGGTAGTTATGGTGGACACAAATGGCATGGATTTTGGCTCAAGGATTTGGATGCACGAGAAGCATTCCCTCTCAGTACAGAGTTTAGGCTAGCAAGGTTATGTAAGCAAACAAGAATATCAACCCGTACACCAAGTTTTATATGACAAACATATTGCAAACGTTATAAGACTTCATACCGTCTTCCTTGTTAACCAAACCCTGTTATTAGAAAATATCTAGACCTTAGAGATACCACCGATGCAAACCAAATTTTCAACAAGCTTTACGGTAGTTCTTCACTAATAGGCTTAACTCATGTGATGCACAATTTAATCATGATCTACTTGTTAACTCAAAACAATTGACAAGCATCAAGTTATCCATTTTAGTGATCTACAAGATTAAGCAAGTTTTTCCTTATACCAATTACCACATGCAACATTTTCTGAACCAACCAAACACCAATCAATTTATTTCATCAACTCTCCAAACAAATATAAGTGAAGCAAGAGAGTACTTTCTACAAAAGAAAGCTAATAGCTCTGACAAGAGATACATGAAAACAAGAGCTAAAAGCTGAACAGCGCTAGATATGAATACTCAACAAATATAAGTGAAGAATAGGAGTATTCTCATGAAAAAGCGGAGCGTGTCTCTCTCCCAATCAAGAATGCTAGGGTCCAGTCAAGCTTTATTGAAAATAAAAGTGCAATACTGAAAATAAAAGCACACAGACGCTCCAAGAAAAGCACATATGATGTGAAAGAATTAAAATATAGTTTCACTAGAGATGACCTGATAATTTTGACGATGAAGAAGGGGATGCCTTGGGCATCCCCAAGCTTAGACGCTTGAGTCTTCTTGAAATATGCTGGGGAGATCCATGGGAGCCTCCCCAAGCTTAAGCTCTTCACTCTTCTTCTCTTGACCCTTGAAAACTTCCGTCACACCAAACTCAAAGTAGATCTCATTAGAGGGTTAGTGCATAATCAAAAATTCACATGTTCTAAAGACGCAATATGATTTGTTACTTTAAACATTAGCTACAGCCACTGATGTTATGTGAAGCTCTTCCACCCAAAAAAGAATTTCACTCAACACTAGTAAAAGAGAGAATGCAAAATAAAAAGGCATAATCTGTCTAAAACAGAACAGTCCGCAAAGACGAATTTTTTCGAGGCACTTACGACGCTCAGATCGAAAACTCTGAACTAATGAAAGTTTCAGACATTCATAAAGATTACGCACAAAAATTTCAGATTTAATTAACAATCTGGTGATTTTAGGAATTTCGTACAGTGAACAGCAAAAATCTGTTTCTGCGCAGCAATCAAAATTAAGCATCATCTTAACATTAGAGGCTACTCTTGGCACAACAATGCGAGAAAATAAAGATACAAAGGAGTTGCTACAGAAGTAAACATCCTCCTTGACTCAATAAAAGAAAAATTGCAGAAAAAAATAATGGGTTGCCTCCCATAAGCGCTTTTCTTTAACGCCTTTTAGCTAGGCACAAAGCATGCATCAAGTATTACCAAGTGAAGAGCATCCAAAGAGAGGTCGGAAGTTTTCTCAACAATGCATTTTATCTTATCTATGTAGGTTTCGGAATTCCCTTTCTCAATACCTCTAGGCTCATCATATTCATCAAATGGGTTTTCAGGAACAATCCAATCAAAATTTTTCTAGTGCCTCCTGCATTCCTATAAGCTTAAAAGGTATTGGTATTTTAACTTCCCCCTCACAATTAGTTTCTTTAGTGTACTTAAGCCTCTCTTTTTCAAGTTTTTCAAGTGTATTAACAACGTCAATACAATACCCAAGCATCTTGTATTTAATAAAAACTTTTCTAGCTTCCCTAGCAACATCACCAAATTCTTTAAGTAGGGTTTCTAAAACAAAATCTTTCTTTTCACCATCTTCCATATTGACATGGGTATGCCTATAGGGTACCCTACCATGAGGGTACCTGGTGCACGTATCGAGGCCCAACTATCAGAGCCTACATGAAGCCCATGAAGGGAGGCCCACGAAGATGAGTATCCTCCAAGTTTGGCGAAGCAATAGTCGGTTTAGAGTTTCCTTACTTGTAAATCGAGTCGGTTACGAACACCCGAGACCCAGCCTATTATTTAAGGACTGGGAGGGCCATCGAACCAGACACGTACTTTCAGAGCCACAAAACCCTAGCGAGATCGACATCTCGCCGGGACCTTGTAACCATCATATTCACAAAGCAATAACAGACAGGCAGGACGTAGGGGTGTTACCTCCACACGAGGGCCCTGAACCTGGGTAAAATCTTTGCCCTGCTTGTCAGCCGACGATACTTCCAGCTCTACCACGTTCTCTCCCCCATATTCATAACCTAGGGACCTTAACCATGGGTCTTGATGAGTCTACCCCTCGTCAAGTGGCGCCGTCTGTGGGAAGAATAGCGCTGGACTCGAAGTTTCGCCGGTCCCAACAGCAAACGGCAAATCGCCGATCACACCAGCAAACGGCAACTCGCCGATCTCATCTGCAAACGGCAACTCGCCGGCCATGTCAGCAAACAGCAACTCCGATCCAGGCGACACACGGCGACTCGCCGATACTCGAAAAGCGGCCTGCCCGCTTCACCTGCAAAAAGCGCATCTGCTCTTCCAATGAATTTCAATCCGCACTCGCCGGAGCTTCAGGAGGCGTTTTTGGCCTTGAATCAGGTTTGAGTTTAACTGTTGGAGCATTCAATTTTTTCGTAAACAATCTTGGCACGCAGGACTCGACAGATCCGCAACAACTGGCGCTGGGCGCACTCGAGGCTCCGTCGACTGCGCTCGCCCCGTCGTCGATTCCTGAAGCCTGCTCGCCCGCAACAACCATGTCGACCGGCGAGATCGACAGGTTCATGATGACGGAACTCCAAGGCGGGAGCAGAATCAGCATACCGCACAAGCAACGTCGACTTCAACCTACCACTCGACGAAGTTTCGACTGCGGGATCTCCCTCGATGACTTCTACGAGCCCGCGATTCATAACGACAGCAACGTCGACTCGGAGATCTTCACCAACACCAACTCGACTCAGAATCCATAATGGCTCGCAACACCGAAAATTCGCCTCGAAGATCTACTCGATGAACATACTGGCTCTGACATGAGCCTCGACGGCGACGTCGAGTCCATGACTGGAATCGACAGCACATACACCTGTCCACGGGTCACGCCCCATCAGGTCTACGTGGCCTTCCGCAGAATCATCCGCAGACGCAGCCGCTCGCAGGCCTGCACAATTCCCATGCACGGTAACCATGCCGGATGGGGTCACAACCTTGACAATCACGGAGGAGATGGCAGCAAAAGCAGATAAAGTCATAAAGGAGTGCACAATGATGCCACCAAATTCCACCCCAGAGGAGATGTTGACCTTCCAGTACTTCAACTGGCAGGAGTCAATTCGACTGCAAAACTACCGAGCGACGCTCGAGAGCGCAAAAGGCAAGCCAGCCTCTCGAGTGCCCGAAGAAGGGAGCAATCCCTCGGGTCCACAATGCAACCAACCCCACGACCTAGGTCGCGGTTGGCAAGCCTTCCAGAACATGAAAGGGTAGCAATCACCCGTAACCTGTCGTTCATGACAGAGGACGCTAACGGAATCCCAGTGCCCAAAACTGCTGCGGGTGCATTATTCTCCGTAGGTGCTTACCTCAAGGCAATGCAACCTCCGGCGAATGACCCTAACGCAGCCCTGCATCGCCAACAACTCAAATCGCTAGCTCTAGCGGCACAGGCTATACAGCCAGAAGACAAAACTCCAGCAAGGAATCGCGATCGCGACATAGTCGACTCACGACACGCAGCACATCATCGCAGTGGTCGCAGCCACCACTCGGATGAAGGAAGGAGAAGCACGCGCCGGCACAGGTCCAGCAGAAGCAGATCTCGAAGATCCTATAGCAGCGATTCATACTCTGATCGTGAACCAGAGCCATGCGGAGCATTGTGCTTCACTCGACGCATCCGTGACGCGGATGCCCAAAGGTTCAAGTTGACAGGCGAACAACCCAAGTACAACGGTCGCCAAGAACCTTCGGGTGGCTAGAAGATTACAGACTCGCCGTGGCATGCCAGCGTGGCACGAACACCACGGCGATGCAGTACATACGACTATGCTCGAAGGAACTGCCCGCGACTGGCTCAAGTCGCTCCCTCCATCATCATACGACTCGTGGGACGATTTCCGCAGAGACTTCATCAAAAACTTCGAGCCTCTGTGTGAGCGCCCGAAGACATTCGAGAATTAAGGGACATGCACTCAACGATCAGACGAGTCGTTGAGATCATACATACGGCGGTGGACCGAAATACGCAATTCGGTTGGCAAAGTGTCAGAAGACAGGGCCATGGATGCCTTCATACAAGGTCTCGCCAGGAAGGACTTCAAAGAGGCACTGGTCGTGAAAAGCCAACCTCCCTGGCTGACCTCATCAAAGTTGCGACTGAGTGGGCAGATGGAGAGGATTCTGTACGCAGATCCCGTGCTTCCCCACACGCGACAACTACGAAAGCGGCAGTCGAGGCCGCAGAGATTCATACAGAGAAGATCGCAGGCGCAAACGTTCCAAACGTCCTTACGACGATAACAGACCCGAGTTCATGGCGGCTGGATACACACAACCCGGGAGGACCAAGATAGAAGCAATCGACGCTCGGATGATCGACGGGACAGTCGAGATCGCGAGCAGCGGAGCGACAGCTACAAAAGGCAAGAATGGCGCAAACGCAGCGACGCAAAACCCGAGCGGTCATTCGAGGAAAAGATGGACGACTGGTGCAGATTCCACCTCTTCAAGGGGACGACGGAAAACTACGCTCCAATCACACCCTAAGGAACTGCAGGGAATTCGACCAAATGGCGACTGACTACATGATACGACTCAAAAGGTACGGCCCAGCACCTGCTCAGCCCACGCCTGCACCCGCACCACAGCCGAACGCTGTGCCCGCTCTCATGGCGCCACAGCCGCCACCGCAACCACCACCACAGCCTGCTCCAGGCGCAAACCTCGCAGGTGCCATACAACCCGTACTACGGGCGGAAGATGATCAATATCCACAGCCCCACGGGCAGATGTACATGATACAAAAGGGTCGCCCCTCCAACAGGCAGCAAAAGCTAATCACTCGACAGTGAACATGGCTGTCATGGCACCTCCTGCCGTGCCGAATTTCTGAAGGGATCGGAAACCATCATAAGCTTCAGTCGAGAGGATCATCCCCCAGCTGTAGTTCGACCAGGGCACGCGGCTCTGGTACTCGACGCGCAAATAGGAGGCTACGCCATGACCAAGGTCTTCATGGATGGAGGCAGCGGCATAAACATCATCTTCGCGGACACGCTCCGCAAAATGAACAGGTCAGTCGAAAACCTCCCAAAATCTTCAAATACCTTCCACGGTATTGTTCCTGGCAAAGCAATTAGCCCAGAAGGCACCATACAACTCGACGTTACGTTCGGGGACAAAAGCCACTTCAGGACAGAGTCGATTGAGTTCGAGGTCGTCGACTGGAAATCACAATACCATGCTATTCTTGGTCGCCCGACGTTTGCTCGATTCATGGCGGTGCCACACTACGCGTACCTCACGCTGAAGATGCCAGGACCAAAGGGAGTCATACTGTCCGTGGAAACTTTCAAAGGTCCGATGCTTGCGACCGCGAGTTCAGCAAAATCTCCGAGATGTTCGGGGTGGAAGAATCACTCGCCGACCTGGCGATTCCAACGACCGCACACTCCTTCCGGAGCATAAGAAGTTGGCAGTCGACAGATCCTTCAATGCTACAAATGACACAAGGTCGCATCAGGTGCACCCGACCGATCCGTCCAAAACAGTCAACGTATCTTCGAGCCTGCCTATCGCATAGGAAGGCGCGCTCGTCGAATTCCTCGTGAGAACTGGAAATATTTGCATGGTGTCCAGCCGACATGCCAGGTATTCCCAGGGAATTCGCCGAGCACTCTCTCCAATTGTTTCCAGATGCAAAGCCAGTCAAGCAACGATGCGTCGAATCTCCGGCCCAAAGCGAACCGCAGTCGAATCTGAAGTCGACCGGTTACTCGCAGCAGGATTCATTAGGGAAATCAAGAAATCACAATGGGTGGCCAACCCCGTATCGTAGAGAAGAAGCATACAGACATCCTTCGGATGTGCGTGGACTTCACAGCGCTGAACAAGTGATGTCCAAAGGATCACTTCCCGCTACCCCGATCGACCAGATCGTCGACTCCACCGCCGGATGCGCACGACTCTCCTTTCTGGATGCTTACTCAGGTTATCACCAGATAAGGATGAAGCAGAAGACGAAGAGAAAAAAGCGTTCATAACCCACTCGGGGTCTACTGCTACACAACTATGCCCTTTGGGCTCAAAAAATGCGGGTGCAACATACCAGCGCATGATGTAGGACTGCCTCAAAAAGCAAATGGACGCAAGTCGTTCTACGTGGATGACTTTTCATTACACAAGGGAAGAACACACTACTCGATGATTTGAGGGAGACGTTCGCAAACTCAAACGCTTCCATATCAAGTCAATCCTAAGAAGTGCACGTTCGGCGTTCCAGCTGGCAGCTCCTAGGGTACCTAGTCTCTGCCCGTGGAATCGAAGCAGCCGGAGAAAATACAGGCCATCTCACAATGCAAAGGCCTTCAAAGCTTCATGATGTGCAGAAACTAGCAGGACGAGTAGCAGCGCTCAGTCGATTCATCTCACAAACTGGGTGTAAAGGCTTTACCATTCTATCGACTGATGACGAAGGCGGACAAGTTCGAGTGGACGCAGAAGCTGAAGCAGCTTCACAGATCTCAAGCAGATACTCACAAGCCCTCCAATCCTCGTCGCACCTAAGGAACGGGAACCACTCTACCTGTATGTCTCGGCTACAACAGGGTGGTGAGCACCGTACTGGTAGCGAACGCATGGAGGAGGGGCACATCCAAAACATACAACGTCCAGTCTACTACCTGAGCGAGTTCTTCCATATCAAACAGCGGTACCCGCACTCTCAAAAGCTGGCATATGCTGTATCATGTCCTCAAGGAAGTGACACACTACTTCACCGAGCACCGATCACGTGGTAAGTAACTCAGCATCGGTGATATCCTCACAACCCAATGCAACGGGTCGAGTCACAAAATGGCTAATCGAGCTAGCTCCAAGGACATCAAGTATGAGCACCGAAGCTATCAAAGCACAAGTCCTACCCGACTTCACAACACGAAGGCGCAGGCGCAGGCGTCATCCTCATATCACCAAAAGGGGACAAGCTACGTTATGTTTTGCAGATGGGATTCAAACTACCCTCCAATAACGAGGTGAATACGAGGCCCTGATCATGGCATGCGGATGGCAAAAGCACTTGGGTGCACTCGATTGATGATCTACGGCGACTCCAATCTCGTGGTGCAGCAAACAATGAAGGCCTGCGACAATCGCGGACAACATGATCGCTTATCGCGACCTGTACAACACACTGGAGGGCAGCTTCGAGGGCTGTGAGTTGAGGCACATAGGAAGGGAAAGTAACGAAGAAGCAGACATGCTAGCCAATCTTGGCTCAACTGGCGCACAAATTCCACCTGGTGTCTTCCTCGAGCGCATCGAACAGATCTATCAAGGAGAAACGAGAGCCTCCTCCGTCGACTACGCCACCCAAAAGCAAAGTGCCTAGCACAGAGGACCCCCCAGTCGAGGTATTTCTCATTGAGCCAACCTGGACTCAACCTTTTCTGGCTTACATACTCCGTGGCGAGCTACAGATGACATAACGAGTCCCGACGCGTGACTCGAAGATCAAAAGCACACCGTTATCAACGGCGAGTTATACAAGCGCAGCATATCAGGTATGTTCCAAAGATGCATCGCATTCGAAGATGGCCAAGCCATACTTCGAGACATTCATGCAGGTACCTGTGGGCATCACGCCAGCAATCGATCACTCGTAGCCAAAGCCTTTCGCGCAGGGTTTTACTGGCCTACAGCACTCAAAGACGCGGAGGACATAGTCAAAAGGTGCGTCGGCTGCCAGAAATTCGCAACAAGGCCGCACGCACCCGCATCGGCGTTGAAGACTATACCGCTGGCCTGGCCTTTCGCCCAATGGGGGCTCGATATGGTTGGGCCACTCAAAAAATCATCGCATGGCGGGCATACTCACCTACTGGTGGCAGTCGACAAGTTCACAAAGTGGATCGAGGCGGTCCCATCACAAATTCGACTGCTACTACGGCAGTCAACTTCATAAAGAGCATCATCTACCGCTTCGGTGTCCCAAACAGTATCATCACTGATAACGGCACAAACTTCACGGCTGAGGAGTTCAAAACCTTCTGCAAAGAGCAGGACATTACGCTCAATTACGCATCCGTGGCATCCACAATCCAATGGCCAAGTCGAAAAGGCCAACGGACTTGTGACAAGTGGGATCAAGAAGCGCCTCCTGGTGCCACTCAAAAGAGCTGCGGGTGCTTGGGTCGAAGAACTACCATCTGTGCTATGGAGCCTACGCACAACTCCCAACACTTCTACGCAGTTCACCCCATTCTTCATGGTCTATGGTGCAGAGGCAATTCTGCCATCGATGTAAGGTTCAATGCGCCACGAGTTGAAGCATAATGAAGAAGACGCGGAAGAAGCACTCGAAGACGCAGTCGACTTGCTCGATGAGGCGCGAGACACGGCCTTGGCCCGCACAGCTGTTTACCAGCAGGATCTCCGCAACTACCATAGCCGTCGACTGCGAACCAGGTCCTTTGTTGTGGGCGACCTGGTTCTTCGACTGAAGCAAAAGAAGGTGCACAAGCTCGCTTCCCCATGGGAAGGTCCCTTCTTCATCACGGAGGTCCTTGGTGGAGGCGCATATCGACTGAAGCACGCGAAGACAGGCGAACTCTCTCATAATCCTTGGAACGTTGCGCATCTGCGCCGTTTCTACGCATAAAGTGCTCACAGTCATACAATGTAATAGGCTATATGTCGGATGGCTGCAGGTTTCAGACGCGCTCTTTTCCTTACCAGGGTACCTAAGGGGACTGGAAGGTTTTTAATGAGGCGGCCTGCAGCCTAACATTCAAAAGAGGAATAAAATCAATGTTCCTTCGACTTCTTGTGACTACTACCCGCATAATTCATACCTTAACGCACCCGAAACCCTCGGGGGCTGTGTTTCGATCAAATGAGCTCTCGCTCTTGCAGAAACACAATGCCTTAGCCGCACCCGAATGCTCGGGGGCTGCGTAACAAGGATCCAAACAAAGACAAAAAACTCTGCAGCCGCACTCGAATACTCGGGGGCTGCACAGTCATTGGTTCACAACCAACCATATTTCACAAACCCGCTCGACTGACTCGGGGGCTCGAAAAAAATCAAAGTATACAAACTATACAATATACAAAGAGTCAAAAATTACACTCGGGGGCTGCCCCCTATACAAAAATTGCACTCGCAAACTATTCTAATCCTCAGGCTCGTCCTTTACGGGCAGCTCGGGACCCAAAGCTGTTCGCGAGTGCACTCGATTAGTGTCTCCGCAGCTGGATCGTGTCATCCAGGTTTTTTGTTCGAGAACCTCTCCGGCTGCAGGTGTCCGCAACACCAACCTTGGTTTTCGACTACGCATATACGCCATTGCAGCGTTGGCTCCAATCACAAGTCTCTGAGACACTCTCGAATGGGATTTGTTTGACGGAAGATGTTCAACAAAGCACGAATCCCTTGTGGTTGTGGCCCCGCAGGAAAAAGAGTCTCGTTCAGGCGAATAAACGCTGCCCGGCATAACTCCAGCAGTTCAGCACTTCGCCAGACGCGATCCTTCAGGGTGGCGAGTATGCGGGCATGGTACCTATCAAGCCAAAAGTGTTGACGCCCAGTCGTAGGGTCGTCAACCACGCTATCCAGACGCCCTTCCACGCGAATCTTTTCAGCCTGGAAGTTGTCGACAAAGCCTACAAAACGGGCGCACCAGTCAGATCAAAAGGACAATAGCTACGCAAAAAGCTTGTAAACAGAGCAAGATTCGAACTTACACTCGAGTTGCCTGTTCACAAGATCCATCTCCCCGAGCACATATTCTCGCGTTGGGTGGCCAACGCGGGTCTCGCCCTCAATCGATTCAGCTCAGCCTGGGCGTCCTTCAGATCTTGCTCCATTCTCACAAATTTGGCCTTCATATACTCCATCACCTTGGCATCATTTACCATTGACCCTGGGATCGGGTGGTGATTGGAGCCTGCGAGGAACTAGTCGCAGTAGCAGGTTCTCGTGACTGTTCAAAGAGCATAATCACAAACACAAAGTTTGTGTCAGAAGCTAAAACTCATGTCAAGCATACAACTCTTCGAGTGAAAGACATTAGCAAAAGACTGTTTGCATAAACAAGGTAGCACAAACAAAGCGCAGACTCGCGCAGTTCAGAAGGTATCATTACAAGGCAAAACAAAAGGGTACGGCTACCCTAAACCTAAGATTCGATTTCCTAAGCAGACGATTGGCAGTCTCGAGTGCCCGGCGCTCCATGGTGGACATAAAAACCTCGGCCAGTCGCGCGGCGGCTCCGCTCACCCCTTCAGAGAAATGGGCTTCCCATCTGGCTTCCGAGGGAACGCAGACAGTGCTGCCTCGTAGTCGCAATCTATCCCATGTCCCATAAGAAGCTTGATGGTGGACTCGGATCCGCGTACCGTGTTGGCGCGAGCGAAACCCGCCATGGTGGACGTCCCGGGGCCAAACACGTCGGCGAAGTCGTCCGCCGTCGACGGCACTACGCCAGTCGGGAACACCACCTTGTATACAGCGCCAAGTGTGCTCGTCAATTTGGCGAGTGCGTCCTTCGCCTGGGTGCATACGGCGCCTAGGCCGCCCACAACCTGGTCCAGCGGAAGATCACCACTCGACACGTCCGCAGAGGCCGGTGCGCCAACAGCTTCTGCACAATTCAAAAAAGGCAAAAGTCATTTCATGACACTCGACAGTTATATTATCATATCAAAAAGGAGAAAAGATTACTCACCTCCCATGGCGCGAGTGCCGCGAGCTGGTCAGCATATCCTCGCTCGCGTGCAGCGGCTGAGTTGGTGGCGGCAGCCATTCTTTCTTCGATTCTTCGCGCTGTGCGGCGAGTGCATCTTCCAGCTCCTTCTTCTCGCCTGGCCCAGCAAAATCACGTGCATTCAATACTCGACAAAATCAAGCATTGCAAAAAGAAATTCGGCAAAACAAAAGCAAAAAGGAGAACTCACGACTGAGCCGCTCTAGCTCGGCGCGCATGGTATCCCTCTCCTGCTCCACCTGGACATAAGCCTTGGCGGAATCTGCCAAGGTGTGGTAGAAGGGCTGCGAGCAACGAGTTCAGCAAAAATTCAAACTTTCACAGACCTACAACTAAACGGGTCAAGCAAAAAGCTCCTTACGTGGTTCATCCACGGCTCAGGAGCCGCGACTGATGTCCCGATCTGGAGTTGCCGCCTTGGCTGTCTCAATGACAGCATCAGTGGCCATCGGCTGGGCAGCCTCGTTTCCAGTCGGTGCAGAATTCGACTGCTCCAGGGTTGGAACATTTTCGACTGGAGGAGTCCCAGGCTGATTGTTTTCAGCGCTGTGGGCAACACAACAAAGCAAAAAGACGGTCAGCACAAATATGTGACACAAAATTCTCATACTCAAAAAACACATACCTGTGCTCCTCATCTTCCTCATCTTCGGAGTCGCCAAAAATTGGTCCCCCAAAGGCTGGGGTACCACTCGACTGAAGAGGAAGAGTTGAGCTTGTTGAGCACGCACGCAAAGGAGCGGCTTGGAAAACAGGTGGTGAGCCTGATTCCTCGTCATCCTCCAAGCCCTGCTCCTCGCGGGTGAACTTACAGCAGAAGGCGCCTTCTTGGCCAGTCGACGCCGCTTCGGTGGCGCGGTATCGACTTCTTGGTCAGAGGTGGCCTTGTCTTCAGATTGGACCTCTTCTGCTGCTTCCTCCTCGACTCCTCCACATGTGAATTGTGTGGCAGAAGGGAATGGGCGACTGATCCCTTTCGGGTCCACCACCAGTGCCTGAGTTTCTTCAGTCTCTCCATTTTCAGGCAGAGGAGGAAGGGATGCAGCGTCGATGACCTGCATGACACACAAATTGCAAAGTCGAATCAAAA